>CM063170.1:23638571-24842142 GCA_031835075.1 Saguinus oedipus
CCAGAGATTCCCAGGCAGAAAAGCACCATGAATCTTAACACCACTGTTTTAGCCAGCACAGTGAGTTGCTCAGATTCTGGCACTGGGAATCAACAAGTTGGACGTCCACTCAGAGACCTAATTTGAAAGTCAGTAATTACAAAGACGACAGGTGGATAAATTTACAATGATGGGAAGAAACCAGTATAAAAAGGCTGAGAATACCCAAAATCAGAATGCCTTTCCCTCTGCAGGGGATCACCATTCCTCATCAACAAGGGAACAAGGCCTGATGGAGAACGAGTGCATTCCAATAGCAGAATTAGGCTTCAGAAGGTGGATAATAAGAAAGTTCTGTGAGTTAAAAGAACATGTTCTAGCCCAGTGTAAAGAAACTAAGAACGTTGAAAAAAGGTTTGACAAAATCCTAATGAGAATAGGCAATCTAGAGAGGAATATAAATGAATTAATGGAACTGAAGAATACAATATGAGAACTCTGCAAAGTATGCACAGGTTTTAACAGTTGAATTGATCAAGCAGAAGAAAGGATATCAGAGGCCGAAGACCAAGTTAATGAAATGAAAGGAGAAGACAAGATTAGAGAAGAAAGAGTAAAAAGGAAGGGGCAAAGTCTCCAAGAAATATGGGACTATGTGAAAAGACCTAATTTACATTTGATAGGTGTATCTGAATGTAATGAAGAGAATGAATCCAAGCTGGAAAATATTCTTCAGAATATTATTCAGGAAAACTTTCCTAATCTAGTAAGGCAGGACAATACTCAACTCCAGGTAATACAGAGAACACCACAAAGAGATTCCTCAAATAGAGCAACCCCAAGACATATAATCGTTAGATTCACCAGGGTTGAAGTAAAGGAGAAAATTTTAAGGGCAGCTAGAGAGAAAGGTCAGCTTACCCATAAAGGGAAGCCTATCAGACTCATAGCAGATCTCTCAGCTGAAACCCTACAAACTAGAAGAGAGTGGGGGTCGACATTCGGTATCCTCAAAGAAAAGAATTTTCAACCCAGAATCTCATATCCAGCCAAATTAAGCTTCATAAATGAAGGAAAAATAAAATTTTTTTGCGAACAAGCAAGCACTCAGAGATTTCATCACCACCAGGCCTGCCTTACAAGACCTTCTGAAAGAAGCACTATACACAGAAAGGAACAACCAGTATCAGTCATCCCAAAAACTTACCAAAAGGTAAAGAGTATCTCCATAATGAAGAATCTATATCAACTAATGGGCAAAATAGCCAGCTAGCATTAAACAACAATATTAAACTCACAAACATCAATATTAATCCTAAATTTAAATGGATTAAATACCCCAATCAAAGACACAGACAGGCAAATTGAATAAAAAGTCAAAATCCATTGGTATGCTGTATCCAGATCCATCTCATAAGCAAGGACACACAAAGACTCAAAACAAAGGGTTGGTGGAAGACTTACCAATCAAATGGAGAGCAAAAAACAAAAACAAAAACAAAAAACAGGAGTTGTAACTTTCGTCTCTGACAAAATAGACTTTAATAGTAACAAAGACTAAAAGAAACAAAGAAGGACATTACATAATGGTAAAAGGATCAATGCAACAACAGGAGCCAATGATCATAAACATATATGCACCCAATATAGCAACACCCAGATATATAAGACAAGTTCTTAATGACTTATGAAGAGACTTGGACTCCTGCACAATAATAGCGGGAGACTTTGACACCACATTGTTAATATTCGATGGATCAACGAGATAGAAAATTAACAGGGACATCTATGATTTGAACTCAGACCTGAACAAGTAAATGCAGTGAATATTTATAGAATTCTTCACCGCAGGTCCATAGAACATACATTTTTCTCAGTATCACATTACACCTATTTTGAAAGTGACTATATAATTGGAAGTAAATCACTCTTCAGCATTTGCATAGCATTTCACAGACTTAAATGAAATATTGGTTGGCTGTTTGTTTGTTATTTTCTTCCCTTACTCCTTCCTGTCTCCACTGTTAAGCACAATTATCGGCATAAAAGAGGTTTTTAATACCTATTTTTAGATTGCATTCCAGCCTGGGCAATAGAGCAAGACTCCTGTTCTCTATCCCCCTTTCTCTTTCTTATTTTCAAAAAAAGAAAAAATATATAGAAATCAAAATAAGAACAATCTCTGGAGAATCTCCCAAAGATTTAAAAAGTAAATAACATAATGCTAAATAGGTCAAGGGTCAAAGAAAAATTCAAAAGGAAAATTAGAAATTATTTTGAATCAATAAAAATAACCCAATACGTCAAAAATTTATTGCATGACACTACTTAATAAGAAATGTATAGCACTAAATGCCTACATTAGGAAAGAAGTGTCTCAAATCAATGAATTCAGCTTTTGCTTTAAGAAATCAGACAAAAAACAAAATGAAACCCAAAGTAAGCAGAAGACGTAAAATAATGATCTGAGAGAAAACAAATGAGATAGAAAATAGAAAAGCAAATAGAGAAAATCAATAACTAAAGTCTTATTTCTTGGGAAGATGTAGCCAGCCTGATCAGAAAGAAAAGATAAAAGACACAAAATACCAATATTGGGAATGAAAGAGGTACATCTTTACAGATTCTTCAGATATTAAAAGTATAATAACAAAATATTATGAACAACATTATAACAATAAATTTGAAAACATAGATGAATTACAGAAGTTTCTTGAAAAGACACAAATTACTAATGTCTCTCAAGAAAAAAATAGATAACCTGATTAATATTATGTCTATTAGGGAAATTGAATTTATAATTTAAAACCACATGCAAAAAACAAAAATCTAGCCTAGATGACTCACTGGTGAATTCTACCATATATTTAAGGAAGAAATAGTACCAATTATATTCAAACTTTTCAGAAAAATTGAAGAGGGGCAAATAATTTCCAACTTATTCTATGGGGTTAGCATTCCTTGATACCTATTACTTTTAAGAGTATAAATGCAACAATTCTAAATAAAATTTTAACAAATAGAATCCAATAATATAGAAAAGAATAATATATCATAACCCGATGCAAGATTGCTTTAACATTCAAAGTTTAATTCATGTAATTCACTACATAAACACATTCTTAAAGGAAAAAAAATTAGGAGCATCACACTAGATGCAGGAAAAAGATCTGGCAAAATCAAACAAGTATTACTGAAAAAACTCTCAGTAGATTAGAAGTAGAGTGGGACTTCTTAAGTAGGTAAACAGATAAACTCATTTGTGAAAAATCTACAATTAACATCATACTTAATGTTAAAAAACTGAATGCTTTTATCTTCAAATCAGAAACAAAATAAGGATGCCTAATTGCACCGCTTCTATTAAAATTTTTACAGGAGGTTTTAGACAATAAAACAAGGCAAGAAGGAGAAGTAATATAGATGTAAAATAAGCAAAAAACTGATAGTTATTTAGGGAAATTAATATTTAAAACATAGTAACATACCACACATTCCTAGTAGAGTTAAAAATATTAAAAATTTTGACCATATAGTGTTGGTGATGATGTTAAGATACTAGAACTCTCATACATGCTAATGACACAATCACTTTGAAAAATAGTTTGCTTCAGGATACGAAAAGTTTCAGGATACAAAATCAGTGTACAGAAATTGGTAGCATTTCTATACACCAATAACTTTCAAGCTGAGAGGCAAATCATGAACACAATTCCATTTACAATAGCCACAAAAAGAATAAAATACCTAGGAATACAGCTAACCAGGAAGGTGAAAGATCTCTACAATGAGGATTAGAAAATACTGCTGAAATAAATCAGAGACAACACACACAGTTAAAAAACATTCCAAGCTCAGGGATAGGAGGAATTAATATTGTTAAAATGGCCATTCTGCCCAAAACAATTTATAGATTTGATGCTATTCCCATCAAACTACCAATAACATTTTTCACAAAATTAGAAAAAACTATTCTAAAATTCATACAGAACCAAAAAAGAGCCCAAACAGTCAAAGCAGTCCTAAGTAAAAACAACAAAGCTGGAGGAATCACATTGCTCAACTTCAAACTGTAACTACAAGTACATAGTAGCCAAAATAGCATGATACTGGTATAAAAACAGACATGTAGACCAATGGAACAGGCTAGAGAACTCAGAAATAAATCTGCACACTTACAACCATCTGATCTTTGACAAAGTAGACAAAAACAAGCAATGGGGAAAGGATTTTCTATATAATAAATTGTGCTGGGATAGCTGGCTAGCCATATGCAGAAGAATTAAACTAGACCCCTCCTTTTCACATATACAAAAATCAATTCAAAATGGATTAAAGATTGAAATATAAAACCTAAAACTATAAAAACACTAGAAGAAAACCATTGTATATAAGCCTTGGTAAAGAATTCATGATGAAGTCACCAAAAGCAATTGCAACAAAAACAAAACTAGACTAAATGGAACCTAATTAAAGAGCTTCTGCACAGCAAAAGAAACCATTGAGTAAACAGACAATCTACAGAATGGGAGAAAATATACAAAAACTATGCATCGAACAAAGGTCTAATATCCAGAATCTATAAGGAGCTTAACAAGCAAAAAACAACCCTATTTAAAAAATGGGCAAAGGACATGAACAGACATTTCTCAGAAAAAAGACATACACGTGGCCAGCAAGCATATGAAAAATGCTCAACATCACTAATCATTAGAGAAATGCAAATCAAAACCACAGTGAGATATCATCTCACACCAGTTAGAATAGCTATTGTTAAAAAGTCAAAAAATAACAGATGCTGGCAAGATTGCAAAGAAAAAGGAATGCTTATAAGCTGTTGGTGGAAATGTCAATTATTTCAGCCACTGTGGAAAAAAAGAAGTTTGGAGGTGTCTCAAAGAATTTAAAACAAAATTACCATTTGACCCAGTAATCCCATTACTGGGTAAATACCCAAAGGAATGTAAATTGTTTTACCAACAAGATATGTGCACCTGTTCATTGTAGCACTATTCACAATAGCAAAGATGTGGAATCAACCTAGATGTCAATCAACAGTTGACTGAATAAAGAAAATGTGGTATATATATGCTATGGAATACTACTCAACCATGAAAACAAAATTAAGTTCTTTGCAGAAACATGAATGGAGCTAGAGACCATTATCCTATGTTAATTAACACAGGAACAAAAAACCAAATACTACATATTCTCACTTACAAGTGGAGTTAAACACTGAGTATTCATGGGCACAATGGTGGGCACAGTAGACAATGGGGCCTACTTGAAGTTAGAAACTGGGAGAAATGTGAAGTTTCAAAAACTACCTATTGGCTACTATGCACACTACATGGGCAATGAAATCATATGTACACCAAACCCCAGTGACATGCAATTCACCCATGTAACAAACCTGCACATGTACCCCATGAACCAAAAATAAATTGGAAAAAACAAAACAAAGCAAGATGGCATTAATTAAAATGTTAAATATATGCCTATCATATGACCTGGCCTCCTACTATTATTTTCCCAAGAAAAGTAAAAGCACACACAAATGTTTCTAGTAGTTTTATTTGCAATAGCCAAAAATTGGAAACAACCTAAATTAAGGTAAATGAATAAACAAACTCTTGTCTGTCCATATAATGGAATGCAAATCAACAATAAAAAGAAATGAACAACTGATGCATGCAAAAACAGTAATTGATCTCAAAATAATGTTGATTGAAGGTAGCAAGAAGAAAGAGTGCATATCATAGGATTGCATTTGTATAACATTACAGAAAGTACAGACTTATGTATAGATATAGAGCAAATCAGAGGTGCCTGAGGTTATGGGAAAGGAGAAGTGTGGGCAAGACAAAGGGCTGGCAAATATTACAAAAAGGGCTTGGTGTGTTGGCTCACGCCTATAATCCCAACACTTTGGGAGGGCGAGGTGGGCGGATCAGTTGAGGTTAGGAGTTTGAGACCAGCCCAGCCAACATGTGAAACCCTGCCTCTACTAAAAATACAAAAATTAACCAGATGTGGTGGTGTGTGGCTGTAATCCCATGTACTTGTAGGGCTGAGGTGGTAGAATCACTTGAACCCAGAAGGCAGAGGTGACAGTGAGCCGAGATTGTACCATTGCACTCTGCCTAGGTAACAGGGTGAGACTCCATCTCAAAAAAAAAAAAAGAAAAAAGAAAAGAAAAGGCATGAGGAATCTTTTGGTAGTTGGGTATGTTTATTGCATTGCTTGGAATGATGGCTTCAAGGTGACAGTATACATGTCATAACTTGTCAAATTTTGCACCTTAAATATCTCCCATATTTATTAAATGTCTATTATACTTCCAAAAGATTTTTAAAAAGAAAGGGTGGAAAGGACTGTATTAACTATTTATTAAAATCTTCCTATAAATACTAGAATACTATCACAAAATAATTATTGTATATATGGAGCAGAGTAAAGTACAATCTTTCAGTCTTGGCTACTTTTAAATTACATTCCAAAATGGCCTGCTAGGATGCATTATGCAAGAAATAATAGGTGTCTTCTCATTTTCTCAGTATCTACTATACAAATATTACATGGGTCTATTTGAGGATGTTAGGGACCTTCATTTCCTTTGATTCATAAAATAGAGTGAGATTTCTAATGAGGCACTTGCAGCATCATTATTTTTGAGAGTATAAAACTTTTCCTTTGTTCAGTAAATTATTAGGATATAGGATCAAGAGCTCAATAAAGAATGAGTAGCTCCAGTGTCTCACCAACAGTCTAAAATTTCTTCACCTCCTTCCTTTCTCACTCGGATTGCAAATCACCACAAATCCCTAGCTGATTCTACCTTCTTAATAATCTGCTGAATGTGGCCACTTCCTTCCACCTTGCTTCCCTTTCTTCCAGTAAATGAACTGTTGTGATGGTCAGTTTAGTCAATTAACAATTTTTCTGACTGCCAGTTGAAATCCTCCAGTAAACTACACCCGGCAAAATGATCCAATGATGGTTTTACCATTCTGTTTCTAATGGTGGATTCAATCCTGTGCAACGGAAATGTTTGACTTTAAAACCTGATGTGCTTACTATCTCTGCTTGTTTCTGTTCTGTATGAGCTCACTGGCAAACTGGGGACACACAAGTGGCCTTTCTTTACTAAATACAGTGGCAATTGCTAAAAAAATCAAGCAATATACAGAATACAGAGGTGGCAAGTGCAAAATGAAAGACTCTCTTTTTCACTGAAGTCTGAAGTCCTTATTTTTAACTGTCTCTGGAGTACCTAGGTCTCTTCTTTCAGAAATTCGGCTTCCTAGATGGAAAGATTTCCATACTAAATTGGGGCTGATGTGTCAGCAAGACATTCATTCATATTTCACGCTAAGTGCCTTCCATAAGTTATTGTGGTATCCTCATAACAACAGACAGGTTTGCACCATTACAGACTCTTTCCATGTAGTGAATATACATTTATAGCCTATAACATAACCAATTTCAAATTAGATTTCTCTCAGAGAAAATTTTTCTGCTTAAGAATTGATCTCTCTGTCTCCCTCTCTCCCTGCCACCATCTCCCTCTCCCTCTCTCCCTCCCCCTCTCTGCAAAGAGAAGCACACTACTAGCACAAAGCCCCTGAAAATAACTCTTTACAATCACCTCCCAATCAATAAGGAGCTTTATTTGCCACATGTCACACCCTCTGTTCATTGTTTTCACAAAGCTGAGTTGGCACAAAAGAGGCCAGCCTCAACTCTGAAGGGCCCTGTGCAGGACCTCAGAGCCTTGGGCTGGCTCCAAGTGTGCTGTTAACTCACTGTGTGGCCATGCCCCTTTTGGGCTTCAGTGTCCTCTGCTTTTAAATGAGGCAGTTGGACCAAGTGATCTCCAAGGCCTGACCAGATTCAGAAATTGACTATTCCATGACCCTAGAGATAAGATAGGTGCATGCCATCTGTGGGCTGAGCTTCCAACCATTCAGTAGGTGAAACTCAGGGCCTTTTTGAGCTGTGGAGGGTGAGAAAACATGAGAACCGTCCAAGATGTTTAGCCACTGAATCTGCATCAGCCTCCTGATCAGGAATGTTGCTTGTGGACACCATCACCATAGCAACTGAGGTGTCATTTAACACTGGGGTTTAGGGAAACTGTCAAGGTCTGTAATCTAAGAGAAACAGATTTTCCTTTCTGAGGATGTTGGTATAATTCTCCCAATCATCCCACTTTAGCAATCAAATATACTTCCCCAAAAAGCACTCATTAAATCTACACAGGTATCTTGCCAAACCATCATCATGACAGGTAGCCTGGTGGTAAAAGGGAATCTGGTATAAGAATTGGATTTGTCCCCTTGGTGTCCTATGTCTGCAACTGAAGTAATTTTATGTTGTTGTGAGTTCTTTTTCCTCTTAGGGCCCCACTTCCTAATCTGTGAAATAGTAAGTATGAACTAGGTATTAAAGTGTCTTTCAGCACAAATATTCTAACCAGAGATTTACAAATTGGTGGCACAAAGACAATCTTCAGCCTGCAGATATGATGTTTGCCCTGTGCTGTATAAGCTATCCTGTGTGAGTATTCTAATTTGAACTTATTGACAACATTTAAAAATTTGGAGTTTTTTGAACATTTGGATTTAGTCACATAATAATCCAGGTTTCTGGCTGCTTCTGAAAAATATCTCCCAATCCAGTAACACTGGGCTGAAATTTTTCATGGCAACCTTTAGCTGCAGCTAAATAGCTGCTGACCTTCAGGTAAGGCCTGAATCCTCCAGTTGTTTCATTTCTACCACTTTTGAGATGATCACAGACTGAAATCAAATGTTAAATCACTCAATGTTTGACACCTGGACAGCTTGTCTCATTTACATCCTAATCCATACAGGCATTTGTGTTTTCAGCTGCTACTTAGCACTTTTAGGAAAGTAATGGCATGGTCCAGACTTTCTCTGATCACTAATTCCCCCATTTGGCAATAATATTGGTGGGAGACAGAACTTCGGTCCAATGGAAGCCTGCCTTGGACAAGGTAACTGATAATATCTTTGCTTCCTAGAACCCTTGCAGTAGTCAACCAACTCTAATCAATCAAGCTTATGCCTCTGGAAAACCCTATCCATGAGTTTACATCAGGAACTGGCACTGGTATCTGACTTGGTCATATAATGCCTTGTGAATTCACCAAGTCGGTAACTTCTGTGATTTGGGTTTTTCAGATGTGAAATAATTTCACACATAAGCAAGGTTCCTTCTAGAGCTAATATTCTTTGAAGTAGTCTAAATATCTAGACATAGGCTCATATATAATATTCCCAGGTTTCTATGTATGCATGTGTGTGTTTCAGAGTTGTATATGTCTGCTTGCTTTAAAGTACATGTTTTGTGAAAATAGAAACAGCATCTACATCCAGAATCATAACTAGTGATATAGGAACTGTGCCATGGCAAAAATCGGGTGGAAATGTGTAGCTATTGTTCCCTAAGATAGACATGGTCTCAGATCTCAACAGCAGAACTGACTCAGTGTGGAGAGGATCACTGAAAACTCACAAGTCAGGGCATGAACCTGTCAAAGAATGTCTGATGCTGGAATCCAAGGCCAGAGCAGAAAGTACCCGAAAGGTTCAGAACTGTAGGTGTGTCTTTCTATGCACTAATACATGCGGCCGAAGGCCTTCCTTCTCCCCTCCTAGGTGCTAGTTTTATTAGGAAGTTTTAGCCCTGTGTCATCTTAGAGGAGACACTGATACTTTACTACCTGATATCTGAAACTGTATTCCAGCTCTGCCTTCCAAATGAGACTCTTGCTGTGAAGTCTCTCTGGGCTAAAGGGCCCAGACTATCAAATGGGCATCCAAACTCTGTACACTGGGAATATTGCAACTCAGGCTTGGTTGAAACACCAACTCTGCCATGCCCTAGCTGTGATCTCAAGGGAGTTACCAAAACTTCCTGAGTCTCAGTTTCCTCCCCTGTAAAATGGGGATAATAATAATACCCTCCACGTGATTTATGTAAGAATGGAGTTATTCCAAGTCAAGTACTTAGCACAGTGCATGAAATTGTCTCAGCCAATATTCTTTTTTTTTTTTTTACTATGGAACATTTTAAAATAAATACTTACTACTGCTACTAGTATCCATTATTAAATTTCTTGACTGTGCTATACACATTTAATATCCACAACCCTATGGATACTATTATTATTGCCATTTAAGATGGGGAAACTGTCTCATTATGCTTAGAAAATTGTCCCAAGTCAGAGCCCAGCTCTTGTCTAATTGCAGTCTCTACTTTTAATAATGACCCTGTGCTCCTTCCATCAAATAACCTGTCAACAACACTGAGTAGAGCATATGAGAGACAATGCTCCTTTCATGTGGCTGAGCGAGTGAAGGTTTCCATATAGGAATTCAATAAAAATCTGTGGCTGTCAATGAAAATGATACTCAGTTCCCTGTGCATTTTTAAAGGTCAATTTGTTTATGACATTTTATGGGTTTTTTTCTTACTGAATTTAATTATTCTTAAATTGATACCATCTCCCAAAATTTGACTCTGCAATAGTGTCTTGAATTTTAAAACCTAGTTGAATGTAAGGGGAATGAATGTTCATGCTGTTGAGAAGGAAACTGGCACCCCTGCTATCCAGAAGTGTTCTGTAATGGACTCTTTTGGATATGTGAAGGAATTAGAATATGTCTTAGTATACGTGTTAATATATGTATTAGCATTGGCTATATATGTTTATAGAAACGAGGAGTCACTATTACCCAGAACATTTAGACCCATCAAATGTCCAATTGAATCTGAAACAAAAATCACCTTGGAACAAAATAGGCCACATTTGTCAGTAAATGACTCCCCAACTCTGTGAGCCACCCCGCCCCATCCCCAGCCTTGTTTTTTTGTTTTTCCCTACTATGCAGTCAGCCTGACTTTGGCAAGCAGTCAAGAAGTGAACAAGAGAGATGGAAGTGCTCTGGGGATCTAACCCCTTACTGGCCGCTCAACCATGCAAGCTGTGAAACCCAGTTAGGAAAAAAAAATGTTGCCTTTCTTTTCCTCTCACCCCCTAAGGAACTGCCTCTTTCTCTTCCCCACCATTACAGAAGGAAAACAATCAAAAGCATTAGTATTCCCGTGAAAAGGGCCAGTCACACAGGGGACAACTGCAAGCCCTTCGTAACCACTCCAGGGTGCTGCCAGGGCCTGAGAAGGGACAAACTCCAATTGCTCCAGTTCAAACTGGTCCTGGCATGGTCAGACAGAGGAGACAGAGCAGTGATTCACAGCAGGACGTGGTGCTTGCAGACTGACCGTACTCTCAGGACTCATTAGGGTCTCTTCTCTGACGAGATGATACCTGGTGTGCAAGTCTCCTTTTAGAAATGCATAGATTCTGCCATGTATTTCTTTTCTTGTTGGTCTCTTAAGAACAACTGGGAGCTCTTACCTAACCTGAAGTGTCTCCTTGTATTGCTTTCAGGAATTGGGACGCTCACCCAGGACACACTATGGTGCTTCAGTCAAGTGAAAGGCACTATCGAGGTTGGAACCACAGAAGGTAGGAGAAATCCCCATATCCTTTTCCTTGCCTCCTTGGGAGTTTGTGCTGGTTTCAAAGTTAAAAACTTTCATCTTTGCTTCCATGAATTTAAGTCCCCACACACCCCAGAATTGCATTCTAAGCTAGAAATGGATTTAATAATTTCTTTCTCTCCTGGTTTTTTTTCTCTGGTGAAATTTATTTTATTTTCACCAATGAGACAGCACTGAAATGGACTTTCAGTAAAATAGGTTAGCAGAGACAGAGGCTAAACTAGTCATGCCTTGTTTCAGGATGGTCTGTCAGCACTGTAGAATTCTGAGTCCAAACATTTTAAGACTGTCAACCATAAATCTCTCCCTTCCATTCTGTGTGGAGGATCACTGCTTATACATGAAGCACAGAGGGAGATTGGAGAATTCAAGTCTGGTCATATGACTTATGGGAACATTGAATCCCAATCTTAGCATATAATTGCCTTTCTGGTTGTCAGGAGACTTTCCTATTCCAGGGCCCTTTACCTCGGATAATGCATTAGTTTTCCTCCTCCTGAAGAACTTTTTAATTTTCTTTATTTTCTTCTTTTGTTAGTCTGGACTTGGAGACCTCCATGACTCTCCCTAAAGGTGTCTGCCTTACAAAACACTGAATGATAGGCAATTGGAAGGAACTAGAATAGCACTTCTGGGTGTTTTAAATCATGGTTTAGCTTTTCTAGCAGAATGCAGTAGGGCTTGCCTGAAACAGATTTTGCTGCCTTGATGGTTGGTTTAGATTCCAGATGTGGTATAATACAGGTCTGAAACTAGTTTTAAAGAATGATGAAGTGAGCAGTTTTAAAGAATGATGAAGTGAACACTATAATCAAACTAACATGCACAAATACATGTGAATTTCTGTTCATCCTGTAGCATTTCAATTCTGAGTAAAACATAATTTGAGTAAAAATTAATCTGACAATTTGAAAAGGATAGTTTATTTACAATCTTGCCATAATTTCTTTTTAGAGAATCTAATAGTGGGCGACCAAAAACCAAATACTCTATGTTTACAAAGTAGGAGAAAGCACAGTAAAATAAGTTAATAAATATATCTATATAAAATGATACTTAAAAGAAATTGATGCAATGACTGTACATATTTATAAAGTACAGTGTGATGTTTTGATGTGTGTATTTTGTGTAATGATATCAAACCAAGATAATTAGCATATCCATTACCTCATACATTTGTCATTTCTTTGTGGTAAGAAGATTCAAAATCCTTTCTCCTAGCCGTTTGGGGATACAGCATATGCTATGGTTAACCATAGTCACACTACTGTGCTATAGAACAAAACTTATTCCTCTGGTCTATGACTTTATACCTATGGACCAATCTCTTTCCATCTTCGTACCACCCTCCCAGGCCTCTGGTAACCACTATTCTACTACTCTCTACTTCTATGAGATCAACCTTTTTAGATTCCTGATATGAGTGAGAACATGTGGTATTTGTCTGTCGGTACCTGTCTTATTTCACTTAATATAATGCCTTTTAGGTTTATCCATGTTGCCACAAATGACAAGATTTCATTTTTTTTATGGATAAGTGATATCACATTGCACATGCATGTGTGTGTGTGTGTGTGTGTGTGTGTGTGTGTGTGTGTGTGTATATATATATATATATATATATATATATATATATATATATATGTCACATCGTATGTATCCGTCATCTGTTTATGGACACTTAGGTTGAGTTCATAATTTGGCTATTGTGACTAGAACTGCAATGAACATGGGAGAGCAGATTACTCTTCTATGTACTAATTTTATTATTTAAATATAGACCCAGTAGTAGGATTACTGGATCTAAAATTATATTTGTATATAGAATCCTCTATTTTTGAGATGAATTGTCAAATAGAGCCTTACAAAAAAATCCTTCTAGAGACCCATGAAGACAGATAGAAAATTATCAATCTCATTTTATACCACCTGAAAAAAAAATCTTTGAGTATCTTCTCTATGGCAGTACTGTGCTAGACATTATAAACTTGTTTAAAAGGAAGAAAAAAATGACCTATTCTCTAACCTCACAGATCTTAAGAAAACAAAGTTCAAGTTAATCTGTTGTTTTAAATTTTGGCCATGATTCAAAATCACTTGAACTTTTTCAACAATAGAGACTCCCAGGTCTCCAAGAGCTACTGTGCTAGAGTTTCAAGGATTAGGGTGATACAATGTGTTTTAATTACTCAGTTAATTCTGATGTAGCGGACTGGCATTGGGTACCACAAGGCTAGATGACTCGTTCCAAGTTATCCATTATTCTCTTACTCTGCACTTATATCTTGTCCTTGTTACTGGCTTCCTATCAATTATGAGAATTCTGAGTGTCTGCTTTAACTGTAGGTCTTACCAGTTGCACACTTATTATTCGCTTAAGACAAATTAATAAGATAATACAGATACAGCACTGGTGGCCACAGTGCTCAATACTTTGTAAGTACTTGATATTTGTAAGCTATTTTTATAAATACTATTATAATTGGACCCTCATTGTAAATTAATCTTCACCAAAATCTTATGACAGGGAAGAATTTTTATTTCCCCTTTACCTAGCAGGATACTGAAGTTAAGCAAGCAAACAAAAAATATTAAGTACATTGCCAAAGACACTGTAGCTTAAATATGGGTGAGGTAGTTTTCAAACCTAGTCTTTGGGACTCCAAAGCCCTACTCTTTAAACATTGTTTTGAAAGTAGAGATTCTGACTTAGTATTCCGGAATGAGGGCTAGGAATGTGCATTTTGCACACATGCCTTTAATCATGAATATAGATAAACAGATGACAGGTTTAAATGTTTACTGTGCATGATACAAAAGTAGCCTGCTTGAACTGATTGTTAATTGGGTAAGAGTCAGGATCAAAATGACAGTCAATCCCTATTTTGTTTAGAAAATGCACTTTAAAATAGCAAATAAAGCCAGACAATTTTTAAAAAGAAGAATTAGGTTGGTCATAAACACACAACCACTGGCGTGGAGGT
This sequence comes from Saguinus oedipus, assembly GCA_031835075.1. Lineage (NCBI taxonomy): Eukaryota > Metazoa > Chordata > Mammalia > Primates > Cebidae > Saguinus > Saguinus oedipus. Next base: position 23,653,128 of record CM063170.1, read on the forward strand.
TCCCTGGCCAACACATCTTAGATGTCATTTAACCTCCACTAATAGTGCCTCAGTGGAAATTGAGTATTTGTTGAGTGGATTAATAAATTACTTTCACTCTCTACTGGTTAAAAATCAGATTTCTTTTGGTTTAATTGGCTTAATATACCCAAATTAATTTTCTATATGATCAAAGTCAATAAAACTTATTCGGCTTTCCCTTCCATATTACTTATTCCTATTAATGGCTTTTACTATTTCAGTTCTATCACTTTCTAGCTGGTTACCTTGGCAAGTTAATTAATGTCTCCATGAGTCAGTTTTCCTCATGGGCAGAATGGGGATAATAGTATAGTTACCCATTATGCTATAAGGGCTAGGAGTGTGTGTGTGTGTTTTTGTATGTGTGTATGTGTGTGTGTGTGTGTGTACACACATATATGTGTATATATATTATATATGTGTGTATATATATTATAATATATACACATGTATACATCATTTATATATTATATATACATATATGGGTATATATATTATATAATATATATACACACACATATGCATATATATTTGTGATATTGTACATATAATATATTACATGTATAATACACATACATAATATGTGTGTGTGTGTGTGTGTGTATGTGTGTATCAGACCATTACCAATAGATTGTTATAAGATGTTCAAATTGCATCTTGGTGCAAGATATTTATGTGGATCTGAGGTATCAAGTAGTAGACTAGAACTTTTTCACATGTCAAATTATTCTATAGGACTTTAAATGAATGATACTGTGAGTTCAACAATAAACATTTAGTGAGTGCTTACTATATCCAGGGTGCTGTCTCAGAAAGTGAGAGAGTTGTAAAGATAAGTAAAATATAGTCCAAACTCTCAAGAAATGCACCATTGAAGGAGAGACAGAGTATGGACCAGAAAGGTAAAGTATCATATCAAATAGAACACAATTAAAGTGAGCTACAGATAAATGTGCTTAGGCTAAAGCCTACAATGCTACCAAGGGGGTAGGAATCTCACACATTTGGGGGAGCAAAATAGATTTGTGGGAAGAAAGCCTTTAAAATAAACCTTAAATAATTTCTAAAAACAACGTTTTTAATTTTTCTGATTACCAAAACAACATATTCTCAGTGTAAAAATGTTTACATTTAACCAATAAAAATCAGAAAATAAATGTCATTCATAAACCCACAACCCATAGGTCAGCACTGATGAGAATTTATGGTATATTTTTTGTTTGTTTGTTTGGGTTTTTGTTTGTTGGTTTGTTTGTTTTTTCCAGCACAAGCAACACAGAATATGGTATATTTTCTAACCTCTTGATTATGCATATATGGTCATTAACTGATTCAGTCAAGAAACAAGTACTATGTATCAAATACTGTGCAAGGAACTGGTTAGTTTACACCAAACAATATCAATATGATTCTTCTTTACCAAAATTGAGTCATAATGGAAATACTATTTGTAAATTGATGTTTTTACTTAACAATGTATAGGATTACCTTTCATATACTGAGAGGTATGTATACCCTAGTTTATTTACCCATGTTTTGAATATTTATAACATTGTTATGAATACCTAATAGTTAAATCTTTACATTTATCCAGGAAAAGCAGTGAGATATAGTAATTAAGAGGATAGGTTTCACAGTTAAAAATACCTGGTTCAAATTTGGCTTCACCTACTTACAGGCATGGAGTAAGTTACCTCAATTTTTTTTTGTGATTCTATCTCCCGATATGTAAAATTGGGATAATAAAAGCTATCCTAAGAATTCTTATGATATAATTAGATATATACTTTAAACAACATAGCACATAGACACTATTCAATAATTGTGATTAGCTACTGTGATTATATCTCTGGGGCACATTCTCAAAAATATTATTCCTTGAACAAGCTTTATAAGAAGTCTGATGAGAGACAATGTGACTTTATTAGAGTGGAGAAAGTACAGATTAAGAGATAACAGGCTCCATACACATTTTGGAGGCAATAGGCTAGATTTTAGGGGAGAAGTAAACTAAGGAATTAAGATAGTTTTCAGGTTTTATCTCTGAACAATTGGGTGGTGGTGGGCACCAGTTGTTAACACTGTGGAACCTGAAAAAGAAAGATATTTGGGGAGAAAAATCATGAGCTGCATTTTGAAAATAATTAATGTTAAGTAGCTATAAGACACAAAGGTATAAACATCAAGAAAGAAGTTGTATATATACAAGTCATATATATGTCTTTTTATTTATTTATTTTTAAAATTTTTATTGCATTTTAGGTTTTGGGGTACATGTGCAGAATGTGCAAGATAGTTGCATAGGTACACACATGGCAGTGTGTTTTGCTGCCTTCCTCCCCTTCACCCACACTTGGCATTTCTCCCCAGGCTATCCCTCCCATCTCCCCCACACCGCTGTCCCTCCCCTATTCCCCCCAATAGACCCCAGCGTGTAGTACCCCTCTCCCTGTGTCCATGTGTTCTAATTTTTCTCACCCGCCTATGAGTGAGAATATGCGGTATTTCGTTTTCTTTTCTTGTGTCAGTTTGCTGAGAATGATGTTCTCCAGATTCATCCATGTCCTTACAAAGGACACAAACTCATCATTTTTGATTGCTGCATAATATTCCATGGGTTATATGTGCCACATTTTCCCAGTCCAGTCTATCATCGATGGGCATTTGGGTTGGTTCCAGGTCTTTGCTATTGTAAACAGTGCTGCAATGAACATTCGTGTGCATGTGTCCTTATAGTAGAACGATTTATAGTCCTTTGGATATATACCCAGTAATGGGCTTGCTGGGTCAAATGGAATTTCTATTTCTAGGTCCTTGAGGAATCACCACACTGTCTTCCACAATGGTTGAACTAATTTACACTCCCACCAACAGTGCAAGAGTGTTCCTATTTCTCCACATCCTCTCCAGCATCTGTTGTCTCCAGATTTTTTAATGATCGCCATTCTAACTGGCGTGAGATGGTATCTCAATGTGGTTTTGATTTGCATCTCTCTAATGACCAGTGATGATGAGCATTTTTTCATGTGTTTGTTGGCCTCATGTATGTCTTCTTTTGTAAAGTGTCTGTTCATATCCTTTGCCCATTTTTGAATGGGCTTGTTTGTTTTTTTCCTGTAAATCTGTTTGAGTTCTTTGTAAATTCTGGATATCAGCCCTTTGTCAGATGTGTAAACTGCAAAGATTTTTTCCCATTCTCTTGGTTGCCGATTCACTCTAGTGACTGTTTCTTTTGCTGTGCAAAAGCTGTGGAGTTATGTCTTATAGAGACAATCTGAGAGATGCAGATAGAAACTAGGGAGGCCTCAGCATGCAGATGGTATTTGGAACCATTGTACTGAATGGGATCACATAACTCATGCAGATCATGTGGACATGCAGTCAACAAATGATTTGCTGATGCCCTCAACTTTCAGTCATGCGGCTGCTTAGGATGCCATCTAAACACTGTTGATTTAGTTTAGTTATTGGAAGATACTTACACGTTAAAGATTCTGATTTACCATGTGCAATGCTTATATTTGATTTGCTTAGCAGGCATATTTCATATAATATATGATTTCATTGCATGGAATTTTTATATTATTTCATCATTAGAAGTACTTTACGTGCTGGAAATTGCCCACTCGATATCAGACAACTTCTTGAGACTTGGTGTCTGATTTTGTACATGGGAAAAAGAATTATCTGGTAGGGTTTCTGTTTTTATCTCAGCTATAGCATATAACCATTTTCTTTACAATACTACAATTCTGGGGTGCTTTGTTCCTCATTCTGCAGTTCTTTGATGTCTGTCAACATAGGTCACTTCATCTTATTCATGGGAAATAATTGTGGTATTTATTCTGTTTTGCTACATGGGTATAACATTTTTCCTTCCCTCCCTCTGAAGAGATCAATCATGTAGAGGGAAGGATGAGGCATTCTATTGATTCCACTTTCTAATGAAAGAGAAACATCAATTTGACTGTCGATGTGATGTGAGGTACATTTCATATACCCTAAAGTAAAAGCCAACAACTGTGACTTCCTTGCAAAGAGGAATCCTCTACCTATAACATTTGCAAAAACGTTTCATCTTTGCATGATGTTTAAGAAATTTGAAGATTATAGGAATGATTTTTCAGCTTCCCTTCAGTGATTGTGACTCTTGGGTGTCACCAGAAAAAGAAAAAATACCAATTGGGTTGTCTCAAAGCAGTATCAAGACTTGTGACCTTCTCCTCATTTTATAAAAAGAATTGTCAGTGATTGACAAATAACCTTTCTTAGATGTTTAGATGTTCATGACAATAACTGTAACTTCCCCCTACAGATCTTAGACAAAATGATATAAAATGGACCCTTACTTGCCTTGTTCTTCCCACTCCCGAATACAGGGCAAAGTACTGGCACTGTTAATAATTCCCATTTCAGGGAGAAGAAATCCTATCTTTTTGGACAGAAGCTGTCTACGTCAACAACTCAAGGGGATTTTTAATTAGGTACCAATTTGAAATCAGATAATCCCTCACTTTAAACTTGGTTCAGTTACCCAGTTAGTGACTTTGGACAGGTTACTGAATAATTTTCAAACCTTATTGTGCATATGAATCCCCTGGGAAGAGTGTTAAAATGAATATTACTAGATTCTACCTCTAGAGATTCTGATTCACTAGGTCTGGGATGGAGTCAAAGAACCTGCATATTTCACAAGCTTCCCCAATAATTCTAATAGTTTGATCCAAGAAACACATTGAAAAATTCTGTTCTTTCTTTTCTTACATCAGAGGGCTAGTCTAAGAGCAGAGAAGATAGAAAATCTGAAGCTGCTTTGAGTGCATTTAAAGGAAACCAGAATGCCAATAAATGTGAGATACTGTGCAACCAAGTTCTCTGCCTCAGGGACTGAAGGGAGTGAAAACCTTCCCTCTGTGTATCAAAAAGAAGTGGAGATCTTTTCTCTGCACCCAGTAGGCTACAAGGGGATATCCTAGGCAACTTCGCTTTGTATGGTGATCCAATCTGCCAGAAAAAAAATTGGAATGATTATGAACATTGGCATGTTGTACAAGATGAAAGCATTTTTTTCTCAGCTGTGATGGAGAATGTCTTGTTGTGAGAAGGCTTGCTGTACTCTGCAGGTGGGCTGGTGAGAAGTGAGCCCTGTGGAGGAAGGGAAGCAGGTTCTTTGCATAACACTGAAGGCAAACATCCTGTTCTCTTTGTAAGCATTAGGTAATGAAATATTTCCTAGCCAAGAAAGAGAAAAAAACTCCATGGCTATTTATTTCAACCCTTCCCTAATGCCAATCACTTTAAACGTGGTTAATTAACAACTATTTATGGAGTGCCTACTATGTGCTAGGCACTGGGCTGGGTGATGAGGCCAGCCGTGGACAAAACCCTGTTGCTCCCCTCCGATGAGCACTGTACACTTTCCTGAAGACATCACCCAGCATGGTTTTTAATGACAATCCAATGTGATTGTGGAAAGTGCTAGAAAAAAGTAAGTCACCCAACTGACGCTGGGAACAGAGCACAGAGGGCTTGCTAGAGTAAGATTGGCCAGATTGGAAGTCAATCAGAGACCTAAAGTAAGAACAGGAATTAGCTAAGACTTCTGGGTACATAGACCCACATTTTATTCATGGTTCAATTATTCTCTTGGGCTATTAGCTCAGATTCCCTGGGTGATCGCCAACTTGAAAAAATGAAAGGCTAGGCCGAAGGCGGGTGGATCACGAGGTCAAGAGATCGAGACCATCCTAGTCAACAAGGTGAAACCCCGTCTCTACTAAAAATACAAAAATGAGCTGGGCATGGTGGCGCTTGCCTGTAATCCCAGCTACTCGGGAAGCTGAGGCAGGAGAATTGCCTGAACCCAGGAGGCGGAGGTTGCGGTGAGCCGAGATCGCGCCATTGCACTCCAGCCTGGGTAACAAGAGCGAAACTCCGTCTCAAAAAATAAAAAAAAATAAAAAAAAATAAGATCTTTGAAAGTGCTGCACAATACCTGGCCAGAGTAGAGTAATAATAGTGATAATTCCGTTTAAGCAGGCTTCACGAGACCAGACTCCTTAATGACTGATTTCAACATGTTATCTCATTCCACCTTTGCCACAGTACTAAGATATGAGGCTGGTGCCAGCTTAAGCCCATTTGATAGTGGAGGAGATTGAGACTCAGAAAGTTTAACAACTTATCCATCTACACAGCAGTCTGACCTCAGAGTTGGTGTTCTCAAGTACTGTGATAGAGCACTCCTGGAAAGTAACCTGACACCAAGCAGGGGCTTAATAAATATTTATTGAATGAATATAGCCTTCAGTAACTAATAAATGTCAACGAACCAAAAAAATCAATATTACCACTAATACAAAAATAATGGATATTTTTAGAGAATAAAAAAGCTAATTTGAAACAATCCATTACGAATACATAAGACTTTTCTTTTAACATGTATGGGTCATATATGTCTTATAACACATAGAAGATAACTAGAATTGGTCTTATAATCCCACGTTGCCAACAAAAAGATAGTATAGATATTATAGATAGTAGACCTATTTTTCGTTATGAGGAGATTAAGACAGCTAGAAATAAGCTTTAAATTGCCCAAGGTCTTACAGAGATCAGAAAGCAAATTTTTGAATCCTACACCAGAGATTTTTCTACTGCTCATCTTCCTCTGGATGCACGACTGTGAGTTAAGACACAGTTGACTGTCTTGAAATGCAGGGCACAGGACACCAAGGCAGCTCAAGGGAAACCCATCATGCTTTCAAGATGCTTTCAGCTGCAACAGAAAACTGATATCAACATATGCGGAATAGGAGAAGAATGATCTCTTCCTCGGTTCTGCAAATATCCATTAAGCACCTACTATGTACTCAGCATTCTAGGCACTGGAGATTCAATAGTGGAGGGGCTAGACAATAAATATAATAAACCAGTGGAATTAAAATATGAGGCTATAAATGCAAGAAAATAAACCAATAGGGAGTACAGGGATGTGGTGTTCTCTTTTAAATAGGATGGTAGGGACTTCATGCAAATGACATTTGAGGAGTGAAAGTCAGAAGGCAAAAAAATTCATTGTGTGACTATCTGGGGAGGAGAGTTCGAGATAGAGGAAACAGCCAGTACACATTCCCTAAGGCAAGAGCTTAACTGGTATGTGTAAAGACTGGACTTGAGGCCAGTGTGTCTGAAGTTGAGTAGGCAAAGAAAGAAGTTGTGAACAATGGAGACAGATGATGGCAGACAGATGCAAGGTGGGAGCTTATAAACCATTATAAATACTTGGTCTCCTGCCTGAATGAAATAGAGAGCCACTAGTCAAAAAACGCTCTTTCTAGCAGCAGCTCAATTAACAGACCACTGTCAGAAGAAGGAATTAGTTGAAAGGTTATTGCAATAATCCAGTTTTTCAGATAATAAGTCACAAGGCAGGGAGCCCCCAGAGCTGATAAATTCCCCAGGTGAAGCACAGCATAGAGAACTCAGATCCTCTCTATCTCTCTGCTTTGCTGTCCTTGGAATGTCAGCTTTGTCCCAAGACAACTGCAGCAATTCTGGATGTTACTCTGAGATAAACGAACAATGTCAAGTGAAAGGACATTCTGATTATTTTTTAAAGCAAGGAACCTTTTTTCTCAGATATCCCTAGGAAATTTATTTTGATGTCCCCTTTGCCACAGTCTAAGTCAAATGCCCACTTTTAAACCATCCATTGGCAAGGAGAATGGGAGTAGGCTAACTGGCTTTATACAATTGGCTTGCACCTGAGTTTCATATAGGATCATAGTCCCTCAGTGGAAGATACTACAACAAAATCTAGACTTTGCAGCAAGGAATGAGGGTGCAATTCAAGGCAGTCTAACAATAGTATCAGCTACAAGAAAAATGAGACTGATAAGACTTAACCAATTCTATTGCTACCACTGTACAAAGAATGGTGGGTCATTGACTTGTTCTTTGTAAAACATGTGGCTCAAGTAAATCTAGACACCAAGCTTCTCTAGACTGACTTGTCTTGAAACTGGGGCCTGGGGTGTGTGAGAAAATTATTTTCCTTTTTGTAAATGTTGCTAATTAATTAGGCTCAGCATCATCCTACTTACTTCATATGTTATTAGTTAATGGATTTTAAAAGCCAAGAATAAATAATTAAGCACATGGACACTGTGGGGTGGTTCCTGTTTTTTTGCTCAAGGTTTCAAGTAACCATTATGCCTTTTCCTTAGTATATTTATTTTTTGTCTATCATATAGAGTTTTTTTTTTTTCTTTTTCTATTATTTTTTTTTTTTGGAGACGGAGTTTCGCTCTTGTTACCCAGGCTGGAGTGCAATGGCACGATCTCGGCTCACCGCAACCTCCGCCTCCTGGGTTCAGGCGATTCTCCTGCCTCAGCCTCCTGAGTAGCTGGGATTACAGGCATGCGCCACCATGCCCAGCTAATTTTTTGTATTTTTAGTAGAGATGGCGTTTCACCATGTTGACCAGGATGGTCTCAATCTCTTGACCTCGTGATCCTCCCGCCTCGGCCTCCCAAAGTGCTGGGATTACAGGCTTGAGCCACCGCGCCCGGCCCATATAGAGTTTTAAAAAAGAGAGTATAGCTAACTTTATACCAATTTGGTTGGAGGTAAGAATATTGAATATTATTCATTCATTTATTCAGTAAATATATATTAGGCGGTAGGTGCTGGAAACACAGCAGCCCTCAAAATAGTCACAGTCCGTGGTATTAACGGAGCTCACATTCTAGTGAGAGATCAACAATAGAAAATACAAGCTTACAAAGACACAAGATATTTTCCCATGATGACACATGCTATAACGAATATAAAATGTGCTTGTGTGGGAGTGGCTAAATGAAGGAATGAGGAATGGCACATTACATGGCTTTTCTATGAAGGCTTTTTTGGAGTGGTGACATTTAAGCTAAGATGCAAATAGTGAGTAGAAACCATGTTCAAAAAAAACCTCACGGAAACAGTGGTCAGACACAAGAAACAAGCACAAAGGCTCTGAGATAGATGCAATCCAGCCATGGCTGGAAGGAAGCCCAGGATGACCAGATCATCAGTAGGGGAAGAGTCTATGTTGAGGTTGTGGAGGGAAGCAGAGGCAGGTTCAGGTGTGAGCTTTAAAGCCATGGTAAATACTTGTGTCTTATGCTGGGTACAATGAAAAGCTTTCAGGATTCTAAGCATGGAAGTACTCTGATGTTTTAGGACCTGAATCCTAGGGCATTTTGCCTCAATGGAGAATTTTCAGTAGCATAATCTTCCTTATAGTTGTATTGTGAAAATTAAACCTCACCTCTAAACACAACTATTTTTCTTTGCTTTGTGTTTGCTTCCAGCGTAGAGGTTTTCATACCTCATCTCTCATAGTAAATTGTTGTCTGTGGTCTGAAGCTCATTGTGGTATCTTTGCCCAGGACCAGTCGGAATTTGTGAATGTTACAGTGTTAGTGCCCAAAAGTGATTTTCAAGGCATTGTTGAGATCACTTAAATTTGTGGGGGATGGGTCCTTAGACCTGACCATGTCCTTTCAGTTTATAGTTTAGGGAACTTAAGATCTATTGCTTTTTCATTTTATTTTTTTTAACCCTGCATGATATTTTTATAATTTTATTAGCTGTTTCTTAAGCGTCATTATTATATATTGTATCCTGAGTGATTTTTTTTCTGAGTACAGTCTAAGGCAACCTTTCCCAAAATTATGGCACGGTTATTTCTCCATGTGTGCTTCTCAATCTACACCATTAATCAAATGTACCAGGTAATTTTAATGTTGGCAGGTCTATATCAATGATATTCAAGCAGTAATGATTTCCAAATATTGATATTAAGTGCCTATTTTCCAAGGAAAACTGATGGCAGTTTTTTATAGCTTACCATTCATGCATGCTTCAGAATTTATGTTCCTGTTATTTTTTTAATCAATGATTCATGTAAAGCACAGCTTCTCATCAGACATACCTGAGAGAGAATATTTTTCTAGTAAGTATTTTACAGCTTGCTGAAGATGTCTTTGTAAAATATTGCTATTTAATAGCACTTTACATGAAATTCATGAAACTAAAACAGAAAAATTAACAGACTTTATTTTCAAAACAACCAAAATATTACTGTTTAAAAACTTGCATTTTTTTCACATAAAGTAATACTCTTTGTGTTTTTAATGGAAACTTGAGGATACTGGAAGGACTTTATCATAGTTAAAAGAATGAACTGTGAATAGATGGCCTGGATTTGAATCCCAATGGACAACTTTCTTTGTCCTTGAATAGATTGCATAACTTTATTTTGATTTAACTTCACTTTACTCCTCGATAAAATGGGATAATAGTAGTTTCTCTTTCATAGACTTGTAATGAGGATGAAATAAAATAATCCACACAAAGCACAGAGCTTGACACAGTGAATACTAAGTAACTGTTAGCTGAGATGCTAATGAAAACACAGATTACAAGAAAATAAAAATGACTCATCATTCTATGACCCAGATCATTTTTTCTTTCTTTCTTTTTTTTTTAATGAGACTTGGCTGTGGCCTTTATTTTTTTTATTTTTTTTATTTATTTTTTTTTTTTTTATTTTTATTGCATTATAGGTTTTGGGGTACATGTGCAGAACGTGCAAGATAGTTGCATAGGTACACACATGGCAGTGTGTTTTGCTGTCTTCCTCCCCTTCACCCACAATTGGTATTCATCCCCAGGCTATCCCCCCAGCCCCCCCCGCCGCTGTCCCTCCCCCATTTCCTCCAACAGTCCCCAGTGTATAGTAGACCGCCTCTCTGTGTCCATGTGTTCTCATTTTTTTCTCACCCACCTATGAGTGAGTATATGCAGTATTTCTTTTTCTGTTCTTGTGTCAGTTTGCTGAGAATGATGTTCTCCAGATTCATCCATGTCCTTACAAAGGACACAAACTCATCATTTTTGATTGCTGCATAATATTCCATGGTGTATATGTGCCACATTTTCCCAGTCCAGTCTATCATTGATGGGCATTTGGGTTGGTTCCAGGTCTTTGCTATTGTAAACAGTGCTGCAATGAACATTCGTGTGCATGTGTCCTTATAGTAGAATGATTTATAGTCTTTTGGATAGATACCCAGTAATGGGATTGCTGGGTCAAATGGAATTTCTATTTCTAGGTCCCTGAGGATTCGCCACACTGTCTTCTACAATGGTTGAACTAATTTACATTCCCACCAACAGTGTAAGAGTGTTCCTATTTCTCCACATCCTCTCCAGCATCTGCTGTCTCCAGATTTTTTAATGATCACCATTCTAACTGGTGTGAGATGATATCTCAATGTGGTTTTGATTTGCATCTCTCTAATGACCAATGATGATGAGCACTTTTTCATATGTTTGTTGGCCTCATGTATGTCTTCTTTTGTAAAGTTTCTATTCCTATCCTTTGCCCATTTTTGAATGGGCTTGTTTGTTTTTTTTTCTGTAAATCTGTTTGAGTTCTTTGTAAATTCTGGATATCAGCCCTTTGTCAGATGTGTAAACTGCAAAGATTTTTTCCCATTCTGATGGTTGCCGATTCACTCTAGTGACTGTTTCTTTTGCCGTGCAGAAGCTGTGGAGTTTGATTAGGTCCCATTTGTCTATTTTGGCTTTTGTTGCCAATGCTTTTGGGGTTTTGTTCATGAAGTCCTTGCCTACTCCTATGTCCTGAATGGTTTTGCCTAGATTTTCTTCTAGGGTTTTTATGGTGTCAGGTCTTACGTTTAAGTCTTTAATCCATCTGGAGTTAATTTTAGTGTAAGGTGTCAGAAAGGGGTCCAGTTTCTGCTTTCTGCACCTGGCTAGCCAGTTTGCCCAACACCATTTATTAAATAGGGAATCCTTTCCCCATTGCCTGTTTTTGTCTGGTTTATCAAAGATAATATGGTTGTAGATATGTTGTGTTGCCTCCGATGCTTCTGTTCTGTTCCATTGGTCTATATCTCTGTTTTGGTACCAGTACCATGCTGTTTTGATTACTGTAGCCTTGTAATATAGTTTGAAGTCTGGTAGCGTGATGCCTCCCGCTGTGTTCTTTTTGCTTAGAATTGACTTGGCTATGCGGGCTCTTTTTTGGTTCCATATGAAATTCATGGTGGTTTTTTCCAGTTCTGTGAAGAAATTCAATGGTAGTTTGATGGGGATAGCATTGAATGTGTAAATTACTTTGGGCAGTATAGCCATTTTCACAATATTGATTCTTCCTAACCACGAACATGGAATGTTTCTCCATCTGTTTGTGTCCTCTCTTATTTCGTTGAGCAGTTGTTTGTAGTTTTCCTTAAAGAGGTCCCTTACATTCCTAGTGAGTTGTATTCCTAGGTATTTTATTTTCTTTGTAGCAATTGTGAATGGCAGTTCGTTCTTAATTTGGTTCTCTTTAAGTCTGTTATTGGTGTATAGGAATGCTTGTGATTTTTGCACATTGATTTTATATCCTGAGACTTTGCTGAAGTTGCTTATCAGTTGCAGGAGCTTTTGGGCTGAGGTGATGGGGTCTTCTAGGTATACTATCATGTCGTCTGCAAATAGAGACAATTTGGCTTCCACCTTTCCTATTTGAATACCCTTTATTTCTTTTTCTTGCCTGATTGCTCTGGCTAGAACTTCCAGTACTATGTTGAATAGAAGTGGTGAGAGAGGGCATCCTTGTCTAATGCCGGATTTCAAAGGGAATGCTTCCAGTTTTTGCCCATTAAGTATGATATTGGCTGTTGGTTTGTCGTAAATAGCTTTTATTACTTTGAGATATGTTCCATCAATACCAAGTTTATTGAGGGTTTTTAGCATAAAGGGCTGTTGAATTTTGTCAAATGCCTTCTCTGCATCAATTGAGATAATCATGTGGTTTTTGTTTTTGCTTCTGTTTATGTGGTGGATTACATTTTTAGACTTGCGTATGTTGAACCAGCCTTGCATGCCCGGGATGAATCCTACTTGATCATGATGAATAAGTTTTTAATGTGCTGTTGCAATTGGTTTGCCAGTATTTTATTGAAGATTTTTGCATCTATGTTCATCATGGATATTGGCCTGAAGTTTTCTTTTCTTGTTGAGTCTCTGCCAGGTTTTGGTATCAGGATGATGTTGGTCTCATAAAATGATTTGGGAAGGGTTCCCTCTTTTTGGATTATTTGGAATAGTTTCAGAAGGAATGGTACCAGATCCTCTTTGTGTGTCTGGTAGAATTCAGCTGTGAACCCATCTGGACCTGGGCTTTTTTTGTGTGGTAGGCTCTTAATTGCTGCCTCAACTTCTGACCTTGTCATTGGTCTATTCATAGTTTCGGCTTCCTCCTGGTTTAGGCTTGGGAGGACACAGGCGTCCAGGAATTTATCCATTTCTTCCTGATTTACTAGTTTGTGTGCGTAGAGTTTTTTGTAGTATTCTCTGATGATGGTTTGAATTTCTGTGGAATCTGTGGTGATTTCCCCTTTATTGTTTTTTATTGCAACTATTTGGTTGTTCTCTCTTTTCTTTTTTATCAGTCTGTCTAGTGGTCTGTCTATTTTGTTGATCTTTTCAAAAAACCAGCTCTTAGATTTATTGATTTTTTGAAGGGTTTTTCTTGTCTCTATCTCCTTCAGTTCTGCTCTGATCTTAGTTATTTCTTGTCTTCGGCTAGGTTTTGAGCTTTTTTGATCTTGCTCCTCTAGCTCTTTCAATTTTGACGATAGGGTGTCAATTTTGGATCTCTCCACTCTTCTCATGTGGGCACTTATTGCTATATATTTTCCTCTACAGACTGCTTTAAATGTGTCCCAGAGATTCTGGTACGTTGTGTCTTCATTCTTGTTTGTTTCAAAGAACTTCTTTATTTCTGCCTTCATTTCATTGTTTATCCAATCAACATTCAAGAGCCAGTTGTTCAGTTTCCATGAAGCTGTGCGGTTCTGAGTTATTTTCTGAATTCTGAGTTCCAACTTGATTGCACTATGGTCTGAGAGACTGTTTGTTATGATTTCCGTTGTTTTACATTTGCTGAGGAGTGCTTTACTTCCAATTATGTGGTCAATTTTGGAGTAGGTGTGATGTGGTGCTGAGAAGAATGTATATTCTGTGGATTTGGGGTGGAGAGTTCTGTAAATGTCTATCAGGTTTGCTTGTTCCAGGTCTGAGTTCAAGCCCTGGATATCCTTGTTAATTTTCAGTCTGGTTGATCTGTCTGCTATTGACAGTGGAGTGTTAAAGTCTCCCACTATTATTGTGTGGGAGTCTAAGTCTCTTTGTAAGTCATTAAGAACTTGCCTTATATATCTGGGTGCTCCTACATTGGGTCCATATATATTTAGAATCGTTAGCTCTTCTTGTTGTATCGATCCTTTTACCATTATGTAATGACCTTCTTTGTCCCTTTTGATCTTTGTTGCTTTAAAGTCTATTTTATCAGAGATGAGAATTGCAACTCCTGCTTTTTTTTGCTCTCCATTTGCTTGGTAAATCTTCCTCCATCCTTTTATTTTGAGCCTTTGTGTATCTTTGCGTGTGAGGTGGGTTTCCTGGATACAGCATACTGATGGGTTTTGTTTTTTTATCCAATTTGCCAGTCTGTGTCTTTTGATTGGTGCATTTAGCCCATTTACATTCAGGGTTAATATTGTTATGTGTGAATTTGATACTGCCATTTTGATGCTAGCTGGCTGTTTTGCCCATTGGTTCATGTACATTCTTCATTTTGTTGATGGTCTTTAGCATTTGGTATGCTTTTAGGATGGCTGGAACTGGTTGATTCTTTCTATGTGTAGTGCCTCTTTCAGGAGCTCTTGTAAAGCAGGCCTAGTGGTGACAAAATCTCCGAGTACTTGCTTGTTCCTGAAGGATTTTATTTTTCCTTGACTTATGAAGCTCAGTTTGGCTGGATATGAAATTCTGGGTTGAAAGCTCTTTTCTTTAAGGATGTTGAATATTGGCCCCCACTCTCTTCTGGCTTGTAGAGTCTCTGCCGAGAGATCTGCTGTGAGTCTGATGGGCTTCCCTTTGTGGGTGACCTGACCTTTCTCTCTGGCTGCCCTTAGTATTTTATCCTTCGTTTCAACCCTGGTGAATCTGACGATTATGTGCCTTGGGGTTGCTCTTCTTGCGGAGTATCTTTGTGGTGTTCTCTGTATTTCCTGGAGTTGAGTATTGACCTGTCTTGCTAGGTTGGGGAAATTTTCCTGGATAATATCCTGAAGAGTGTTTTCCAGCTTGGATTCATTCTCTTCGTCACATTCTGGTACACCTATCAAACGTAGGTTGGGTCTCTTCACATAGTCCCACATTTCTTGGAGATTTTGTTCATTCCTTTTTGTACTTTTTTCTTTAATCTTGGTTTCTCATTTTATTTCATTGAGTTGATCTTCAACTTCTGATATTCTTTCTTCTGCTTGGTCAATTCGGCTGTTGAAACTTGTGTATGCTTCGCGAAGTTCTCGTGTTGTGTTTTTCAGCTCCTTCAATTCATTCATATTCCTCTCTAAGTTGTCCATTCTTGTTATCAATTCCTCGAATCTTTTTTCAAATCTTTTTTCAAGGTTCTTAGTTTCTTTGCACTGGTTTAGTACATGTTCCTTTAGCTCACTGAAGTTTCTCATTATCCACTTTCTGAAGTCTGATTCCGTCATTTCGTCACATTCATTCTCCATCCAGCTTTGTTCCCTTGCTGGTGAGGAGTTTTGGTCCTTTTGTGGAGGTGAGGTGTTTTGGTTTCGGGTGCTTTCCTCCTTTTTGCGCTGGTTTCTTCCCATCTTTATGGATTTATCCACCTGTCGTCTTAGTAGTTGCTGATTTTTCAATTGGGTCTCTGTGTGGACGCTGAGATTGTTGATTATGAAGTATTTCTGTTACTTAGTTTTCCCTCTAATGGTCTGTCCACTCTGCTGTATGAGTGCTGAGGTCCATTCCAGGCCCTGCTTGTCTGGGGTATACCTGCAGCAGCTGCAGAACAGTGAGGGATGATACCAGTTTCTTCTGCTGCTGTCCTTGTTCCAGAATGATGCCAGTCAAATGTCAGTCTGATTAGTCCTTTTCTGGGGTGACTCCTTGGATATACAGGGGTCAGGGAGCTGCTTGAGGAGACAGTCTGTGCTTTATAGGAGCTCCAGTGCTGAGCTGTGAGCTCCGTTGTTCATTCAGTGTTGTCGGGAGCTTGTTTATGTCTGCTGCTATAGAACTCATAAAAAACCACCCTTTTTTTCCCCCTGCCTTAGATGCTCTGACTCAGGGAGTTGGGGCTTTCTTTATGAGTATCTGTTGCACTGTCCTGCCCCACTAGGTGGCAGTCTATTCACTATTTGCCTGCTGGGGCTCTGACCTGCTAGCGCGGGTTTGCCCTGTTGCTGCTGGGCTCCCTTCTGCTGTGGAGCGCGGAGTCTTTCTGTTATGGCAGGTTCCCTCGGCAACGGCAGGCCGCGTCAGTCCTGGGCGGTAGTTCAGTGGGGGTGGACTGCGTCAGCAATGGTGGATGCCCCTCCCTCACCAGGCTGCACCATCCTAGATGCAGGCAGCAAAACTCTCAGCCCCAAGCACCTCCTGTCGCCGCCCTGCTTGTCCCCATGAGTGTGGGACCCGCCGAGCCCGATCACCCAGCTCCCTGTCTCAGAGTCCATCCTCTCTCTCTCTCTTCCTCTCCCCAAGCTGAAAGGTCGACTCTCTCACTGGCGCCCCAGTAGCCTGCCGATAGGGCACTGGGATCCGTGCGATCTCCCGTGCCGCTGCCCACTACCCCGGCTCAGATCACGCTTCCAAGGAAACTCCTGGTCTGGCTCATTGTCCAAGTCCCATTCAATCAGGTGAACATGCCAGTCTGCCCTTCCAAATCTCAGATTGCCGGTTTAACAGGGCACCCAGACCAGTGAGTTCCGCGCTGGGTCCCGCTGTGGCGCCGGCCGAAGAGGCAGCGGGAGCCAGCTGCGTTAGCCGGCTGCTAGCGTCCCGTGTCTCTCCCACACCTGGGACTTTCAACGCTCTGTGGGCATAAAAGGATCATCCGAGAATGTGGCTAGGACTCACCCTCTGCGCCTTCACTGAGAGCTGCAATCCTGAGTCGCCTCTACGACGCCATCTTGCCTCTCCCCTCAGCTCGACCCAGATCATTTTTGCAATGTTCAATATGTGCTAAGTTTAGTAAACTTTCTCTAAATGAACTTAAAATGGCCATCAGATCCATGTATTTACTAAAAAAATGATTTTTACCTGGGTGCACACAAAGATTACACTTCATCTTTGGGAAGAGCAATAAACATCTGTAGAGGGTTCTAGGTTCCACTTCTACAGACATGATGTCAGAGCAAGTGGAAGAAAATTACAGACAGCTAGTTGTCTCTACATTACCAACAAACATGAACAGTTAATTATCCCTTCTTACACCTAATCAAAGTATTGTTGCCCACATGATGTTAATGAGCAAATAGGTAATAAGTGTGATTATTATCTATTTGCAAATAGGTAATTAATGTGATTAAACACTTAGATTCATAGTGTGTTGGAATTTGGAGGAAACTGGAAGATCTTTTCTAATCTGCCCACTAATAGATAGAGAAGGTGGGGTACAGAAAGCAAAATAGACAATGAAGTTATGAGTTTCCTTATCATATTACCATTTAATGTTTCCACCACCTTAATGTTCCACCTTAATGTTCCCCTGAGGCATTAAGGGATTAGAGTCTCTGATATCCCTTCCGGTGAAGAAACAAAGGAGTATTACTCAGCCTGGAAAAAGAAAGAAAGCCTGTCATTTGGGACAGCACAGATGAATCTAGAGGACATTATGTTAAGTGAAGTAAGGCATGGACAGAAAGGCAAATACCAGATGATGTCACATCTGTGAAATCTAAAAAAGCCAAACTCATAGAACTAGAGAATAGAGTGGTAGTTACTAGGGGATGGGTAAGTGGAGGTTGGGGATACAAAGAACACAAAATTTCAGGTAGACAGAAGGAATAAATTCAAGAGTTCTACTGTTCAACATGGTAACTATAGTCAAAAACAAGGTATTGTATACTTGAAAATTGCTGAGTAGATTTTTAGTGTTCTCATAAGTAAATATTCAGTATGTGAGGTAATGCATGTGTTAATTAACTTAGCCATTCTAAAATGTATACATATTTTAAAACATCATGTTGTACACCATAAATATAGACAACTCTTTGTCAATTTAAAATAAAAACCACCGGCCAGGCACAGTGGCTCACGCCTGTAATCCCAGCACTTTGGGAGGCCGAGGTGGGTGCATCACCTGAGATCAAGTGTTTGAGACCAGCCTGGCCAACATGATAAAACCCCATCGCTACTAAAAATACAATGATTAGCTGGGTGTGGTGGCAAGTGCCTGTAATCCCAGCTATGCAGGAGGCTGAGCTAGGAGAATCACTTGAACCTGAGAGGCGGAGTTTGCAGTGAGCTGAAATCACACCACTGCACTCCAGCCTGGGTGACAGTCTCAAAAATAAATAAAATAAATTAAAATCCTCCTGACCATCAAGCAGATGTTAGCATTTTCTATCTCCATGGTATCAACCAGCTGTTTTCTTTAATCTAGATGGTGATTAAATGGACAGATATGAAAGGAGGAAAGACAGTAGCCCTCCAAGGGCCTTGGTGTTGTCTTTTGGCCAACACCCAGGCTGATCACATCAGCAGAGGGGTTCAATACGTGTATTTGGCTCTTGATGAAGCCTGGCTCCCCTGGGCTTCTCTAAAGTCTTCCTCAGAAACTGCTGACATTTCCCAACTTCTCAAGGGCAGGGGAATTTTGATAATACACAAAAAAAATCGTAATTAGAAATGGCTTTCTAGTAGTTCAAGAAAGGCATTAAGACAGGAGCCATATCTATCTTATTTGTCTAATACAGTGCCTGGCACTTACTGAAAGCTCAATAAACTTAACATTGAAGAAAAATTATAGTCAGCACTTAGCACATCCAGCATTCCAGGTGCTAGGTTCTTCACCTGTCAAGCACTTTCTAAGGTCTCACTTCTTAGCAGAGGCTGCATGACATCATAGTGAAGAGCACAGACTCCAGAAAAGCCCACCCAGGTTTGCAGTCCAGCAAATCTGCTATATGAGTATGGCATTTAATTTTAATCTGTGTCTCAGTATCTTCATCTGGATACTGAGAATCCAGATGAAGGAATAGGAATAATAGGAATAATAATTGAAGGCACAACCAGGGCCCTTGTGAGGATTAAATTAGCTAATACATGTATTTACAACACAGCATGGAATACAGTCAGCATTCAGTAAATGCTTGCTCTGTCATTATTTTGTTATCACTGACTTACTCACTACATAGGCCCTGTAAAGGAGACATTCTGATACCTAGATTTTGGCAGAGGAAATTGAGATTTGAAGAGCTTAAAAAATGGAATGTTTCTGCCAAAATTACCATTAGTCGCTGGAAAACTATGATTTAAACCTAGAAGGTAAACATTCAAGGGAATCAGTAATGGTTCTCTGTGGTAGTTAAGAGAGCAGACTTAACCACCTGACTCTGGAGTCAGTCTGTCAGGTTTGAATACAGCCCGAATCAGGGCCCTGTTATTACCAGATGTGGATCCTTGAACAGGTTATGCTGAGCCTTGGGGTCCTGAGAATAATAGATCCTATCTCACAGGGATGTTACAAGATTTAAAAGAGATAATGCTTGTTGGCATTTAGCTCACGGACTCGCAGTCAGCAGGCGCCCCATAAACTCATTTTTGTCAATAGTAACAATAGCTATAGTCAATTTCAGTTGCTTCCTCCAAAAGCTCTCCCAAACACCCAAGAATCATGCTTGACTCTGCCTTCCTAACTTCCTTATACACTCCCTACTCATGTACTCTATCAATAAGTCATATGTCATTTTTCCTCTTTTCTCTAAATAGGTCAATACCTCCAATCCCTTGACCTTGTTCCAACCTCATTGCCACTGTCTTCGTTTGAACATCATCTTCTCTGGATACTGAGGCAGCCTCTTTGGCTTACTCCCACTCTCATTATTGTCTTGACCACCTCCAATCTATTCTTCTTACTGTGTCCAGAGTAGTATCTCCAGTGTGTACATATGTCACTTGCTTCCCCAAAAGCTTCATTGGGTTTCATTACTCTTAGGATACCCCCAGCCTTACTCACCAATCTCCTCATGTACTCTCTCCTCCATGTGTCCTCTAATGCCATATCCCCTCACCTGCAGCACTACATACATACTGTCTCCTTTGTCAGAAATATTTTCATCCTCTCTTTTTCTTGTAACCCCGTATTCATCATTCAAATCTCAGTTTTGGTTTTATTTTCGCAAGTAAACCTTTCTTAACCCTGAACTCTGAGTTTAGTGGCCCTTGTAGAAGGTCCTGAATGTTCTCCATTATACACTTACTAAATGCATTATAATTTTCTTCCTTCTTGTTATGTTTCCTTTATTAGACCATACTCTGCATAAAGACAGTGTCATATCTAACATGTCTGCTACAGCTACTTGCTGATATACAACTACAAGTTGTATAAGTGTTCCTAGTGCCCAGCACCATGCCTGGCATATACTAAAGCTTAACAAATACATATTGAATAAATGCATGATTAAATGAACGAAAGAATACTAACTTTTCAATCAGCAAGAAAGACCAAGAAGACAGGAGACTCCAAGAAAATTCATTCTAGTGCCCAAAGTGACATTCCTTACTGCTAAGTTCAACTCCACATCAGTGTACCTGGTTTACAGAATGCCTTCGAGTTTAAATAATTTATCATAGAATAGAGCTGTCATTTTTCAATGTGCCAGTATCAGTGGATGCCTAAAGAGCTACGCAGGACCAAATGGCTTAAGTTTTCAAAACACGTTTACAAGTGTTGTTTCATATACCATATTGTTTTGATTTATATACCAGACTTGTGGGCGAATGAGGTGAGCAAACTAAGGTATAAAGAATTACACACAGATCTTAGTTCTCCTTTCTTCTAATGAAAATGTTATTTACCCACATTATGCTGCCTAATGTGCAATTATTGTGTCCACTATCACAGCCTAGGTCTCTGAGGCCATATTGCTGTAAAGCAGCGATTCTCAATCTAGGGTATGGGAGGGTAATTTTGCACCCCTGAGCATATTTACGATGCCGGGAAACATTTTGGATTGTCCTGACTGGGGGATGGGAGGTGTGCTACTGGCATCTTTTGGGAAGAACACAGTGACACTACTAAAGATTCGAAAACAGCCCCATCTCCCCCACACAACCACACAACGATTACCTCGTCCAAAATATCAATAGCGATGAGGTTGAGAAATCCTCCCGTAAAGCAAAGCTCACAGACTGAAACAGCAAAGGGGGAGGTAATTGTGTAAATCTCTCCAGATGTAATCCAGATGCAGAGGAACTGGCGAGTACATACCCTGTTTAAAGGCATGAAGTTTGAATGAAAAAATATCATACTCTGCAGGCCAAACAACTCTTGCGCAGGCTGCCGTGAGCAGTGTGACACTCCCAGGAGAAGGTCCTCACTGAATGAGCAAATCTGGCTCCTTACTCTCAGAACAACAGGAACAACATTTTCTCCCCTGCTGCCTCCTAAAAGATTTACTATTATGGCCTCTCAGAATCAAGAGGAAAACTGGGTTAAAAGTGTTTTCTTGAAAAGACATTAAACCCAATCACTCAAATGCCTATTCGGTATCTCTAAGGGGTAGCCTACGGGTCAGAAAACTAAGATCTTGCCGCCTAGATTCATGTACAGGGTTGCTTTCAAATCCTCTAATGTTCTCATCTGTCGAAAAAGAAATAGGCTGCCTGATCCTGGGGAAGGCTCTAAAGCCAAAATAGATATCACAGTCAGAGAAATCCTTTAAAAATATTGTTTCATATCTACATAGTGGTTCCTTTTCATAATATTCATGATGGAATTAAAATGCAGAGATGTCCATGAAGGAAGCAGACAATTCCTTCTGCAGAACAGGAAGCACATTCTGGATTTACTTTGGAATGCTTTCTTTTTATGAAGACTTTGAGGCATTATATACTGAATAATTGGAACATTTTTTTATCCAGCTTAGACAAGAAATGTTAAAGTCCACTATTTCCAAACATGAGCTAATAATTGCATAGCCCAAATACAGCAGTTGAAATCTGCTTTGTATATTTAAAGTATGTTTTATAATTCCATTAATTTATAATTAATAGGAGAAAGAGTGAATTCAAGCTGTTTTAATAAAACCGTTACTGTTACCTCTTACCAGAAAGTTCTTCCCATTTATATCTCCACATATACAAATTCTTCTTCTTCAAAGCCTATCCCAGATGCCACCACTTCCAGGAAGTCTTCTTGGAATTTGTCCCAATGTTCCATTTAGGTGTGAGAGTTTTCTACTATGCATTTTATCTGTTACTCTCTTTTGGCCTTCCTATGATATTCATATATTTATTTTTTAATTTTATCTTTTCTATCCCTTCCCTTCCTTCTCTCCTTCCTCCCTTCCCCTTCCCTTCTTTCTCCTTTCCCCCTTCCTTTCTCCCTCCCTCACTCCCTTTTACATTGTGTGCCTATACATGCATCTAATCTCACAGTCCTTGGTACCATGTCCTAGGAATCACAAACTTTCAACACATATTGGATCTTTGGAGGCACTGATAGGCAGGTGTGCGGATTTGGCTAGGCTTCTTCTACATGATTATGGTAGTCATTGGCCAACCCTTTCTTTCAAATAGGTCAGAAATAAATTTGCCCACCCCTAATCAAATACCCACAAGTTCCAAGTAAGTCGATAGAAAATTTTAGTCTCATTCTTGGTGCCGTGTCCTATACCAGACTGCAGGGGAGATAATGTTCAGACCAGGCAACTCAGAGAGCACATTGGCATGGGACAGCCTGTGCAGAGCAGTAAGCGGAGAGCCTGTACTGGAATACTGCCTCCTCCGCCTGCTTGCAGTTGACTTTATTTAATGTCTCTGTGTAAAATTCCTCATCTAGAAACAGATAAAATAATGATATTTCTCCCCAGGCTATCCCTCCCCAGTTCCCCCCCACTGTCCCTCCCCTATTCCCCCCAATATACCCCAGTGTGTAGTACCCCCCTCCCTATGTCCATTTGTTCTCATTTTTTTCTCACCCGCCTATGAGTGAGAATATGTGGTATTTTGTTTTCTGTTCTTGTGTCAGTTTGCTGAGAGTGATGTTCTCCAGATTCATCCATGTCCTTACAAAGGACAAAAACTCATCATTTTTGATTGCTGCATAATATTCCATGGTGTATATGTGCCACATTTTCCCAGTCCAGTCTATCATCGATGGGCATTTGGGTTGGTTCCAGGGGAGGAAGGCAGCAAAACACACTGCCATGTGTGTACCTATGCAACTATCTTGCACATTCTGCACATGTACCCCAAAACCTAGAATGCAATAAAAATTAAAAAAAAGACAAAAAAAATGATATTTACTTTATTATAGGTTTTTCAGAAGGATTCAATGAGATATCCTAGGTAGAGTACCTAGCAAGTAACTGGAACCTAGTCACTCAGATGAATGAAGAACTCAGATGAATATAGATTTGGTAGTTGCTCTTATTACTACTGCAGTCAGGCATCACTTGATGATGGGGATACAATCTCAGAAGAGCATCATTAGGCAATTTTGTCATTGTGAAAACCTCCTAGAGTGTGCATTTACACAAATCTAGATGGTACAGCCTATTGCTCCTAGGCTACAAACCTGTACAGTCCTGAAGGTCGCCATCCTGAATACTGTGGGCAGTTGTAACACAATGATAAGCATTTGTGTATCCAAACATAGCTAAACATAGAAAAGGTCCAGGAAAAAAATGTAGTGTTATAATCTTATGGGGACACCTTCATATCTGCAGTCCATGGTTGACTGCAATGTCATTATGGCACATGACTGTATTATCATCATCTATTAAAATCATGTTTCTGTGGTTCAGAACTAAAAAAGCAAACAAACAAAACAAGAAACCATGTTACCTTCCTTCTCTGACTTTTCTTTATAAATTAGGAGATGTTATTTATCTACTCTTTATAGGTACTATGAGAGTTACTATACAAAATTTTGGTGGAAAATGTGCTTGGCTTTATCGCGCTTTTCCTTCTTTCATTGTTTTTAATGAGAGCCAAAATCTTCTGTTGCGAGGCACTGAGATTTGTTTCTTCCCCTGTTGCATGGTGGTGCCTGCTCTAAATGGAGCCGATCCCCGTCTTCAAAGTCCTCTTCAGTCTTATCTGTAGCTGCCCACCTCTCTTTTGCTTTAGTCACACGCCAAGAAAGCTGGCTGAATAATCAGTCCAGACTGCCAATCAGAAAAACGAATCAAGTCACTCCTGACTGCTCTGCTAGGTCTAGTGGATGCAATGAGTGAGAAACGCAGCACAGTCTATGTCCCCGTAGAGCTTAAATTAAAGCAGAGAAACAAATGTTAAATTATTTTAAAAATAAGTAATTAGTTATATTAGGAGAGGAAATTTCTATGAGGATAAATTTCAAGCTATGGTGAAGTAAATAAGAGGGCCAAACCCATTCTTTGGCCATTAATTTGTCTTTCAGCCTCAGCTCAAATGTCACCTCCTCCAAGAAGCCCTCTCTGACCATCAAACAAAGCAGTCACTCTCTAATCCATGTCCCACTTTATTTTCTTCATTCTAACTTTCACTACCTAAAATAACCTTGGTGTTGTAGTGTTTGTTTATTGCCTGCCTCCCTCTTTGAAAATGTAAACTCAAAGAGCTAAACCTCAATATATGATTTACTACCATATCTCTAACACCTGGAAGAGTGTCCGGCATTTAATAGCTGCTAAAAAGGTTATATTATATAAATGAATGCCTAAATGGACTAACTACAAAGAGGATCCTCTTTCTTTCAGGTCAGAATCTAACAAGTTGTGAATTTCACACACTGGCTAGTGGGTGTAGGAAGTGTGATGGAAATTGTTAGAATTTTCTTCACTCAGTTCAACTCAATTCAATCCAGCATGTACTTATCAAACTCCTATTATGCTTCAGGCTGCAAACTTTGATCTCAGAATGCAGCAGAAAAAAAAGTCAAACTTTTACCCTCCTGCAACTTAGAGTCTGGCCAGGGCATCAGATACTAAACAGCAAGTATTAAAGAATTCTTAGCACTTTACTAGATTACCTCATTTAATCCTCACAGCAGCTCAGCAGCTGTATATGTTAGGAATGGTTATTATACCCAAAGAAGAGAGGAGTAGGCTTTGGTGTTTTTTTGTTTTGTTTTGTTTGTTTTTGACAGAGTCTCGCTCTGTCACCAAGGCTGGAGTGCAATAATGTGAACATGGCTCACGGTAGCCTCAACCTCCCAGGCTCAAGTGATCCTCCTGCTTCAGCCCCTCGAGTAGCAGGGATTATAGGTAGGTAACACCATGCCTGGATAACTTTCTGTATATTTTTTAGAGATGAGTTTTCACTCTGTTGCCCAGGCTTGTCTCAAACTCCCTAGTTCAACTGATTTTCCCACTTCGGCCTCCAGAATGCTGGGATTAGAGGGGTGAGCTACCACACCCAGCTAAGAGTAGGTATTTTATCTGTCATATTTACTATTGATCCTTTAGCACCATGCACAGTGCCTGGCCTAACTAGGTGCTCAATAAATACGCTCAGCAATGAACAAGTATTTTAAAAGAGGAACCTCACATGGAGGAGTCTGTAGAAGAGGGATTTGATCCAGTCTGAGGCATCAAGAAACCTCTCCCTGAAGTCTTGGCACTTCATTGAAGATTTAAAGAATGAGTAGGAATTTGCTTTGCTTTGACTTAAGAGTAAAAACCTAGGTGGGCTCATCCTGATTGAAATTAAATAAGCGAGTATTTTTCCTGGGATTTAGTTTCCTTCATAGCAAAATGAAAAACTGTAATGATGAACCTTCCCCCAAGGGAGGTTGTAAAAACATACCAAGAGAGAATTATCAGGGTAACTTTCCTGTAGACTTGGAATTCAGTGAGAGGAGGCAACAGGACTGGCACCAGTGGGGACAGGCAGTTAGGAGACTCCAAGTCCATTGGCCCCAAGGCAGGGGCTCCAGCTGGACTTGGCAGGGCAGGAATGAATGCTTCTGTTCTCCCAAGAGGTCAGTCTGAAGAAAAGCTTGGAGCAGCCTTGTCCAGAGCACAGCACTCAAGAAACTCCCAATTAATTGCTTTTTTGCCACTAAGTGTCAGAACCTGACATGTGGAAATCATCTGGTGAAATTCTTGTCTCTGGACTCTGCTCTGCCAGACTCAAGAGGCTTCTCACATGGCACCTAAATGGGTCACTTTTATCTTTCCTTCCTCCAAGACTCACGGTTTCCCTTTCAGAGACCTCTTTCTGCTCTTGGGCTCTCCCTTCAGAAACCTCTGCCATTGCCTTAGATCTTTCCTTCTCCTCATAATGACACCATTCCTCTCCTGGTGACCCTGCTCTTATCTATGATGACGTTAGTTGCATCAGAGACTAATGCCACTTACAGAGCTAATGACTGCTAACTCTTCATTTGCTATGCCTCCCAGTAAGATAGTTGCCTTTCAACAGTTTTTTTTTCTTTATTTTTTATTTTTTGTAAATATTGCCTAATGCAAAAGCATGGATCTCTTAACATTGACCTTTTGGGGCCTTATAATCCCAAATAATCTGTTCATATCCTCTTCCTGCTCTCATAGCCCATATGCAGCTATATTAAAACAGTTCATTAGTCTCTCTTTTTTCTGGAATATGTACTTCTTTAGAGCAGGGGTGGTAACTCACATCCTATGTCTCCACCACTCAGCCTAGTGCCTGATACATCATCAAGGGGCAACAAATTGCTGGATACATAATTTAGGACAAGGGTGTTTAGAACACTTTCCGTTACCGAAACTTGTCAAGCTAGAGTGTGCAATTAAATATCTTACTCCAGAGGGTCTCAAATTTAAAGAATCACTTTTCATCCCAAGAGAATCTGGCTTGTAGGCTGTGAAATCTGCATTCTTCACTAGCTCACCAGATGATTCTAGTGCGGAAATATGGGATCTCCTTTTGATAAATGATTATATCTCCTCAGCCTGTTTTCTCTTCTGTAAAATGGGATTGTTGAGAGAATAAAGAGAAAAAAAGCCCACTGAAACAGTTCAAACGGTGAAGTGCAAAATGCCTGCATCAGATTCACCTGTCCAAAGAAATTTCAAATTTGTTCTGTTTGCCTCTTGCTCATTCTGCATATGGGTAGATAAGTACCTAGACCTTACACTTAATCAGTCATTTTAGATTTTAACTGAAAAGACATTTTCAATTGAGGTCAAGAGGTATTGGTTGGTTTGGAGTGGCCTATTTGGGACTTGGGTTCTAGTCCCATTGTTCTTTTGCTTCTACTGGAGATGACAGTATTTTGTTTGTTTTGTTTTGTTTTTATTGAGTTCTTTGAAGATAACTATGGCCAGCATCCTCAGTGAGTAATTTTTTCACTCGGGAAGTAATTAATGAGTGCCTACTATTGACTTAGAAAGTATTTGCTAAGTGTCTACCATTTATTTAACCTGAAATACACAATTAAAGTTGAAGCATGTTTATCCATAAATTCCATAATGCCTTTATTTGGATGATCTAGTCCAGCTTTGTGATAGGCTCAAATCCACTTCATCTGTGCTATAAAGGACCTTCACACACACATAAAAAGTTTAAAATATCTTCCAGTAGCTTTACCCATATATATTGATTTATCCATTCATCCATTCACTTACTCAATAATATTTACTATCTACTTTGTGCAGGCACTGGGTGAGGCAGTAGAGATATAAAGATGAATTAAACATTGATCCCCCCCTCAAGAGTTTACACTTCCATTATTTTGATAAGATAGCTAAGTAAATAAAGTAATAAGTTGTAATTAAGGGCTGGTACAACTATTATAGACAATAGTAATTAAACTTAGGAACCACTTATAATGTGCTAGACAGGGAAATAAACCCTTTATATGAACTTTCCTATTGTGTCCTCAATAGTATCATTTGAGATTCTATTATTATCCTTGTTAGGCCTGTAATGAGGCTAAAACAGGTTAAGAAGTTGCCCAAGATCACACAGTAAGTCTGTCAAATGCAGGATTAAACCCTGGCTGTCTAACTGCAGCATCACTCCTCTTAAGCACATCCCTCTTCAGCTACTCTTAGGTTGGTGTGTGGCTCTGAGAAGGCTAACAGCAGCAACATTGGTAGTTTATCATGTGCCTTCAATGTGCCAGATCTCTATGCTTATTGTCTCACTTCTTTCAAGAATCCATGAGGAAAACCTTGTCATTGTTCCCATTTTATAGATGGAGAAACTGAGGTTCACAGTGCTAAAGTTTTGTTCATTTCTACCCGGCCACTATGTGAATGCACTGGGATATAAACTGTTGGGGTCAAATTGACCTGAAAGCCCACAGTGCTTCCACTCTCTCATTGCTGGCTAGAGGTTAGAAATGAAGTATCTCTTAGGAAGATGCTCCTGGATATACTCTTCTGACACGAGTTTGAAATTACCCACACAAACAAACCAGACGGCTTACCATGTGTGTACCTATGCAACAATCTTGCACGTTCTTCACATGTACCCCAAAACCTAAAATGCAATAAAAAAATAAATAAACAACACCTTACTTAGAATGGCCCTACCTTGCCAAGTCCCTGGGTCTAAGGAGGTTATATGTTTACTGCAGAACTAAATGGCCTGGCTCTGCCAGCAGTTTGTCATCATGTCATAATAGTCTAAAGTCAGAGAGGTGGCATACTGATGGGAGAATCAACTGACACAATCATGGGCTGTCCTGGCACTCTAACAACTGTGTTTTTTCTCTCCTGGGCAGACCAGCACAATCCTCCAATGCTGAGATAAATATTTGTGTGAGGAGGAGAGCATATGAAGGCTTAAAAATTATTCTATCCAATTTTCAAGGCACACTTTTGTTTTAAATTTTATTTTAAAAAATCTTAGGAAAATATTGGTTTTCTTTTACGGACATTTAAATCATTTCCTTGTGCCTCTGAATGCAGCATGAAGGACATTTGTCTCTTTCTCTTCGTTATATACAATAGTGTCTTTGACAGAACTTATAAATCCCAAACTGAAGCCCTGTGCTTTCTTGCCTTCCAGTGATAAGATTTCCAAAGTCATTATTATTTCATGGGCCAAAACCAAACCAATTCCTTATCCCAAATTACTTATATTTGGTGGTTGGTCATGTGCTTAAATTATATTGGTCTCTCTCTCTCTCTCTCTCTCTCTCTCTCTCTCTCTCTCTCTCTCTCTCTCATTTGAAATCTCAGAGTGTTGGTAAAGTTGTGTAATCCTTGGATCAACTTAGTTTTTCCATGTTTTTTATGACATCAGGGCACATGGATTGATGAAGGGTCAGTTCCTTTGGGTTTAGTCTCTGTTCTTGCATTGTGGCTTTCTATTTGGAGAGTGAATAACTCAGAACTAAGTTACTGCTTCACTGTTAATGCTGGCAGGGGGAAAAAAAGCAGTAGTGGAGCACAGAATCTATCTGTGTTAGCCCTCTGTCACCGACTACTCAAGCCAGCTTTTGGCTTCACCTAAATGATAAATGGTCCTATTGTCTGGGCTTTAGTATTTAAAAAAAATAGAACTAAATCTAGATTAAGCACGGACAGAGACCCATTTCATTGCACTGTACTTTAATATTCCTGAGATCCATGGCATTACGGGTGGCTCCTTTTAACAGCCATCTCTCTCTAGGGTGGAACACTATGCTGTCTTTGTTTCATCTGATCTTTCAGCTAAATAAGAGATGGTCACTTATCCTCACTACTCCCATATCCTGCTGGATTTCTCTTGCGAAAAGAGAAACTCACCACACGGGAAAAGGTAGAGGTTTCAGGCAGAGCATTTCAGCGTGTGTTTACAGGCAGGACTGACTTACTCAGCAAATCCTGCTCGGAGGAGCTTCAGCCAATGAAGAGGCTATATCCCGGCTTGCTTGGGGGCTTCTGAGTTTGAGCTGCATGCAGAAATGTAAGGCAGTGCTTCCTGGCGCTGATGGCAAAATGGGACCCATCTCCATTTATTCCTCTGGCACCACAGCTTTGCAGACCTGGGAAAGAGCTTACATAAACATATTGGTGATGTAGCCAGCTTAAAAGGCCGAGAGAATCCTTATGGATTCGGGAGACTGTTTTTTTATTTAGATTTTTATTTTTTATTTGGAAGATGAAATGCTTCTCTCGTTACCTGCCTTACATCTTCAGACCTGCGAACACCATCCTCTCTTCCAGCTGCCACACAGAAGGTACAGACCAGAGAGGGAGAGTGTCTGGGTGGGTGGGAAAAGTGGGCTGGTGTCTGACTTCCCACAGGTTCTGCTGATGCTGCTTTCTGTAGCTACTAGGTGACTGTCGCTCCTGGCAAAAGCTTGTATCCAACAGACTTAGATCTGCTTCTAAAATCAGTCTGTCTTGTACAAGGAAAGGGAAGTATTTTCTGAAGGGCAGAATAATGTTGCAAAGGTAATCTCAAAGCTGACACAGCTATTTAGAATATAACTCAGAAATATTTTGCCAATTTTTCTTGTTTCATTTAACATGCAAACAAGTCACTGGAACTAGTGTTAAGAAAAAAAAAACATTAAGTAGGTGCTGCCACATACATCTGTCCGAGCTCTCTGTTTTGTCACTGTCTGTTTGATAATTTGGTGTGTGCCCAAGAAAGCAATTAGCAAAATAAAATTAGCTTAGTACATCACTGTGGAGTGTTGATTGTTGGATTGGCTCACTTGGATTCCGTACTTGGGTTACAGAGCAGCAAGAACACGGCTGACTTTCAGCACTTACAGGAAATGTGGTTTGTGGGGGTGCTAAGTTAATGCTTTCAAGAGAGGTTGGGCTAAGCCTTGTACACATTCCCCAATTCCTGTTTTCTCTGGGGACCTTCTCTGCTGCCTTCTAACCTAGCATGCTATGCATACGTGTGTGTGTGCCTTGTAAACATTCTGGCAATTCCCCTTCAACTAAGCATTGCAGAATTCAACATTTCTATAGTCAGAAGCCTGTTGTATACTTTCTATATGTGAACTGCCTGTTTTTTAGATCTGACATATCTTAGAAAAAGAACAATTTCAAGAAATGCCATTGGTTGGACGTTTTTCAGGCTTAAAGATTGTTCTACTAATGGTACTTTATTGAAGAGGATTGAGGATGGTGAGATGCTGTGACTCCACCTCATGTCCAGCCACAGTCTCTTGGAATTGAGCTGGTGACCAGCCTGTTCTGAAAACCCACCCTTGTTTTCATCCTCCAAGTAGAATCCTGAGACTGGAGGCTGTGTGTTTAAAATGAGGGAAGCATATATTATACCATAAGGTAATTTTTTATCAGTACTTTCAGGAAAGGGAGTAGACATTTGTACTCCCTTTCAAGTAGATCACCCTTGAATTGAGACTCAGGATGATATTTTTCATAGACATTGATATCTCATAGATTTTGATTACAGTTGGGTATTTCCATTTAAAAATTTATTGGTGGTAAAGGGAAATGACCCACTGAGAAATCTTTTCTTCCTAGTGGAAAGAAACTAAGTCTTTATCCATACTGAGGGGAGAGAGGAGGGGAATGGAAGAATGGCATAGACCAAAATTTCCAGGAGAACTTTTCAAATGCTAGCGATCTAAAGCCATGGAGAAGCTTCCTAGATGACTTTAGCATTTCTGATTGGTTCTCCTGTCCTTTCCTGCCTGCTTAGACTTAGAAAATTTAAACACTTGGTTTATACAGTTTCTGTCTTATATATTAATCAAACTAAACATCCTATATCATATAGAAAAAAAAAAACCTACAAGAAGAACTTGTAAAGCTGTTTTTGAAAATTAAATTTCACTGATTTATTTCATTAAAATGAAAACCCCATTTTGCTCCTGTCAAAACAATTTCTGCTTCACCCACTATCACCAGATTTCTGGGTGGGAAGGTGGAAAGGCAAGTATTCAAATTTGTTGTAAACCTAGTAAAGACAATGGGTGAAAACAATAGCATTTGTCAAACATTAACTTCATGGAGGAGGCTCCGGGACATAGTGGAAAAGACAGGAGTTACGTACCAAGGTACCAAGCAAGCAGCGTCGGGTCACTTAATTGCTCTCTGACCAGTTTTATCTATAACATAGATGTAGAGATGAAATGTGACCATTAAATGAAGTTCTTTGTAATGCTCTGTACACAATAGGTGCTGTCTGTTTTTGAGTCTCATGCCCCATGTGTTTTCTTAGATATTGAACTTTGCTTTATTTATCACATTATCTTAAGCCATGAGTGGTATCCTCAAACGCATCACTGTGTCACAAGAAACTAGTTGCTCTTACTTAAAGTTTGTCTGAGGAGAAAAACATACCAGAATACACCTGAGGCTGTGTGTGGGGGGGTGGGGTGTGTGTGTGTGTGTGTGTGTGTGTGTGTGTGTCCATGTTGTTGGCAATTGTGTTACCCTGTAGTCTATTACAGAAAAAAAATGGCTGTGAATTTCATATTTTGTAATTGAAAAAGTGGGGAATGAATAATATGTGACTATCTCTGTGAAAGCCAAATAAATATGAATAACCCACTCTCTTTAGAGATTGGGTGTCTCTAGAGAAACTCTAGAAGAAATTTAAGAGCTTCAATAATTTCTGGGCTTCTTAGGGGATAGTACCATCCTAATGAGAAAACTTGGCTTGTCTTCCCAACTTCTCTTTGACATTTTTTTGTTTGTTTGTTGTTGTTGTTGTTGTTGTTTTTTAATGCAGGAAAACCATGGGCTTTGAATCTTAGCTCTGTCACATGTCAACTGAAAGATATTCAGAAGTTATTTAACCTCTCTGAGCCTTAGTTTCCTCATTTGTAAAATGTAGGTAACAATACTCCACAGGATGGTTGCAAAAACATACATTCAAAATAACATAGCAAGGTGATAATAACAATAGTAACAACCAGCCTTCACTCGTATTTAGTGTACCAAAGCCATCATCTAAAGACATCGTATATAGTAACACATTTGTATATAGGGTAAATCAACAACATGTGAGCCCTCAAGCCTGCATTTTCATCCATTAGATGGAGATTTGGTTCTCCATGCAGCAGTCAGAATGATTTTTTAATTATGATTATCTGACCACCCCACACTCTAAAACACAAACACTCACATTTAAAATGTCTATGGTTTCTGTGGCCTGCAGGGCCCCACATATTCTGACTCTCGCCGGACTTTCCTGCCTTACATCAAACATACTCCATCTCACCTGGCCTCCAGACACACAGGTCTTCCTTGGTCCTTCAACATTCCCCCTCCCACCATAAACTTTTGGGCTGCTTCTCTTTTCCTTATGCCCCATTGCCTTGTTAATTCCAACCTTCAACTCTCAGCTTAAGCTGAGAAGCCATCCTGACCCTCAGCTGATCACAGCTCTTAAAAAACTGGGTTTCTTTCCTGCAAAGCACTAACTCTAATTTGTCATTATGGATAAACCAATGTTACTGTTTTGTTAGTCTCTGCCTCTCTGCTGCTCTGGAAGCATGACCCATGTGTAACTGTTGTAGCTCCAGAACTAGAACAATACCAGGACTTTACAGGCACTTAGTACATTTTTGTTGAATGAAAGATGACAAATACCAAGGCTGCTGTATGGATAAATTTCCGAAACCATATGTAAAAAATATTCTGAAGAGCATTCACTCCTACGTGCATGAAAATCGTTTTAATCACTGCGGCTTGGGGAGCTTTCTGTAACCGTACTTTAAGGGACTAGTTTTATTGCAGTGTTCTTTAACTTGAAAGAAGAGGATACAAACAGAAGCCAGGACAACCAAATAATGCAGATCCATAATCAGGGTTTTGAGAAAACCTTTGGACTGTCTTCCCTTCTCTGTAGACCTCATTAAGGAAGCACATAACTCTTTCCCCTTAATAGGGGAGGATTCATCCACAAAAGTGGCATCTGAATTGGAGAAACAAAATTCCAATCATAGCTGTAAATAAGCCATTCAAGACAGGATAGAGGGGAAGCAAAAACCCAAAGGAATGAGAGAATCAGTGAAGTATAAGAAACCTTGCCTGATACTTTTTGGTGGACCTAATTTGTCACCAGGCACTGGAGGGCCTGTTTCGGTTATCTAACAAATCAGTAAGAACACTTTATTCTCCTAAAGGAACACGGGTAGTGTGACTTGCCACGTGCTTCTTCCTTTCCCTAAATTGTCTTTATCTCATTTCCATGCTGCAAATCTCTATCCATGCTTGACAACTCAGCTTGAGTCAAGTCTTTCTAGGAAGACGTCTTCAACATCTCCAAAAATGAAATTGTTACTATGAGTCACACAAACCACAAGGACAGTGGAAAGAAGACATAAGAAGCAGCAGCTTCAGCACCATGAACCCTGTGGACCACTGGCTGTGTGCTAAGGGCTGTGTCTGTGCCATCTTTGGCTCCTCACAACAGTCTTTATTATTAAATGCCATTATCTCCATGTTACAGATGAGGAAACTGACTCAGAAGCAACTTACTCAGAACAACAGCTAGTGAAGTGGTAGAGCCAAGACGCAAGTTCAAACTCTCTGAATTCAAAATTGGCACTCTTAATCTTTATCACACTGCACATTTCCTTCTGAGTGTGAGAACAGCCTTCAGATTACATATTGAAACAGCCGATTTACATGCCTGTCTCCTGCATGGCCAGGAGCAACTTGGGCACAGGAATTCTGCCTTATTCATCTTTGGTCTTTGCATCCTGGTTTAGTACAGAGCTTGACTCTGAGTAGATGCTCAAGAAATCCTTCTTAAATAAAAGACTGAATGGGAGATTGAATAAGCAAACTGAACCATATTCTACCAACAATGCTCCTTCAAGAGGAGAATCTATTTTAAAGCAAGTATCTTCCAGTGACACCCAAAAGCAGGTTTGCTGGAAGTCTACATACACACAGAGGAAAAAATAACATCATATTTTTCTAACTCTTTGTTATATCGTAAATAATAATCATTATACAAGAATAAGTAAAACATGATACATACTATTTGCTAGGCACAATTTCACCATGTGTGTATGTCAATGTAGGTATGGATGTGTGTATGTCTGTGTGTGTGTGTGTGTGTGTGTGTGTGTGTGTGTTTATCCCTAACAGTTTTATAGGATCAACACTGTTATCCTCATTTTATCCATGAGAAAACCAAGTCACAGACAAGTAACTAGTCTCAGTTCACATAGCTAATAAATGCAAGGGCTAGAATGGGAACCCATGCCGTCTGGTTCCAAAGGTACATGCTAAGAATGGATTCATTACTACTACATTTTGTACTTTTTCATATTTATAGATTCATATTTTTCATGTGTTTGAAATTCTCTTCTCAGTCCCTTTTACCTATTTAGAACCAACCCAGTCTTCAAAGCCCACGTCAAATGCACCTCCACCCACAGCTTTCTCTGACTACTCATTTTCTCATCCATCTCTCTCATTTTATAAATGCACACCTACATTTAAAGTCATTTCAAAGTGCACACTGCATTTTTCTGTAACATGGAAGTAGTACTGATCAACGCAAGGAGTTATTGTAAGAATTAAGTAAGACAAAAACCTTACATCATTTGATACTGCTTTATGTCTGAAACATTTTTTTGTTTTTATGTACAATGCACACATTATCCCTGCTCTCATCTAAGATCAAGACTCCACTTTAAGCTGGGTCCCATCCCCTCTCTCTTCCCCAAGCACATCACTTCTGCACTTGTTCCCACTCTGTCAGTGCCAAGTTTTTTCTCTCTACAGGATCATTCTTTGCAGTTCACACACATGCTATAAATCATCTCATTTTAAACACTGATCTCATGAGCCTGTATCTTCCTTCAGCTGCTGCCCCATCACCTGCTCCTCTTTTCAGAAAAAATGTCTTTCATGTGTTGTCCACACTCACTGTTGCTACCTCTCCTCTGATTTGCACTTTCTATCAAGCCACCAAAATTGCTCTTGTGAGAGTCACCAGTGACCACCACATTGCACAGTGCAGTCATGCTTTGCCAGGCCTCCTCCCACTGCAGCTCTCAGCAATGCTGACAGATGATTGCTCCGTCCTTCCTGAAGGAGTTTCCTGTCTTGGCCTCAAAGCCCACTCTTCTTCTGTTTCCCTCTCCCTTGTGGTCTCAGACTCCCTATTGGTTCCTTATCATCTTCCTAAACCTTAAATGTTGGTGCCCAGGAATCAGTCCTCTCCTTAATCTATACTTGCTCATAAGTGGTCTCATCCACTCCTGTGGTCTTAAATAGCATTGATTTAATTTCCATATTCAGCTCCAATCTCTCACCTAAAATGCAGACCTGTACATCCAACTTCCTAGCCAACATTTCCAATCAGATGCATAGTAGAGATCCCAAAACATGTATGCTGATTTCCCTACTAAAAAACTACTGTTTGTTCAGTGATTTTCTCCAGCCTAGGAAATAAGAGAGAACTCCATTCTCCTTGCAACTCAAGCCAAAAACCTTGAGGCTGTCCTCAATTTTCTTCTTTCTCTCATCATTCTTCCAGTTCTGTGGTAAATCCTTTGGGCTTCACCTCCTAAAAATATCCAGAATACAATTGTATCTTATCACGTCCATCACTCAAATGTTTCTTCACCAGAGTATCCTTTCCTGGCCTTCCTATATAAAATATCACACACACACTCACGCTCACTCCCTTTCTCTCAAGATTTCTCTCTGTCTCTCTCTTTCTCTGTCTTTTCCCCCGCCCCCAGTTGCTTTTACCCTACTTATTTTTTCTTCGCAACACTTATCTTTGACCTGTTATATATCCATTTACTGATTTATTGCCTGTCCTTTCCCACTATAGAATGCAAGTGACATGAAAGCAGAGGCTTTCTCTGTTTGTACATTTCTATATCTCCAGTAGGCAGAATAGTTCTCATATATAGTTAGCACATAATAAATATTTGTGGATTGAAAGCACGAATGTATGAGTGAATGTTTATATTAAGTCTTAGTAATAAAGTGGGGGTAAATGGGTTTCAAAACTAGACAAACCTGAGTTCCAATCTTGTCACTTATAAGTACCTGCTAGATGACCTTCCATTACTCAACTGGTGTATATCCTTCTCTAATGGTAATATATCAAAATATTGTTGTAAGAGTGAAAAAAAGTGTTCTAAAACACTAGCATAATGCCTGTGAATATTCGGTGAGTAGGATGTCATATTCTTTCTTTCGTATCTCTCACTGCACTAGCCACAGCAATTACCAAGGATAGTCAAATTAATTTTTTTGCTTACCTACAAAGCTGGCATTGATTGTGGGCTCATTATTTGACAGAGCCTGTGCTAAGTACTTTACAGTTACTATCTCTCAAAAATATCGTTAGATAAGTACTATTCATTTGCCCCATTTTACAGGTGAGCAGACAAGGCACAGAATGGCCGAGTAACCCAGTCAAAGCCACCCAGCCAAAATGTGACAGATCAGCGTTTGCACCCGTACTGCCTGACTCCAGAGCCCAGGCTCTTCGCTGCCCTAAAAGACTGCCTACAACGTTTCAGGCATTGTTCTTAGCACATGGGTAATTAAAAGATAAAAAATACTCATCTCTACTTTAAGATACAATCTAGCAGGAGGAAAAAAGGCGTATGTATACAATTCTAACAGTAGGTTTCAATCCTGGCTATGTGTGAGAATCACCTTGGCAAATACGTAGGGCTATCTCCACCACAGCCCTATTGAATCAAATACCCTGAAACCGGGCCACAGGAATCTCAGTTTTTAAACTTCCACAAGTGAATCTTATGTACAGTCAGAGGGAAGAACTCAACAATGGCCAGGGTAGAGAAACATCCTGAAAGCTCAAGGGAAGGGCTCTGGGAGAAAATCTCTCTAAAATGACAGACTGAACAGAGGTTACTTTTGGGGAAGGCTTCTGATATCTGGCAGAAAAGTGGCTGCCATGGGAAGAATCAAGGTCATTGTCATCCACCTAAGAATGTAAGAATTCAAGAATTCAACCGCTTATTTGCTTCAAGGTAGCTATGAATTTGCTTCAAGAGTTTATATTCAGGTATTGGCTAAAACATCTACCTAATATACAGAAAGTCATTTTATTTCTTGGCCTTTAATTTTATCATCTATAAAAAGGGGAGGAAATTTTGTATATATCAGGGAGTCGCTTTGGTGAGTAAATGTGATCATTCATACCAAGTATATAGTGTTACCCAGTGCAAATTAAGAGCTTAATAAAATTAGCTATATATTAACACTCTTCATAATAGTAGAGGCCCCAGAAATCAATACTTGGCCTATGTATATTTTGGGGGGTGGAGTTTAAGAAATTTTTTTTAAATTGACAAATAATTGCACATATTCATGGGGTATGTAA
This sequence comes from Saguinus oedipus, assembly GCA_031835075.1. Taxonomy (NCBI): domain Eukaryota; kingdom Metazoa; phylum Chordata; class Mammalia; order Primates; family Cebidae; genus Saguinus; species Saguinus oedipus. Next base: position 23,691,478 of record CM063170.1, read on the forward strand.
TGATGTTTTGATACTTACCATGTACAGAGATCAGATTAGAGTAATTAGCATATTTGTCACCTCAAACAAACACCCTTTCTTTGTTTTAGAAATGTTTAATAATCTCCTCCCAGATATTTTAAACTAATATACTATTAACTATAGGTATCATACAGTGGAATAGAACACTGGAACTTATCCCTCTGATCCAGCTGTGATTTTGTGTCCTTTCACAAGTCTCTCCCTATCCCTCTCTACTCTTGTGTGCTTTGATACAAGAAATCCTGGGCCTGCATTTCAGAGTCATCCAGATTCCAGTCCTCTTCGCATGATGTCCCTTGGGAAATTGACTAATCCTGCTAGGCCTCAGAGTCAAACGAGAATATAATAAAACTTGGTGGTGTTGGCATCATATTAAGTGATATGTGCTTTGGGAAGTATGTCCCCCTTTTAAATCTTCCCATATTAAGTCAGAAGCTAGGAGTGGTAACACATTTTCAGGAGTTTCTAATATAATCCATACAGAACTCAGCAGAGGGAGGACAGAGATTCATGTTTAACAAAAGCCAACTGAGCACCAGGCATTCTCCCTGTGTTATAACAGGAGGATGACTATCCCAAGTCTGCATGGTGTTATCCACATTTTACAGGTGAAAGTACTGAGGGAGAACTGGTGAGATGAAGTATTTAGTTGAAAATGCCTTTGGCTTTGGAATTGGAAAAACTAGAGTTCCAGTTATGACTTAAACTTATTCTCTGAGTGTATGTTTTTTTTCAACTTTAAAATAGAAGTAATAATGCTTCCTTCTCATGTTTATTGTGAGGATCAAAGACATTGAATGCAATGCACCCGGTAGCCACATCATAGATGGCACCTGTACTTACACTGACAGTATCTTTGTCTGGTCTCACCAGCGTTACACCAAATTTGTCCTATTGCAAATCTGGGGTTCCTCCTACTTTGCTTGTTCCCAGCAAAAGAGGCTCCTGTTTTCATTCTTTGACTCTTTCAACCTACATCACATTTATTGGTGTTTGCCTGTAACATACACTGATCAGTGCTGTTTTGATTTGTGTTTCTGGATCTATGTTTTGTCTTTGGTTCTTGTGCCCCAAGGCAATTCCTTCATTTTGACTCAATTTTATAAATCTAATAGAAAAATCACTGGCAGTGAAATCATTGCCATCATTAGACAGACTGGCCCATTAGTTTTGTGAGTCATTGTTTCTTCACTGGCAGATTGAGCTGGGAGAAAAGATGGGCCGAGAGGGCCCAGGCCTTTATCTTCACAAGTGTCTGCAAAAGCACAGTTAGTAGGAAAAGCAAACAGGAGACAAATAAATTACAACTTTGAAGATGTGTATGAAAGCCTACTCTGGATCTTATTGCTGATACATGGAAATGTCACTTTTTGGGAAATTTGGGGAGCAAATTCAGTATTCTGTGAACTGCCTTACAAGAGCAGTTATTCATTTATTTATTCATTTATTCAAAGAATACAAATACACCCATAAAGAACATCTCTCTTATGTATCAGATATGAGCTGCGTGATGAGTTCACAGGTAGTAAAAATAGATATGGTTCCTGCTATTATGAAAGGCAAATAAGTTAATCTAATAAATTTATTTATTCAAAAAATACAAACACACACATAAAGAACATCTCTATTATGTGTCAAATATCAGCTGGGTGATGGGTTTACAGGTAGTAAAAATAGATATGGTTTCTGCTTATTTGGAAGGCAAATACATTAATCTAATAAACTGTGACAAATGCAGCAATGGAGAGGATATGGCATTAGGTCAAGATCTAATGGGGCTTTTTTATGCACAGGAAGATCAGCAGAGCTTCCCTAAAAAAGTGTAACTTGAGCTGAGATCTGAAGGATGAGTAGAACTTAACTAGGAAGGATAAGAAACAGGGTATTTTTGGTAAAAGAGAGTACATTTGCAAGGCCCAGTCACCAGCGGGTCATGGTGAAAGCAAGATTCTGAGGGAAAGCCATTGTGGCTGGAGCACAGAGACCAAGATGGGGTACAGTGAAGAGGAGGCTATTGAGTGATGTGACCCCGTGTGCCGCTGTAACACAAATTATGGGATTTCATCCTAACCCAGAGAGCAACCATAAACTATGGAAGGGTATAAACTTTTTAAAAAGTGATCATATTTGTGGCATGAAAAGATTTTTGTGATTGCCCTGAGGAGAATACATTGGAAGAGCTAAGAGCAGATTAGCATGCAGTCATGCATCACTTAATGATGGGAATATGTTCTGAGAAATGCATGTTATGCAACTTCATCATTGGGGAAATATAGACTGTGCTTTTCCAAAGCTAGATCATAGTGCTTACTGCACACCTAGGCTATATGGTATAGCCTATTGCTCCTAAGCTACAATCCTATACAGTATGTTATGGTCCTGAATTCTGTGGGCAATTGTAACACAGTGGTAAGTATTTGCATATTTAAACATATCTAAACATACAAAAGATTCAGTAGAAATACAGTTTGAAAATCTTATGGAATCACCATTGTATATGTGGGCAATTATTGACCAAAATGTCATTATGCAGTACATAATGTATTTTAAGGGGTAGGATACACAAAATGGAGATATACAGTCACTAGAAATAGTCCTTACTGTTACTTGACAGTAGAGTTGTAAATGGCTCTAGGTATGTCCTCAAATTCCTGTATGTCTATCTGTGACTGTATCTGAATAGATCTACTTTATGAACATGGAAACCTGTTTATTATCTTGACATCTAGACCAAGAAATTTTTATTCTCAATGAGCAGTGGCAGAAACATTCTGCTCTGTTTGGAAGTGGCAGTAAACATTCCAGGCCTAGGAGTGAGTTTGCTCTTCCAGACAGAGCACTTGCAAAAGCATGATGTTTGGAAGAAAAAGAAAGGCTGTCTTAGGACAGAACCTCTAAGAACGTTTTTATATCATGTTTATTCAGCAAGATATAGCTGCTGCATCAAAGCCTCCAGATAGAAGTGTACATATACTCATTCAGCTGTGTACATTCATATATAAAGAGCAAGGTAGCCCTCTCAGAGGAGTTGACCAACAGTCAGTCTTACAAGCCAAGGTTAGTAAGCCATGTCTACTTTAATTAATAATCTTTCCATGGTCCTATAAACCAGATGACAGAATATGGGTAGGAACCCCAAATGTAGAATCCTGTAGAAACCAGGTAGCATGAGCCAAAAAAAAAAAAAAAAAGCATGATACTGGCTGTTATGAATTCATGAGTTCAAGCAACACAATTCAGTTATAAAGGAAGGAAGGGAGGGAGGGAGGGAGGAAGGAAGGACGGATGGACACTGTTCCAGGAAAACAGAACTGGCCCAGTCCTGTAGGCCACTTATTCCCATCCCATTAGAAAGAATTATAAAATTTCTATGTGAGAGAAGACTTCTGAATTCATCTATGCCACCCCTTCACGGGGGCCCTGAACCCCCTCACAACATTGCTGACAAGATAGCCTCAGAGAGATTGCGCCCTCTCAAACCTGGCCATTCTAATTCTGGACAATGCCAAGTATGCCTAGGTCTTCAAATTGCACTGAAATCTGTTTCTTAGAATTAACAAATAAGAAACCTGAGGCCTTTTCCACATGAAAACTCTAGAGAAGAATGAGGAGGGTTTTCACACTCTGTATAGCCTAAAGATTTCAAGTTCCTTCAAGCAGGACCCTATGACTTCAGGGTCATAATAAGAAGCATTTAGGTGCCTAGCCCTTTTCTAAGTGTTTTAATGTATTAGCTCACTTAGTGCTAATTACGGTCTAGTTAAGAGAAAGCATTTATTGTCCCCATTTTATAGATGCAGACACCAAGGCTCAGAAAGAGAAGTAAGTTGCCCAAAGTCCCATAATTAGCAAGCAGGAGGGGTGGGATTTGGACCCAGGTAGGCTGGCTCCAGATCTCTGTTCTCCCGCTTCTGAAATAGAGGGAAAACACAGGCTTTACTGTCACAGTCCTGCATTTGAATAAAAGCTCCAACAGTTCCCCTGGCAAATGATTGCCCCTAACTATGCCTCTGTTTCTTTATCTGTAAAGTTATGGTTATAAAGCTTGCCTCAGAATTGCTGTTAGACTAAATAAAATAATGCATGCAAAGAAGTAGCACAGTGCCTTGCACATACTGGACATGCAGCAAAGACTAAGGAAGTAAATGAATGGATAATTAAGTGAAGACCTCCCGGCCCTATCCTCCTGTATTAGTTCACTAAGGCTGCCGTAACAAAATGCAAGAGTCTGGGTGGCTTAAACAACAGTAGTTTATTTTCTCACATTTCTGGAGGCTGAAAGTCTCAGATCCAGGTGCCAGCAGGCTGGTTTCTCCTAGGGCCTCTCTCCTTGTCTTGCTGACAACCACCTTCTCAACTGAGTCTTCACGTGGTCTTTTCTCTGTGAGGGCATACTCTGGATGAATTCTTATCTTCTTGCAGAAACACCACTAGTCCTGTTAGATTAAGGTCCCATCCCTAATAACCTCATTTAACCTTAATTACCTCCTTAATGGCCCTGTTATTAAATACAGCCACACTGGGGTGGGGGGGTGAGGCTTCAAACTATGGCTTTGCAGGTGGACACAATTTAGTCCATAGCACCTCCCTCACAAAGCTGTCTTACTCTTTGCCCCAGTTCTCAAGCAAAAGACCTATTGTAGGCTGTCTTCAGGAGTTCAGCCACGAACAGGGAGTCACAACATAAATAAGGACAAAAGACTAGAATAAGAACAGATGTATAATATAATATCACCGCAAATCATTGTTCCACCAGTCTAGACTAAAGTATTCTGCAGCCTAGGAATAACATAAACAAGCTACAAGATATTAGCCCCTGATCTCCTCTAACTCTTCACTCACTTCACTCCAGCCACACTGGCCTCCTTGCTGTTCTTCAAACAGACCACGTACATCCCCTCTCCAGGGCCTTTCTACTTGCTGCTCCCTCTGCCTGGAATGCTCTTCTCTCAGCTGCATGGTTCTTTTTCTCACTTCTTTTGTCTTTGTACAATCATCCTACATATAGGCCTTCTTGCCCATCCTATCTGAAAAGCACACCTCCCATCACTCACCCTTCATCTCACTCCCTGGATTTTCTTACTACCTGACATATTATGTATTTGTTTATCATTTCTTTCTCTTGCTAGGCTGTTAGCTCCATGAGAACGGGTACTTTGTGTTTTTGCTCATTATTGTATCTGGTATATAGTAGTGAATGATAAATCTTTGTTGGATGAATGAATAATCATCATGGTTAGTAGCAGCAGAAGGCTAAAAGGTTTTGTCTCCCTTTTTCTAGGACAGTAGTTTCCAAATGTGAACTACCATACATAAGAATTATCTACAGTGCTTAGCTTAAAATGCAGATCTGTACTCAGTAACTGAAAATCTGGGAAGTCCTATGGTACCTTAAATTAGAAGATCTCAAAGCATTCCCCCACACTGTCATCAACAAAGCTTTGTCACTGACAGGCTGCAAAATGGAAAGTATCCCTTTCTTGTAGTGTTAGACACAATGAAGCTATGGTAGAAAAGGGTTAAGCAAATGAATAAAAAGCAAATAATAAAAATAAATAAATAAAATGAAGATTTGGGGACTTACAGCGCCTCTCCCTACCCCCGACCCACCCAAAGCTCTGAATCAATAGATCCTGAGCTGAGCTTAAGAATCACCATTTTCAAAAAGTACCCCGGTGCCTTTTGAGGAAAGAACCCTAAGTGCAATACTTCAAGAAACTTTGTCCTAGGATGACAAAGTTAAAAAAAAAAAAAAAAGTGTCGCCACTGAACTTTGCATAGTCTCCTCCCTCCTTCCACATCTAGTTCATGGTATGGAAACTCTGGGCTGAGCATCAGGGAACGATGATGGTGGGGAAAGGGGATTTGGTGTGCTGTTCATAATGCCCAGTTTCCTACGTCTCAGTTGGAGAGAGCATAGCTGCGGAACTGCTAAAGGAAGGCTCTTACAGGTGAACTCAGAAGCAGAGGGACAATGTCAGTTTTCTCCCTTGCCTATTCACAGAGCTACTTTCTAGATGGCTGCTGCAGCCTGTGAGGAGAGGAGGGCACACACTGGTCGTTGGCAGTTCTCCTCAAGTCAGACACCCAGAGTTGGAAGTGACATGGAAGCCCTTTTTAGAACCTGCCCACCATCTTGCAGATAGATTAACGCAAAAAGGTGAACTGCCCAAAATCAGACAGAGAATTAGTGTAAACCAGTGGTAGCGAACCCAGCCTGTGGACTCCGCGGTGGTGTTTTGGCCTCTGTACTTACATGCAAAGTGGTTTGACTGTTTCTGACATTCCTGGGAATACTGCAGAACAATCTGATGACCTGAGTAGTAACTCTGTGAAGAGGGGAAGAAACACCTCAAGGATACACTATAAAGAATCGATTGCCTTTCACATGGCAGGTATGTGTCTCAGTAATCCCTCAGGAAAGAATCAGCCTCAAGGTATTTTTAAATGGCTGAGAGAGGCCTGTCTAATGGCACTATTATTTTACAGTTTTTTTTTTTAAAGGAAGCTCATCTTTCTTTGAAATTGGTCCTATTCACACAGAGAATGGGCTGAAAAGACTCTTAGCTGTTATTAAGCCTTCAAGAATGTTCTCATAAGTGCTACCTTCCTCACACTGAGCACCTAACAAGGTAATTCAGGGCAGCGGTATATGTTACATGTTGGCTCACACTAAGCTCCTGAAGCATCACTAAGTAATGGGCCAAGCCTGAGTGTTTTGAGCTCAGGGCTGGGGATTTGGGACAGTCGGATATTATGAACTGGTTCTCCTACAGTTTCTCCTGCTCCAATCTTAAGCATGACCCTGTACCAGCTCACATTTGTCCCTGTCTAATTGACCTAGTAAACTTTCTGTACCTGCTGGGAACAGTCTCCTCTAACTTCATTTTATTTGCAGTCATTTCTAGTCTTCTGTTTGGAAATTGTATTTTAAACTTTGATTCAGATAAATTAGAGCTGAGATGATAAATGGAAGTGATCTGATCCTACAGGTGAAGCAGTGGCCAAGGCTCTCATTACAACTCTCTGTTGATCCTCAGATATGCTCAGGGTATAATATAAAATTATTTATTTGAAACAGCATTATCAGGTCCTAGCACAGACCTCACCAAACTGATGTTTGAGGCATCTAGTGATGCCCAGTGTTCATTTAAAAAAACCACTTGCCCAGCAAGACCTGATTTTATGGCATGGAAGAAGAAAGGTATCTTCACTCCATGAATTTTAGCTTTTTATAAATTAGGCTCTCAAAGCTTGCAGCTTAGCAGGGTAAACAAACGAAATAAGATACATAAAAGCATCTGAAACAGTGCCTGGGGATTAGCAGGGAGTCAACAAATGTTACATTCTGCTCTGCCACCTGCCTCTGTCTAGAGAGGAAATTTAGTGTTGGACCACTTGTTGGTCCCTTTATTAATTATGGCTTGTGAACTTACTATGTGTTGAGCATGCTTCTAAACACTAAGTGTACAGTGCTGTAAAAGACAGATCTCTGTTCTCATCTTACATTCTGGGGGAAGACATGATTGATTAATCATGACAAGCACTAGATCCAAATTAAGGTGGGAACTACAAAAAGACATGAACAAGATTTGGATAAAATTGAAATGATGAATTTGCATATACTTAACTGCAGAAATTGCCTCCAAATTGGTCTGTCTGCAAGTAGGCTTCATAAATAGCCTTCTTGGTAGGTTTGCTTTTTTTTTTTGAGACAGAGTGTCACTCTGTCACCCAGGCTGGAGTGCAGTGGTGTGATCTCAGCTCACTGCAACCTCTGCCACCGAAGTTCAAGGGACTCTCCTGACTCAGCCTCCCTAGTAGCTGGGATTACAGCTGTTTGCCACCATGCCTGGGTAATTTTTGTATTTTTTTTTTTTTAGTAGAGACAGAGTTTCACCATCTTGGCTAGGCTGGTCTTGAACTCCTGACCTTGTGATCCACCTGCCTCGGCCTCCCAAAGTGCTGGAATTACAGGCATAAGCCACCGCACCCAGCCCTTCATAGGTTTCTGAGCAATCGTGGCTCATTTGGGTTCTTACTGGTAAGCATTTCTCAGGCCTCAGTTGAAGATCTCTCTTTTCCCATCTTACGCTCTAATTCTTCACAGAATAGTGGGCAGATGCATGATCCTCCACAGAAGTAGAGCCCCCTGGGATCTACCTGGGTCTTCAGACCCAAGGGACGGCATTAGTTTTTTCCAGTGTTTTTGAAGCCTCTGTGATGTATAGGCAGAGGTCAGGCTCTGGACCAATTGCAATGAATACTGCCACCAACCTCCTGGCACTTGTATATTAGTAGGGGGAAAAGCCATGGGAAACATCAGTAACTTTTAAAATAGTGGTAAGGCCTGGGAAGAACATTAAAACAAGGATAAATGATGATAGGGACTGAGGGCTACCAGGAATCGAGCAGACAGGGAAAACATCTCGGAAGAGGTGCTTTTGAGCTGAGGCTCGACTGATAGGAAAGGGTCAGCAATGTGAAGATCCCAGTGGAGAGCATTCCAGGTGAAGGAACCTGTAAGCACAGACGACTGGACAAAGGCTGGAATCAACTCGATGTAATATTGAAAAAGTAGGAGGGTCATTGTGGAGTACTGTGTCTTTTCATGGTGGGGGTTGTAGCTTTGTTTAAAAAAATAAATAATCTCAAATACTTAACCCCTTCTACTTCACTATACTTTTAAAAGAATCAGTGTATCTTAGTAGTGAAAAAACTTGGCTTCTGGAGGCAGTTTACTTAATTCTACAAGGGCATAATTTGGCCCTAAATCAGACCACCTGGGTTCAATTCTAGCTAAGTGACATTGAGCAATTTACAGAATCTTAACTGTGCCTTGTTTGCCATAAAAAGGAGATAAGAATAGTCCTATTGCACAGAAATCATTTGGTGATAAACTGGATAATGAACATAAAGTGTTTACCAGCATAAAGTACCCAAGGTATGTTGGCTGTTATAATCCCTTTCTTGTTTCCTCTAGAAGTTTATTTTCTTGATCATTGTTGCCACCCTTTTATCCCACCAGCCACTCATTGAACAGAATTCTAAACATAAAGTAGAAAATAGTTTCCCAAGAATTTTATGATTTGGGTGCCATTGAAATCTTTGGAGAGTTGTCGATGTAATTTAATAAAGGAAGTGTTTAATGTAATTTAACGATGTCACTTAAAATTCTCATTCAATTGATTCTAGGCCCTGGAGAATTCTGTCCCCAGGGGACACTATATAGTATTCCTCCATCAAACTCATCCTCCTTTCCCTATTTTTTTCACAGCTTTCTATCACCATTCATGTTATGCATTTACTTATTTTGTTGCTTAACTTGTAAGAATTAAGCTTTATGAGAACAAGGATTTGGCTTGTTTGTTCAATGAGCCATCCCCAGTTCCCTCTGATAGCGTTCAAATAATAGAGCTCAAGAAATTCTTGTTTACTAGATTTATGTCTCTACACATCCCTAAAACATATACCAGGAAATGGGTCTTCTAATGAGTCAAAGAGCCTTGGTTCTAAAAGTATCCTTTAACACAGGCTGAGTGCCAGCTTCTCAGTGACCCAGGAGGGCAATGATTCTCCAACAGGAACGGATACATAAATACAAAACATTACATAAATTTATTACTCATTCCCTCAACAAATCTTCATTAGGTCTTGTCTTTATGCCAGGCAGAGTATTAGATTCTGATAAACAAAGGTAAATAAAACAGAGTCCCTGGAGAATACAGTCTTGTAGTTAATCACTCTAATTCTTATAAAAAGCAATATTATCTGTGCTTATGAATCTGAAGCCTAGAACCTAGAGAATAAATAAAACCTTCTGGCAATGTGCCTATGAGTGGGCAGTCAGGAAATGCTGTTCCTGGTCTGACTCATCCCTTCTCAAACCACTCTTAAGGTATTGGTGGTTTTCAGTAATATTCTATGCCATTCTACAGATGGCATACATACATATCCCATGATATACAACAATTTCTCACTCACTCAACACATGCGTGTACACACACATACCCGCAATGTAAAACTCTCATTCAGCACCAAAATGAATGCTACAGAACAAAGAACCTGAATACATAAATATATTTATGTATATATTTATACATGTGTATATTTATAATTACATACCTATATGTGCATATACATATATGTACACACACACACCTTTCTTTCTGTCTGAGATTCAAGGATAGGTTCCCATCCTACTTTTTTTTGTCTAATAATTTACTCACATGTAGCTAAGTTTTTCTTAGATCATAATGTCAGATGTCACTCTGTCTTTAGCCCTTTCTGATTTTAACACTGGTTACCTAAATAAGCCTGTGGTATAGACTCTTTCAGACAAGTGATTCCAATTGTCTGTTGCTGAGATTTGACTATCTTAGGAACATATGATTTTTTTTTTTCTGAAGCAACTGTAGATTCCTTCGAGAGTTGTATGCTGGAAGGGTTAAGCTCTCCAGTTAGACTGCCTGGGTTCCCCCTTCTCTACTGCATGCTAACTTGGGCAAAGTTACTTAACCTCTCTGGTATATGGTTTGCTCATCAAAAAAACTTGACTCATAATAATACTGCATAGGGTTAATGTGGAATTAAATGAGTTAATTCACAGAGTGGTTAGCAAAATTTCTGACACATTTCAATTGCTTAATAGAATTTGTTGATTTTCTTTTTCATATTTCCTCTCCATTGCATACACTACTGGCTAATCTGGGCAGAAATTAAGCCATTACTAAATTTCACAAAAAGTCTTCTTAATGCTATGGTTCAATGGATTTTAAGGGCAGGGTTAATTCTCCAAATGCATAAAAATAACCATATTTAATCAAAACCACAATAAAATACCATCTCATACCAGTCAGAATGGCTACTATTAAAAAGTCAAAAAAACAACATATGCTGGTGAGGTTGTAGAGAAAAATGCTTTCACCCTGTTGGAGGGAATGTAAACCAATTCAACCATTGTGGAAGACAGTGTGGCAATTCCTCAAAGACTAGAAGCAGAAAGTATTACTAGAAGTATTCACTGGGTATACCCAAATTAATATAAATTGTTCTATTATAAAGATACATGCATGTATATGTTAATTACGGAACTATGGAAATAGTTCTGTAATGGAAAGCAAACACATGGAATCAATCTAAATGCCCATTGATGATAGACTGGATAAAGAAAATATGGCACATATACACCACGGAATGCTATGCAGCCATAAATGGGAATGAGATCATGTCCTCTTCCAGGGACATGGATGAAGCTGGTGGCCATTATCCTTAGCAAACTAACACAGTAACAGAAAAGCAAATACTGCATGCTATCTCTTATAAGTGGGAGTTCAATGCTGAGAACACATGGACACATGGGGAGCAACACACACTGGGGAGAGTGGAGGGTGGGGGGACAGAGAACATCAGGAAGAATAGCTAATGGATGCTTGGCTTGGGTCCTGGGTGATGAGATGATCTATGCAGCAAACCGCCATGGCACATGTTTATCTATGTAACAAACCTGTACGTCCTGCACATATATCCCTGAACTTAAAATACAAGTTGGAAATAAAAAAAAAATCATTGCATTTTATACCACAAAATATTAATATAGAACTGAAATTATAAGAAAATTCGGCCGGGCACGGTGGCTCAAGCCTGTAATCCCAGCACTTTGGGAGGCCAAGGCGGGTGGATCACGAGGTCAAGAGATCGAGACCATCCTGGTCAACATGGTGAGACCCCGTCTCTACTAAAAATACAAAAAATTAGCTGGGCACGGTGGCGCGTGCCTGTAATCCCAGCTACTCAGGAGGCTGAGGCAGGAGAATTGCCTGAACCCAGGAGGCGGAGGTTGTGGTGAGCCGAGATCGCGCCATTGCACTCCAGCCTGGATAACAAGAGCGAAACTCCGTCTCAAAAAAAAAAAAAAAAAAAAAGAAAATTCATTGAGAAAAAGCAACAATTATTACAAAACTTTGTGAAGTGATTTAGCATGATTATATTTTTATAGTACCAAGTAACCAGGTAGAAAATTAAAATTTTAATCAATTATCTAGACATCCAAGCTGTGTTTTTCCCTTTATTTTTCATCAAGGTACTTACAGTTATATAAAGACAGACTCTTGGTCTTTGTGGTTTTTTATCTTCCTAAGATTTTTCTTAACTATTTTTCTCTTTCCATTCTTTCCTATTTGAAACTAAACTTCTTGGCAGTGGAAATCGCTTTCTACTTTGCATATAATTTTGTTTCCTGGATAACAGAATAAATGGGTCGAGCTAAGCCCCAAAATTAAATGGTCAAGCAAAGTCAGTCTTTCTGATTTTCCTGAACTCAAAAACTTGAGACTACTTTAGAGAGTTGTTCTAACAGAAGACAAAGGAATTCAGAGAGAATGACCTGACTTTGGTTTGTCCTTCTGATATGGTTTGGCCCTGTGTCCCCACCCAAATCTCATTTCAAATTGTAATCCCCACATGTTGAAGAAGAGTCCTGGGGGGAAGTGAGTGGATCATGGGGGAGGCCTTCCCCCTTGCTGTACTTGTGATAGAGTTCTCATGAGATCTAATGGTTTAAAAGTGTGGAACCTTCCCCCCTCACTCTCTCTCTTTCTCTCCTGCTACCATGTAAGATGTGCCTTGCTTCCCCTTCGCCTTCTGCCATGATTGTAAGTTTCCTGAGGCCTGCCCAGACATGCAAAACTGTGAGTCAATTAAACCTCTTTTCTTTATAAATTACCCAGTCTCAGGTAGTTCTTTATATGATAGCAGTGTAAGAAAGAACTAATGCACCTTCCTTCTGAGAATGATGTTAAATGAGCTGAGTTCAGAGTTTGTTACCAAAACTTTATCTGGCCATCATAGTACAAAGTGTTCTCTCTCCCTTCCTCTTCCTTCCCCCCATAACTCCTTCCTTCTACCACCATCACTAATTACCAAAAGGATTGTTTAAAAAAAAGTTTCAATCATCCAAAGTCTTTCTTATCGTTACCTGGTTTCTTGGTTCCTGAAGTTCACTTGAGATAGTAAAATGAAATACTGGTTAGCTTTGTGGTCTTAAGAAAGGAATGGAAACATTCCAAACCTCATACATCTTATTTATAAATTATACATTATAATAGGGTCTAATTTAGAGGATTGATGTGATAAATAAATAAGATAATCTAGCACATTGCCTAACAGAAATAAAAGATCAACTGAACATATACAATCATTATTATTACAAGAATTATGTAATAGTTCTATAAAAAGAGAGAGGGTATAGGCAAAGGAAAAAATTATGGATTTTAAATTTTGCTTTTAAGTAAAGAAAAACTTTCCCTTTAAGTAAAGAAAAAATAAGCATGGACTCATTCCAGAGAAATGACATTCAGAAGAGCAGTGGTATAAGAGCTTGAGAGTATGTTCCTTTCATTGTCATTCACTGCGATATTTCACAGATAAGTAATAAGGACACACTATGGGTCATTATTTTACTATGAGTCACTATCAGTTTAGATGCTGGCAAAATGGTAATGAATAAAGCAGACAGTGAAAGGAAAAACATTTTAAATAAATAACTTTGGTTAGCTATAAAAATTGTGAAGAAAATAATACAGGACAGTGTGATAATGAAAGATTGAGTGGCCATTAAATAGAGTGGTCCAGGAAGCTAAGATTTGAAGGACGTAAGGTCATCAGCCATGCAAAAACAAGGGGAGAGGATCTTCTAGACAGAGGGAATCACAAGAAAAAGGGATCTTAAGCAGTAATGAGCTTACTATGTTAGCATAAAAGAAAGCAGAGCAGTGTGGCTAGAGCTTAGTTTGCAAGACGAAGAATGATGAAGCCACAGTCAATATGGAAGGTAGGGGCCAGGCCATGTATGGCCTTAAATGCCATAATGAAGAACTTGACTTTATTTTCAGTGTAATAGGAAACCTTTGCAGGTTTAAAGTAGGTCAAGGACAAATTTTTTTGAGCTATCCAGTTGCTGTGTAGAGATAAATTATAGGGAAGCAAGAGTAAGAGGCAAAAATATCAATAGGAGGCTATCACAGTTGGTGAACAAGAGAGGACAGAGGCTTGGATTAATGCAATAGCTGAGAAGATGGAAAGAAATGAATAGATATTTCATCAATTATTCTGGAGCCAGAGTTGATAGGATTGCTAGTAAATTGGATAAGTTTAAGTATGGTGTTAATGAGGGAAATATGAGTGGCATCCCTGCAATGAAGGCTCGACTTGCTATGTAGGCTTATAGATAGCAAAGAAGAGGATGAATCGTTACCTCCCAACCTACCAGCTGTCTCCATCCCAACCCACCTACAACCTTCTCAGCCCCATTCCAGTCACAACTCATGTAAGCAAAAAGAGTTACAGTCAAGCTATAAGTATCTTCTCACCTTCATTCCACAAGTTACTCATATCTATTACTCTGTCCTAGACTAAGATATAAGTACTTATCATACAGTAGCAAGCAAGACAGACACGCCTCTGTTCCAGTGCAACTTATGTTCTAATGGGAGAAGTTGTAATGTAAAAAGCAAATATAACAAAATATCAATGCCAACAACTACTATGGTAAAATAGGGATAGAATAATATGTTTGTAACTGTTGGATTGCTACCTTAGAATAGATATTCAAGGGCCCCTATTCAGGAGTATCGGAATTCTGTTTGAGCAAGATTAACTTTGAGTTGTATGTCATCCATCCATGGAATGACAGCAAATAGGCCATGAGTATTGGGAAGAGAAAAGAATGAGAGGTATAGATGGCATTTAAAGCCATGGCCCTGCATGGTTAAGAGAAAAAGTAGAAATTGTAAATAGAAGGAGGCCCAGGACCAAATATTTATTGGCCTGACTTCCTGGTCAGTAATCTTCTCCACTGCTATAGTACAGAAGCTTTTAAATCAATTGATTGTATTTTTAATTTGAGTATTCAATGTTTTTATTTTATTAACCTAAGGTTTTCATTTGTCACTATGGTGTAGTCTCACAATTTTCAAAAAATCAAAACAGCAGATGTTGGCATGGATGCAGCAAACAGGGAACACTTCTACACTGCTGGTGGGAATGAAAACTAGTACAGCCACTGTGAAAAGCAATGTGAAGAGTGAGGAAATTTTTAAAGAACTAAAACTAGAATTACCATTTGATCCAGAAATCCCACGACTGGGTATCTACTCAGAGGAAAAGATGTAATTATTTGAGAAAGATTCTTGCACACACATGTTTATAGCAACACAATTCACAATCACAAAATTGTGGAATCAACCCAAATGTTCATCAATAAATGAGTGGACAAAGAAACTGTGGTATATATATACACACATATGATGAAATACTGCACAGCCATAAAAAGGAATGAATTAACAGCATTTTCAGTGACCTGGGTGAGAATGGAGATTATTATTCTAAGTGAAGTAACTGAGGAATGAAAAAACAAACATCTATGATGTTCTCACTGATATGTGGGAGTTAAGCTATGAGGATACAAAGGCATAAGAATGATACAATGGACTTTGGGACTTCGGGGGAAGAGTGGGAGGGTGGTGAGGGATAGATTACAAATATGGTGCAATGTATACTGCTTGGCTGGTAGGTGCACCAAAATCTCACAAATTACCACTGAAGAACTTATTCATGTAACCAAGTAAGATAGACACAACTCTGTTCCAGTGCCATTCTTACAGGAGTAAGGTGGTATCACATTGTGGTTTTGATTTGCATTTCCCTAATCATTAGTGATGCTGAGCATTTTTTCATGTTTGTTGGCCATTTGTATATCTTCTTTTGAGAATTGTCTATTCATGTCCTTAACCCACTTTTTGATGGGATTGTTTGTTTTATTCTTACTGATTTGAGTTCATTGTAGAGTCTGCATGTTAGTCCTTTGTCAGATGTACAGATTGTGAAGATTTTCTCCCACTCTGTGGGGTTGTCTCTTTACTCTGCTGACTACTCCTTTTGCCATGCAAGAGCTCTTTAGTTTAATTAGGTCCCCGCTATTTATCTTTGTTTTTACTGCATTTGCTTTTGGGTTCTTGGTCATGAAATCCTTACCTAAGCCAAATGTCTTGAAGGGTTTTTCCAATATTATCTTCTAGAATTTTTATAGTCTCAGGTCTAAAGTTTAAGTTGTTAATCCATCTTGAGTTGATTTTTGTTAAGGTGAGAGGTGAGGATCCAGTTTCATTCTCCTACATGTGGGTAGCTAATTAGCCCAGCACCATTTATTGAAAAGGGTGTCCTTTCAACACTTTATGTTTTTGTTTGCTTCGTTGAAGATCAGTTGGCTGTAAGTATTTGGGTTTATTTTTGGGTTCTCTATTCTTTTCCATTGGTCTATGTGCCTAAATAAAAAGCACAGAAAATAATAAAAAAAGCCTAAAGATACATGGGACATAGTAAAAGGGCCTAACATATTTTTAATTGAGGTCCAAGAGGTATGACAGAGAGGTAGTGAGCAATATCCATATTTGGGGAGAAACCAGCTGAGATTTTTCTAAAATTGATGAAAGCCATTGAACTACAGATATATAAACTGTTATTAACCCTAGTCAAGATAAATGTTTTAAAAAATAACATTGCCTAGGCACATCATAGTAGAATTGCTAAAAAATAAAACAAAATTTTAAAAATAGAGACAGACACTACCATTAAAACAAAAACAGTTGGACAGCTTTTTTTAATGAAATTATGGAACCGCCAGGTATAGTGGCTCACGCCTGTAATCCCAGCATTTTGTGAGGCTGAGGTGGGTGGATCACAAGGTCAAGAGATCAAGACCATCCTGGTCAACATGGTGAAACCCCATCTCTACTAAGAATACAAAAAATTAGCTGGGCATGGTGGCGCGTGCCTGTAATCCCAGCCACTCAGAAGACTGACGCAGGAGAATTGCCTGAACCCAGGAGGTGGAGGTTGCAGTGAGCCCAGATTGAGCCATTGCACTCCAGCCTGGGTAACAAGAGCGAAACTCCATCTTGGGGAAAAAAAAAAAAAAAGAAAGAAATTATGGAACCACAAAAACAATAGAGTCACAACTTTAAAATGCTGAAAGGAGCTGCCATTCTAGAACTCTTTATCTAACAAAATAACCTTTAAGATAAAAGCAAAATAAATATGTTTTTAAATAAGTAAAATATGAGATGATTTATTGCAAGGAGAGACATGCATTTAAAATACAGAAGTGAGTGAACAATAATGAAAAGTGTTGTATGTTGATGGAAAATGAACAGAAATAATAACATCATGTAAAGTTTAAAATAGGGGACAAAAATAATGCAAATACCAGAATGAAGAGATTGAGGGGGTTAAAGTGATTAAGCTCTCTTAACCTTTTGGGGAAGTAGTAAGATAGCTAATATAAATTAAACTTTAATAATTAATATGTACATGCTACAATTTCTAGTGTAACCATTATTTTTAAATGGTAAAATAGTTCATGAATTACAAGATAATAGAAGGAAATTTTAGAGGTTAAAAATACATTCCTAGCCCAAAATAAAACAAATAAATGTATGGTAGTTACATTAATTATAAATGGACTAAAAAACTAAAGGCTAGTTCTGGAACTGGATTTTTAAGAATTATGCTATCGCTCTTGAGTTCAGCTGCGAGGTCTGTAGCTCCGAATCGCGGATGGCGACATCCAGACCCTGCCAGCCTTGGGGAAGGGCGCGTCGTGGAGGCAGGACTGGAGGCTGGCGTTACGAGGCGGCTGTGGGACCTTGGCCCAATGGACCATGAGGGCAGAGGGCTTCTGGTGATTGGGCTGGAGTGTAGTGGCATGATCATGGCTCATCGAAGCCTCAACCTCCCAGGACCAAGTGATCTTCCCACTTCATCCTCCCAAGTAGCTGGGACTACAGGCTGTAGCAGAGGAGGAATGATTGTGAATAGCCTCTCTCTGTGCTATCATAACAAGCTGATTCTGGCCCCAATGGTTCGGGTAGGGACTCTTCCAATGCGGCTGCTCACCCTGGATTATGGAGCGGACATTGTTTACTGTGAGGAGCTGATCGACCTCAAGATGATTCAGTGCAAGAGAGTTGTCAATGAGGTGCTCAGCACAGTGGACTTTGTTGCTCCTGATGATCGAGTTGTCTTCCGCACCTGTGAAAGAGAGCAGAACAGGGTTGTCTTCCAGATGGGGACTTCAGACGCAGAGCGAGCCCTTGCTGTGGCCAGGCTTGTAGAAAATGATGTGGCTGGTATTGATGTCAACATGGGCTGTCCAAAAGAATATTCCACCAAGGGAGGAATGGGAACTGCTCTGCTGTCAGACCCTGACAAGATTGAGAAGATCCTCAGCACTCTTGTTAAAGGGACACGCAGACCTGTGACCTGCAAGATTCGCATCCTGCCATCTCTAGAAGATACCCTGAGCCTTGTGAAGCAGATAGAGAGGACTGGTATTGCTGCCATTGCGGTTCATGGGAGGAAGCGGGAGGAGCGACCTCAGCATCCTGTCAGCTGTGAAGTCATCAAAGCCATTGCTGATACCCTCTCCATTCCTGTCATAGCCAATGGGGGATCTCATGACCACATCCAACGGTATTCGGACATAGAGGACTTTCGACAAGCCACTGCAGCCTCTTCCGTGATGGTGGCTCGAGCGGCCATGTGGAATCCATCTATCTTTCTCAAGGAGGGTCTGCGGCCCCTGGAGGAGGTCATGCAGAAATACATCAGATACGCGGTGCAGTATGACAACCACTATACCAACACTAAGTACTGCTTGTGCCAGATGCTACGAGAACAGTTGGAGTCTCCCCAGGGAAGGTTGCTCCATGCTGCCCAGTCTTCCCAGGAAATTTGTGAGGCCTTTGGCCTTGGTGCCTTCTATGAGGAGACCACACAGGAGCTGGATGCCCAGAGGGCCAAGCTCTCAGCCAGGACTTCAGAGGAGACTGGGGAGCCAGCTGAAGATACCTCTGGTGTCATTATGATGGCTGTCAAGTTTGACCGGAGAGCATACTCAGCCCAGATCACCCCCAAGATGTGCCTGCTAGAGTGGTGCCGGAGGGAGAAGTTGCCACAGCCCATGTATGAAACGGTTCAACGCCCTATAGACCGCCTGTTCTCTTCTATTGTCACCATTGCTGAACAAAAGTATCAGTCTACTTTGTGGGACAAGTCCAAGAAACTGGCAGAGCAGGCTGCGGCCATCGTCTGTCTGCGGAGCCCGGGCCTCCCTGAGGGTCGGCTGGGTGAGGAGAACCCTTCCTTGCACAAGCGAAAGAGGGAGGCTCCTGACCAAGACTGTGGGGGCTCCAGAGCTCAGGAGCTAGCACAACCTGGGGAGCTGTGCAAGAAGCCCTTTGTGGCCTTGGGAAGTGGTGAAGAGAGCCCCCTGGAAGGCTGGTGACTACTCTTCCTGCCCTAGTCACCCCTCCATGGTCTGGTGCTAAGGTGGCTGTGGATACTACAGCATGAACCAGATGCTGTTGAACAATTGGCTGGTCTTGCCTGGCAGGAGTTAGATGTCCCAGCAGGGGCCATCAGCCTGAAGCATGGACCCGGGGCCGCCCAAGGGTGGATCCTGGCTCCTTTGGTGGATCTGAGTGACAGAGTCAAGTTCCCCTTGAAAACAGGAGCTTTTCAGGTGGCACCTCCCCAACCTGACATTGGTACTGTGCAATAAAGATACCCCCTACCCTCACCCATGGCTGGCTGCTTTAGCCTTGGGCATCTTCATAAAAAAAAAAAAAAGAATTATGCTATCAATATCCGTGATAAAATCTCTCAGTAAGCTACATGTAGAAGGGAACATTTTTCATGGGATATTTTCTTAGGAAATATGAAAGTATAAGCAAACTATTAGACTAAATAGGTAATTTTACAAGGTGTTTAGATACCTAATTAACATGTAAAATGAACTTGTATCTTCGCATGATAGCAACAAACATTTAAAATGATTTTTGGGGGGTTATGTTATTTATAATAGCAACAAAGCATCAAATATTTGGGAATAAATCTAGGTAAAGATGATCAAAACTTCAATACCAAAAAACTTTATTAGCAGAAAGTAGGGAAGACAAGTAATTGGAGGGCTATATTATGTTCACAGATAGAAAGACTCAACATTGTAAAGTTGTTTATTCTTTCCTAGGTGATCTACAGCAATACTCAGTTTTAGTCAAAATTTCAGGATTGGTTTGGGGAAAATGAAAGGATAATTCTTAATTTATATAGAAATGTAAAGGGTGAAAAGCCAGCCAACACAATTGGAAGAATAGTAGAAGGAACTGACCACTTATATTAGTCAGTTGGGACTGCCATAACAGAATATCAGAGACTGGGTCACTTGAACAACAAAGACTGATTTTCTCACAGTTCTAGAAGCTGGATTAAGGTGACAGCAGGGTGGATTTCTAGTGAAGCCTCTGCTTGGCTTGCAGACAGCTTCCTTCTTGCTGTGACCTCATATGACCTTTCCTCTATGTGTGCACACTCTTGGTGTCTTTTCCTTTTCCTAGAAGTATAACAATCCTACTGCATTAGGGGCTCACTTTTATGACCTTATTTAACATTATTTATCTCCTCAAAGACCCTTTCCGCAAATACTGTCACATTGGGAGGTTAGGGTTTTGATATATGAGTTTGCAGGGAGACACAGTTCAGTCTAGAACCCACCTATTAAGATATCTTATAATGCTTCAATAATTAAAATATTGGTTATTGGATACAGGATGAATAAATAAATCAATGGAATATACTAAAGTCCAGAAACACATTTATATGGATTTCCAGTCTTTTAAAAGATGACACTGCAGGGTAATGGGGAAAATGTTGTCTTTTCAATAAATGTGTGGAGAATATTTGAAATTATTTTGGGAAAAATAATCTTGGTCCCTACCACAGGCACATAATGCAATTTCATGTGAAATGTTTAAAATGTGTAAAATAAAACACTAAATTTTCTAGAAGATAACATAAGATAAAATATTGACAACCTTAGGTAGGTTAAAATGTTTAAAATGACATAAAAAGTGATATAATCATAAAAGGATATATTGATAAATTAGACTACATTAAAGTTAAATTTACCCACTCAAAAAAAAAAAAAAAAGAGTTAAGAGACTGGAAAGGCAAGCCACAGTGTAGGAAAGTAGGTTAGCAAAGCAGGTAACGACCAACAGACTTAATAGCAGCTTATAAAAATCTACAAATAAGAAAAATTCTGACAACTCAGTAGAACAATAGGGAAAAGACTTGACAGGCATTTCAAAAAGGAGAATAAGTACTTGAAAATGTAGTCAATTCATTATCAGGGAAATGCATATTAAAGCCACAATGGAATACCACCACACACTGATCAGAATGGCTGGAATTAAAAGGACTAAAATTACCAATGGTTGTTAAGGATATTATGATACTAAAAATCTCATATGTTACCAGTGAGAGTACAAATTATTATAACCACTTTGGAAAATAGGCAAATCTACTAAAACTGCATCTACATATACAGTGAATCCAATTATTCTACTAAGTATATATGCAAGAGAAACATACAGATACATTCACCCAAAGACATGTATACGAATGTTCATAGCAGTACTGTTCATGACAACCCTAAATGAAAACAACTCAATGTCCATAAAAAATAGAATGACCAAGCAAATTGTGAGATATTTATACAAGGAATTGCTTACAGGAATAAAAATATACTGTATTGCTTCGTTTATATACATTTCAAAAACAAAATATCGGAAGTCAGGTTAGTGGTTGCTTTGAGGGAAAATGGGGAATGGCTGAGGTAGGAATCCAAAGGTGGTTTTGAGTATTGGTTCTATTTCTTGATCTAGGTAGTGGTTACATGGGTGAAAACAAATTCAATACCCTTTCTGTATAGATGTTACTCTTCGATCTAAAAAGCCTAGTGCAGTAACCAGGGGCTAAATTGTTATTAGCCTTGGTCCTGCAGGATCAAGAAGGGAGAAGAGGTTGCTGAATCCTAAAAATGAGAAGTCTTATTGAATCCTTTGCTTCTAGAGGAGCCAAGATCTTCTGTTAAGAGGCAAAGCCAACTGATGACCTTACAGACAAGAATATGTGTGTATAAATATCTCCCACCTTCCCTCTTATCTTCTCTTGGGAATTCCTATAGGCTAAACCCAACCAGCAGTCAGAAAGCATGGGAAGCTGTTGGTAAAGTCAGCTTCAAGGGTCTCATCTGCATGAAGTACAGACAAAAGCCAGGAGTCCATAATAGCAGAGTTGCCTCTTGTTAAAAAGATATCCTGGAGACCCCAACCACTGACTCTCTTCTGTCTCATTGCCCAAAAGAGACATTTAAGCACTCACAGTTGAAGTTGAGAGAATGTATTTTTAAACGAACTTTGTTGGGATATAATTTACATGCAATAAAATACACTCATTTTAAAGAGTATAATCCAAGGAGTTTTAACACATGTATAATCCCATTGATCATCACTACAGTGAAGTTACGGAACAGTTCAATTTTCCCAAAAAGATTACTTTGTGACCATTTATAGTTAATCTCCCCAGGCATCCACACTAATTCTTAATTGAGGTGAAATTCATACAATATAAAATTAACCATTTTCAGATGAACAACGCAGTGGTATTTAGTACATTTGCAATGTTGTGTAACCATGCTGACTTGATCATTATATGTTATATATCCTTGTAGAACTTCATATAAAGAAATTTGTATTGTATGCATTTCTTTTTGTCTGACTTCTTTCAGCAAAATCTTCTTGTGATTCATCCATGTTATTGCATGTTGGCAGTTCCTTCATTTTATCATTGCATAGTATTCTATTGTGTGAATATACCAAAATTTGTTTATGCTTTTACTTGATTATAGATATTTGTGTGGTTTCCAGTTTCTGTCTATTATGATTAAAGCTACCGTAAGCAGTATTTTGCAAAGCTTTTTGAGAACATATGCTTTGATTGCCTCTGAGTAACTACTAGGAATAGAACTGTTGGGTCACGTGGTTAGTAAATATTTGTTTCTTTGTAATGTCTTTGTCTGACTTCAGCGTTAGGGCGATGCTTTCCTCCTGTAACATGTTGGGGATTGTTTCTTCTTCCTCCATTTTTTGAGAGAGTTTACCTAAGACTGGGTATTTCTTTCTTAAATATTTGAAGGAATTTTTCATGGCAACCATTTGTATCCACATTTTGGGGATGATTTTGTATTTATTAAAGATGCGATTTATTTAGTAGATAATAGGAATTTTCAGATTCTTTGTGTATCAGTTTTGTTAAATTGTATCTTTTAGAAATTGTCTGTTTCCTCTGAACTGGAAAATTCATTAGCATAAAATGGTTAATAATACCCACTTATTTTCTTCTTAAAGTCTGTAAGACCTATAATGAAGATCCCTTCTTTGATTTCTGATATTTTGTTTTTTTCTCTCTCTCTTTTTCCTACATTAGTCCAACTAGAGGTTAATCGATTCTATTGTTTTTTTCAAAGGGCCTATTATTGGTTCCATTTTATTCCTCACTTTGGTTTGCTTAGCTCTTCTTTTTCTAGATTCTTATAGTGGTAGAAGCTTAGATCTTTGATTTTTGAACTTTTATATTTTGTAATATGAGCATTTAAAGCTATGAATTTTCTTCTAAGTGTGCCTTTTTCTTCAACAAATAAATTTGACATGTTGTTTTGTATCATTATTTAGTTAAAATATTGTTGAATTTCTCTTCTGACATTTTTGAGCCATTGGGTTATTTAGAAATATGTTTCTAATGTTAGAGGCCGCTCCAGCTCTATTTTTGTTATTAATTTATAATTTAATCTTTTGTGGCCAAAGAGTGTTCTCTGTATGATTTTAGTCCTTTTAAATTCACTGAGCCTTACTTTTTTGCCCAGAATATGATCTCTTGGTGAATTTTCCACATACACTTTTAAAAAATATGTATTTTTAGGTGTTGTATGTTGTGTTTTTCAATGTCAATTGAGTGAAATCAGATAACAATGTTGTTTATATCTTCTTCATAATTACTGGTTTTCGTTCTACTTGTTCTACCAATTACTGATAGAGGAATTTTGAAATTACCAACTATTATTGTAGATTTGTCTATTTATCCTTTTGCTTCTGTCAGTATTTTATTTACATTTTTGAAACTGTTTTATAGGGCAAATAGGCATTTAGTATATTTATGTCTTTCTGATGTGTTGACTCTTTTATCAGTGTATTAGGGTTCTCCAGAGAAACAGAACCAATAGAAGGTAGATAGGTAGGAAGGTAGGTAGGTGGGTAGGTAGATAGATAGATAGATAGATAGATAGATAGATAGATAGATAGATGATAGATAGATGGATAGATGATAGATAGATGATAGATAGATAGATAGATAGATAGATAGATAGATAGATAGATAGATAGATAGAAGAGGGGATTTATTATGAGAATTGGCTCATGCAATTATGGAGGCTGATAAGTCCCATGATATGCTATCTGCAACTTATAGAATAAGGAAAGCCAGTAGTCTAACTCAGTCTAAGCCCAAAGGCCAAGAACCATGGGAGCCAGTGATGGAACTCTGAGTCCAAGGTTGAGGGCCTGAGAACTGGAGGAGTCTGAAAGGTATTGGTGTAAGTCCTGGAGATGAAGACCCAAGAACCCGGCATTCTGATGTCTGGGAGCAAAAGATGGATGTCCCAGCTCCAGGAAAAGAGCAAATTTGTCCTTACTCTACTATTTTTTTCTATCTGGGCCATCAGTGGATTGGAAGATGCCAGCCTACATTGGTGAGGGTGATCTTCTTTACTCAGTCTACTGATTCAAATGCTAACCTCTTCTAGAAACACCCTCACAGACACATTCCAAAATAATGTTTCACCAGCTATCTGTGTATCCCTTTACCCAGCCACATAAAATTGACACATAAAATTAACCATCAGTTAGCATGATATGCCCCATTTTGGCCCTGGCAATATAGCTTAGCCTGCCATCTGTTTTATGTCATACTGAGATATCCCTCTTATGGTTATTGTTTATATTATGTCTTTTTCTGTCCTTTTACTTTTTACCTGTGGTTTTATATTTAAAGTATATATTTTTAGGTAGTATTTAGTTGGGCTTTGCATTTTTATCCAATCTGTCAATCTGTGCTTTTTAATTGGTGAGCCCATTCCATTTTTAAATTAACCATCTTGCTATTTTCTCTATTTATCCATCTGCTCTTTGTTCCTTGCTTCTTCTTTTTCTGAATTCATTCAGATTAATTATTTTTAGCATACTATCTCCTCTATTGCCTTCCCAGCTATACCTCTTTGTTTTGGTTTTGGTTTTAGTGGTTGCTCTAGGATTTATAATATACTTATCACAGCCTAAGTATTATTCCACTTACATGTAACGTAAGAACCTTACAACAGTATGTCTTTCCCTTTCTGATTTTTGTGTTATTTCTACACATGATATATGTGTACATACATGTATAAATATATGTATATATGTCATAATACAATTCATTATTCCTTTTGCTTTAATCAGCTTTTTAAAAAAATTTAAAATGAGAAAATTATCTTTTATATTTACCAACATCTTTACCATTTCTAATTTTTGCCATTGCTTTATTCCTCACTCTTTAGATATGCATTCAGATCTAAAATCTTATTCATGACAATGAATTCACTCCGCTCTTTTTTTCTTTTAATTTTTATTGCATTTTAGGTTTTGGGATACATATGCATAGGTACACACATGGCAGTGTGTTTTGCTGCCTTCCTCCCCTTCACCCACACTTGGCATTTCTCCCCAGGCTATCCCTCCCCTGCTCCCCCCACGCTGTCCCTCCCCGATTCCCCCAAATAGACCCCAGTGTGTAGTAGACCCCCTCCCTGTGTCCATGTGTTCTCATTTTTCTCACCCGCCTATGAGTGAGAATATGTGGTATTTCCTTTTCTGTTCTTCTGTCAGTTTGCTGAGAATGATGTTCTCCAGATTCATCCATGTCCTTACAAAGGACAAAAACTCATCATTTTTTATTGCTGCATAATATTCCACGGGGTATATGTGCCACATTTTCCCAGTCCAGTCTATCATCGATGGGCATTTGGGTTGGTTCCAGGTCTTTGCTATTGTAAACAGTGCTGCAATGAACATTCGTGTGCATGTGTCCTTATAGTAGAATGATTTATAGTCCTTTGGATATATACCCAGTAACGGGATTGCTGGGTCAAATGGAATTTCTATTTCTAGGTCCTTGAGGAATCACCACACTGTCTTCCACAATGGTTGAACTAATTTACACTCCCACCAGCAGTGTAAGAGTGTTCCTATTTCTCCACATCCTCTCCAGCATCTGTTGTCTCCAGATTTTTTAATGATCGCCATTCTAACTGGCGTGAGATGGTATCTCAATGTGGTTTTGATTTGCATCTCTCTAATGACCAGTGATGATGAGCATTTTTTCATGTGTTTGTTGGCCTCATGTATGTCTTCTTTTGTAAAGTGTCTGTTGGTATCCTTTGCCCATTTTTGAATGGGCTTGTTTGTTTTTTTCCTGTAAATCTGTTTGAGTTCTTTGTAAATTCTGGATATCAGCCCTTTGTCAGATGTGTAAACTGCAAAGATTTTTTCCCATTCTGATGGTTGCCGATTCACTCTAGTGAGTGTTTCTTTTGCCGTGCAGAAGCTGTGAAGTTTGATTAGGTCCCATTTGTCTATTTTGGCTTTTGTTGCCAATGGTTTTGGTGTTTTGGTCATGAAGTCCTTGCCTACTCCTATGTCCTGAATGGTTTTGCCTAGATTTTCTTCTAGGGTTTTTATGGTGCCAGGTCTTATGTTTAAGTCTTTAATCCATCTGGAGTTAATTTTAGTGTAAGGTGTCAGGAAGGGGTCCAGTTTCTGCTTTCTGCACATGGCTAACCAGTTTTCCCAACACCATTTATTAAACAGGGAATCCTTTCCCCATTGCTTGTTTTTGTCTGGTTTATCAAAGATTATATGGTTGTAGATATGTTGTGTTGCCTTCGATGCCTCTGTTCTGTTCCATTGGTCTATATCTCTGTTTTGGTAGCTTTTTTTTTTTTTTAAAAAGTTCTTTATGTTGCCTTTCTTTTTGTGGGATATAAGAATATTTTCACTGGTTCTGATACTCTAGACTGAATTTTGTTCTAATTTTTATTTCAACACTCTAGATATTCTCCCATAATCTTATGGTTTGCCCTGTTTATGATAAGGCAATGGTAATTCTTACGTGTATTCCTGTGTGTAATGGACTTTTCTCCCTCTTTTTAAGAATTTTATCTTTGTAACTGGTTTTCAGTGATTTTATTGTGATGTTCCTTAGAAAAATCTTCTTTGCATTTATCCTAAGGAAATTTTATTAAATTTCTTAGTTCTATGGCTTTATTTTCTTATTAAATTTGGAAAATTTTAGCTATAATTTCTATAAAATTTTTTCTGCTCCCGCCTTACTCTCTTTCTAGAACTCTAACTGCAGTATGTTCCATGACTTGATATTTTCTTACACATCACTAATGGTCTGTTCATTTATCTTTTATTTATTTTATTTATTTATTTTTTTAAGATGGGGTTTCACCAAGTTGGTCAGGCTGGCCTTGAACTCCCGACCTCAGATGATCCACCCACCTTGGCCTCCAAAGTGCTTGGATTACAGGCGTGAGCCACCACACCTGGCCTGTTCATTTATCTTTTAGCCACTTTTCTGTGTTTTAGTTTGAATTGTTTTATATCTCATCTTCATTCACAGATTTCATTTCTCCCCTCAATATGTTCATGTTTTCTTTGATGTCCTAGAATTATTCTTAATAGATATTTTTAAGTCCTTGACTAATGATACCATGATTCTTATCATTTTTAGAGTTTGTTTCTATGGATTAATTTTTTTTCTTAATTATAGTCAGCTTCTTTGCATATCCAGTAATTTTTATCTGAAACTGAATATTGTCAATACCATTTTGTTGAGTACTTAGATTTTGAGATGCTAGATGTCTCCTTTGAAAAATACTGGGCTTTATTCTCATAGCACTTAATTTATTCGTTAATAATCATGCCTGTTTGCAAGATTTGCTTGAAGGAATCTAGAATACCTATCATTCTGTGGCTATTTTAGCCCTGCTGCTAAGGCATAGCCTTTCCAGGGTCACCCCTCAGCATCTCAGGTGGAAACTCTCACAGTTTGGGGTGGTTCTAATAGTTGGTTAATTTATACCTCCTCAGTATTTTAGGCTCACTGATAGTCACTCTTTGCCAAGCCTGTGGAGTCTCACACTGCACATGTGCATCTTAGTATTCAGCCAAAGACTCTATTGGATGTCAATTGCAGATTTCTCAAACTTATTCTCCACTGTCTCCTCTTTAGTATCTGTCCCCAAGTTATAGCTGCATTAAACTACCTGAAATTGTCTCTGTCTCCTCAGCTAAGCAAGACTGTCATATTTTCCTTGGGTGCCCCTTTCCTACCCTAGGGGTTTCATCAAATGCCTCCAAACTGAGACAGCAATTATAAGTCTGTTTTTCTTTTCTAGGGGATTACAATTCTGTCATTCGCTGTTTGATATTCAAAAATAGGAATGTCTTTCCAACACTTTATACAGTTTTCTAATTGTTTAAAATGCAAGAGCTAATCTGGTACCAGTTACCCCACCATGATCAGAAACAAATGTCAAAAAAAATGTATTGTTTCAACTCCACTTCTGTTAACAGACACTACCAATTCTGTGTGTCAAAGAAACTCACAAGTTTTTCAGTGACTATAAGAATTAATGACAATATAGCATATAGAATATCATAATAAGGCCGGGCGTGGTGGCTCAAGCCTGTAATCCCAGCACTTTGGGAGGCCGAGGCGGGTGGATCACGAGGTCAAGAGATCGAGACCATCCTGGTCAACATGGTGAAACCCCGTCTCTACTAAAAATACAAAAAATTAGCTGGGCATGGTGGTGCATGCTTGTAATCTCAGCTACTCAGGGGGCTGAGGCAGGAGAATAGAATTGCCTGAACCCAGGAGGCAGAGGTTGCAGTGAGCCGAGATCACGCCATTGCACTCCAGCCTGGGTAACAAGAGCAAAACTCCATCTCCAAAAAAAAAAAAAAAAGAATATCATAATAGACCTGGAAACTTTAGTTATACAGCTCTCCAACTAAAATACTTTCCTAAGTCCTGAGTATTCATGGAATTTGCTTGGTTTAATTTGGAAAATGTTTTCATTTTTCAGTTAAGAATATAGATGCCTGAACTTCAAGAATATAATTAACATTGACCAGACTCATTAATACTGTTCTCATTAGAATTTAAAACAAATATATTAATACCAGATTCTTATAATCTCAGCTCTGAGATCCTTGCAGTATTGAATATACCTTCTCTGTCAATCTCAATCCAAACCCTGTAAGCAGAAAGATATAGTCAAGGAACTTTTCAAGTACTGTTGATTTATTTTTGGCTTTTGTTTTCTTTCTCCACCCCTCCTGGTCTCTTTCTCTTGCTAAAGTATATTGTGACCACTTTTTTTTCATCCTCTGTAATGTAACCACCAAATCTTTTATGATAGTATAGTGCTATCACTATTTTTTAATTCTTATATTCACTCAACAAATATTTATAAATTGCATATGACTTTTGAAGTAATTTTATAGACCTAGAGGTGAGGTCAACATGTTTCCTACCTCAATGAGAGTCAATGGTCTGATAGGAAAGGAATTATTTATTCATCATATACATATAGCATTACAAAATATGTGTGCTTTAAATAAATGGTACAAGGAACTCTGGGGGTACATCACTAGGGTTTCTATTCTCCAGTATCAAATACCAAGATGGAATTGAATGTGTTACAGGATTTATTAGGGGAAATGACTATGAGAAAAAAAGAGAGAGCAAATTTGACTGATGAGAGCTAGAGAAAGGGATGCAAATCTAATATCTTTATAAGGAGATGGTGAATGAAGGAAGATTGTATAGAAAGAGCATCAAAGTTCAATGCAGCTCTGAGAACATCTAGGCCATTAAGGGAAGCCCCAGAGAAAAGACTGCCTTCTAGAGGAATCCTCTGTTGATAAGAAATGGCCAGATCTAGTGCCCATGCTGTGCTCAGTCATTCCTTTCAGCATGCTTTCCTTGAAAGGAGATCTGAGCGGTATATTCCCATAGCTGCCATACAGGACAATCAGACCTAACCTGGGAGGCTGAGAAAGGCTTCTCTAGGAACTATTTTAAATCATATTTAAGTGATGGCTTTAATATCTCTTTACATGCTACAGTGGAAAGAGTAGGTATTTGGGTCACATATGAGAAAACTTCTTAGACTAGTTGTTAAGACAAGAGCCACTTTGCTGTATTTTTGGTGGTAGAACCTGGATGTAAAGCACTCTATGCTTTTAACATATCTTCTTTCAAAGTAATGGATAGATTTTTTTTTTAAAGCATAGGAAAACTATTTGACCAGCCTTAAATCTCACTTCACTAGACTTTGTAGTTCCATCCTTTGAGGTCATTGCAAAATCTAAGATCTTCCTTCTCTCCCACTTCCATGTTGGTGGTAGATACTTTATACATACATTCTACTCCAAACATATTTTTGGTACTAACAAATTGCAAGGATAATCTTATTAACTTTCTTTTGTTTTGGTTGATAGAACAGTTTCCAGTAACAATTTACTCTGACTCTTTTCTATTTTAACTTGCTTTTCTTGACTGCAGCAGATTACAGTTGTATCTTCAAACAGCTACTGTTTTGAGTAACTTTGATTGTTGAACAGCAGTTATTTAAATATTTATGATCAATCTGTTCCAAAACAATATTGAAATCAACAGTACACTGTTTAAGAAATACATAAAAAATCAATGGGGCAAATTTATGTACCAGAAGATCTACATTTCTAACCAAGTGCCAGATTTTCCATTTATAATTTTTACAAATGAAACACTTTGGGTAGTCATAAATACTGACCTCTCTGAACATTCCTTTGTGAATTATGATCCTGCAGTAATAAACAGAGAGCAGTATTTGATTTGTAAGCTGAACTATACAAAGCAACAACTCAATGCTAATGTTTTTGATCATTCTAATTCATTTTAACTGGCCAAGAGGGAGGTTTTGTTGTTTTGTTTTTTTTTTTAAATAACACCATCATCTTTCTGTTCTCATGTGCCTGAGGTCTGTCTTGACACATTTTTTCCACAGTAGCTTTACCTAGCGTTGGATCTGGCACCAGGAGGACATCACTGAATATTTGTTTTTAAACCTGGTAGTCCAAAGCCAGCATGGAGCACTGCCTAATTCAATCACAATCCTTGTTCTTCTGCAAGGGGTCCCATGACAAATGAAACTAACACAACACCAACTCATATGCTGTTCTAGTCCTCTCCAGGTCCCAAAGAATTCAGTTAACTAAGCTGGGTTTCTCATCATTATATCAACATTTATGATATTTTCTAGAATCTTGATACATAGCATTTCCTATTTAGAAGGGACCTTAAAAATAATAGAATCCAGTGATGACAAACATATTTAATTTTCTAAGCTCAATAAGAAAAGGTGTTGTTTCCCCAAAAAATAAAAGGTATCTTTTAAAAAGAGGTAAAGGCATGAGTACTGGATATAGACCCTTCCAAATGAGTCCAACTGTCTCTCCTGATGAATGGCCATCGACCTCATACTGAATATTTCCAAGACAGGAAAACACAGCCTTTCAGAGTAGCTATGTCATGCCTGGATGATAGAAATTGTTTCCAGTTGAAATCTGTGCTTCTGCAATTTCTACACTTTTATTTAGGTTCTGCCTTTTGAAGTCATACAAAATAAATTTACTCATTCTATTCCATATAATAGTACTTCATATATTTGACAAGCTTTCTGAGGTCCCCTTTCATTTTATTAGCTTCCTGCCTCATAGCATTTTTGACATTCCTATGTGTGATTCTTAAAGCTTTCTGAGAGAAGTGTGTGTGTGTGTGCATGTGCATGTGTGTACATTTGTGTGTGTATGTGTGTATGTGTGTACTAGACTATCATTCGTTCAGACCTGGAAGATTTTCTGCCTACATGCAAAACTACATGGTCATGTCTTTATTATCTTTTAACTTATCTTGAGTTTTAATTGTCTCTTAAAGACATTGGCTTTACCATTCCAGCTTGAAGATTCTTCTCTTTGTTAGGATAAGCAACAGGAATGTTGCAGCCTTCTCTTTCACTGTCATCTGTTTATATGACATCATCTTTTCCAAGAATCAGGCTTAACCCTGTCTTGTTTTCCTTCTCATTCTAAACCTAATTTAAAATGCCTTTTGCCAAAGCTAAAAAACACATATTTTCTTGTATCTTACTTTACATTGCAGCTGCATTTGATACCATTGATCAGTCCCTCTTTCCTGAAATTCTCTACCCCCTTAGCTTCAACAAATTCATTTTCATTTGATTTTCCTCTACTCTTTCTCTTTGTTTTCCTAATATGCTTCCTCTGTGGGCTCCTCCTTCTCTGCTTTAAATGCTGCATTCACCAGAATTCTGGTCTCTACTTAAACTTCATCCTTGAGTTAGTTTACATATTCCTGTGGTTTTAACCACTCCGTATTTTAATGATAACAATCCAGCTCAGATCTCTCCCTCTCCTAAGGTTAAGATGCTAAGTACAGACATTCCAGTGTGACTGAAATGGAACTGTCATCTCCCTCCCACATATCCAGGCTGTGTTCTGCTCTTTCTCTTCAAAGATGTCCTATGATTAGCATCACCTTCTGCACAGTCATCCAATTAGAAAACCAGGTTCCTCCTTCCTCCAAGCCAGTTCATACACCAATCACCAAATCCTGCTAATTCTATTACCCATGGTTTTGGACTCCATCACCTCTTCTATTATCCTACTTCCCTGGCTTAAGCATTTCATTTCTTTAGCTTGGGGTTCTTCAATAGCTGCGACCTGCAATTTTGTTTGTTTGCCTTTATCCTTGTATTCCTCAGATCTACCATCTACCCTGCAGCCACAGTAATCTTTCCAAAACTTAAATCTGGTCATGCTCCTTCCCATTTAAAATCCTTCAAATTTCCCCTTTACCTGCAAAATAGAGCTCTAGAGCATGGTGTTTAGGATATTCCGTAACTTGGCCAACAGCTCTCCAACTTTGCATTTTTCCACGTCTTGCTCTGGCATAGAAGCTGTAATCGTGCCTAAATGCTTATAAAATCCAGCATATATCATGCTATTTCAGATTTCAAGTCCTCTTGCCTTTGAATGCCCATTCTCTTACCTTCTTTTGACTAGTTTTCACTTATCTTTAGTAGTTTAGCTCAGCTGCCATCTCCTCTAGAAAATTGTTTCCCAATGCAAAAGGATTGATTGAATACGCTGCCTTTGTGTTCCCCATAGCACCCTAGGCTTCCTTCTGTTTTTCTCGCTACATAGATTGATTCCACAATGTATCTGTATGTGTGACTGTCTCCTCAATGGCAAGGCCCACATCTTTTTGAATTTATTTTTACCCTTTGATTTTCTTCCTTTCCCTTATGTTTTCTCAGACTTATTTTAGAAAAGTTTAGGTTGATATTTTTTGACTGTAAGTCTTTTTTATATACAAGGATATAAAATAAGGAAACCTAATGTTAGTAAGCTTCAAAGTCTCTGCTAACAACATCTTAGAAATAAAGTCACAGAAATGAAGTTACTTGTTGGAAGATGATTGCTCCCAAAAACCTCCTATCAAGTTTTGTTTTAAAACAAAGTCTTGCTCTGTCACCTAGGCAGGAGTGCAGTGGCACAATCATAGCTTACTGTAATCACAAACTCCTGGGTTCACACGATTCTCCTACTTCCTGAGTAGCTAGGACTACAGAGGCATACCATCATGCCCCCCCAGCTAACTTAAAAACAAATTGTGGAGATGGATCTTGCCATGTTTTCCAGGCTGGTCTCCAACTCCTGGGACCAAGCAATATACCTGCCTTGGCCTCTGTATTGGGCTAACTTTTTAGCAAGTATCTTTGTTTTAGCTTAGGGGACGAAGTCATGATCTTGGTTCTCAAAGTCTCTTAACACACATTTACTGAGTATCTATGTGTGCATAGAGGCAAATTAGACATTTATTCTGTTTTTAAGAAACTTACGATTTAGTAGGAAATAACATACTCGTATTTCAAGGAAGAGATGATGGTGATGATACTGATAATAGATACCATTTATTGAGAAAATAAGGCATTTCCATTACGTCAAATAATCTCATAATCATACTGCAAGTAAACTATTAGCATTTCTATTTTATGTTAAGAGAATAAAAACTCAGAGTTAAGAAACATCCCCAAGGTCATATTGTGGAAGCATGTAAACTTGTGCTTAACCCTAGCTATGCTCTCTGCAATACAGTGATGTGTTATGAGAGTCAGCCAACAGTAAGGCAGAGACAGATGGTTTCCTGCTAGAGGAATCAGAGAAGGATTCACGAAGGAGATGGCATTTGATTTAGGCATTGAAATATGAGTAAAACTTGGACCTTCAGATAGGCAAATATAGATATGGATGTGGGAAAATGTATAGCACACACAAAGCAAAGCAAGGGAGATCAGTTTGAATGAAGCAAAAGAATAGTGACAAAGCACATTAAAATGGCAGTAGGAGGTTCATATCATTCCAGCTAAGCAAAGTGAACTTCCTTCTAGAGTCAATAAAATTCAATGAGAATTTTAAAATAGGGTAATGATTTGAGAAGTTTAATACACCGAGGTCTATAAAATTGGGGAAAGGAGGGTCTGGAGGTGGTTCAGTCATTCATTTGAGAAACATTTATTAAGCACCTTCTCTATGTCAGTGACTGTTTTATGTACTAGGAAACATCAGTGAACAGAAACAACAAAAATCCTTGCCCTCATTGAGTTCTAGTTGGAAGACAGACAATTAACAAATCAATTACTACATACGGTTTAAATATCCCTTAACCAAAATCCTTGGATCAAAAAGTGTTTGGGATTTTGGATTTTTTTTTTTAATTTGGGAATATTTGCATATACATAATGAAATATGTTGAGGATAGGACCCAGTGTTTATGAAACATGAAATTCATTTTGTTTTATATATTCCTTACATACATAGCCTGAAGTTAATTTTATATAATACTTTTAATAATTTTGTGCATAGAAAGCAGGTTATATAGTGTATATATATTATATATATAGCAATATATATAGTTTATTTGTGATGTATATGGTGATATATATGACGTGTTAAATGGTAATAATTTTTACAGACAAAAGTAAAGCAATGGAAGAAAATGGAAAGCTCCTAGGTAGGGATGGGATAGCATTTATAATTTTAAATAGGGCTATAAGTAAAGGTCCCACTGAGAAGGTGCCATATAAGCAAAGACATGGAGTAGATGAGAAAATAAACCATGTGAAAATTCGGGATAAGAGCATTTCAGGCACAAAGAAGAACAAAATGCAAGGCCATTGGTGTGCCTGTCACATATAAAATACAGTAAGGAGGCCAAGTGGTTGGAGTGGGCTGGGGAAGGGGCAGTAGTAGGAAAGGCATCCAGAAAGGTGACAGGAGAAGGGCGTGGCAAGGACTTTGGCTTCTTCTCTCAGTGACATGGGCAGCCACTGGAGGGCTTTGAGTAGAGAGGTGCCAAAGCCTGTCTAATGTTTCTGAAGGATAACCCTGGCTTCTGTGTGGAGAATGTCTGAGCAGGGACAAGAGCAATGGCAGGGAGTCTGGCCATGAGGTATCTCAGTCCAGGGTGGCAGCTGTAGAGTAGGTTGGGAGTGGCCAGATGTGTGGACCAGCTGGATGTGGAGTGAGTGTGAGAAACATAAAGGAGTCTAGATTAGGGTCCCAAACCCCCAGGCCTCAGACTACTACCAATCCATGGCCTGTTAGGAATGGGGCCACACAGCAGAAAGGCAGTAGGTGAGTGGTGGGCAAGCAAAGTGAAGCTTTATTGTATTGACAGCTGCTGCCTATCACTTGCATTACTGCCTGAGCTCCACCTCTTGTCAGATCAGAAGTGGCATTAGATTCTCATACAAGCATAAGCTCTATTGTGAACCGTGCCTGCAGGGGAACAAGGTTGTGTACTCCTTATGAGAATCTAATGCCTGATAATCTTTCACTGTCTCCCATCACACCCCAGATGGGAGCATCTAGTTGAAGGAAAACAAGCTGAGGGCTCCCACTGATTCTACATTATGGTGAGTTGTATAATTATTTCATTACATATTACAATACAATACAAATAGAATTAAGGCGCACAGTAAATGTAATGCACCTGAACCATCCCCACACCATTCCCCCTTCCACCCCACGCCAGTCCGTGGAAAAACTGTCTTCCACGAAACCAGCCCCTGGAGCCAAAAAGGTTGGGGACCACTAGTCTAGCTGACTTTAAGTAGTTCATGTACTCAGTAACAACTGTTATTTGTTTTTGTGTATTGCTGGGTTTTGCTGGGTTTGAGTTTGTGTGTGTGTGCTTTTTATGCACTTTCATATCAGCTACAAAAATTGGAATATCCTTCTGACAGATCAATGAATGCCCTTATAAAGTGTGTGTTTATGAAAATGCATACATCACATTGCACTTGATGAAGATTTTTAAACTTTACAAAGTGCATTCATACCTCGTTAAATACAACATCTCTGTGTTAAAATGGTTATATTGAGTATGAAAAATGCTTAAACTATCTCCAGGTCCAATATCTTGAGCCAAATATATATGTATACACACACACACACACACACACACACACACACACACATATATACACAAATATTTGTGTCCCTCAACATAAATGGGAGTGATTCTTGGCCTCTTTGGGAAGTACTGGCCATTTATTTCATTGATGTTCAATAAATGAAAAGAATTGATCCAAAGGTTTTTCTTGTCTTTCTAAAGACTTCCATTTAATATGCTGCATTTCTTTACATTAACCAGGAGCTTGGCTGTGGAGCTTTTTCTCTTTATCACCATGCCTATTGCCTCTCTGTTTAAAGAAGTTCGAACTTGAACAGCCCTTAGAGGGTCATTTCATTCAGTGGTTGAGCGTAGTCCCTCAACAGCAGGGATTAGAATCAAGTGAATGAGGCACTCATCTTAGGTGCAAAATGTAAAGTGGTGCCAAAAAGCTCAGTAATTAAGATAAACAGTATCTTAATGCCATATTTAAAAGAATCAAAAGTGATGCAAAGGTTTGTGATAAATAAAATATCAAAATGTAAATAAGAACATGATTTCTATCTCAAAGAATAGATTCCTCTTGTATTCCCTCTGTCTGTTAAAGTCACCATCATCATAGCCTTGGTGTCTAAATCAGCAGCACCAGCCGCACCTGGGAACTATTTTTGGCATGCAGGTATTCAGGTCCCACCTTAGTCCTTGTCCAACAGAGGCTAAGGGTGGAGCCCAGCAATCTGTATTTGAAAAGAGCTTCTAGGTGATGCTGATGTAAGATCAAGTTTCAAGACTTTCCCTGTGGCTTTTGCATGAGGTATGTAAACAATTGGCCTGGCCCAATGCCTTCATATGACACACAGGAAGGGGACATGTTAGTAACACAGCTGAGAATTTCTCTGAGTTTGGGGCCCTTTCTGTTCTATTGCACTGCTGCCCGCCCATTCTTCTGACCAAGTGTGGTCAGTAATATGTTTTATGCCATGTTTATCAGGATTTCTCGGGAATCTGTTCCCTTCTGGGAGACAAATCATTTTGCTTCTATTTATTCCTGGTGTCATACAATCAAATAGAGAAGAAGCCATATAAGGCCTCCTGAGAGGGATTGCTAACAGCACTGATTGCCACCTTAGTGCTATATTAGAATCACCTGAGGAGCTTGGGAAAGAACCAAGACCCAGACCTCATCCCAACTAAATAAAGAAGAATCTCTAGGGATAGGCCTTGAGTATTGGAATTTTGTTTTTTAACTCCAGAGTGGATTGTAATATGCATCCAGAGCTGAGAATGATGAGGCTGGCAAACTTGGGAGGATTCAGAACTGGTCTAATGCCATATTCACTGTCACTGTCCACGAATCATAAGC
The DNA here is from genome assembly GCA_031835075.1 of Saguinus oedipus. Taxonomy (NCBI): domain Eukaryota; kingdom Metazoa; phylum Chordata; class Mammalia; order Primates; family Cebidae; genus Saguinus; species Saguinus oedipus. The sequence continues at coordinate 23,729,444 of CM063170.1, forward strand.
TAGACATCATTCTTATCACCTTCCTTGTTATCATCCTCTTTATTTTACATTTATTTGTGTGACCATTTAATCAATATCTTTATTCTGCAGTAGAATTTGTGATGACAGGAGCCTCATCTTCTTTTGCTTATCACTGAGTCCACAGCAGCTAGCTAGTATTTGTACATAATAAGTGTTGCATAAACATTTGCTCAAACAATGAATGAACAGCCAAATAAACAATTTTACAGGCCTGAAGAATTGCACAGGAAAGATCTCAAAACCAGAGACTGCCTTTTTAATCCAGGCTCTGACACTTTCTAGACTTGTTACCTTTGCAAAGGCCTTTTGCGTCTTGGGCTTCAGTCTTTGTAAACACTGAATCGGTGGTTTTTAAACTAAGTTTTGCTGAATCCCTCAGGATCAGTGAGTGATAAGGAGGAAAAAAGAGAAGGCTAAAGGGGCAAGTGGAATAAAGTCATTTAAATATATTTCTGGGTAATTTATTTTGAAAGAAGAGTTTAGTTCCTAAAACAAAACTAGTTCAAAAACCACTGGTCTAGAAGTTACCTAAATCCCCTTCCGGCTGAACACTTCTGTAAAACTGGATGTTTTCCAAAGGAGACTTGACTCACAGAGTTCTGAGAAGACAGAACAGCTGGCAAGTAAGGTTTCTGTTTCTCTAGAAGGCTGCAAATATGTGTGCAAATACAGGTGGGCTTTTCTGTTCAAGAATAGCCCTGTAGCAATAGAGCTCACTTACTTAGTTGCATCTGCCCAAGCAGAGCAGACACAGACTGAGTCGCTCCCACTTCCTGGGCAGGCAATTTCATAGGCTTTCCAGATTGTCCGACTCAATTACGGATATTTACTAAGAGCACATTCCTAGGTGAGTGTTTCGGTCTCCCAGCCGCAAAAGTGATTGAAGCACCTGTGTTTCTATTGTGAACACCTGAATTGAGGTTCACCTCTCTTCTCTTCATTCTTAGTTTTTAGGGAAAAATACAATCTCAACAAAAACACATTTTCTTTTCATGTTAATTAAAATGCCTGTCCCAGGAATATGATAGACTTTCCCTTTGCATTTCCTTTGCATGGGGTATGTAAGGTGAAGAGGGAATTAAAGTTATTTTCTGCTATAATGGGCCTTGCCTGGAGGCCTCTGCACCCTTGGGAGAAAGAGTGGGAGGCGAGATTTGACCCCTCCTTGTTTCCCGGGAGTACAGCTCAATTATCTGTTTTACCTTTGGGGTTTCAGTTTATATTTCATTTAAATCAAAGTTTGCATTGCTCTCAAAAAGAGAAAGAGTAGGTCTTGGAATCTATGCATTTAGAGGATGCGAATAAAAACCTAGCACTTGTATTTGCCTTAATTATCTGAATTTTTTACGTAAGGTTTCTGAGTAATTTCTTTCCTTCTTTGTCTATAGAAATGTCGCTAGGTTTTGTGGCAATATCTAGTTTATTCACAAAAATTAAATTCTACCCATTCTAAACATTTTACCACATTATATTACTGAGTCTGCTGTTAGCTTAAAGTAATGAATATATTCATGCATTATTTAGGAGTGGCATTTTTTGTTTTATGACTCCGTCTTTCAATTTTTTGGTCTCAAATGTTAGCATGCATCAAGATCACCGGCAGGGTTTGTTAAAAAGGGGAGTGTTGGGCCCCATCCCCAGTTACTCATTCAGTAGGTTCAGGTCGAGTACTTGAAATGAAGTTGTCAGGGATGTGTAAGGCACAGCTGAAAGGCCATGTCCATGGGTGCTGTGCTTGCTCAGTCAGTCTTACACAGAATGTCTATCTGCAGGGCTTACTGCCTTATGCAGGTGGCCCAGTTGGGTTTCCTCATTCATACCACCGCTGCTGTTGATAGACACAAGTGTTTTCACCGGGGGTAAGAGTAGAGCATAGCTCTGAAAAGGGATTTGAGAATCAGAAGGGCCCTTCTGAATCCAGGTTATCCCCTTTTTCTTCAGATCTGTTTCCATGGCTGCTCTGTGATACCCTGCCATTATTCCTGGGTTTCTTGGTGAGGCACTATGCCTTTTTTAAATGCCAGTACCTGGTGAAAAGATGGGGATACTTTGAACATTTAACAACTTAGTACATTTTAAACTGGTAGAAGTAAATGGAAAAAATCTAGAACTTTAGAGTTGGGTGCAATCTCATGTTTCAGTCTTCTAATTTTAAAAGGTGGAAATGGAAAGTCAAAGAGGTTAAGTGATTCTCCCCAAAGTCATAAAGCCAGTCTGTCAAAACACAGTGGGGCAGAGGGGTTGGCATTGACCAAGTAGGGCAGGCCTGGAGAGAGAGAGGATCTGGGGATCTGAAAAGGTCCTGGAGTGTGAGGGCTGGTGGGACATGCAGTGAGGAGAGGAGACAGTGGGAGGGAGAATGAATCCCTCCTGTGTTCCTTGCTGTTAATAACACCATCCACTGGGCCCCAGATTTGAAACCACAGAGTTGCCTTTCACTTGCTTCTCTCTGTCCTCACCTAGGCACCTTGGTGACTTATCAGCAGTTTCCTCCTTTTACTGGTTTCCTCCAGTTACCCCTGCCGCTGCTGAAGTCCAGGCCCTCTTTGTCACTGTTCTTGTAGTCTCTTAACTCTTTTTCTGGCCCTATTGAAATCAGTCTTCCATACAGCCATGAGAATTCTCTGTTGGCAAATGACACTCTTATTTAGGCACCTTCAGGAGCTGCCTAAAGCCTACAATATAGCAATCCCATTTTCTCAGTGTGATGCCCTGGTTGGTCCATTTCCCTAAATCTACCTTGCTCTTTCACTTTTATTCCTTATGCTTTCTTCCATTCAAACTTTGTTCCATAGCTCACCCACACCACAGGACTTAGAATTCCCTAATTATCTAATTATACCCTACACTTTCACACTCTGATTTTGTCTAAGCTACACTCCATAATGACTTCCTCTTAAAATCAAAGTTTTTTCAGTTATTTAAGGCCAAGACCAAATTGTCCTCTGTGGAGGCTTCCTTGTCTGCCAATTAGAAATAATTTTTTACCCTCTCTGATGACCTGAGAGCATTTTATTTGTGAATCTGTGATAGGCCTAACTTGATTAATATCTGCATGAGAATATGCTTCTGAGCACACCTGTACACATATCCTACTGTAAAATAACTGAGTGACTGTTTAACCTTATTCCAGGATTCAAGTTATTCTTCCCCAAGCACTCACCGAAATTTTCATTGAGTGTTTTTATTTTTTATCATGACTGGAGAGTTGAAATTTGAACTCTGCCTCAGAGCAAACTGAAGCATGGCATATAGATATTGCTGGGTTTAAAACCTTAGGGAAGTTCTGGCACATCCAACAGTGACAGATTATTCCTGCTACCTCTAGAAAGTCCAGAAGGGGAAATCTTTCTCTACTGTGTGCCTGCCACCATGTTTCTTGCTCATGATTCCTGACATTTTCCCTGGTCTGGTCTTACTCCTGTCATCTTTGGGATGTTTTATCTCTTAGGTATTCTGGAGCTCACAGTCTTGTTCACTAGAATGGAAGCTGCAGAGAATTTTCTTCTGAGTCATCAAAAGACAATCCTGGCATGTAGTAGCAATGCAGGAAATATGGAGTTGAACTTGTAGGAAGGTAGGAGGTGGATACTAAAAATAACCTTTATTGCTTTTCCACTTTTTGGCAGAGTATTACTATTTGCTTCAGGGAACTTAGAAATGCCCATATCATTCCTGAATTCAAACCTGCACATTCAGCCATAGAGAATCAGTTCTTTTATTTATTTTTTTTTTCCCTGAGATGGAGTTTTGCTCGTGTTGCCCAGGTTGGAGTGCAATGGCGCGATCTTGGCTCCCTGCAAACACCACCTCCCAGATTCAAGAGATTCTCCTGTCCCAGCCTCCCGAGTAGCTGAGAATACAGGCATGCACCATCACGCCTGGCTAATTTTGTATTTTTAGTAGAGACAGGGTTTCACCATGTTGGTCAAGCTGGTCATGAACTTCCAACCTCAGGTGATCCACCCACCTCAGCTTCCCAAAGTGCTGGGAATACAGGCATGAGCCACCACACCTGGCAAGAATCAGTTCTTAAAATGCAGAGCCTATCAGTGGTTACACCCCCAATTACAATACACACTTCCTTGTGGCCTCAGCCTCAACACAGAATGTAGCTTTTTCTGTAGACAGATCATTTATTCCTTCTTTCAACAAATGAGTGTGTGTCAGAAACAGGGCAAGTACTAGGGATACAAGAATTAAAAAGGCAGGTACTACTCCTGTTTCATCTTAATATGAATACTAATTACTATGGAAACATATCTTGGAAGTAAAACCCATTGGGAAGATTCAGAAAAATGTCTCTGAAAAAGCGAAATATAACATAAGCCTTGAAGAATGCATATTAGACACTCAGATGAAGATGGAGAATAGAGTATTTTGTACAAAGGGAACAGAATTGTGGAAACTCAAAGGAAAGACAGTGGTGACTTAAATCACTAATATACCACTGCCTCTAGGGAGTCTCTTCTGCACCCCCCTCAGTCTTGGGACAGGGACCCCTCCTATATGTGTTCCCGAGCATTCTATACTTCCATCATTGCAGCTTTTATCACCCTGCCTTGTAACTGCCTATTTACTTTTTGATCTTCCCCATTAAATAATAAAATCCATAAGAGCAAGAACTCTGTCTGTCTTGACTACCACTGCATCTCTTGCATTTGGCACAGTGCTGAGTATTTGATATTTTAAAGTAAATGCCCTGTGCACAGTCTCACTACTCACCACTCACATGCATGCCTGCCTGGCTGCCAAACATCAGCATCTGAAGTGCTGGGCAGAGCAGGCCTTGAAGGCAGAGGGTCACAAGCCCCAGGGAATTAACACTCCTGAAAGCAGCCTCAACCAAGGACTGTCAGGGTTGGTGGGTAAATACCGCAGTAGCTCTCTTCACCCTAAAGTGGGATAAGGCCTCAGCCTAGAGTTACATGCTCTACAGGAGGCTTAAGCTCCAGTGGCCCCCTGTACTAAACTGCTTAAGAATTCATTATTCACTGGGGGCCTTCTCTTCCTTTTTGACTTCCCTATTTCCCTACCAATATTTCCTGGGATCACTTCTCATAAGAAAAACACTCTCAACCATATCCTTGACTCAGAGTTGGCTTCTAGGGGAAGCCAACCTAAAATGGTACTCACCAAGTATAAGTCAAATGACTGAGACCCCTCCAGACCCAGCCACTTAGGGCTTATGTGAATTATTACTTCTCTGAGACTTCACCCTTGTCCCCATTTCCCTGCAAAATGTCCTCACTATCTTGCCAGGTTGGTGCTTGGATCCAGCAACATATGGTGTAGGAAAAGCCTGCTGGAGCTGCACTGAGTTGTTGAAATGGACCATTGCCCTGTCACATGCCCATCTGGCGCAGCTGGGACACAGCCGAGTAAGAGCCAAATGGCTAGAAAAGGTTTTTTGACTGTCTGCCTTGACCTTAAGAAGCTACAACCTGCTTAGCTGTTCCTGAAATGAGTCCAGACCCCGAGGGAAAACACAGTGGTTTTAATGAGAAGTAGTTTTCTGCAGGTTACCCACAGCTCTGGGGCCTGTTTCTGCCTCCTGGCTTAAATAGCAGTTGTGGATCCTTAGAAACAGCTACTAACTATGCTAGTGTCCTAACATACAGAGCCAGAATCTAGTTTATCTGTGACTTACATTCAATCAAAAAATGGTGCTGGATATTTCTAGTTAATGTAACAGTGACAGTGATGACAGTTAGCATGATGATATCAAGTGTCATTTATCGAGTCCATTTTGTGAGCTAGGAAACACTCCTGTAAGATAGTTACCATAGCCATCATTTTTGCAAATAAGAAATCTGAGGCTTGGAAAAAGTGAACTTCTGCTCCGTGTCACACAGCAGCAATTTATAGAGTCAAACTGGTATCCTGAATCTTATACTATGTATTCCTTATTAGATTTTCCATCACCAGCTGGGTGCGGTGCCTCACACCTGTAATCCCAGCACTGTGGGAAGCTGAGGTGGGTGGATCACTTGAGGTTAAGAGTTTGAGACCAGCCTGGCCAACATGGTAAAACCCCATCTCTATTAAAAATAAAAAAATTATCCAGATGTGTTGGTGCAGCCTGCAGTCTCAGCTACTCTGGAGGCTGAGTGGGGAGAATTGCTTGAACTCAGGAGGTGGAGGCTGCAGTGAGCCAACATGGCACCGCTGCACTCCAGCCTGGACGACAGCCCAAGACCCTGTCTCAAAAGAAAATTTTTTTTTAGGCTGGGAGCATTGGTTCACACCTGTAACCTCAGCACTTTGGGAGGCTGTGGCAGGTGGATCACCTGAGGTTAGGAGTTTGAGACCAGCCTGGCCAACATGGTGAAACCCTATCTCTACGAAAAATGCAAAAATTAGCTGGGCATGGTGGTGCACACCTGTGGTCCCAGCTACTCAGGAGACTGAGGCACAAGAATCACTTGAACCTGGGAGGCGGAGGATGCAGTGAGCCGAGATCATGTCACTGCATTCTAGCCTGGGTGACAGAACAAGATTCTGTCTCAAACAAACAAAAAAAAAAGATTTTTTTATCACCAGAATAAAGAATTAAGATGTTCACTGAAGACAGAGCTGCCACAGCTTTTCTTGATCCCACATATAGTATTATCTACCTTAGCACCCATGCCAGCTGAGTGGGTGGTAAGGCTGAGTGGAAAGCCTATGCTTTCACAGAGAAGAGTCTGTGATGAAATATCTCAACATCCCACTGGGGTGAGATCAAAGAACTCCAAGTAGGAAGCCAGGACTGTGTCCCATCTATGTTGTAATGAGCACCCCCTGGCCTGAAGTGTCTGTGCAAACCATGTGAGGATGCTGAGTTTCCATTATCCTGAGCCCCTGGCAGTGATAAGGTGCCCCTTGTCCTCCCTGTTAGGGGTATGTTATAAGAGGCCTAATGGAGAGTTAGAACTTTCACGACTATCCAGCAGAAACAAAGCCTCCCCACAACATAGTGTCACTGAAGGCTATGTGGGGAGCAGTAACAAGGAACTCATACTCATTCCATATAAGGAGGTATGAACGACAATGGACTTTTCATCAGATATCACAGAAGGCAGAAGAAAGTGGCTCAACAGTTTTTCAAGTGTTGAAAGAGAAGAACTTCCAAACTACAATCTGATATCCAGTGAAAATATCTTTTTTTTTTTTTTCTGAGACAGAGTCTTGCTGTCACCAGGCTGTAAAAACAAAGGGGCTATCCAGTTTTCCCAATACCATTTATTGAAGTGACTATTCTTTTCCCATTGGATATTCTTGGCACCTTTGTCAAAAATCAATCAACTATATGTGAATATAGTTGGGTTATCTATTCCGGTTGTCTGTAAGTGTATTTTATGCCAGTACCATGATGTTTTGATTACTATAACTTTGGATAATAGTTTGAAATCAGGTGGTGTAATAACTCCAACTTTGTTCTTTTTCTTCACGATTGTCTTGGCTATTTGAGATTTTTTGTAGTTCCATATGAATTTTAGAATTGTTTCTTATATTTCTATGAAAAATTTTAACATTGGAATTTTGATATGGATTGCAGGGAATCTGTAGATTGCTTTGGCAAGTATAAATATTTTAACAATATTAATATTTCCAACCATTAATATGGAAAATATTTTCATTTATTTGTGACTTCTATAGTTTATTTTATTAATATTTTATGGTTTTCAGTGTGCAGGTCTTTTACCAACTGAGATAAATTTATCCCTAAGTATTTTATTTTATTTTATTTTGTACCTATTGTAAAATGGAGTTTTCTCTTAATTTCTTTTTCAATTAATTAATTCTAGAATTTATAATTGACACATAATAATTGTACATATTTTGAGGGTACAAGTTGATGTTTCATTGCATGTATATATTATATAATAACTGAGTTGGTGTAAAGTATTAAATCCATTACTTTAAACATTTTTCCTTTCTTTGTGGTGACAGCATTCAAAATCTTCTCTTTTAGCTCTCTTGAAATACACACTTCATTGTTACTTGCTAAAGTCACTCTACTGTGTAATATATGACCAGAACTTATTATTTCTGCCTAACCGTAATGTTGTACCTATTGGCTAACCATCCTGGTTCCCTTCTCCCATCTCCCATCCATAGCCTCTGGTAATCACTATTCTACTCTACTTCTATGAAATCAACTTTTTTAGATTCCACATAGATTTATACATTTATCTATAGATGAGCATGTAGGTTGATTCCTTATCTTGGCTATTATGAATAGTGCTGCAATAAACATGGAAATGCAGATATCTCTTCAACATAATTATTTCATTTCCTTTGTATATATGCCCAGTAATAGGATTACTGGATCATATGGTAGCTCTAATTTAAATTTTTTGAGAAACCTTTGTACTGCTTTCCATTTCCAAACCTTATACTAGTTTGCATTTCTACCAAGAGTGTACAAGAATTCCCTTTAGTCTGCATCCTTGCCAGCATTTGTTATTTTTTGTCTTTCTAACGATATTCATTCTCTTGATGATTAATGACATTCAAGATTTTCTCATGGGTCTGTTGGCCATTTGTATGTCTTCTTTTGATAAATGTCTATGAATATCTTTTGCCTATTTTTAATCCTATTATTTATTTATTTATTCTTGCTATTGAATTGTTGAGATTCTTATATATTCTGAATAATAATTCATTGTCAGATGCATAATTTGCAACTACCACTCCATAAGTTGACTCTTCACTCTGTTGATTGTTTCCTTAGCTGTACAGAAGCTTTTTAGTTTCATATAATCCCATTTGTCTACTTTTGGTTTTGTTGCCTGTGATTTTGAGGTCTTATTAAAAAAATCCTTACCTACTCCAATTTTATGAATCATTTCCCCTATATTTTCTCCTAATAGTTTCACAGTTTTGAGCCTTGTATTTGTCTTAATTTATTTAGAGTTCATTTTTGTTTATAATGAAAGATAAGTGTCTAGTTTCATTCTTCTTCATGTGCCTATCTAGTTTTTCCACCACCATATATTGAGACTGTTTTTTTCCCAATGTGCATTCTTGCCACCTTTGGCAAAATGCAGTTGGCTGAGAGTGCATGGATTTCTATTTTTTTTTTAAATTCTTTAGTTGCATCTTTTTATTTATTTAAAAACAATTTTTTTTAATTTTTTATTTTTTATTGTGTTTTAGGTTTGGGGGTACATGTGCAGAACATGCAAGATAGTTGCATAGGTACACACATGGCAGTGTATTTTGCTGCCTTCCACCCCTTCACCCACATTTGGCATTTCTCCCCAGGCTATCCCTCCCCTGCTCCCCCTCGCTGTCCCACCCCTATGTCCCCCAGTAGACCCCAGTGTGTAGTACTCCCTTCCCCTGTGTCCATGTGTTCTCATTGTTCATCACCCGCCTATGAGTGAGAACATGCGGTGTTTCATTTTCTGTTCTTCTGTCAGTTTGCTGAGAATGATGTTCTCCAGATTCATCCATGTCCTTACAAAGGACACAAACTCATCATTTTTGATTGCTGCATAATATTCCATGGTGTGTATGTGCCACATTTTCCCAGTCCAGTCTATCATCGATGGGCATTTGGGTTGGTTCCAGGTCTTTGCTATTGTAAACAGTGCTGCAATGAACATTCGTGTGCATGTGTCCTTATAGTAGAACGTTTTATAGTCCTTTGGATATATACCCAGTAATGGGATTGCTGGGTCAAATGGAATTTCTATTTCTAGGTCCTTAAGGACTCGCCACACTGTCTTCCACAATGGTTGAACTACTGTACACTCCCACCAGCAGTGTAAAAGTGTTCCTATTTCTCCACATCCTCTCCAGCATCTGTTGTCTCCAGATTTTTTAATGATCGCCATTCTAACTGGCATGAGATGGTATCTCAATGTGGTTTTGATTTGCATCTCTCTAATGACCAGTGATGATGAGCATTTTTTCCTATGTTTGTTGGCCTCATGTATGTCTTCTTTTGTAAAGTGTCTGTTCATATCCTTTGCCCATTTTTGTATGGGCTTGTTTTTTTTCTTGTAAATCTGTTTGTGTTCTTTGTAAATTCTGGATATCAGCCCTATGTCAGATGGGTAAACTGCAAAAATTTTTTCCCATTCTGTTAGTTGCCAATTCACTCTAGTGACTGTCTTTTGCTGTGCAGAAGCTGTGGAGTCTGATTAAGTCCCATTTGTCTATTTTGGCTTTTGTTGCCTATGTTTTTGGTGTTTTGGTCATGAAGTCCTTGCCTACTCCTATGTCCTGAATGGTTTTTCCTAGATTTTCTTCTAGGGTTTTTATGGTGCCAGGTCTTATGTTTAAGTCTTTAATCCATCTGGAGTTAATTTTAGTGTAAGGTGTCAGGAAGGGGTCCAGTTTCTGCTTTCTGCACATGGCTAACCGGTTTTCCCAATACCATTTATTAAAGAGGGAGTCCTTTCCCATTGCTTGTTTTTGTCAGGTTTATCAATGATTGTATGTTTGTAGATATACTGTGTTGCCTCTGAGGACTCTGTTCTGTTCCATTGGTCTATATCTCTGTTTTGGTACCAGTACCATGCTATTTTGATTACTGTATCCTTGTAGTATAATTTGAAGTCTGGTAGTGTTATGCCTCACGCTGTGTTCTTTTTGCTTAAAATTGACTTGGCTATGCGGGCTCTCTTTTGGTTCCATATGAAATTTAACGTGGTTTTTTCCAGTTCTATGAAGAAAATCAATGGTAGCTTGATGGGGATAGCGTTCATTCTGTAAATTACTTTGGGCAGTATAGCCATTTTCACGATATTGATTCTTCCTAACCACGAACATGGAATGTTTCTCCATCTGTTTGTGTCCTCTCTTATTTCGTTGAGCAGTGGTTTGTAGTTTTCCTTGAAGAGGTCCCTTACGTTCCTTGTGAGTTGTATTCCTAGGTATATTATTCTCTTTGTAGCAATTGTGAATGGCAGTTCGTTCTTGATTTGGCTCTCTTTAAGTCTGTTATTGGTGTATAGGAATGCTTGTGATTTTTGCACATTGATTTTATATCCTGAGACTTTGTTCAAGTTGCTTTTCAGTTTCAGGAGTTTTTGGGCTGAGACGATGGGGTCTTCTAGATATACTATCATGTCGTCTGCAAATAGAGACAATTTGGCTTCCTCCTTTCCTATTCGAATACCCTTTATTTCTTTTTCTTGCTTGATTGCTCTGGTTAGAACTTCCAGTACTATATTGAATAGAAGTGGTGAGAGAGGGCATCCTTATCTAGTGCTGGATTTCAAAGGGAATGCTTTCAGTTTTTGCCCATTTAGTATGATATTGGCTGTTGGTTTGTCGTAAATAGCTTTTATTACTTTGAGATATGTTCCATCAATACCAAGTTTATTGAGGGTTTTTTGCATAAAGGGCTGTTGAATTTTGTCAAATATCTTCTCTGCATCAATTGAGATAATCATGTGGTTTTTGTTTTTGCTTCTGTTTATGTGGTGAATTACATTTATAGACTTGCATATGTTGAACCAGCCTTGCATCCCCGGGATGAATCCTACTTGATCATGATGGATAAGTTTTTTAATGTGCTGTTGCAATCGATTTGTCAGTATTTTATTGAAGATTTTTGCATCTATGTTCATCATGGATATTGGCCTGAAGTTTTCTTTTCTTGTTGAATCTCTGCCGGGTTTTGGTATCAGGATGATGTTGTTCTCATAAAATGATTTGAGAAGGGTTCACTCTTTTTGAATTATTTGGAATAGTTTCAGAAGGAATGGTACCAGCTCCTCTTTGTGTGTCTGGTAGAATTCAGCTGTGAACCCATCTGGACCTGGGCTTTTTTTGTGTGGTAGGCTCTTAATTGCTGCCTCAACTTCAGACCTTGTTATTGGTCTATTCATAGTTTCGGCTTCCTCCTGGTTTAGTCTTGGGAGGACACAGGTGTCCAGGAATTTATCCATTTCTTCCTGGTTTACCAGTTTATGTGCATAGAGTTGTTTGTAGTATTCTCTGATGATGGTTTGAATTTCTGTGGAATCTGTGGTGATTTCCCCTTTATCATTTTTTATTGCATCTATTTGGTTGTTCTTTCTTTTCTTTTTTATCAGTCTGGCTAGTGGTCTGTCTATTTTGTTGATCTTTTCAAAAAACCAGCTCTTGGATTTATTGATTTTTTTGAAGGGTTTTTCATGTCTCTATCTCCTTCAGTTCTGCTCTGATCTTAGTTATTTCTTGTCTTTGGCTAGGTTTTGAGTTTTTTTGATCTTGCTCCTCTAGCTCTTTCAATTTTGATGATAGGGTGTCAATTTTGGATCTCTCCACTCTTCTCGTGTGCACACTTATTGCTATATATTTTCCTCTACAGACTGCTTTAAATGTGTCCCAGAGATTCTGGTACGTTGTGTCTTCATTCTCGTTGGTTTTGAAGAACTTCTTTATTTCTGCCTTCATTTCATTGTTTATCCAGGCAACATTCAAGAGCCAGTTGTTCAGTTTCCATGAAGCTGTGTGGTTCTGAGTTAGTTTCTGAATTCTGAGTTCTAACTTGATTGCACTATGGTCTGAGAGACAGTTTGTTATGATTTCAGTTGTTTTGCATTTTCTGAGGAGTGCTTTACTTCCAATTATGTGGTCAATTTTGGAGTAGGTGTGATGTGGTGCTGAGAAGAATGTATATTCTGTGGATTTGGGGTGGAGAGTTCTGTAAATGTCTATCAGGTTTGCTTGTTCCAGGTCTGAGTTCAAGCCCTGGATATCCTTGTTAATTTTCTGTCTGGTTGATCTGTCTAATATTGAGAGTGGAGTGTTAAAGTCTCCCACTATTATTGTGTGGGAGTCTAAGTCTCTTTGTAAGTCATTGAGAGCTTGCCTTATATATTTAGGTGCTCCTGTATTGGGTCCATATATATTTAGGATCGTTAGCTCTTCTTGTTGTATCGATCCTTTTACCATTATATAATGACCTTCTTTGTCTCTTTGATCTTTGTTGCTTTAAAGTCTATTTTATCAGAGATGAGAATCGCAACTCCTGCTTTTTTTTTTTTTTTTTTTTTTCTCTCCATCTGCTTGGTAAATCTTCCTCCATCCCTTGATTTTGAGCCTTTGTGTATCCTTGCATGTGAGATGTGTTTCCTGGATACAGCACACCGATGGGTTTTGGTTTTTTATCCAACTTGCCAGTCTGTGTCTTTTGATTGGTGCATTTAGCCCATTCACATTTAGGGTTAATATTGTTACGTGTGAATTTGATACTGCCATTTTGATGCTAGCTGGCTGTTTTGCCCGTTGTTTGATGCAGATTCTTCATTTTGTTGATGCTCTTTAGCATTTGGTATGTTTTTAGAATGGCTGGTACTGGTTGTTCCTTTCTATGTGTAGTGCCTCTTTCAGGAGCTCTTGTAAAGCAGGCCTAGTGGTGACAAAATCTCTGAGTACTTGCTTGTTGGCAAAAGATTTTATTCTTCCTTCACTTATGAAGCTCAGTTTGGCTGGATATGAAATTCTGGGTTGAAAGTTCTTTTCTTTAAGGATGTTGAAAATTGGCCCCCACTCTCTTCTGGCTTGTAGAGTTTCTGCTGAGAGATCTGCGGTGAGTGTGATGGGCTTCCCTTTGTGGGTGACCTGACCTTTCTCTCTGGCTGCCCTTAGTATTTTCTCCTTTATTTCAACCCTGGCGAATCTGACGATTATGTGCCTTGGGGTTGCTCTTCTTGTGGAATATCTTTGTGGTGTTCTCTGTATTTCCTGGAGTTGAGTATTGACCTGCCTTACTAGGTTGGGGAAATTTTTCTGGATAGTATCCTGAAGAGTGTTTTCCGGCTTGGATTCATTCTCTTTGTCACATTCAGGTACACCTATCAAATGTAGGTTAGGTCTCTTCACATAGTCCCACATTTCTTGGAGACTTTGTTCATTCCTTTTGGTGCTTTTTTCTCTAATCTTGGTTTCTCGTTTTATTTCATTGGGTTGATCTTCAACTTCTGATATTCTTTCTTCTGCTTGGTCAATCCGGCTGTTGAAACTTGTGCATGCTTCACAAAGTTCTCGTGTTGTGTTTTTCAGCTCCTTCAATTCATTCATATTCCTCTCTAAGTTGTCCATTCTTGTTATCATTTCCTCGAATCTTTTTTCAAATCTTTTCTCAAGGTTCTTAGTTTCTTTGCATTGATTTAGAACGTGTTGTTTTAGCTCATTGAAGTTTCTCATTATCCACCTTCTGAAGTCTGATTCCATCATTTCGTCACACTCATTCTCTGTCCAGCTTTGTTCCCTTGCTGGTGCAGAGTTTTGGTCCTTTGTAGGAGGTGAGGTGTTTTGGTTTCGGGTGTTTTCCTCCTTTTTGCACTGGTTTCTTCCCATCTTTGTGGATTTATCCACCTGTTGTCTTAGTAGTTGCTGACTTTTTGATTGGGTCTCTGAGTGGATGCCCAGATTCTTGATGATGAAGTATTTCTGTTAGTTAGTTTTCCTTCTAACAGTCTAGCCCCTCTGCTGTACAACTGCTGAGGTCCACTCCAGGCCCTGCTTGTCTGGGGTACACCTAAAGCAGCTGCGGAACTGTGAGGGATGCTACCAGTTTCTTCTTCTGCTATCTTTGTCCTAGAATGATGCCCACCCAATGTCAGTCTGATTAGTCCTTTTTTGAGGTGACTCTTTGGGTATACAGGGGTCAGGGAGCTGCTTGAGGAGATGGTCTGTACTTTATAGGAGCTCCAGTGCTGAGCTGTGAGCTCTGTTGTTCATTCAGGGTTGTTCGGAGGTTGTGTTTAGGTCTCTGCAGCAGAACTTATAAACCCCCCCTTTTTTTTTCTTTCAGATGCTCTGTCTCAAGGAGTTGGGGCTTTCTTTATGAGTATCCGTTACACTTTCATGCCCAGCTAGGAGGCAGTGTAGTCACTATTTGCCTGCCAAGGCTCCGCTCTGCTGCTGCGGGGCTCCACCCTACCGCCGCGGGGTTCCACCCTACTGTGTTGGGCTCTGCCCTGTTGGCAGAGTCTCTCTGTTATGGCGGGTTGCCTCGGTAATGGCAGACTGCTTCTAGGTATGCGTCATAGTGGCTGATGCCTCTTCACCCCCAGCCCCCCGCCAGCTGCACCGTCCTGGATTCAGCTGATCCCGCAGTAGAACTCTCAACCCTGAGGGTTTTGAATTGCTGTTTTGTTTGTCCCTGTGGGGGTGGGACCCGCCGAGCCTGATCTCCCAGCTCCCTGCCTCAGAGTCCCTTCTCTCTCTCTCTCTCTCTTTTCCTTTTTTAAAGTTGAACGGTTGACTCTCTCACAGGTGCCTCAGTCGCCTGCTTACGGGGCACCAGGATCTTCGTGATTTCCCGTGCTGTGGCCCACTGCACCAGCTCAAATCACGCTTCCCAGGAATCTCCTGGTCTGGCTCATTGTCCAAGTCCCGCTCAATCAGATGGATATGTTAATCTGCCCTCCCAAATCTCAGACTGCTGGTTTAACAGGGCACCCAGACCAGTGAGCTTTGTGCAGGTTGCTGCTGCGCTACAGTGCTGGCCAGCTGCGCGAGCTGCGCTGGTGTCCTGCATCTCCCCTGCACCTGGGAATTTCCCCTTTCTGTGGGCAAAAAAGGTTCGTCTGAAAATGTGGCTGGGACTCACCCTCTGCGCCTTCACTGAGAGCTGCAATCCCAAGTTGTTCCTACCATGCCATCTTGGAAATCCCTCTGCTTTATATAATTAAGTGCTCTAGTGTTGGATGCATATATATTTAAAACTGTTATATCCTCCTGCTGTATTAAATCTTTCATCATGATACAGTAGCATTTTTGTCTCTTAAAATTATTTTTTACTTAAAGTTTGTTTTATCTAATATAAGTAGAGCTACTCCAGCCCTCTGTTGGTTTCCACTTGCTTGGCATATCTTTTTCCAGCCTTTCACTTTTAGTCCAGGCATGTCTTTATAGGTGAAGTGAGTTTCTTGTAGGCAACATATAGTTGGGTTTTGTTTTTTTATCTATTCAGTGACTGTACGTCTTTTGGTTAGAGAATGCAGTCCACATATATTCAAGGTTATTATAAATAAAGAAGAACATAGTACCACCATTTTGTTGATTTCTGATTGTTTTGTAACTCCTCTATTCCTTTATTCCTCTCTTGCTGTATTCTTTTGGGTTTATTTTATCTGGTCGTATGCTTTAAATTTTTGCTTTTTGTTTTATTTTATCTACTATAAATTTTGCTTTGTAGTCACCATGAGGCTTATGAGAAAACAGTGTTAGTTATAATAAGCTATTTAAAACTGATGATAACATGGCTTTAATTGCAAAGACGATAAAAGAAACAAAAAATAAAACTCTTTAACTCATCCCATCCCTACATTTTGTCTTTTGGATATTTCAGCTTATATATTTTTATATTGCTTATATTTTAATGAATTATTGTCATTATTTTTAGTAGTTTTATGTATTAGTCTTTATACTAAAGATATGATACTTTTGTCAGTGGATTTTATCCCTTCAGATGTTTTCTTGTTGCACATGTGTCTTTTTCCTTTGGATTGAAGAATTCTCCTTAGTATTTCTTCTAAGACAGGTTTGGTGGTAATGAAGTCTTTAAACGTTTGTTATTCCAAGAAAGTCTTTATCTCGCTCATGTTTTAAGGATAGCTTTGCCAGACACAGTATCCTCTATTGTCAGCCTTTTTAAAAGTCATTTTGAATATATTATTTCACTACCTTCTGGACTTTTAAGGTTTTTGCTGAGTAATCGGCTGCCAGACATATTGGAACTCCTTTCTATGTTATTTTCCTATTTTCTCTTGCTGCTTTCAGAATCGTCCCTTTGTTTTTGACCTTTGAGAGTTTATTATATGCCTTACGGTAGTCTTGTTTGAGTTGAATCTTCTTGGTGGTCTTTGGACTTCTCCTACCTATTTATACTTTTCTCTTTTGAAAAGTTTTCTGTTATTATTTCTTTGAATAAGCTTTCCACACATTTCTCTTTTTCTACTCCCACTTTAAAGCCAATGACTCTTACATTTGCTATTTTAATACTATCTTATATATCTCATAAGTGTTTTTTGTTCTTTTGCATTATTTTTGCTTTTTTCCTCTCTGAACATGTATTTTCAAATAGTCTGTCTTCAAGCTCGTGGGTTATTTCTTCTCCTTAATCAGTTATGCTATTGAGACCCTCTACTCTACATTTTAATTAATCCATACTTTTTTTAGGTCTAGAATTTCTGTTTTTTACTAGCACTTTAATATCGTTGTTAATTTCTCTGATAAATTTCTGAATTGCTTCTCTGTGTTTTACTGAAATTTGTTGAGCTTCTTTACAGCAGCTATTTTGACTTTCCAGTTTGAGAGTTAACACATCTTTGTCTCCCAGTGATGGTCATTTAGTCCATTTGGTGAGGTCATATTTCCCTAAATGTTCTTGATGCTTGTGGATGTTTACTGCTGTCTGGGCATTGAATAATTAGTTATTTGCTTTAGACTTTTCAATTTGTCCTTGTTCATACCCATCCTTCTTCAGTGGGCCTTCCAGGAATTCAAAGAGCACTGACTGTTGAGTTCCTTAAGCCTCAGTTCATTGCAGCCATTTCAGAACTATATGGTACCCTAAGCCCTGGTGTGTTGTGACTCTCTTGCATACTACTAGGTCCGCAGCCCTGATGAACTTGGAGAAGATCCCTCACTTCTCCAAGTAAAATCCCTCACTTCTCTGTCTTTCTCTCCACTGGACTTTCTATGCTGCACAGCCTAGAGTTGGGAAAGGGATTGTGGGCACTCCCATGTCTGCTGCAGCTGCCATCACTCTAGCTCATACTGTAAGTTCATGGCCTCCCAGACTAGTGCAGCACTGGGGCAAAACCAAAGCCCACAGCTAGATGACAGCCATTGATATTTATTCAGTGCCTAAAGCCACTTTAGTCAGCCAGTGGCAATGCTGGCAAGGACTCAGCTTTATCCCCCTACAGTAGTGAATTCCCTTCTGGCAGGCAGGGAATTGGGAAGCACCATCCAGGAGTACCATAGGCATCATAGGCTGTGGTATTCTCATCCCTGTGTTTTAGTGTGGTGGGGCTCATATTAGGTTCCTAGACAAAGTCCTTGTACTCTTCCATCTCCTTCCCCATGTGGAAGAAGTATCTCTTTGTGCTTCACCGTCTGTAGTTTGGAAAGAGGAGATGCAGGTACTCCTATGGCTGCTATAGCTGATGTCACACTTTGAACCCAAAGCCTATCCCTACACTTGCCTTCAATACAACTTGCCTTCTATTGCAATTTCTTCAGGACCTGAGGCCATTTTAGTCAGCCGATGGTGAAGTATTCCAGGGCTCAGTTTCTTCCAGCTGCAGCAACAGATTCCCTTCTAGCCAGGGATAGGTCTAAGTACACCATCTGTGGACATTGGCTACTGAAATCAAGGGCTGCAGGTTTCTATTCCATGGTGTATTTTTCTGTGGCAAATTGGTACTAAGTTTCAATGCAAAGTCTCACATGCATTTTTTTTCTCTCTCTCCCAAGCTGACAGATTCTTTCTCTGCACTGTGCTGCACTGCCCAAGATTAGGGGAGCAGTGTACAGGCAATGTGAAACTGTCCTTCCTCTCCTCTCTAATGTGTCTCTTTTTGTTATTATGGTAAAAACCAGGTAGTATGATCTCTTACCTGATTTCTTTAATTCTTGTGAAGGTGTTGTCTTAAATGAATAGTTATTCAATTTGATGTTCTGGTGGGGTTCAAATATATAAGAAATTGAAACAACTCAATAGGAAGAAAACAAAAAAACAGAATTTTAAAATAAACAAGGGACCTTCATAGACATTTCTCAATAGAAGACATATAATACAAATAGTCAGTAGATACATGAAAAATGCTCAGCATTGGTGATCACTGGGAAAATGCAAATTAAAGCTACAAGAAATATTCCCTCACACCTGACATTTTTTAAAAATGGAAAAAGATAAGTGTTGGTGAGAATATGAAGTACAGGACCCTTGTACACTGCTGGTAGAAATGTAAATTTATGGAAAACAGTATGAAGGTTCCTCAAAAAGTTAAAAACAGAACTACCATATGATTCAGCAATCTCACTTCTGGATATTTGCAAAAAAAAAAAATTGAAATCAGTTTTCCAGACAGATGCCTGCACCACCATGTTCATTACACTATTCACAATAGCCAAATTATGAAATCAAACTATCCATCAAAGATGAGTTAGTAAAGAAAATATAGCATATATACACCATGGAATACTATTTAGTCTCTAAAAAGAAGAAAAGTGTCATTTGTGGCAACATGAATGGAACTGGAGAACATTACGCCAAGTGAAATAAGGCAGGCACAGGAATACCACATGTTCTCACCTACATGTGAAAGCTAAGATGATCAAACCCATAGAAACAGAGAGTGGAATGTTGGTTACCAGAGTCTGGGAGGTTGGAGAAACGAGGAGATGACAGTAAGAGGATACAAAGTCTCAGTTAGACAAGAGAAATAAGTTGGGTGGTGGTCTTTTTTTGTGATCTATTGCACTGCATGTTTAATATAGTTAGTAATGTGCTGTAAATTTCAAAGTTGTCAAGAGAGTAAATTTCAAATGTCCTCACTGTGAAAATGATAAGTATTTGAGGTGATAGATATATTAACTAATTTGATTTAATTATTATTATATTAATAAATCATAATACCAATTTGTACCATATAAATACATTTAATTATAAATGATTAGTTTATAATAAAAATTTTCAGAAAGAATAAAGGGAAAATTAAGACGTTTTCAGATGTTGGAAAACAAGAGAATTTGTTACCAGCCAATCAACCCTAAAGGAATGATTAAAAGAAATTTTCTAAAGAGAAGGGAAATGATAAAAGAAGAAATCTTACCTTATCAGGAAGGAAGAAAAAAGACAATATACAAAAATGTGGATAAATGCAATTGATTTTCTTTTTTCTCTTGTGTTCTCTAAATTATATTTAATAGTTGAAGCAAAAATCATAACACTGATGGTGTTCTAAATTTATGTAGAGGAAATATTTAAAACAGTTATAAATGGGGGACAATAAAGTAATGTAAAGGGAGGTAAGATTTCTGTAGTTTACTAGAACTGGAAAAATGACACCCCCAGGAGAATGTGATAAATTGGGTTTATATAACGTAATATCTAGAAAAATTAATGTTTAAAAAGGTTTACAAAGAAATGCTCTGGAAAACACAATAGGTAAAACCAAAATGGAATTTTAAATATGTTCAAGTAGCCCACTAGAAATTAAGAAAAAAACCAAAAAAAAAAGATAAAAATAAAATTAAAATGACAGATTTAAAACCAAATATATAAAAATGTAATTGAATCTAAATAGTCTAAATAAACCAATTAAAGGATAGAAATTGGCAGAGTTAATTGGGAAAATGTAAGCTACCAATATGCTGTCTGTAAGAAACTCACTTCAAATGTAAGAATAGACATGTTAAAAGTAAAAGGATGGAAAAAGATATACAAACACTAATTGGAAGAAAGCAGAAGTACCTACATTAACATCAGATAAAGTAGACTTTAGAGCAAATAAATTTAATGAGACAGAGAGGAACATTATATAATGATAAAAGGATCAACTCATCAAGAAGACATAACAATCCTAAGTGCATATGTACCACACAACAGAGCTGCATATGTTAGGCAAAACTCATATAATTGAAAGGAGAAATAGCCAAGTCTATAAATATAGTTGGAGACTTTGACCACCCCTTTTTAACAATTGATAGGAGAACTAGACAGGAAACATCAAGGATGTGGAAGAATGCGATAATACCATCAACCAAAACGATCTGATTGACATTTATAGAACCCTACACCCAAGCACAGCAGAATGAACATTCTTTTCAAGTGCCTGTGGGACTTAGATGATAACCTGGACCATAAATCAAATATCATCTAATTTTAAAGAATTAAAATCATGTGGAAGGTGTTCTCTGACCAAAATGGAGTTAAATTAGAAATCGATGAAAGAAAAATAACAAAAAGAAAAGAAAAATAATCTCCAAATACTTGGGAAGTAAATCACACACTGCATCAGTGGGTCAAAAAGGAAGTCTCAAGGAAAATAAATATATTGAGTGGAATAAAAATAAAAATACAACATACCCAAAATTGTGGGACCTGGTGACAAATGAAAGGCAAATTTATAGCACTAAATTTATATATTAGAAAGAAGACAATATCTCAAATCAATAATTTAAGTTCCCACCTCAAGAATCTAGCAAAAGAGGAAATAAGCTCGAAGCAAGGAGGAAAAAATAATAAAGATGAGAACTAGTTAGAAGTGAAGTATTTTATATGGTTATTTGGGGAGAATTTAGTTTTTTCCTGGTTTGTCCTAAATTGGAAATAGGAACAAAATATAGGGAAACTCCATCATTGACCAAATGCTGAGCATCTGGGCAGACTGCTGCAGAGTTTAGGGTTTGGCTTCTGGACTAGTGGCTGCAGAGGTTGTGGGTCATAGTTCTATTATGATTGCATATTCCTTGTCTCAGTTTGTATATTGTATCTCTCAATTCCAGTTTTGTAGCATTCTTGCAAAGACAAAATTATAGAATTGGAGAACAGATTAGTGGTTTCCAGGGTTTAAGGAGGGGGTTCAAGTGGGAGGAAAGTATATGTAAAAGGGCAGCATAAGGGATCCTTATGGGGATGGAAATGTTCTATATCTTTATTGTATCAATGTCAGTATCCTGGTTGTGATAATATATTATACTTTTGCAAGAAGTTACTATTGAGAAAAGTGGGGAAAAGGATACACAGGCTCTTTCTGTATTGTTTCCTACAAGTGCTTATGAATCAACAATTATCTCAAAAGAAAAAAATATTTAATTAAACAAAAAAATTTGCAGAGAGAAGAGACTGGTTATCTTCCAAAGACTATCAGACTGACACCTGAATTCTCAAAAACATTAAGAGCCAGAAAAAAAAAAAATCACTAAGTAATAGTTCAAACTGCTGAAGAAAAAAAAAAATAACTAATTATACAGGACTTTACCCAGCTAAAGTCATTCAAGAGTAAAAAAAAAAAAAAAAATAGAAATGACCAGTTGGTTGTGAGTACTAAGAAAATTTACCACCAAAGACTCTCCCTAAAAGAGGGATTGAAATATGAGCTTCAGTAAGAAGGAAACTGAACCCTGAATGAAGCAGGGGAATAACTGAATCAATTACTTCAGCAAATATTTATAGGGTGCCTGCTATGTGCCAGGTGCTGTGAACAAAATAGGCAGAATTTTCTGCCTGCCCTTATGGGGCTTAAAATTCTAGTGGAAGACATACAGTAAACAAACAAACAAAAAATGAGTAAGAAATACAGTATTGTAGATGTTCTGAAGTTTTGCTGGGTCCTTTCTAGATGCAGATACCTTTTTATTTAGTCTTTTTGGGATTCATTGTTTCTTGAATTTGAGTATCTACATAAAAAAAAAAAAAGAGTTTAAAAGTCCTCCCCTTTTAGAAATTGATAGGTTTAACAAACACCAAAAACTAGTAAGGATATAGAATTTTTAAATAACGCAACTAGTGTCATATAACAAACGTATGTTTATGGAATATTGTATCTACATATTAGAGAAAGCAATTATTTCATGTATGTATAAACCATTCCAAAAATTGATGACATATAGCCTCAAATTAGTTGTAAAAGATACTGTAAATCAACATCACAGAGACCACAATACCATAAAATTAGAATACATAACAAAACAAAAGAGATTAATCTATTAAATGTTGGAGTCTTTCCCAGCCATTCTAGTTCCACAGGGAACAGGGATTCAACTCACTTTAGTTCCGGCATGGGAGCCTCCGTTCTCTCCCTTGAGCCTTCCTTCCTCTCTCTTCTTTTTCCTTGCTGCTGTTTCTTCCATCTCCGTTTCTAACTTTAATCTCTGGGGTGGGTTATTGGTCATCAGATTTCTCTTCTGCATGAGACTAGCAGGGAGGGGAGGAATGGTGTAAAGGAGACAGAGTTTCAAGTATTATAAAGAACCTGAAGAATTTACCCTGCTAATTGATTTTGTCTTTGAATCTTACCTCTGCTTCGTTGTGCACAGAGAACTTCTGGCTCCTTCCCTGAATTACAAGATTTTCTTCTGTTACCCTATCTTCACTATATGCCCAACTCTAGGAAAGGAGTTGGGTGATGTGGAAAGTTTACTCTGAAATGTAGATACATGCAAACATTTTTACTTTTATCACAATGAAATCGTATTCTACATACTGTTTTAAATTTCTTTCTTCATAAAAATATGTCATTGGCATCTTTCCATAGCGATAAGTATAAGCCTTTCTCACCTGTAAATTATGAAACTAAATTTAAAAATTAAATTCAATTTTGTAGATATCTCAAAGATGAAACCACCAAGCTATATTAAAAAATAAAACAAGTTTTCATATGTGTTTGTACACACACACACACACACACACACACACACACACACACACACACACACATATATATATATATATATATATATATACTGTTTTCTCCTTTTATCTGCCATGGTTTTGCTTCCTGGAGTTTCAGTTACAATTGCAATGAGAAATAGGTGAGTATGGTACAATAAGATGTTTTGAGATAGAGATCATATTCATATAATTTTTATTAAAGTACATTGTTATAATTGTTCTATTTTATTGTTGTTAATCTCTGACTGTACCTAATTTATAAATTAAACTTTATTATTGGCATGTATATGAGGGGAAAAACATTACATACATTATTAATACATATGGTTCAGTACTATCTGTGGTTTCAGGCATCTACTGGGAGTCTTAGAATGTATCTGCTGTGGAAAAGGGAGACTATTTTGTGTATGTTTTGGGGGTGGTGTTTCAAGGTGGGAAGATGCAATATTATTTCCTTGGTCCATTTAAGTTTTATTTATTGAGCATCTGCTATGTGACAGGTACTACTATAGGCACTGAACAAAATAAGTAAACAGTCAACAAAATAAATTTCTCTGCTGTTACAAAGTTTATATTCTAGTGGAAGGAAACAAAAAGTAAATAAGAAAATTGTGTGGAATTTTATAAAATGATGAAGATGAATGTAATAGAGAAAAAAAAAGCAGAAAAGGATGAATAAGGAAATACTGAAGACAGAGAAGCAGTATTAGATAGAAAGGTCAGAGATATTCTCAGAAATGTATACAAGTGAAAAACAGTAAGAAGGCAAAAAAGCAAGCCATGCAGTTGACTGAGAGAAGCATGTTTCCAGCAGATGAAACAGTAAGTGCAAAGGCACTCAGGTAGAATCATATATTTCCTATTAGAGAATAGCAAGGAGACCAATGTCACTGAAGTAAAATAAGTAGAAATGGGAACAGAGGAAAATGAAGCCATTCTTAAATACATCAACTTTTTCTCCAAGTGAAATGGAGAACTACTGAAAGGTTTGGAGTACAAGAAGGATGTACGTGAACTAACATTTTAATAGGATTTTTCCTGTCTGCTGTTATGAGAAAAGACTTTACAGGGCTGAAGTTAATGCAACGATATCACTTAAGAGGCTATTACACAGGAAATGTAAAAAGAGCCCATATAGCCAAGACAATCCTAAGCAAAAAGAACAAAACTGGAGGCATCATGTTACCTGACTGCAAACTATACTACAAGGCCACAGTAACCGAGACCGCACAGTACTATTACCAAAACAGACATATAGACCAATGGAACAGAACGTAGGCCTCAGAAATAATGCCGCACTTCTACAACCTTCTGATCTTTGACAAACCTGACAAAAACAATCAATGGGGAAAGGATTCCCTATTTAATAAATGGTGTTGGGAAAACTGGCTAGGGCTTGCTAGATGCAGAAAACTGAAATTGGACCCCTTCCTTATACCTTATACAAAATTAACTCAACATGGATTAAGGACTTAAACCATAAAATCCCTAGAAGAAAACCTAGGCAATACCATTCAGGACACAGGCAAGGGCAAAGACTTCATGACTGAAACAACAAAAGCAATGGCAACAAAAGCCAAAATTGACAAATGGGATCTAATTAAACTAAAGAGCTTCTGCATAGCAAAAGAAGCTAACATCAGAGTGACCAGTCAACCTACAGAATGGGAGAAAAAAAATTGCAATCTAACCAACTAACAAAGGGCTAATATCCAGAATCTACAAGGAACTTAAACAAATTTACAAGAAAAAAAAACACATCAAAAATTGGGCAAAGGATATGAACAGACACTTCTCAAAAGAAGGGATGTATGTGGCCAATAAACATGAAAAAAAGCTCATCGTTGCTGGTAATTATAGAAATGTAAATCAAAACCGCAGTGAGATACCTTCTCACACCAGTTAGAATGGTGATCATTGAACAGTCAGGAAACAACAGTTGCTAAAGAAGATGTGGAGAAAGAGGAATGCTTTTACACTTTTGGTGGGAGTGTAAATTAGTTCAACCATTGTGGAAGACAGTGTGGCGATTCCTCAAGGATCTAGGACCAGAAATACCACTTGACCCAGCAATCCCATTACTGGACATATACGCAAAGGATTATAAATCATTCTGCTATAAAAACACATGTTTATGTATGTTTATTGTGGCACTATTCATAATAGCAAAGACTTGGAACCAACTCAAATGCCCATTAGTGACAGACTGGACAAAGAAAATGTGGTGCATATATACCATGGAATACTATACAGCCATAAAAAAGGATGAGTTCATGTTCTTTGCAGTGATATGGATGAAGCTGGAAACCATCATTCTCAGCAAATTAACACAAGAACAGAAAACCAAATACCACATGTTTTCACTTATAAGTAGGAGTTGAACAATGAGAACATATGGACCTGAGGAGGGGAACATTATACACTGGGGCCTGTTGGGGGGTGGGAGCTAGGGGAGGGATGCATTAGGAGAAATACCTAATGTAGCCTAGGCAATAGAGCAAGACTCCTGTTCTCTCTCCCCCTTTTCTATTTCTCTTTCTTTCATTAAAAAAAAAAAAAAGAAATACCTAATGTAGATGATGGGTTGATGGGTGCATCAAACCATCATGGCATGTGTATACCTATGTAATAAACTTGTGCATTTTGCACACATATCTCAGAACTTAAAGTATAAATAATAATAATAATAAGAGGCTATTTCACAGGAGGCTGAGGTGGGAGGACTACGTAAGCCCAGGAGTTGGAGGCTGCAGTGTGCTGTGCTTGCCCCACTGCATTCCAGCCTGGAGTGACAGAACAAGACCCCAATTCTAAAGAAGAAAAAGGGACTATTAAAGTAAAGGCTATTACAATAATCCAGGGATAATATAATGGGAGCTCCAACCTAGGGGAGGGGGTGAAAAATGATGACTGTTTTTGAGGACAAATCTAATAAAATTTTCTGATGTGTTAGACAACAGGTATGAAAGAATGAAGGCACTCAGGGGTGACTCCAGGTTTGTTTTGGGTTTGTTCAGGAATTTTGGCCTGAAGCAAAAAGAAAGATGAAGTTGTTATTATTGGAAATGGGATACACTACTGGAAAAGCATATATAGAGAGAAATATTCAAATACTATAAAATGTCAATCTGTTCTTTTAATCTCTATGCTTGTTAGTTTTATGGAAGTGAGGGGTGGGAAGGCGTTGATGGGGTGGCTGAGGAGTATTCTAAAAATTCATAGTAAAATTTTTAGGATGAATGAATATGCAAAAGTCACCAAGAAAATTTCAAAAAAGAATAATAAAAAGTGAGGGGGCATTTGCCTGCTTACTCAGAATATAAAATTAACCTATATTAAATAAGTCCATATGGTACTGGCACCAGAAAACACAAATAGCTCAATGGAACAGAATAGAACATCTAGATATATATTCATATATATTAAAATTTGATATATGAACAAAATAATGTTACGAGTTGATAGAAAAGAAAACTTCTTTTTCAGTAAATTGTGTTGTGCCAATTCACTAATCAGCAGGGGGGGGAAGTACAAGTTAGCCCCTTATGTTTGTGCCACATATAAAAATTAACTCAAAATGAATCAAACACCTAAATGTAAAACAAAAAACTATGAAACTCTTGACCTGGCGTGGTGGCTGATGCCTACAATCCTAGCACTTTGGGAAGCCAAAGTAGGCAGATCACTTGAGGTTAGGAGTTCGAGGCCAGCCAGCCAACATGGCAAAAACCCATCTCTACTGAAAATACAAAAAAATTAGCTGGGCATGGTAATCCCAGCTACTTGGGGGCTGAGGCAGGAAAATAGCTTGAACCCCGAGCCAGAGGTTGCAGTGAGCTGAGATCATGCCACTGCACTCCAGCCTGGGTGACAGAGCACAACTCTGTGTCAAAAATAATCTAATCATGTTTAAAAAATAAAACTCTTAGGAAAAAGCCCAGGAGAAAAGCTTTATGACATTGAATTTGGCAATGATTTCTTGGATATGACACCAAGCACAGGAAACAAAAATAAAAATAGACAAATTGGACTACCTCAAAATTAAAAACTTCTGTGCATCAAAGAACACAATACAGTGAAAATGTAACCTAGAGAATGGGAGAAAATATTTGCAAGTTATAAATCTGATAAGGGAATCAATGTCCAGAATATGTAAAGAACTCCTACAACTGAACAACAAACCCACCTTCTGCATTGGTCAGGCTGGGAGCTGCAGACTGGAACTGTTCTTATTCGGTTGTCTTACCCCAACCCACCCATACACATTTTTTTTTTTTTAATGCAAAGAGATAAAAGACTTAGGCGTTTAAAAAAAAAAGAAAGAAAGAAAGAAAAAGAAAAACACCCAATTAATAAAATGAACACCATTCCTCATGCCACAGTCCCTCATGGCTTCCCTTGGCTGAAGGTGGGAGTTCTCCGACCCCTTGAGCTTCCCGGGTAAGACGACGCCCCACCCTGCTTTGGCTGGCCCTCCGTGGGCTGCACCCACTGTCTAACCAGTCCCAGTGAGATGAACCAG
Organism: Saguinus oedipus; assembly: GCA_031835075.1. Lineage (NCBI taxonomy): Eukaryota > Metazoa > Chordata > Mammalia > Primates > Cebidae > Saguinus > Saguinus oedipus. Next base: position 23,757,331 of record CM063170.1, read on the forward strand.
GTACCTCAGTTGGAAATGCAGAAATCAACCGCCTTCTGCACTGGTCTCACTGGCAGCTGCACACCAGAACTGTTCTTATTTGGCCATCTTAATCCCAAACCCACCCATACACGTTTTTAAAAAAATACATAGAGATAAAAGACTTAAATATAAAAAAAAAAAAAAACAAGAAGAAGAAAAAAGAAAGAAAAAAATGGAAAAAGAGAGAGACTATAGGCTTTTTCTTTAAAAAATTGAATTATTTTTGTATGGTGTGTTTTACACTGCATTATTTGTCTATTGCTGCCTAACGAGTTACCACAAAACTTAGGTGCTTAAAGCAGCAAATTTTTATTATCTCAGTTTCTGTGGGTCAGGAATCTGAGCATGGCTTGGCTGCGTGCCTCTGGCTCAGTCTTTCATGAGGTTGCGGTCAGTCTCTCAGCCCCTTCAGTGTTTAAGTGGGCCGAGAAGACCCGTTTCCACAAGGTTGCTGGCAGACCTCAGAAGATCTGCTTCCAAGCTGACCACATGGACCTCTCTTCAAGGCTGCCTCACTACATGGTAATTTTCTTCCCCCAGGGGAAGAGATCCAAAAAAGAGGGAAAGAGGGTGCCCAAGATGGAAACCATAGCCTTTTTCTAACTTATCTCTGCAGTGTCATCCTGATGCATCTGCTGTGTTCTGTTTGTTCGAAGAAAGTGGTTAAGTCCATCCTACACACAAGGGGAAGGAAATACTTAAGGATATGAATACCAGGAAGTAGAGATCCTTGGGGTCCTCTTAGAGGCTGTCTACCATAGGATCTTCATAATTTTAAAAAAAAAAAAAAAAAGGAGAAAGAAAACCAGAACCCTGTATCTTAAAAAATTGGATCATAGCTTATATAAGACTTTGATCATATCTCTATTTGGGTGGTCAAAATTTTATTAATTTATGAAACTTGTAGTTTATACCTAAGATTATGCTAAACTTGAAAACACAAAGTTTAGCATAATCTAAATGTGAATGTGACTTACCCTCAGCTCTTCCAGTGAAGAAATGAACCAATGTGACAGTTGCCTGACTTGTACAGAGCCCTCCTAGGAAGGCAGCAAGCCTGGTAATTCAGACCACAAACCCCAGCACAGGACTGCCCTATCCAAACCCACCTCTGCCACTTGCTGCCTTACTGGTTAGTCATACTCTTTGGACCTCCATTTTCTAATGTATGAAATGGGAGGAATGAGCCCTACCTCATGGCTGGTTTCAAAGGCCATATAAATTAATGTATAATCAAGGGCTTAGAACAGTGTAAAGCATACAGGAAGTACTATTAGTGCATTAGCAGTAGTGTGAACTAAACCTATTGTAGAACAGTCCTTTGTTTTCTATTTTGACTTGTTCTTTTAAAGTATGCATTATTGCTGTTATTCACCTTTAAAGTCAAATGATACTTTCTTGCCCAGATTCCAAATAGATCTACAAGCGTTTACCATTTTCTAACTTTATCTACTTGGTTCTGCACTCTCTAGAAAAAACAATTCAGTAACACTGAAAAACCTTAATTTATCATTTTGTTCATCTGCCTCCAGATTATTTCCGCAGGTTTTAAAGGAGGATGGGCCTAGGATGGAACTCTAGGGAACAAGGATTTCTTACCTATAGGCTTTGCAAAGCTTGTCTTCTCAGATGAGTGCTTACTATCTACACCCATTGTTCCCTCGGCGAATGCAGTGACTGACCCTGACAGAGCTGTCCTCTCCAAGAACATGGGCACTTGTATTTCTCATTTAGTTTTGGTATAGAACCTTGTAAAAGGTGTTATAAAAATATAAATAGGTTATACCACTTACCTCTGTGTCAATTTGCCCATGTACCACTTTAAAGAATCCTAACTTCAAATACTATCTCCCCTTATATAATCAAGTGGCCATTTCTCTCCAAACTGGGGTTAGGTTATACGTGAGGAATTACAAGCAATGGAATTCTTCTCATAACCCCAATTCTCTAGCTCTAACTGTAAATTTAAAGTAATGCCACTCACCCAGTGTGACTCTGAGGATCCGCACCCTTATCTGCCACCTAGCTATGGCCTGGGGCCATGCTGCCCTTGGCTGCTGTTGAAGTAAGGTCAAAGAAAGGGTAGACCAATGGGCCAACAGTGGTTCAAAATGAAAATTGTGCCTGAAGATACTGAGGTCAATCTATATGAACAATAATGTAAAATATGAGGGTTTGTGTGTTGTGCTTTATCTGCCACTATGAAAGAACATGGGAATTTAAAATGTACAAGGCTGAAGCCCCTACACGTTTTTCCTGCAGAATTATCTATTGCATATTGAATATAATAATGGAAAATAGACTATTCATAAATTGCTACTGGGGCAACCACATAGCCATATGAAAAAGAAATAGATTCAAATCCTGCTCATTTTTATACCTAAATAAACTCCAAGGAGATCAAAGACATACTCTTAAAAAGGGATACTGTAATGCTCTGAGGTCTGTGGGGGGCGGGAACTAGGGAAGGGACAGTGGGGGGTGGGGAAATGGGGAGGAATAATATGGGGAGAAATGCCAGATATAGGTGATGGGGAGGCAGGCAGCAAACCACACTGCCATGTATGCACCTATGCAACAATCTTACATGTTCTTCACATGTACCCCAAAACCTAAAATGCAATAAAATATAAAAAATTTAAAAAAAGGATACCATAGAACATTTTTAAAAATCATCAAGGAAGAGGTAATGTATTTCTAAGTATGATAAATCATAAAGAAAACTAATAAATTTTATTACATAAAATTTTTAAAAGCTATATGGCAAAAACACAACAGAGAAAACAGGAAATGGTCAACTAGGTGAAAGTTTTTAATTTGTATTATAGAGAAAAGGCTTCTCATAAAAATTGCCAAAAAAATAAAATTGATTAAAAGTTGAACAAAAAAATGGGCAAAATATCAATAGAGAGTTCAGGAAATATAGATGGTCCTTAAGCTTATAAAAAGATATCCTTACCCATAACTATATGCTAACTATAATTACACCAAGATTTCCCTCTTTTTTTAGTAAGTTTATGTTTTTGTGTTTTTGAGATGGAGTCTTGCTCTGTCATAAAAGCTGGAGTACAATGGCATGATTTCAGCTCACAGCAACCTTTACCTCTGGGTTCAAGTGATTCTCCTGCCTCAGCCTCTTAAGTAGCTGGGGTTACCGGCACCCGCCACCACGCCCAGCTAATTTTTGTATTTTTAGAAGAGACAGGGTTTCACCATGTTGGTCAGGCTGGTCTCAAACTCCTGACCTCAGGTGGTCCACCTGCCTTGGCCTCCCAAAGTGCTGGGATTACAGACATGAGCCACCGTGCCCGGCCAACATTTCCCTCTTGAGTTTTGGCTTGACTTAGTGACTCATATCCAAAGTAAGTGTGTGGCAAAGGGAAAAAGAGTAACTTTACCATGAACATACCTGGCAAACGCTACCTTAACCAATTCCACAAGGTAACCAGTCATGTTGATAAGTGATAAGTCATGTTGCTATCACCTGCCATCTGATATGACATGAGGAGGGGGCTTTACCTGTGAGGTGTTCCGTGCAAAAACTATAACCCCATTCTAATCATAAGACATATATCTAACAAAACCAAATTGAGACACATTCTACAAACCACTGGCCAGTACTTCTCAAAACTCTTAAGGTCATGAAGAGCAAAGAAAGACAGAGACTGTCAGAAACCAGATGAGACTGATGAATCATGATGACTAAATGCATACTGCCTCCTAGATGGGATCCAGGAATATTAGTAGAAAAGCTGTTAAAATCCAAATAAAATCTGAAGTTTAGGTAATAGCAATATTATCAATGTTAGCGTCTTAGTTTTGATGAGTATACCATGGAAATATGAGATATCACCATGAGGGGAAATTGAGTGAGGGATATACAGGGACTTTCTGTACTATCTTTGCAACTTCTCTATAAAATTTAGAATTATTCCCAAAGAAAAAAGTATATTAAAGAAGCAATTTTTTAGCTATTGGTGCAGCAAAGATAAAAAGTTTGATAACCTAATATGTTGGAAATGCTATAGGAAAACAGTATTTCATATATTTTTGGAAGAAGTATAAATTGGAACATTTCAGAAGATCAATTTGGCAATATCTTCAAAATAACAACTGAATTATCCTTTGACTCAGCAGTTACATTTCAAGAAATTTAATAGGTAGACTGCTGTATGTGCAAATATACGCAATTATTCATCATGGCATTATTTCTTATGGCAAAAGGTTGGAAATAACGTGATGCATCACTAGGGGCTTAGTGAATTGTAGTGCATTCTTTCAAGGTAAAATTTGCAGTTGGAAAAAAAAATGTCCAACATATACAGTACGTTTTTAAAAGTCCAAGATGCCCTAGAGTGAACAATATGTTACCATTTATTTAAAGAGTAATATATTTTCTTTTGTGTGCATTAAAATGCATCTGGAAAAGTAGACAAGCAGCTGGAAAATCTCATCCGTCTCCAGGGAGAAACACTGGAATATGCAAGGCGGAAAGAGATCTTTCTCTGTATACCTTTCAGTACACTTTCAATTTTTTTTAATGTGAATATATGACCTACCACGTTTCACCAAATCTATGATGCTATCAACGAAAAGATGAAGCATTCTTTGTACAACTAAGAACACAAAGTTGCCATCAACCTGCAGAATACCACTGATGATGATAAATTCTGATTTTAAAATGTGCAGCTTTAGAAACAATAAAATATGACTTTAAAATAAAACTCTAAAAAATGTTTTGAAGGAATTTCTGTTTCTGGATGCAGAGGAAAAAAAAAGTCTGAAGGGATATACACCAAATAGTTACCATAATTATTTCTAGAAAGTTGAATACTGTGATTTTTATTTTCTTCTCTGTGTCTTCTAATTTTTCTACAGGAAAAAACATTGCTTTTATCATCAGAAAACAGTGTTAGTAAATTCAGTGTGACTCTCAGTTTTGCAGGACAATTCCTCAATTACCTTGCTGTGGTGAGGGAGTTTTGAAGATGTTGACCTTACAGTTGTGAGCTGCAAACTCCCCATCACCACACCTCCTTTTACAATCTCATTTATAAATTCTTCTTCCTGTGACTTGAATATTCATTTCTGAGGGGTCTACCTCCAGGTCTCCTCTTCCTCCTCCTTTCTTCTTCTCCTTCTCCTTCTTTTTCTTCCTCCTCTTCCTCTTCTTCTTTTTTCTTTTTGAGGCAAAGTCCCCTCTGTCCCGCAGGTTGGAGTGCAGTGGCACAATCTTGGCTCATTGTAATCTCCAACCTTCAAGGTTTAAGCAATTCCTGTGCCTCAGCCTTGCAAGTAGCTGGGATTACAGGAGCCTGCCACCATGCCTGGCTAATTTTTTCATTTTTAGTAGAGACTGGGTTTCACCATGCTGGCCAGGCTGGTCTCGAACTCCTGGCCTCAAGTGATCCACCTGCCTTAGCCTCCCAAAGTGCTGAGATTACAGGCATGAGCCACTGCACCCAGCTAGTCTTCCCTTCTTTGTGTATTTTGACATGGAAGCTGACCAGTGTTATAGTTCTGGGTTAGGTTCTGGTGCCAGACACACTGGTTTCAAACTGGGCACTGCCACTTACTGTGCAACAGTATGTGCAACAACTATTTGAGTAAATAGTTGTTCTCTCTATGCCTCAGTTTCCTCATCTTCAAAATGGGAATAAGAAGTATACCTACACTATATGGTGTCAGTAAGGATTAAAACTGGGAGGGTGCAAAGAGGGTGGACAGTGCTAGTGGAATAAATGGCCCGGAAACTGTATTGATTCTGGTGCATCCTGGATGATTGCATCCACACACGTGGCTTTGGTTAGCATCTATGTGTTCATGACTCCCAAATTCATTTTCCAGCCCAGATATGTGTCCTGAGCTTCAACTGCTTCCTGGATATCTCCACTTGGACATTCACTTAGATAAATTCAATCCATCTAAAAGAGAACTCATCATCCTTCAGGCTAATTACCTGTTCCCCTACCACCATCTCCACTTCCATTCATTTATTTGGTTGCTTTTGTCAGAAACCTGAGTATCATTCTTGACTTTGTTCTCTCAGCATAGCTTCCACCCCAAAATACACACAAATAATCAATCACTTTGTCCAGCAGGCACAACTTCCTGAATGACTCAATTCTGTTCTTTGCCATCCCTGTGGTGGGCCATTCCCACCAGGCAGGTAACCTGCATCTCGCTCCTGGATGGTTGCAGCATCCTCTAGCCTTGTCCAGCCTCCCTCTTTCCTGTACCACAGGCAGAATGATCTGATAAGAAATCCAGTCAGGGTGCCCTCACTTATATAAGCTGTCAGTGAGTACTCACCATTTTAAGACAAACTATTTTTAATACGGTTTATATGTGCTGGCTTTGTACTGACCTCCCCCAATCTTATCTGAGTTACCACCTTACCTTCAGCACTTTATTCCAGCCATAATGAAATACTGTGTATTTCTAAAAGTTTCTGTGGTCTGGTTTCACTCCAGTCCTTTGCACACGGCCTTCCTCCATCTGGAACCCAGTTTCCTCCCTTCGTATAGTTAATACCTATGTTCCTTCAGGTCTCAGATTAGATATTTTTGTCTCAGAAAGCTTTCCCCAAGCTTAACTCTTGGCTGGATGTACCTCCCATTTCCCCCCTCGGCGTCTTACTCTTCCTTCTTACAAAGCAGTTCACACTATGAGAGTTTTTCCCCAACTCAGCTGTAAACTTCTTCAAGTAGGAGACTAAGTCTAACCAGCAGTGTGCTGGAGTTGACAAATACCAGCCTTCTGGAGCCAGTTCTTAAATGTCCTGTATTGTTTTGAACTGGTTGTTAAGCATAGCCATTATAAAATACCAAATTCTATGAGTAAATGTACTATATTTAAAATGAATTTAATTAAAGCTTAAGACTCACTCCTTCATAATTACTAGATTGTACTATAATCTATGCTTTTGAGATAATACACATCCATGTTGTAAATCTCTCCTCAACTCCAAGTTCAGTGACAAAATATTGGTAGATTGAAATTGGCCACGATGGTCATATTTGCACATGAAGATTGGCAAATGCTGAAAACTAACACCTTGGTTTACTGTTAGTTGTCTAGATTCACAAAACTGATGGAGAATTATTATTAATACAGATTTAAGTGTGTCGTAGTATCTGTGAACAACACAAAAAATGTAAAAACTCTTCTATTATTGACACTTTGATTCAGCAAAGTAGCTCATGTCATTGACAAGCGACACTGACATAGGTCTTCGTAGTTTCAATCTTGTCTTATTTATTAATGTAAAGGAAAATGGCAAACAACTTTCACGTCAGCCCTACACATAGCGAGCCAGTTGTCCATCACTTGCCAGCACCCCACTGTGTCTAACCTACTTTGATGTTCTCAGTGCCTGGCATTAACCTGAAACAGGTGATGCTTAGCAAATATATATTCAACATTTGTCAATTTACAAGTACATAAATATATGAAAACATGAACAAGTGAATATAAGGAAGCCCAGAATGTCCCTAAACACCATCACTGCCTATTTCTTTGGAGGAAAGGTTCAAGAAAGGGTGGAGACTCTGAATTGATACCCGTGGAATGTGGAATGACTTTGCCACTGTCCTTTGGGTGTTGTCTGAGTTCCTTTGCCCAGGTCAGCAAACCAGAACAGACAATTCAGAAAGTACAGTGTCAAGTTTCCCAAAGGGCATGTAGGTGGCCCCTACGTAACTTTCAATTAACACAAAATTGGCAGAATTGTTCTAGATTCATGGGGCCTTGATTGTGTTCCTTTTTATTTTATTTTATTTTTGAGGAAGGCAGGAAGGGAGGAAAGGAGGAAGGAAGGGAGGAAGGGAGGAGGGGAGGGAGGAGAGAGGAAGGGAGGGAGGGAGGGAAAAGAAGGAAGGAAATCAGGCAATGAGAGAGACATTGCCGACCTGGATCTAGAGGTCTACAAGTTGATTTCTTTTTTCTTTTTTTTCTTTTTTTTTGAGAGAAGGAAAGAAAAAAAAAAGGAGTGAAGTCTTCGAGTAAGAAAAAGAGGGAGAGAGAATGGAAATGTTATGGGTATTAATAATGGCCAATCAATATTTCATTTAAACCTATGAGTAGGTGTGATGTGGTATTGACAAGAATGTATATTTTGTGTGTTTAAAGTGGAGAGCTCTATAAATATTAAGTTTACTTGTTCCGGATCTGAGTTCAAGTTTTTGATATCCTTATTAATTTTCTGTCTCATTGAGTCTAAGTCTTCCTTTATGGTGCATTCGGCTTATATAAGCTGAGTGGGCTGTCTTTGAGAAATGTCCAGGTCTCGAAGGGAAAATTTTCCTCTTCTCCATCACTAGCTTGCTTGCTGCGGTGAGGATATTTTTGGTTCTTGGCTGAGTTGGCCTCTCTTTTTGGCCCATGTACCCCTAGGGAATTGCTGCTCCTACAGATGGAAACTAATTGAAGAGTAACCGTAGGCTGGGACTGCAGATTGGGAGGGAGGAGGGCTAGCTGCAGGATGCCTGGCATCCCTATCAGGTCTGACTTCAGCACAGTTTCTGAGTTTAAACATTCTGGGAAGTGCTGCCCCTGAGGTTTTCTGAAGGCTTTCCCTCACCTGATGGCAGGAGAGGGAATGTCCCCGGATTAGCCCCCTAGGGCGGCCACTGGTGCTTAGGAGTGTTCCTGGAAGGAAATTGCCTGCCTAGGTTCAAACCAGGGCTCTGGTTTAGAATCTGGGTAACCATGGGAAAATTACTTACCTTCTCTGTGCCTCAGTTTTCTTATTTATAAAATAGGAATAATATCGACAGAACCTATTTTACAGGGCTATTATAAGGATTAAATGGATCATTTAAACCCTGCCTGGCAAGTAATAAAATCTCAAATAAATTTTAGCTAGTTTCTGTCTTTGAAGTGAAGATACAGGAGATGACTAGAAACCAATAAAATCCTGGCTACTAGAAAGGCCAACTTGAGAGTTGGCTGGGGAGAAAAAGGTTTCTTACAAAGGCTTAACCAAGGCTCGACCTGGATTTCCAGGACAGAATCAAGAAAGCGCTTTTTATCCTTGTATCTAATAGAAGGCCATATGTTATAGTGAAAAGAGCAGGACCTTTAGAATTAGATAAGACCTGGGTTTGAAACCTGAACTGAGTGATTTTCAGCAAATTCCTTCTTTTCTATGAGACTCAGCTTTCTAATCTGTGAAATGGGTGAAATTGTAATAAGAATTTCAAAAGAGGATTAAATAAGGTATGGCATTGTAATACTGATCAAAGGGAAACCATGCTTGTTGAAATTGAAAGATCAATTCTAGACCCTTAGGATAGAAATTTCTGATTTTCTGTGGGTGGTGACATTAATTAACCCCACTAAGCAGGCTGATTATAGAGATTAAATGAGGCAATCTCTGTACAGAGGTTAGCTCTGTGCCTGGCAAAAAGAAGGATCCATAAACAATAGTAGCAGTGATTATTGGCACTGCCATTGCTTTTTTATGCTATAGGCTACACATATTTTGTGCTCCTACTCTGCGCCAGGCTCAGTGTTTAGAATGAGGGATACGTAAAGGAATAAGGCTCACATGGACCCACACTTGGCTGCCTTCCATCCTGGTTAGGGGCAAGAGAAGGGGGTGGGAAACAGCAAGAAAGTAGTATTTCCAGACAACGAAATGCTTTTGCATAAAATAAAATGGCATGATGAATTACAGTGCTGAGGGAGGGAGTCTGCCTTAGGTCATAATGTCAGAGGAGGCCAATCTTTTGCTCAGATCACAGAGCTGCAGTGTAAGAACACAGTTCTCACATCTTTGTGTTGGTTTGACAACTGCGTGAGGATAGATGGGAGTCTACATAAGCAGAAACACCCCAATATCTCCCTGGGCATGGCTTGAAGTCCAGAAGCTGAAATCAGTGTGGACAAGATGAACACAACAGCCTCCTCCACGTGTGACCAGGTGACCTGACATAACCTCCATTATTTCCTTACCTGCATGTGGTCAATTTATCCACTAGGTGGCAGTGTTCAATAATAAACAAGGATAACATTAACGAGCCTCTGACCAGCGCTAATATCAAAGGCAGCCTAAGGACCATTTGCTAAGAGCACTAACTAGTTTTCCTTTCTAATGGCTGTACAGGATTCCAATTCCTGGCTTTGGTATGGTGACAATTTTCTTCTCAATCTCCTTGCATTTTATGTCTGAAATAGATAATGTTCTTAATTGCCATGACCGAGCACATATTATACACCCAGGCAATGTACAAAGATCTTTACAAACATTATTGCTTTACATCGCTATACCAGCTTTGCAGTGAGTTGTACAATTCCCACTTTATAGATGAAGGATCCGAGGATCAGCAAGTAACACTTTGCCTGTGGATGCACAGCTGGTAACAGTGCTGGGTCAAAGCCTGGCTATTAACCATCATGCTGTCCTGCTAGTATTTTAAGAAGAAAAATTATTATCCAGGTAAGTGTCATTAGTGGAAAGTAAATTATCTCTGATAAAAGGGCATTATATTTTTATCCATATAATGCTAACATTCATACTACCAAGTGGAGGATTCATGCAGTACCCACCTGGAAGCTGACGCAAAGCAAGCAGGGCAAACGACACTTCTGCTGACACCTCAGGACAGGGCAGGAACGTAGCAGCAGAGTTTTCTGATTATGACTGACAGTTCTGACAAGGTGTCTTAGAGGAATGTCATTATTTTCTTTTTTACGGATGCAGAAAACAAGTCACAGAGAGGGAAAGTTGCTTACCTGAGGTCCCACTGTAGTTCACCTAAGCCACTCTCTGCATTTTTCCATTATCCTGAAAATTGGCTAAGGAGAGAGAAACTCAACATTCTGAAGAAGTAAACGATAGTGTGATTTTGGGAAATACCTTCTATGATTTACTGGCAAATAGGGACATTAATATTTATATGTTTAAGAATTCTATAGCTTGAAAAAATTATTTTGTTTCTGGGTGAAACAAACATGGCTTAAATTTTCATCTGCTCTATTTTGAAGGGAAGTGGAGGATGGTTCTCTTTTGGGAATCTGAGTCTGATTCTGCCATCAAACTAGTTGGATAACAGTGAATAAGTTACTCCTCTCTCGGACTCAATTAAGAGGATGAGATTAAGAAAATATAAACACACAGTTTGTTATGATATTCTGATTTGTGGCCCCATCAATTTCCTATGTTTAGGTGATGGTATGCTAGAATTGGAAGGGAAGTTAGAGACAAACGGTATATCATCTTCATTTTACAGATGGGAAAATAGAGGCCCAGAGAGGAGTGACTTGTTTACAGTCACCCAAATAATTGATGGCAGGACCAGGCTCAGATTCTCAAAAGAGAACCCTTTGTGTACTCCGTTAAAAATACAGGAGATGAGAATTTAAACCAGAAGCCTTTCCAGAGTGAGCTTTTGTGGGCTGGTCCTGCAAGATAATAAAATAAATAAATAAAATCCTGAAGTTAAAAAAAAAAATCTGTGAAGCACCAAATCAAACTATTTAGCAGGACTTGCAGGAAGCTTTAATATGCTAATGTTTATCGTCAATCTCCAAAAGGGAATTAGAGTATTTAGATTTTGCCAAAATTATTTAACCTCAAGCTGTTTTTATTTTTTATTTTTGTTGGGTTTTTTTTTCTTTGACTGTCAGATCTATCAACAGCTCACACAACAGTATTTGATGGAATGCAACTGGGAAGCACCAGCTTCATTATAGTTATCTCAGTTTCCCCTTGTATTTGGTCATGGAATCTCATGTTTAAGAGGATAATAGGATAAAGGTTTTGGGGAGCACACTTAGGAATGGCTTCACTGAGCGATGGACAAGACAAAACTATCTTTGAACCCCAGTGTCCAACTGACCACTGACTAAAGGGCTGCATTTGGAAGGCCTACATGCCTGAAGAAGGTCAAGTATCATCAGAGCAAATTCGGCCTTGAGAAGAGTAAATTATTCAGAGTAGAGAACTGTCTTTGTAAGAGCTTTCTGAATGAGATCTGAAAGGCCAAGCTGTAGCCATTGTTCTTTTCGGAGGACAACCCCTTTTATATATACAATATTTGGGAAATTAGCAGAGATAGTAAGAGTTTGATACAATGAGTTAGGGAGTTAATGTCATTAAACAAAGCCAGAATTTTAGGAGTCAGACCAACGTGGATTTGAATTTAGGCCACGCAAGGTTTCAGCAGTGTGACTTTGGGTGAGTTACTCTGATTGACCTTCAGCTCCTTACAAATGGGGATAATAACATTACATAAAAATTGGAATAATAACACTCTCTATGGGAAAAGATGAAGAAAGGAAATGGAAGGTGCCATATGTGTTCAGAAGAATTGCTGATAAACTCCTTGGGGAAAAAACTGAGACCTCAAGGAAATGCTCAAGTAACAATATGTTCAACTAAATGCTCTGCAGGGCAAAAGGATAAGAAATTCCAAGTGTGGGTGGAGGACTATCCGGGAAGTTGAGGTAGGAGCCAGTGAGTATAGAGGTAGAGAGCAAGATAGGAGAAGGGGAAAGAGAAAAACCTCACTTCACCTTCCAGATCCCTACTCCCTGGTGGTGCTAAGAAGAGGAACTCTGAAAAGGAGAGTGTTTGGGAGATATTTTCACGTGAAATTCCACAGGCAATGTCAGCCCAATGTTTAACTACACAAAACCTTTATGAAGACAGAAAATCTCATGCAATGGTTGTCTGCATTGATTCTGATTTTGATTTGATTTGATACCAGGTTATAACCACCACACAGGGTTGTACCAGGACTCATAGGAAATGCTCCTGAACGAGAGGCTAAGCAAAGAGCCTGAGCTTTAGCTCACTTTATACAATTTGTTCTTGAATAATTGCCCCAATCCAATTTGTACACATTGAATATTTTCTTGTTGAATTGCATCATCATCTCAAAGATGAATCAGCACAGTAAAGGGGCCTGCGTTCTCTATTCAGCTCCATCAAGAACGTCTGAGTGCCTTAGCCTTGCTCAGTGTACTGGGTCTTTGTTCATTCACCTGTAAAACAAGAGGTAGCTGGCACGGTGACTTACGAGACATATAACCTCATAAAAATGAGTTTGAAGTCAGTGAGACCTGAGTGAGAGTCCCAGCTCTGCCATTATCTAGCTTTAGGCCTTTGGCAAGTTCCAAAGTGAACTTGAGGGTGATCAGAATCAAATAAGGTTATACTTGTAATTCTGAAATGGTATCTCTGGTGGGGTCCTCAATTGGTATTGGCTCCAAGGACTTTTTGCTTTAAGGTTTTGTTTTTGTTTTTTTATCTGTTAACTTCCTTAACTTCTTTATCCTTTAACTTCCTTATCTGTTTTTAATGCACACACACTCTCTTTCTCTCTGTCTACCAAAGTTTTCTCCCATCTCCTAAAAAACAAAAGAGAAAGGAAACCTTGGAAGCAAAGAGGAGGGAATGGGAAAGAGTTGATATGACCGATCTGAATTGACCCAAAGGAAAAAGCAAGTGTATTAAAAAGCATCATCAAACAGAAATATGAGGAAAGGACAAGGAAGTACAATTTTTGAAAAAGAAAACATGCCTAATAATCATATGGAAAGGTGTTTGAGCTTACTAGTCATTAAAAAGATAAAATATTAAAATAACAGTGTGGTGCTAATTTTTACCTGCCAGGTGGGCAAAGATTAGAATCAAAAATCATATTTAAAGTTGTACAGATGGAGCAAAATAGATGCTTTCTTGGTGATATAGTATGTGGATAGAATCTTTCAGGACAATTTATCAATATGTAGCCCAGGCATTAAACATATATGCCATTTGGCTTACAATTCCACTTCTTGAATTTCACTGTAAGTAAATACTCATAGAAACATAAGATTTAGCTGTATTGATGTTCATCCTAGCCTTCCCCCTTCCTAAGCTTTTTTTGTTGTTTTTACTGGAACAATTTTAATGTTTATGAAGACGACACTGATAAAATTATGGTACAACTGCATAATGGAATACTCTGTGTGCTTTAAAAATGATAATGTAAATACATATTCACAGGATAACTGGAAAAAAGCAAATTATATAACTAAGGTAATATTTCTTTTAACAACAATGGTAATAACAATAATATTGTTTTCACAAGAGGATAAAAACTGGGGCAAGAGTTGTACAAAAATGTTAAGTCTAGTTGACTCTGGAGGGATGAAGAATAATTTTTACTTAAAATTATTTTTTCTCTATTCCTGGAACTTTTATAACAAGCATATGTTTGTTTTATGAATCATATAAATTAAAGCATCAGGGAGGAGCTGTGAGGTGTAACTTACACAACAAAAAAGGGCCTGCAGCTTCACCATGCAAGAAATCACTCCTGTCTTTTCATTTGATTTTAAAAGTTACTACTTTTCTTCAAATATGTAAAAAGTCTGTCATCTAGGATCTAGGGCTAATGCCCTGCCTGACAGACACATTGACCAGCGCTCAGAGGCTAATTTGTTTAGGTTAGCCTACACTGCCTGGTCCATTTTCATTTAGGTCTGGTGGTTTTCCACTCTAATTACTGTGCTTGTCTTCTTCCCTGCTCAAACTCTGAGTGACTTTCATTTAAAAGAGTGTGTGTTTGTCTTTTCTTCCAGTAGCATCTATAGGCATGTAACCAGATAGTATCTGAGAGATAAAATGCCTTTTGTAGCAGAAAAAGGGCTTGGGACTATCCTGGATGCTCTCAATAGGGCCAAGGGAATCTGAGTAAGAACCTAGGAAGGAGAGTTGTAGTCAGGTAGGTCTGGAACAGAGCTGGAGGTAGATGATTCGACTTGTTAAGTCCTGAAACAAATGTCGTGTTATGTAACCCAGCCATCCCTACAGAGGGTTAGGAAAGAAGGGTTTACAATTGTACAATCAACTAAAACTGATCCTGACATTTCCCTGCTTAAAACCTATCAATGGCGCTTCCATGGCTTTCAGAGTCAGGTTCAAAATCCTTAGCTGGGAAATAAGATCTGTCCCCTGCTGACCTCTTGAGCTCTGTCATTGTCATCTCCCAGCTCTACTTCTAGTCTCCCTTGTTCTTCCTTGGTATGTCAGCTGGTTCTCATTTCTGTATGTCCCCATAGCCAATCCTGGAAAGCCTTGCACAGACCCAGCATCAGCATCACAACTCACTACAGTGCTCTTGTCCACTCGTCTGTTTCGCCCATCCCCCTCTTCCCTTCCCTGGCTTACTCCTGCTAACTCTTCAGTTTCAGCACACAGTTCAAGCACCTCTTCAAGGACCCAGAAGCCTTTCCACTGCCCTTTGTATCTCATCCTGAGCTGAATGAGCTCCTGCCTCCCAACCCTGCCTGCAATTCCTCACACCACCACAGTGCATGCATTTATTCATGCATGCATGTATAAATATTTGTATTCTTACTCTGCCAGGCAATGAGTGAGGTGCTGGGTGGAGATAGAGCAGAATGAGGCAGAGACTCTGTTTTCATAGAGCTCCCAGTTAATTATAGCACCTGATGACTGTACTACAATCGCTGTTTCCTTCTGAGTCTTCACCAGACTGTAAGCTTTTTGAAGGCAGGGATTATGTCTCAATCCCCTTTGACTCCCCAGTCCTTGAAGCTGTAGGCACTCAGTAAACACACATCAGTCACTGAACAACTGAATGAAAAAAATTAACGCCAAGAAGGGCATGTTAGGTAGGCAGGTTTTGACCATTTACTACAAAATTCTATTAAGTTTCCAGGGACTATAATATCTGAAGGCAAAGACCTTAGACTTAGAATTTCCAGGTTTATACTACACTCTCCCTCTGAACTAAATTGTAAATTTGAATGTCAGTATATTTTCTTAGATATTTATTAAAACACCTTAAAATGTTGGCTTTGGTTAGAGTAAGGCTACTACATAAGAACAAAATGTGAAACTTAAGGCAGTTTTAAACAAGATATGAACAGCTTTTTTGAATTGTTTGGATTCCACCTCCCAACTACATACTAACTGGATGATCTTGGGCTTGTAATTTAATTTCTCTATACCATGGTTTGCTCATCTCTGAAATGGAAATAATAGAACCCATTGCATAACGTTGTTATGAGGTTAAAATTGGTTAATACATAAAAAGAGCTAAGCTCACAAAAAAGCACTCTGAAGATAGTAAAGATAAGCTCATAATCTGAAGGAAAGAGGGTGGAGGCAGTATCATATTCTGATTTATACTATGGCCTTTCAAGTTGGACAATCTTGAGTTTGTATCCTGGCTGAAGCAGTGATTCAGGATAAGTTACATAACCTCTCTGAATCTTGATGTTCTCTCTAAATCAGGTTTAATAATAGCTATGTTACGGAATTCTTGTGAGGATGAAATGAAAATCATGACAATACAGGGTTAGTATAATTGGCACATGAAGAGTGATGAATAAATATTATTTTTGACAGTTAACGATAATAAAGTAATAAGTGGTTACAGAAGTAAGATCGCTCACACTATCTTTATAGATTCCTCATCTTTCCTTAGAAGGAAAATATGCCACACCCAGAAAGTGCTCATGGAGGCAGATCAACTAGTGATATTTCCTTCAACAATGGAATGGAAAGATGTCTCTGGGATTGAAGCCTTTGGAATGAATATCAAGACAATTCAACAGAGTAATGGGCTCCAAGGACCCAGATAAGGGCTAGAGACAGTGGTAGGTGAGGATACTCAAGGGAAACATAAAAGGTATTGTTCTTCATAGACGGTACCTGGAATTTGAAAGGTTGGGGCCTTCAGGAGATCTGTGACTCACGGCTGCTTGGTATTGTATCTGAAGAACACTAGATATGGGTTGTTTGATTCATGTCATGGCACTGACTTTTGGAGAAAAAAAAATAGATGTTTGATGATCCTCCTCCAACTCAGATTTTCCTACTTCTCTCATTATTTGACCCTTTTCTCTCAGTCCTAGGTTCACTTTATATTTTGAGCAGATACATCTTTTTGACATGCAGTCAACACCATAGGCTGTAATTATAGTCTTTACTTCCTGCAGGATTCCCTGTGTTCCTTGGGTAGTGATATACGTGAGACTCAAACTGTGAACAAGGGATATGGTCTTCCCACTTTCTTCCTCTAGACCTACCACTAGCCCACTGGTCTTTGCACAGCTTTGAAACTGAGACTATTTCTTCAAGATTCGGGGTTACCATAGGTCAGAGAGTTATTGCAGTAAATGTACAAAACTATGATGACTATGGTGTGGTTGGTGCCCTAAATCTGGGTAGAGTACAACCTACATAACCATTTGTGTCTGGTGCCTCTACCTTCTCCCACTGCCCCCTAACTTTTATCTACAACAATCATGCAAATAAAGATGTATTTATTTGCTGATATCTGATTAACTGGTGCCTGCAGAATTTTCCCTTCTCTCTCAAGGCTCAACTTAAATGCAATATTTGAGGAAGCCTCTAACATCCTTAGACTAAGTAAAATTTCTATTCTGCCTCCACCCCTTATAGGTAGCACTTTACATGGTGCACATTTCCGTCATTTAATTTATCATTCCAAATTGCTGTCATTTGTTTACATGGCTGTCTCTCATTCTGAACTTCGAGTTTCTAAAGACCACATGGGATGTTTATGCAAATATAGATTCCTAAGTCTGACTGTTGATCCCCTAATTCAGAATTGCTGGGCATAGAATCTAGAAATCTTCATTTTTAAATAAGACTCACCTGGGTAGTATATGTCCACTCCATTTTGAAGCTCACAGCTCTAGAGGGCAAGACACATATTTATTGCCAAGTGGCAAAATGTAGAGCAATATGTTTTACTTGGAGAAAGAGTTGGCAATTCATGTCTTCCAATAATAAAATGTTTGAGTTCCAAAATGTATTAGAAATTCTAGGGTATTGCTATAGACAAAATGTATGTGTCTTCCAAAATTCATATGCTGAAATCTTAACCCCCAGTTAAGTGTGATGGTGTTAAGAGATGGACCTTTGGGAGGTGATGAGACCATGAGGATAGAACCGTAATAAATGTGATTAATGCCCTTATAAGAGAGACTCCAGAGAGTTCCCTTGCTCTTTCCACCATGTAAAGATAGAAGGACACATGAAAGATGGTCATCTGCAAATCAGCAAGAGGGCCCTTATCAGACAACCAATCTGCTGGTCCCTTGATCTTGGAATTCCCAGTCTCCAGATCTGTAAGAAATAAATGTTTGTCATTTAAGGCACTCAGTCTATGGTACTTTGTTATAGTAGACCAGATGGGCTAAGATATATATATACACACACACATACACACATACATGTGCATGCTGTCTCCTAGAAAGAGGTATAATCTCAAGTCTATTAACTGGTCTGTGTGTTTGGCATGAGAGGGGGCTATGGAAAGAGATGGAGCACACTGTAAGTTTGAAGTAGTTCTAAAGTATGCATAATGACAATATCCTGGGTTATTTCAAAAGCTGACTGACTGAGTTGGATATATTCTTCCCCAAGATCAAAAGACTAATCTTTGGTCAAACAGAAGTGGATAAAATCTTGAGCAAACTTGCTGGGGAGTGACCAGGGCAATTATTTTTCTGTGATGACAGTTCCACATAGTTGGGGATCAGATAGGAGAACAAAGAATGTGGGAGTCAAGAATTCAGGCAGAGTTTTTCCATTCATGAGATTAAAGTATATGGGAGAATAAATTGTGCAAAAACCTTCTAATAATGAATATGAGAAAATTTTGAGTGGAACTTTGATGACAGAATATTGTGGGATTTTTTTGCAGTTAATTTTTTAATCTCAAAGAACATGTCTTTTACCTTTGTTCTGTGTTCTAATGGTTTTGTTGATAGCCCTTCATAGCTCATCTTCTTAGACTCCTTAGAAAGAAGACTATTGTTAATGACAGCCTATCAAGTGACCAGACAGGGGGACAGAATCCGTAACCTCCTCCATGCAGAAGTAAATCAGGGCACCTGCATTTGGAGAGTAAGCAAGCCCCTTTGTTCCACTTCCTCTTGTTGGGCATTGAAAAAGTCAGAATAGTATTTCTCTCGAGATTTACTTACCAAGCATTATTTGAATGTCTTTATTTTGTATGGGTCTAGTATTGCTAGGGTATGGAGATACTGCACAATTGATACTTCAGGTGCTTCCAGTTTGTCTGGGGACATAATTTATGGTTTTCATTACGGAACAATTTAAAACATTGTATAACTGAGTGCCGTACCCTATTGACTTGTCACTCAAAATGTAGTCTGAGAACCAACAGCGTTGGTATTACCTGGAGCTTGTCAGAAATCCAGACTCTCAGGCCCACACCCAGACCTAATGAATCAATATCTACAATTTAACAAAATCTGCAGGTTATTGATATGCCGTCAAAGACTTAGCAGTGGATTCTTGGACCAGTATTGAGCTGGATGCATAAGAATCATCTAGGGGCTTTTAATTATTCTGATTCCTAGGCTCCAGCACTAGTATATGAAATTTTGGCATAACTGGTAGAGTATGAGCTCTTGGTAAAGACTGCTTAGGTTTAAATTATGGTTTTCACTCTCACTAGATGAGTTAATGGCCAAATAATTCAACCTGACTGGGTCTATTACCTCATAGTCTATGAAAGAGGGAAATTATACCTTACTTGGGAGGACCATTGGGCAGATAAGATATTCATCATGGTTCTTGCTATATAGTAAGCACTCAAAGAAACTCTGGCTACTTTTATTCTGACGGTCAGTGAAGTTTGGAAATGCCTACACTATCGGATTGTACCTGGTTTATTTCACTGATTAGAAAATACGTCTTTTTGGGTAAGAGCTAAGTGAAGGAAACACTCAATAGTGTCATTGCCAATATACCCTCAATCCAACACACACACACACACACACACACACACACACACACACACACACACATATTGGTGTGTGTGTTTCTTTACAGATCTGGACTCTCTTTTCGTTTTTAAAATTTTTTTATTTCATAGGTTATTGGGAAAGGGTGGTGTTTGGCTACATCAGCAAGTTCTTTAGTAGAGATTTGTGAGATTTTGGTGAACCCATCACCTGAGCAGTATATACTGCACCCTATTTGTACTCTTTTACCCCTCACCCACTTCCCACTCTTTTCCTGAGTCCCCAGAGTCCACTGTGTCATTCTTACACCTTTGCATCCTCTTACATAGCTTAGCTCCCACTTACGAGTGAGAACATTCAATGTTTGGTTTTCCATTCCTGATCTGGGTGAGATTGGAGACTATTATTCTTTATTTTATTTTATTAAACATGTCTTTATTTTTTTTTATTGTACTTTAAGTTCTGGGGTACATGTGCAGAACATGCAGTTTTGTTACGTAGGTATACACATGCCATGGTGGTTGACTGCATCACCCCATCATCTACATTAGGTATTTCTCCTGATGCTATCCCTTCCCTAGCCCCACCCCTCAACAGGCCCCAGTGTGTGATGTTCCCCTCCCTGTGTCCATGTGTTATTGTTCAATTCCCACTTATGAATGAGAACATGTGATGTTTTGTTTTCTGTTCTTGTGTTAATTTGCCGAGAATGATGGTTTTTAGCTTCATCTTTGTCCCTGCAAAGGACATGAACTTCTCTTTCTTTATGTCTGTATAGTATTCCATGGTGTGTATGTGCCACATTTTCTTCATTCAGTCTATCATTGATGGGCATTTGGGTTAATTCCAAGTCTTTGCTATTGTGAATAGTGCTGCAATAAACATATGTGAGCATGTGTCTTTATAGTAGAATGACTTAGAATCCTTTAGTATATATCCAGTAATGGGATTGCTGGGTCAAATGATATTGATGGTTCTAGATCCTTGAGAAATTGCCACACTGTCTTTCACAATGGTTGAACTAATTTACACTGCCACCAAGAGTGTAAAAGTGTTCCTATTTCTGCACATCCTCTCCAGCATCTGTTGTCTCCTGACTTTTTCATGATCACCATTCTAACTGGCGTGAGATGGTATCTCAATGTGGTTTTGATTTGCATTTCTCTAATGAGCAGTGATGATGAGCTTTTTTTCATATGTTTTTGGGCTACATAAATGGGAGACTATTATTCTAAGTGAAGCATCTCTTTTCAGTTCATACATCTTCTGGAGGTCCAACTGATCTACTTAAAAACTGACATGGGAATTATTTCAATATTAGTCATTCCATTTTTGCAGGGCAGTATTTTTACTAAAGTATCCTTATATACTTTGAGGTCCTGGAGAACAAATACCAAGGAAACACCTTCCAGGAGTGAGGTTTAGAGGAGGGGGAGAGATTGACTCCAGTGGCTCTCCAAATTGAAAAAGATTCTGTCTTGGTAAAACCAAACTATGTGATCCTCTCTTCTACAGGAAATGCTGACATAAAATGGTATCTACAGGGAAAATTAAATTGCATGCATACCCACCCTGCAAGTCTACCTCACAGATACCAATTAGTAGAATATTAATATCCCAATTTAGAAAAACTGGAGACTTCAGTTCTTTCTTAATTAACAACCAAACTAAGTAAGTGATGCTACCAATTCTCTTTTCATGCATCTCTACCTATTTTCTGGCTTTGAATATCATGTTAAGATAATCACATTTGTATTTAGATGTATGCATTCTTACATAGGAGTTTGGCATTGTATACATCCTCAGTAGCCGATAGTCATTGAAATCTATTTTTAACAGTTTAATAGGAATAATAACTACTTCATGGGATTGTTATAAAATTAATGGAGAGTGTGTTTTTCGAAGGGCTCAGTGCAAAGTTTAACACAGACTAAGTATTCCATAAGCACTGGCCATTATTCTGTATTCACTTCTTCACTTGGTGGGA
This sequence comes from Saguinus oedipus, assembly GCA_031835075.1. Lineage (NCBI taxonomy): Eukaryota > Metazoa > Chordata > Mammalia > Primates > Cebidae > Saguinus > Saguinus oedipus. The sequence continues at coordinate 23,779,106 of CM063170.1, forward strand.
TTCATTTTCTTTCACAAATTCAGGTTTGTATCACTTTATATCTTTTTGTCACTTAAATGACAAGTATTTAACCAACTCCATTAACACCTCTGAATCCATTTTTGTCATTCCTTCCCTAACTTATGTGAGGTTTCCATCAGTTTGAAATAAAATGCTTGTTCTATAGTAACACATGGCAACTCAGTGAGCTCTATGTTTGGAGCTGGTGTATCCATTGTGCCCTGGATAATAAAATTATACCCCATATGCCTTGGCAGCAGCCTTGCAAATGAACAGGAGTATTACATTTCAGACATATTCCAGATTGCAAATATAGATATGTATGTGTAAGTACCTGTGTATGTATTTTGAATGAAACAGCTACAGGTCAAGCAAATGAGGAGAGTAAATGCTTTATCAGAAGCCATATTGCAGATTTATTCACAATCAGTAGTTTTGTTCAGATGCAGATTCATGTGCATTTCTTACTACATTTTTTAGTTTATAACTCAGTGCTCTGGTTTGATTAGCGGGAAAGTAGGTAACTCAGTATCAGCCAATTAGCTTTTGGCTTGTGAGCAAAGGATTCTAAATATTGTTTATCATTTTTTACATATGTTCTCTGTTAACCTCAGAGATGGGTTCTATTTTGGAACTTTGCAGCTGTCTGCCTAAACTTTCTATGATTTTAGTCCCCTACCACTCTTGCTTGTTATCTGCTGTTTCGATTCATTTGCTAACATTGTGTCTGAAGTGGATAACCATCCAGGTCGTCCATTTGCTAAAGCTTATGACTCTCACATACCTAGCAACCAAGGTTAGTCACGTAATCTCACTCACTCACACCTTCCATCGACCTTAGCTATAATCTATCACCAGACCAGATCCTGCGGTTCCAGACTATACAGATGGTATTACTGCCTTGCTTATAACATTGTACCTTACAAAGTTCTTCAGTTGCAAGCAGCAGAAACTGATCCTGGCTATGTTAGCAAAACAGGACATTGTTGGCAGAGCATAGGTAGTTCAGCACATTGAAAATCTAGCTGAGAAAGGGTTGAAACAGGGCAGCTCAGGGTGTCTATGTATCCAATTGACTGTCTCATCTGAAAGCTACTCCAGGAATGAATTGACCCGAACATTTTTTTTTTCCCATCCTTGTGTAGCTCAACTCAATGTCCAAAGTCTTGAAAGAGACAACCTGATCATCTTAGCTTGGATCATGTGCAAGGCATCTTTACTGACAGCCTCACTAAGATCACACACAGTGATGGAAAAGAGGTGTCCCATCAGAATGCGGTTGTCAGTAAAAACGAGTGAATGGATAGAGAAAAAATAAATCACCACAAGCACTTTATGGTGTTGTTTATCTTGGCTTGTAAAAATAAGTGATCATTATGAAAGACTTAGTCACCCAAACAAAAGGATTTAAAAAATCAACAGGGCAGCAAAGAAAGGGAGCATTATTCCCTTACTCCCATGGGAAGATATTGAAGATCATGATGATATTTTCAGTTAGGTAGAATTTTATTTATAGATTCTCATCATTACAAAAGTGCTAAAGCTCATACATTTCCATGATTCTCAAATGCCAGGGTGGATCAGCCATATCAAGTTACTGAGGAGCTTTAAAAAAAAAATAGAGATTCAATGTAAATTAGTTCAACCATTGTGGAAGACAGTGTGGCGATTCCTCAAAGATTTAGAACCAGAAATACCATTTGACCCAGCAATCCCATTACTTGGTATATACTCAAAAGAATATAAATCATTCTATTATAAAGATACATGCATGCAAATGTTCACTGCAGCACTATTTACAATAGCAAAGACATGGAATCAACCCAAATGCCCATCAATGATGGACTGGATTTTTTAAATGTGGTACATATACACCAAGCAATATTATGCAGCCATAAAAAGGAAGGAGATCATGTCTTTTGCAGAACATGGATGAAGCTGGAAGCCATTATCCTCAGCAAACTAACACAGGACCAGAAAACAAAACACCTCATGTTCTCACTTATAAGTGGGAGCTGAACAATTAGAACACATGGATACAGGGAGGGGAACAACACACACTGGGGCCTATTGGGAGAGGGCTATCAGAATAAGGGAGAGAGCATCAGGAAAAATAGCTAATGCATGCCGGGCATAATACCTAGGTGATGGGTTGGTAGGTGCAGCAAACCACCATAGCACACATTTACCTATGTAACAAACCTGCACATCCTGCACATATACAGTAGAACTTATATATTTTTTTAAAAAAAGGCATGAGGAACTTTCAACAGTGAGGGGAAATGTTCTAAATCTTAACTGTGCTTGTGGTTACTGGTTACATGGGTATAATAAATAACAATTATCAAAACTTATCAAATTGTGCATTTAAAATGCACACATTCTGTTGTATGTTACACCTCAATAAAGATGATATTTAAAAAAAGAGATTCCAGAGTCCCATTCTCAGAAATAATGCTTTATTTAAATCTGGAGTTCATCTCCAGGATTGAATTTGAAGAACTACCAAGTGGTAAGTAGAGGCATTAGATAGAAGGGCCATTCACCTGGGCCTCTCAAGCAATGAAAACTCTCAAATTTAGGTGCTTGACCTTATCTCTACATGAGGTTGTATACCATCATAGTACTTACTACAGTATCAGGATTGAAAGATTACTGCATTTACACCCTTTAATATTTTATCCATATTGCCTAAAATTTGTTGGCACTAAGAATGAAATATTTCTTATATATCTGTTAATTACCTGGTAAATGGGATACCTATGTTGTTGTATCCTGTTTTGTGCTAACAGCATTAATTTGTTAATGTAAACCTTGGAAATATACCATGACATTAGTCACCCTCTTTTAACATTTATTCAAGCAAGAGACTTGGTCTATCTTGGCATCTGGGTGCATACAACCTGTGATGTTAGGTCCAACACTTAGAGTCTTTCTAGGGATACTATGTACAGCCTAAACAGTGATTCTTTAGCTGTACATTTATTTTCACTCATTTTAAAAGCATTAAAAACAATTGTGAGTACTTGGAAAAGTACTGATGTTTGGTCTTGTCTCAGACCAGTTGAACCTGAACTTCGGGGGATGGGCCCCAAGTGTCACCATTTTTCAAGGGCTTTTCGGGTGATTCACTGTGCTGCCAACTTGAAACTGAAAATTTTAAAAAATGTGACATACTTTGGATGAGTGGAACAACTGTCGGGCTCTGTCTTTGGCAGTGATATCAGCAAAGCTATTCATTCTTTTAATGGTACTTTAAAAAGCTAACAGTACTTCTTTAATATCATAAAGTATCTATCATGTTCAAAGTTCCCTGATTGCCTGATTTTTAAATGTTTTATTTTTAATTTTTTACAGGTACATTGTAGGTATATATATTTATGAGGCACATGAGATATTTTAATACAGGTATACAATGCATAATAATTACATCAGGGTAAATGGAGTGTCCATCATCACCTCAAGCATTTATCATTTGTGTTACAAACCTTCCAATCATATCCTTTTGGCTATTTTTTAAAGTACAATAAATTATCGTGACTATAGTCATTTTGTTGTGCTGTCAAATACTAGCTCTTATTTTTTAATCTAATTATATTTTTGTACCCATTAATCCCCATTCCTCCTACTCCCACTACCCTTCCCAGCCTCTGGTAACCATTGTTCTATTCTCTGTCTCCATGAATTCAATTGTTTGTCTTTCTGTGCCTGGCTTATTTCACTTAACGTAATGAACTCCAGTTCCATCCATGTTGTTGCAAATGACAGAATCTCATTCTTTTATTATGGCTGAGTAGTATTCCATTGTGTATAGTTTACCATGTTTTCTTTATCTGTTCATCCGTTGATGGACACTTAGGTTGCTTCCAAATTTTGGCTATTGTGAATAGTGCAGGAATAAACATTGGAGTCCAGATAGCTCTTCGATATACTGATTTCCTTTCTTTGGGTATATACTAGCAGTGGGATTGCTGGATTATATGGTAGCTCTACTTTTAGCTTTTCAAGGGATCTACATACTATTTTACATAGTGATTGTACTAATTACATTCCCACCAACAGCGTTAGAGGGTTCTCTTTTTCTCTACAGCCTCAGTAGGATTTGTTATTGTCTGTCTGGATAGAATCCATTTTAACTGGTTTTTATTTTAACTGGGGTGAGTTGATATCTCATTGTAGTTTGGATTTGCATTTCTCAGATGATCAATGACATTGAGCACCTTTCTATATGCGTATTTGCCATTTGTGTGTCTTCTTTGGAGAAATATCTATTCAGATATTTTGCCAATCCTTAAATCAAATTATTAGATTTTTTTCCCATTGAGTTTTTTGAACTCCTTATATGTTCTGGTTATTAATCCCTGTTGGATAGATAGTGTGCAAATATTTTCTCCCATTCTGTTGGTTGGCTCTTCACTTTGTTGATTGCACGAAAGCTATTCTTGAAGCTTAATAGTACCACTCACGTCAAATGTTAGCAAATTCCTAATCATCTGTAAGTACCTATCACATGTATCACCTTCAGCAGGCAGCAATCCTTGGCCTATTCAGGCAAAAAGTTATTATCCTATCTTTTATGCCAGGAATTACGCATGAAACTCTGTTACAAGTACAGATATGTAACCCCAGAACCAGTGTTTTAGAAGCTCCATGGGTACTTCTGAAAGTCTGTGTTTTTTAGCAAAGTCCTTAGATGATTCTTATGTACAGCAGTTTCAGGAAACATCACTCTATGCCCTCATGGCATGTGTGCATACTTCGTTGTTGCACATTCACTCAATTCTAGTTAATTATTTACCTGTCAAATGTATCTACTAAACCATGAGCCTCTTCAAAAAAAGCATATGATCTTAATTTTGACTCTCAAGTCCAATCATAATGCCCTCTTAATAGAAGTTTTTGCACCAAATGAATGAATATGAACAAATCTCCCCAAATTGGCCAAATTTTCTTTAATGATTCATGATTTCTCATAGGAACATGTGAATTTAAAAAAAAAAAGTATAAAAATTAAGTTATTTCTTTTTCCCCTTTGTTTTCTACTTAATATATAAGACTTAAATAATTTAAGCCTACTTTTCATTGTTGCATTTATATTTTTGTGTACCTATGTCAGGCATTAGACACTATAAATATAATAATAATAGCAAATATTTATTGAAATTTTAGCATCTTCCAGGAAAAGTACCAAGCACTTCATATGCATTACATCATTTCATTCTCCCAACAACCTATGAGATAAATAGGTATTAACATTATACCTCATTTTGTAAATGAGGAAACCAAGGCACAGACAGAGTAGATAATGTATTTCAGCCAAACACCCTAGAAGCAGCAGAGCCAGTGTTTAAACCCAGGCAATCTACATCCAAAGACATCTTGTGCCCTTCACAATATTTTCTGCCTCTGAATGTTGAATAAACATAGTCCCCAATCTTAAAGCCTCATGGGAGAGATGGACAGTCTCAAAAAGTATTGCATAAAGTGTTAAGGCTTTATAGGGTAAGGAAAATGGTACTATGAACATAGCACGAGAAGTTTGAAATTTTGCCTTGAGGGGAGTAGGGGAAAAATATTAAAGAGAACTTGGCTTAGCCACACAACCCTGTGTTTTCATGAGTCCTACCTTTGCTTATGCTATCTCTTCATTAGGAATGTCTTTACAGAGAAAGTGACTAGGTTGAACATGAAAGGTGATTAGTGGGATTTGGCCTTGAGGAAAAGAAGAGAAGGCAAGGGCATTCCTAATGAAGTGGTAGCAGAAGCAAAGTCAAGGACTCATGAGAACACAGGGTTGCATGGCTAAGCCAAGTTCACTTCCGGTGGCTCCAAAGAAGGAAGTGGTAGATGGTGATATGCAAAAGGACAGTGGTGAGAAAGGTGCATATAGCCATTTGATCTCTCACAGAAAGTCTGATCCAAAGTGATCTGAGCAGCAAGAGAATGTATTGCCTCATCAAACAGAGTCACATAATAGGGCTGGCCCGAGGTATAGAAGGCTTTGAATCATGTGTTTAGTTAGGCACCTTGTGTCTTTCTTCTGGCCTCTCATCTTGGCTTCTGTCTGTTGGCTCTGTTCTCTGGCTGCAGCTCCAAGCCTCAATCATCTCATTACACAGAGCACCAAGCTCAGCAACTGAGACAGTCCACTTCCCAACAGTTCCAGAAAAAACAGAAAATGAATTTCATTGACACTGATTGACGGATTTGAGTCACATGCTGGTCCCTATTGATCCTGATGCAATCGCTAGAGGGCAGAATGCATAGATGTCTAAAACACAGGTTCTGCCTTTGGAAATTATGAAGTAGGTGCAAAGCACATGTGGGTAGAATGAAGAAGAGAGAGACCCCAAAGTAGAATTGGGGTGCTGTTGTCAAAGAAGAGAGCATAAATGCTGTGCAAAAACATAACAAATGTCCACTGAAGTTGAAGTTCATATTTGAGAGATCTTGAATGTTGTCTATAAACTAACCAAGGCAACTGTCTCATATTATGGATTTTTTTCCTAAACCTTTAGTAATGGGCTTTGACTGGTTATTGACCTGTGTAGAGCTCTGGTTCTTAGGGGTTTAAACTGAAGAGCAGGTTGCTGTCTTTCCTTTAGTAGTGAGGATGTTCAACACTGAACAAGATGCAGGATTCTGAGCCTTGACTTTGGTTTTCTTGAGAAACCCTCTCTCAGGCTTTCTCTGCTGAGTATTTTTTAAAGCTGCCTAAACAGACCCCCCAACCCCACCCCACTCACCCAATCCCCATCCTATTGGCAGTCACTTAAGAAGGGAAGTGTGTGAGATGGGAATCATTTAGATGGAAACAATCCTTCTGTAATGGCTTTGGCCTCCTCTGGCATGAATTGAGCATTTACAGTAGTGAAGCCATGTTTTATTTATGTTATTTCCTCAAGACCTCTGGTTAGCTTCTCAATTTGCAATGCAAATTAGACATAGAAAAGGTTTTATACACTCTACGTACAATTCTCCATACATCCACATTCCGTGACAAATTGTGATCTTTCTGCCTAACAGTTCTAGTGTAATTTTAGATAATAAAAATATTCACCACTTACAGTTCTAGCTTATGCTAATAGACTCACAGTCATCGGAGATACTGAGACTAAGCAACAGACTTGGGGCTCAGAAAAAGTAACACTATTGATTGCACTGCCTTTTGAAAAAGAAACTTGCAGTGAGAGACTCCAACTTACACCCCAGAACTTGGAAAGAGAAGCAGTTACCATGAATTCAAGCATCACTTGGTATGTGAGCTCTTGCTGCTGTCCTATCATACTCCAAGTGGGGGTGGGGGAGTATATATCAGAGCCACCTTTGAAAGATGGAAAAAAAGACTTGTCTCTCTGCATCTGGTACTGCTTGCAAGTTGATTGCTTAAGTGTGCACAGGGGGAGTCGGGCTGTACTCACTACTAGCTAATTGTATGTCCTTTTGTGTAAGGCTGTTGTTTAAGTGGCTACAGCGTCTAAAAGGGGATGCAGGGATAAAGAGATTTTAGATAAATTACTTTACAGAATCCACATGACTAATGGCTGGCTTGGCTCAATAACTGAATTGTGAATTAGAATCAACAACCCAAATGTAAGAAATCTCACTCAGCCTCTGGTCATCCTTCAGTCACTCCACAATCCCAGTATTTGTCATTATAGAGTAAGAGTTGCCAGTAGCTGACAACACATTGACCATTAGGCAGGGGTCCGTAGTAACAGCTGGCTCTTAGAAATATCTGACACATATCTCAGCTCATTCTTGGAAACAGTGGTTCTTCTTGCATACCATCGGCAACATGCTTTCTCAAATCGAATTGCCTTACACAATGATTTTCTGTCTTCAAAAATTAGTCTCATGTGTGCAAAACATAAAACCATGTTATCCCTGGTGACAAGGCTGAAAATGCTTTCCCCCACTGTCCTCTAAACTTTAGGAAAACAAATTGCTATTTTTATTTCCTATTGCCTCTCCCAGTGGGTGCACCCTGGGCACACAGCCCTTAAGAAACATCAACAGTGACTGCTATAACAGCACAACTTCAGCTCCTTGTTACAAAAAGCCTCTGGGTTGCAATAGGGAGCAAAGTAGTCAATATACGGGACTTGGACAGTACCCAAACAGCTATCACAATTCCGACCATGATTTCCGGCCCAATTCTGGAAAAGTATTTGCTTTCCAAGATAAAAATCTATTTGGCAGAAAAGAAATGTTTGTTTTAAAACAAAATCCATTTGGTTAATAATTATCCACCCAGTTTTAGGTTGCTTTCCTCAATTCTGTAAAGAGAATTTCCTATATCGCCTCTCCCAGTGATTGATGAAAAGTGGACTGAAACTGAGGAAGGGATCTGAAGAACCTCTCCAAGTCCTCACTTCCTTGTTTGATAATAGTTGCACCTCCTGCCCTCTATTTTGCTTCCTGAATTAATTAGATAGTATAGTATGTAGGGAGTACGAACTAGGTATTCATCAGAAGTTACAGAGATTTAAAATGGGTCACTGAAGTGCTGTATGTTGGCCTAATTTGAAAAATGATTCCATAACTATGGTCAACATATACTAGAAGACAGGTTGTCTATCTGGGAAAATGAGGTTTTTCCAAGTCCTAAGTTAGAACACATTTGTCAAAGAGTAGAAGCAATAAATTATAGGAGAGCATCTTTGGTTAAGTAACAGAAGCTGATCTAATCACTAATTTTCAGTACCTTTTCAATGAAAACAGACAATTCCACTCCTCTGAGAGACCAGATCAGACATTTGTTTTGTTCTTCCCTATTATCCTGATGCCCTCTTTTCATCACAGCATTTCTTTACCCTTTAGTAAATTGTTTTAAAGGTTGAGGACTACCAAGGGTGGAGGGAGGGCAGGGAAGCAATGTTGCAAATGAATTTTACTGATAAAATCAGCTTTTTCAGGTGCTATCAAGTTGAAATAAATAGAGCTCTTATACCACCTACACAGTCTTCCCACTTCTGTGAGTATTCTTCCTTTTTTTTTTTTTCTCTCTCTTTAAATCTTGGGACACAATTCTGGTTTCTCAGGAGATATATCAAGTTTCAATCAAACAATATAAAACCCAACCAAATAAAATCTGGTACAGCTCAACCACTGTAATAATGTGGAAAGGCTAAGAATGCTGCTGTTATTTAATCTTATGATTTCTCTGAACCTTTCCAATCATTTTCAGTTTCCCTGGGTTGCATAATCTAATAATGAAAACAAAATAAGGTTGTGAGATCTACCTTTTCTGTCTTTCTCTTTCTGATCTAAAGCTTGAAAATCTCTTTTCAATCTCTTCCCTTCAATTAATGAAATAGTTTCCCACCCCACTCCCATCCTGCCTGGAGACACAATTGCCATGGTTACCTGGATACCTTTTCTCAAAGAATATATGTAGTGGCAATTCGGCAATTTAGACGTCTCAGAGTATTGCACTTAGGAGCAGTAATGAAACCATTATGGAACTACTTGTAGTGAAAATACCATTGATGTTACAGTCTGAGATTAAAACTTTAATTTGTATTCATTTACTCCTTTAAAGAGATAAGGATGAAGAGGCAGGTCTCTGTAGCTAAGTAGCAAGTTACTGACAAGAAATGCCATCCATTTGAGACAAGATGTTGGGGATTGCCTCTTTGTGAGCACATGTCGATGAGGCTGAAAGAATGACAGAATCACCCACCAATCCAATACAAAGTTAGCAGTAAAAGGCCAGTGTGAAGAAGGGTGTATTTGGGAGCAAATGTTCCACAATAGTGAATCCATGTGAGGGACCAGGGAAAGAGATATTCAAGGATATTGTCTTCATTTTATCTGAAAACAGTGCTTGTTTCCATCAGCTGGATTTGGAACCTCTCAACTAATTCCTTACAGATTTTCTCTGGGGAAAGAATACTTCTCTCTGAGCTTACACTTTTTTGCTATAAAAATTTTTAATGCATCTCTAAACCAGGGGTCTTAACATCAAGCCCATTCTAGAGAGTTGAAAGGTGGTTGGCAAGTAATTTGAACTACTGATAATCAAAAGATCCAAGCATGCCAAGATTGCAATTTAAAGAAAACACATTAACCCTATAACGTCATTTACTTTCTTACAACCTCATAGGCGGAATGGGAGAGAAAAGGGTTTAGTTACAGCAAGAATGCTGAGAAATTCAATTAACTATGAGTACTGAAGCTAAAAGTACTGCTTATTACCATGTGCTCAACATTATGTCCCTGATTACTTTTTGAGTACACATTTTTCTGTGAATTAGTACAAGGCCTTTTATTAAATAAACCAGATCTCTTGGAAAGGCAAACAGGAAACACACTAAATTTCCCATTCACATTCCCAAACAATAAAATGTTTAGAGTGAATTAATATAGAAATAAAACTCAGTTCTATCAGAATCTCTGGATTGCAGTTCCATACCCTGTACTAAAAACATGTGGATGGGTCAAAATTAAAAATTTAAAAATCAAAGTATGTAAATACTAGATTAACTATGGATTCGTGTTTATTACCTACGAATAAAGAAATAACGTGGTTTAGAATTTTATATATGAGAACATAGAAATATAAATTTAAAGTTTTTAACATATGTCATATTAATACTTATAATCTATAGGACAAAGATGATGAAAGAAACTAGAGTTCTCATGCGTTATTGGTGGGAATGGAGCTAGTCCATTCTTTCTAGAGGATAACTTGATAATATGTATAAAAATGCATATTTCTTCTACACAGAAATTGTATTTCTAAGAATTTATCCTAAAGAAGTAATTGCACAAGTACAACTCAAGGAGAGAAAGCAAAAAGACACATTATAGCATCATTTGTTATAATCTGCACAAAACTGTAGACATCTTTAACTGCTTCTGTCCTTGAGCATGACTTATTTCTGATGGTATAAGAAAAAAAAACCATTTGTTCTAACAAATATTTGAAAAGACATTCACCAAATTGCTTATAGATATGTGTATGTGATTGCACTTTAGGTTCTAGGGTATATGTGCAGAACGTGCAGGATTGTTGCATAGGTACATACACGGCAATGTGGTTTGCTGCTGCTATCCCCATCACCTATATCTGGCATTTCTCCCCATGTTATCCCTCCACAACTCCCTATCCCCTGCTGTCCCTCCCCTAGTCCCCCCCAACAGACCCTAGTGTGTGATTCTCCCCTCCCTGTGTCCATGTGTTATTGTTCAATACCTGCCTATGAGTGAGAACATGCAGTGTTTGATTTTCTGTTCTTCTGTCAATTTGCTGAGAATGATGGTTTCCAGATTCATCCATGTCCCTACAAAGGACACGAACTCATCGTTTTTTATGGCTGCATAATATTCCATGGTGTATATGTGCCACGTTTTCCCTGTCCAGTCTATCAGTGATGGGCATTTGGGTTGGTTCCAGGTCTTTGCTATTGTAAACAGTGCTGCAATGAATATACATGTGCATGTATCTTTATAATAGAACAATTTATAATCCTTTGGATATGTACCCAGTAATGGGATTGCTGGGTCAATTGGAATTTCTATTTCTAGGTCCTTGAGGAATTGCCACACCATCTTCCACAATGGTTGAACTAATTTACACTCCCACCAACAGTGTAAAAGTGTTCCTATTTCTCCACATCCTCTCCAGCATCTGTTGTCTCCAGATATTTTAACGTTCACCATTCTAACTTGTGTGGGATGGTATCTCAATGTAGTTTTGATTTGCATTTCTCTAATGACCAGTGATGATGAGCATTTTTTCAAATGTTTGTTGGCCTCATATATGTCTTCTTATGAAAAGTGTTTGTTCATATCTTTCACCCACTTTTGAATGGGCTTGGTTTTTTTCTTGTAAATCTGTTTTAGGTCTTTGTAGATTCTGGATACTAGCCCTTTCTCAGATGGGTAGATTGCAAAAATTTTTTCCATTCTGTTGGTTGCTGGTTCACTCTAATGATTGTTTCTTTTTTGCAGAAGCTCTAGAGTTTAATTAGATCCCATTTGTCTATTTTGGCTTTTGTGGCCAATGCTTTTGGTGTTTTAGTCATGAAGTCCTTGCCCATGCCTATGTCCTAAATGGTTTTGCCTACATTTTCTTCTATGGTTTTTATGGTATTAGGTCTTATGTTTAAGTCCTTAATCCATCTGGAGTTAATTTTAGTGTAAGGTGTCAGGAAGGGGTCCAGTTTCTGCTTTCTGCACATGGCTAGTCAGTTTTCTCAACACCATTTGTTAAACAGGGTCCTTATTGATTATTTTTATCAGGTTTGTCAAAGATCAGATGGTTATAGATATGTTGTGTTGCCTCCGAGGACTCTGTTCTGTTCCATTGGTATATATCTGTTTGGATAGCAGTACCATGCTGTTTTGATTACTGTAGACTTGTAGTATAGTTTAAAGTCAGGTAGCCTGATACCTCCAGCTTTTTCTTTTTGCTTAGAATTGACTTGGCTATGTGGGCTCTCTTTTAGTTTCATAAGAAAATTTAAGGTGGTTTTTTTCCAGTTCTGTGAACATGGTCATTGGTAGCTTGATGGGGATAACAATGAATCTATAAATTACTTTGGGCAGTATCGCCATTTTCACAATATTGATTCTTCCTAATCATGAGCATGGAATGTTTCTCCATCTGTTTGTGTCCTCTCTTATTTCATTGAGCAGTGGTTTGTAGTTTTCCTTGAAGAGGTCCTTTACATCCTTTGTTAGTTGTATTCCTAGGTATTTTATTCTCTTTGTAGCAATTGTAAATGGCAGTTCATTCTTGATTTGGCTCTCTTTAAGCCTGTATTGGTGTACAGGAATGCTTGTGATTTTTTGCACATTGATTTTGTATCCTGAGACTTTGCTGAAGTTGCTTATCAGCTTCAGGAGATTTTGGGCTGAGACGATGGGGTCTTCTAAATATACAATCATGTCATCAGTAAATAGAGACAATTTGACTTCCTCCTTTCCTGATTGAATACCCTTTATTTCTTTTTCTTGCCCAATTGCTCTGGCTAGAACTTCCAATACTATATTGAATAAGAGTGGTGAGAGAGGGCACCCTTGTCTAGTGCCAGATTTCAAAGAGAATGCTTCCAGTTTTTGCCCATTCAGTATGATATTTGCTGTGGGTTTGTTGTAAATAGCTTTTATTATTTTAAGATAAGTTCTGTTGATACCTACTTTATCGAGAGTTTTTAGCATAAACTGGTGTTGAATTTTTCAAAGGCCTTCTCTGCATCTATTGAGATAATCATGTGGTTTTTGTGTTTGGTTTTGTTTATGTGGTGAATTACGTTTATAGACTTGCATATGTTGAACGAGCCTTGCATCCCCAGGATGAAGCCTACTTGATTATGATGGATGAGCTTTTTGATGTACTGTTGCAATCAGTTTGACAGTATTTTATTGAAGATTTTTACATCAATATTCATCATGGATATTGGCCTGAATTTTGCTTTTTTAGTTATATCTCTGCTGAGTTTTGGTATCAGGATGTTGTTTGTCTCATAAAATGATTTGGAAAGGATTCTCTCTTTTTTGATTGTTTGGAATACTTTCAGAAGGAGTAGCACCAGCTTCTCTTTGTATGTCTGAAAAATTCAGCTGTGAACCCATCTGGACCTGGGCTTTTTTTGGTTGGTAGGCTATTAATTGCTGCCTCAACTTCAGCCCTTGTTATTAGTCTATTCAGGGTTTCAACTTCTTCCTGATTAAGGCTTGGGAGGGTGCAAGTGTCCAGGAATTTATCCATTTCTCCCATGTTTATATAGAGTTGTTTGTAGTAATTTCTGATGGTAGTTTGTATCCCCTTTATCATTTTTTATTGCAACTATTTGATTCTTCTCTTTTCTTCTTTATTAATCTGGCAAGTGGTCTATTTTGTTGATCTTTTCAAAAATACATCTCCTAAATTTATCAATTTTTGGCAGGGTTTTTTGTGTCTCTATCTCCTTCAGTTCTGCTCTGATCTTAGTTATTTCTTGTCTTCTGCTAGCTTTTGCGTTTTTTTGATCTTGCTCCTCTAGTTCTTTCAATTTTGATGATAGGGTGTCAATTTTAGATCTTTCCTTGCTTATCATGTGGGCATTTATTGCTGTAAATTTTCCTCTAGACACTGCTTTAAATGTGTCCCAGATATTCTGGTATGTTGTGTTTTCATTCTTGTTGGTTTCTAAGAACATCTTCATTTCTGCCTTCCTTTCATTGTTTATCCAGTCAACATTCAATAGCCAGTTGTTCTGTTTCCATGAAGCTGTGTGGTTCTGAGTTAGTTTCTGAATTCTGAGTTCTAACTTGATTGCATTGCGGTCTGAAAGACTGTTTGTTATTATTTCCATTCTTTTGCATTTGCTGAGGAGTGATTTACTTCCAATTACGTGGTCAATTTTAGAGTGGGTGTGATGTGGTGCTGAGAAGAATGAATATTCTGTGGATTTGGGGTGGAGAGTTCTGTAAATGTCTATCAGGTTTGCTTGTTCCAGGTCTGAGTTCAAGTCCTGAATATCCTCGTTAATTTTCTGTCTGGTTGATCTGTCTAATATTGACAATGAGGTGTTAAAGTCTCCCACTATTATTGTGTGGGAGTCTAAGTCTCTTTGTAAGTCATTAAGAACTTGCCTTATGTATCTGGGTGCTCCTGTATTGGGTCTGTATATATTTAGGATAGTTAGCTCTTCTTGTTGCATCAATCCTTTTACTATTATGTAATGTTCTTCTTTGTCTCTTTTGATCTTTGTTGCTTTAAAATCTATTTTATCAGAGACGAGAATTGCTACTCCTGCCTTTTTTTTTTTTTTTTTTCTCTCCATTTTGCTTGGTAAATCTTTCTCCATCCCTTTATTTTGAGCCTTTGTGTATCCTTGCATGTGAGATGGGTTTTCTGGATACAGCACACTGATGGGTTTTGGCTTTTTATCCAATTTGCCAGTCTGTGTCTTTTGATTGGTGCATTTAGTACATTTACATTTAGGGTTAATATTGTTATGTGTGAATTTGATACTGCCATTTTGATGCTAGCTGGCTGTTTTGCCCGTTAGTTGATGCAGATTCTTCATTTTTGTTTATGCTCTTTACCATTTGGTATGTTTTTGGAGTGGCTGGTACTGGTTGTTCCTTTCTCTGTTTAGTGTTTCTATCAGGAGATTTTATAGGGCAGGCCTGGTGGTAATGAAATCTCTCAGCAATTGCTTGTTCATAAAGAACTTTATTTATCCTTCACTTATGAAGCTTAGTTTGGCTGGATATGAAATTCTGGGTTGAAAGTTCTTTTCTTTAAGAATGTTGAATATTGACCCCCACTCTCTTCTGGCTTTTAGGGTTTCTGCCAAGAGATCTGCTGTGAGTCTCATGGGCTTCCCTTTGTGGGTAACCTGATCTTTGGCTGCCTTTAGCATTTTTTTCCTTCATTTCAACCCTGGCGAATCTGATGATTGTGTTCCTTGGGGTTGCTCTTCTTGGGGAATATCTTTGCGGTGTTCTCTGTACTTCCTGGACTTGAATATTGGCCTGGCTTGCTAGGTTGTGGAAGTTCTCCTGGATAATATCCTTAAGAGTGTTTTCCAGCTTGGAATCATTCTTTCTGTCACATTCAGGTATACCTATCAAATGCAGATTAGGTCTTTTCACATAATCCCATATTTCTTGGAGGCTTTGTTCATTTCTTTTTAGTGTTTTTTCTCTAATCTTGCCTTTTCGCTTTATTTCTTTGAATTGATCTTCAATCTCTGATATCTATTCTTCTGCTTGGTTGATTTGGCTATTGAAATTTGTGTATGCTTTGTGAGGTACTTGTGTTGTGAGGTTCAGCTCCATCAATTCATTTATATTCTTCTCTAAGCTCTTTATTCTTGTTAGCATTTCATCAAACCTTTTATCAAGGTTCTTAGTTTCTTTGCATTGTTTTAGAACATGTTCTTTTAGTTCAGAGAAGTTTGTTATTACCCCCTTTCTGAAGCCTGTTTCTATCAATTCATCAGACTCATTCTCCATCCAGCCTTGTTCCCTTGGTGATGAGGAGTTGTTATCCCTTAAAGAAGGAGAGGTGTTCTGGTTTTGGGTGTTTTCATCCTATTTGCACTGGTTTCTTCCCATCTTTGTGGATTTATCTACTTATGGTCTCTGTAGTTGGTGACTTTCAGATGGGGTCTCTGAGTGGATGTCCTTTTTGTTGCTGATGAAGTTATATCTTTCTGTTTTTTAGTTTTCCTTCTAACAGTCAGGCCCCTCTGCTATAGGACTGCTGGAGGTCCACTCCATACCCTCCTTGCCTGAGGATCATCTGCAGTGGCTGCAGAACAGTAAGGGTTGCTGCCAGTTTTTTCTTCTGTTATCTTTGTCCCAGAAGGATATCTGCCAGATGTCAGCCTGAACTATTTTTTATGAGGTGTCTCTTTGGATATACTGAGGTCAGAGAGCTGCTTGAGGAGACAGTCTGTCCCTTATAGGAGCTCAAGTACTGACCTGCGAGTTCCATTGTTCTGTTCAGAGCTGCTGGGCAGGTACATTTAGGTCTACTGCAGCAGAACTCATAACAGCCTTTTTTTCCCAGATGTTCTGTCCTAGGAAGGTGAGACTTTATTTATAAGCTCCTGATGTGCTGCTGCCTTTTTTCAGAGATGCCCTGCCCAGTGATGAGGTAACCTAGTGACAGTCTCGCAGCTGAGGCATTGCTAAGCTGCCATGGGCTCTGCCCTGCTGCTGTGTGAACTTCCTTGTAGTTTTGTTCATGGAGACATAGTTAGAACTGCCTCATTAAAAGTGGTCTGCCTTAGTAATGGCGGACTGTCTCTGTAATGGCAGACTGTCTCTGTAATGGCGGACTACCTTGGTAGTGGTGGATTGCCTCGGTGATGGCGCATTGCCTCAGTAATGGTTGACGCCATTCCCCTCACAGAGCTGGACCATCCTGGGTCCAGCTGGGCTTGCTGTGAAACTCTCAATCCAGATCGTTTCAGATTGCTGGTCTTTGTGGGCGGGGACCCGATAAGCCAGATCACCTGACTCCCTGTTTCAGCCCCCCAAATGGTTGACTTTTTTTTCAGTTGAATGGGTGGCTCTGTCTCCCAGGCATTCCAGGTGCCAGTTGAAATGGCTGCCTAGATTTGTGTGAGTTTTTGTGTGGAGACCTGCTGTGCCCGCTGAAACAGCCATCCTGGAGACTGGTGGTGCTTTTCTGCCCAGGAATCTCCTGGTCTGTGGGCAGTAAAAACTCATTTGGAAATGTGGTGATCACTCACCCTCTGTGTTCTTGCTGGGAGATGCACTCCAGAGCTGTCCCTATTCAGCCATCTTGGATTGTCTCCACCTAATTGTTAACATGGTTATTTTTGGGGGGAGGAATCTGGATCATTTTTAATTTCTTCTTTGTACTTCTCTTTATTACAATAAGCATGTATTAGTTTTATAATCAGGCTATAATTTAGCTGTTAAGGGTTGAATCGTGTTCTCCCCAAAATGTGTTAAAGTCCTAAGTCATAGTCCCTCAGAATGTCATCTTATTTGAAATGAGTTTTTGCACATGTAGTCAGCAAAATCAAGTTAAAATGAGGTCATACTGAATTAGAGTGGGCCCTGATCCAATATGACTGATGTACTCATAAGAGAAACCCACAGGAAGAAGGTGGCCATGCAACCAGGGAGGCAGAGACTGGAGTGAGGCAACTACAAGCCAAGGAATGCCCAGAATCTGGAGGAAGCAATGAAAGGTTCTCCTCTCTAGGTTTCAGAGGGTGCTTGGCCCTGCTAACACCTTGATTTCAGACTTCTAGTCCCCAGAACCATGAAACACTAAATGTCTGTCATTTTAAGACACCTAGTTTGGCCGGGCGCGGTGGCTCAAGCCTGTAATCCCAGCACTTTGGGAGGCCAAGGCAGGTGGATCACGAGGTCAAGAGATCAAGACCATCCTGGTCAACAAGGTGAAACCCTTCTCTACTAAAAATACAAAAAATTAGCTGGGCATGGTGGTGCATGCCTGTAATCCCAGCTACTCGGGAGGCTGAGGCAGGAGAATTGCCTGAACCCAGGAGGCAGAGGTTGCGGTGAGCCAAGATCACGCCATTGCACTCCAGTCTGGGTAACAAGAGCGAAACTCCGTCTCAAAAAAAAAAAAAACCAACACAAAAGCTATTTTAATTTGGGGAAGAAATTTCATTTGCTATTCAGATGCTATAAAAGATTCATGATTCTACCATGCCACATATGGAATAACAAACTCCTCTATTAACTGTTCTGTATCCAATATAGTAATCTAAAATTGAATTAATTGTATTTAGAAAAAAAGAAGTGGAGACATTCTATTAGGTTGATGAAAAAGTAATTGCACCAACCTAGTATTTCTTAGTTTTTCTAGAGATGATATAAATGCTGAAGTGGTTCTGAACACATCCTTAGGCAACGGAAGCATTTTTCAAAGGCCCCAAAGACTAATCCTTCTCTGAACCATCATAAATATTATGAAGTATCCAGACATCTGTCTCATTGATGGACTACTTTAAAGAATTTCAGGCCAGTTTGTCATAATTTTTATTTTTTCCCTCAACCATATTAAATATGAGTGTAACAATGAGCTGAAAGGAAAATTAGGTCCCAAGTGTTCTGGCATTTTTTCAATATCGAAGGTCAACCACATAGCAGTGAGCCAGAATGCTTTGTGAGCAGACATATGGCATTTGTTGGGGAGGAGAAAGGGTGGGAGGAGGAGTATCCTGTTTTCCAGCTGCCTTCTAAAGTCAGCCTTGATTTCTATAAAATCTTGTTGCATTTCATGTAGCCTCATAATTATTTTCTTTCTAAAATGGCCTTTGGTAATCTTGAGAACCAAGAAGATAAGTCTACGGGAATCTCATGCCTTCTGACTGTGCTACATCTTCAGCAATGAAAAAAAATAGAGACTCTGATTGCGCCATGGGTGAACAGATGTCCTAGTTAAGTACTGAAGTCTGGACACTAGGGCAAGGAACTACTCAACAAGGAATACTTCTAGGAGAAGGCTACAGCTTATGGAAAGTACGATACTAGGCTGAAGTCACTCATATTCTCTTCAGAGTAACTACACTATTATTAATTTAATAAAATCATACCTGTTTGGATGCTCATATGATAGAGAATTCAGCGGAATGCAGCCAACTATGCATGCATGGAGAGAATATGTATGTACCTAGCATGATCTGGAAGATAACTAAGGGGCCAAGGATTAGTCAAGCCCTTGGGCAGCTTCAAATGACAGAAACCCAATTCTAAAAAGTTTATACCAAGAAAAAGAAAATGGATTTTGTTGGGAAATCAAAGGGTAGAGGTGGCATCCAGTCTCTAAGGGCTCATTAAATACGAGTCTGACACTGTGCTCCCTTTTTAGATCTGTTCTCCTTCAGCAGTAGCCTTATGTTTTGTTTTTCTTTTTTCCTAGCAAATGTTCTCCCATCTGGACTTCTTCCATCTGGCCAGAACAAGTAGGTATAACTCCTGACTGGCATTCTTATGGTTCACAATCCAAAATGAAAGCAAAAAAAAAAAAAGGAGAAAAAGTCTCCTTTCTCTGTGTCCATGTACAAATATTCCAGAGAGGTTCTCTGTTGGATTTGGAATAGTTGTTCACACTTGAGTCAACTATCCTGGCCAAGTAGATGTGGCGCTCTGATCATTCAGGCCTGGATCTGCAGCCAGGAGGGCAGGGCACTGAGACTTGTAACTCTATTAAGACAAAGTGGAGTGGCAGGATCAACATGGAGTTCTGCTATCAGAGGCAGAGGACAGTGGTGCAAGAAAGACAAACAGTAGTTGCCCACAAGCATACTTTCATTCCCCAAATGCCAACTCCTCTTGTTGACCTAGACTTCCATGTCACTTGAAATCTTTTACTCTTTGAGGTGACAACTACCATATATTATATAAAAAATAGATGTAGGTAGATAGATATTATGTAAACATTCAAAGATTACAAATGGCTCAAACCTTGCAGAGCTGAAAAAAAGCAATGATAAACCAAACTCTATAAACATGTAAATAAAACTTGATTGCAAAATAAAACTTGTACATGAACTGAGATTTAAATTAAGGAACAGTTAGGTATATATGTTGGGAAGTATAAGAACAGCTTATTTTTTTTTAACTCAAGCTATAAATAAATATAAAACTACATTGAAAAAAACATCAAAAAGGCAGCTCACTAATTTGGAGAAAAAATACAGATACTGAATGCATAGTTACAATCTTTCCTATTCAAGCAAGAATTCTATGTTTGGCCATTCAAAAATATTTCTTGAATGAAGTAGAAAGTCCAGTTCACCTCATAAATAGATATGGTCAGTGTTGTATTTTCCTCTTAAAGTGGAGTCTAGGCCACCAAAAAAATTGTCTTTTAGAAAAAAACATTTAAGAAGAATTATTAATGACTTACAAAACAAAAGCTGTGAATTTATAGCAGTGTGGTTCTTAGAGATGAGGACTTACCATTCAAGCCATAGCAAAAGCTGAAGCCTAAGTTTGGCTTCTGCCTGTCACCCTCTTTCCCACTCTCAGGACCTAGAACTTGACTTACATGTGCTCAGGGTCCCACCATTTGCCTCAGGCTAAGATTATGTCATAAAGACCCATCCTCCAGACCCTTAGGCTTCCTGAGGTAGTAGTATTTATTTTCTCCTTTTAGGTATCAACTTTAGAGGGAAAACTCCAGGTGATAAAGCTGTATTTCCAATTGGGAATCAAATAATCTTTTCACACCCTTTTAATCAGGGCCTCAGTTGGAACCACCTGGAGCCTGGACAGAATCATTTATGAAACAGGAAAGGTTCAGGAGCCTTTTTTATAAAAAATAAAGTGTCTAAGACAAGGGAGTTAGCTTTCCAATATTCACATGTGTATTGTTTGGCCATTGTAACACGGTGAAACTTCATCTCTACTAAAATAGAAAAAATTAGCTGGGCAAGGCAGTGTGCACCTGTAGTCCCAGTTACTCAGGAGGCTGGAGGCTGAGGCAGGAGAATTGACTGAACCTGGGAGGTGGAGGTTGTAGTGAACCAAGATGGTGCCACTGCACTCCAACCTGGGTGACAGAGCAAGACTCTGTCTCAAAAAAAAGGTCTATATCTAACTAGTAGTTTTCCAATTTTTGAAAAATTAGAACATAAAATGATCAACTGCAATTGTTTCATCCAGGCAATCTCTCAACATTTTGATTATGTCATTCAAGATTTTAATTTCCATGTAAACATGAAATGTAAATATATTTTTTCACAGGAGTAATTTTATTTTATAACAAATATTTTATTACCTGATTTTTAAAATGCAATACAATTTTTTCACTTAAATAAATATTTCTTTAGCAGCATTTTATTTCAAGTCATGATGGCGGGGTATTGGGAAAAGTTTTCAATTAGCGATAATTGCGCCTCGGATAAACTTCATTGGCTACGATATTGCCACTGCACAAAGCTTTAGCATCATTTTAATCTGTCGTAAAACTCTAACATCATGTATGTAATGAAGATTTTAGTTATTCCTTCTCTATTTTCTGCTGCTATTAACAATTCTGGGATAACATAAAGTTTTATGCATATTTCCTTACGTTCAATTCCTGGAGATATAATTGCTGGATCAAAGAGTTTGCAGAGTCTTTTGGGCTTAGGTTGTTGGCAAATTGCCTTCCAGAAAGGAGTAGCAGTTTTCATTTTCTCTCACTGTCAACCAGAGCATCAGTACTTTTTAGAATTTCTGACTATTTGGGGTGGGGGATAATATTATCACCATGCATTTTCTCTTTAAAAACACATCTTACAATAGATGGTGAGTTTATACTGTGTTGTAATTTAATGAACAGGATTTTTTCTTTTTTAATAGCACTTCAGGTATTAATAACAGCATACTCTATAATCAATAGTATGTTAGATTCTGTGAAATACGGTACCTCAACCTAAGCAATTTTACATTTTGGCCAAGTAAAATTTTTCCTTTCCATCCACAAGCTTCTGGGACCAGTTGCCCTTGCTAACTGCTTACAGACTGCTCAAAGTATGTAAATTCAGTTCAACTTTTATTCAAGTCTCTCTGCATATGGCTCAGGGAATACAAAGACGAACATGACAGTGCTGAGAAAAACTTAATTAGGAAGGTCACTGCATAAAAACCATATAAAAAATTTTCCTCAAAACCTTTGTGGAACAAGGCAGGATATAAATAAATAAAAACATTATACATGCAGAAGCCAAACAGACATACATTTCAGATCATCTGTCCCACACTTTCCCTCTGTTGTTGCAGATAACCAGGAGCTGTACCAAGTGACCGGCAGCTCCTTGAAGACATCCTGTTCTCTAAGCCTCCATGAAGGTGTGACTGTGGCTGACTCTTGATCGAAGGATGTCTCCTTTCCTCACGCTTTCACATGCCAACCCCAGCTCAGCCTTCAAACCTCAGAGCAGAGGCCACCTCCCTTGGCAAGCTGCTCTTACTCCATCCTTCTCCTTCTCTGCCTTCTGTCAAAAGCACCTCCATTCTGTAGTCCCACATTTCTTCCACAGTACTTAGTACTTAAGTAACCCCTTAATACCACATATCAGAGCAACCCCCTGACAGACTATAAGGAGTGAGGAGGTGGCGTGACATAAAGTACAAAAGCAAGACTGCCCCAGCCCCATCCCAGCTCTGCTACTCACTACCTATCTTTGGGGAAGTTACTAGTAACCACTTTTTTTTTGAGACGGAGTCTCACTCTATCACACAGGCTGAAGTGCAATGGCATGATATTGGCTCCCTCCAACCTCTGCCTCCTAGGTTCAAGTGATTCTCCTGCCTCAGCCTCCCTAGTAGCTGGGATTACAGGTGCACACCACCATGCCCAGCTAATTTTGTATTTTTAGGAGAGATGGGGTTTCACCATGTTAGCCAGGCTGCTCTCGAACTCCCAGCCTCAAGTGATGTGCCTGAGTTGGCCTCTCAAAGTGCTGGGATTACAGATGTGAGCCACCATGCCCAGCCTAGCAACCACTTTTAAATATCAGTTATTTTTATCCACAAATGGAAGTTTATACTACCTAATTCAAAGAGTGGTTTGGGGGACTCTAATCAAGCATATGAAGCATTTAGTACAGGGACTGTCCATTAGACAGCATTGAAGAAAAAAACAAAACACTGGCTCACTGGTTTGTCTCCTGCAACAGACCAAGGACCTCAGGGAGGGCATAGAGTGTGTACTTTATCTCTATGATCCCCAGTTACCTGGCAAGGGGCAAAGCCTCGGTACAGGTGTGTTAGAGTGTTCACATAGTAAAACCAAGCCCACAGCCTTAGGGGCTAAAAGAAATAAGATGACAGTCTTCTCATTTGGCTCAGGGAGAGCTTTAGTGCTTTGTGCGTGTCCTCCTCCTACCTCTCTGTACAGAGAGTTTCTGTTTGTTTGAGCCTAGTGATGTGAAAAGCAATCAGAAGGACTGTAAAAATCTCAATAGACCTTTTTTCTTTTCTTTTCTTTTCTTTTTTTTTTTTTTTTTTTTTTTTTTTTGAGAAACCATCCTTCATAACTGTCTAGGGGTTTTTTTTCTTTTTCTGCTTACAAGGAGTCTGAAGGCTGATAACAAAAAGATAACAACCTAGGTATTAGCAACCTCTGCATTAGTTCATTTCATCTACGTCTTATGCCCACTCAGAGGGGGAATGGATAATAATTTAGGCATCTTGTTAGGCAGCATGAGTGACCAGGACAAAGTATAATAATGGCTGGGCACAATGCCTAGAATGATTCTATCAAATGACTCCACTGCTTACAGAAGGAAATCTTTGCTTTCTTGAAACAAAGCATAGGGTTAAATTCTCAAAAGAATAAGATACTGAGACACATCAGGAAGGTACCCCACCCCAAAATGTCAACATATGTAGCTCTGCTGATGCCTAAACTGATGGCGATAGAGCTCGCTTTCCTGATACATTGTTCCTTGCTGGAATGCCATCGTATTTGACTATAGTATCAGCAACAGCTGTAGCTCCCGTTTATTGAACTATCTGCCAGGTACAGATATGCTCCATCATTTAATTTTCCAAGCGATCCTATCAAACAGGTTTATTTCCCGTTATATAGGTAAGGAAAATGAGGCTTAGAAGTGTCATGACTTGCCTAAGTTGCTGGGAAAGATGAGAACTGGGAATCAAACCAGGCTCTATCTGATTTCAAGCCTATACAGACCTCAGAAGTCAGGTCTCAAATCTGCTCAGCTTTAAGACTTGCTCTGTCCTCTAGCCATGTTTTCTACTACCTTTTCCCAAACTTTACACTGAAGACATACCAAACTTCTTTTAGTTTCTCCAACATACTATGAGAACCTTTTTTTCTCTCTCTCTTTTCTTGCCCTCTTTACTTTGAATCCTCCTTTACCTGGCTCACACTTTCAGACCTCAGCTAATATGCCACTTTAGGGAATGTATTTCATGACAGCCTATCACCATCTCCACATATTGCTGGGTAGTCTTGCTAAGTGCTCCCAGAGCTACTTGGCCTTCCCCCATGTTGGCATGGATTGTATGGCACAATTATGTCTTAGATCATTATCTGTGTCCTTCATTAAACATTGTCATAGTCCATTCAATATCATAAAATATCATGAGCTGAGTAGTTTATAAACAACATAAATTTATTTCCCCTAATTCTGGAGGCTGGAAAGTCCAAGATTAAAGTGCTGGTGAATTTGGTGCCTGGTGAGAGCCTGTGTTCTGGCTCATAGACAGTGCCTTCTAGCTGTACCTCACATGATGGAGGGGATGAGGGTCTATCTAGAATCTATATTGTAATGGCACTAATTCCATTGGTGAGGGCTCTGCCCTCATGATCTAGTCACCTCCCAAAGGCCCACCTCCTGATTCCATCACCTTGGGGGTTAGGATTTCAACACATGAATTTTGAGAGGCACAGATATACTTTAAGTACTTTGAGGACTGATCTATGTCTGTCTGGTTTACTGTTGTATCTTCAATGCCTAGAAACTAATATAAGTTCAATACCCAATAGTAGGGAGAATAAATAAATGTGTAAATGAATCAATGGTAACTGGTGGAGTAAGAACGCTTTGCAGTAGAAGAGTGATAATTTCCCATCTATTTTCTCATACCAAAGGCAAATTTATCTTATCCATATTAGATTCAGATTACCCCTATCTATTTACAGACATTATCAATGGTGATCTGGAAGAAGGTGCTTTATGTTGTTAGAATAATAGTCCTGGTTCACCTCAGCAACACCTTTCAATTAAAAAAAAACCGTTGTTTTCTGATTTCTCTTCCAACTTTGAGGAAATTGGATACAACTTTCAAATACTTAGTTTCAAATTTTAAGCTACAGCTACACATAGAAAAGTTACAGGTATATTAGTTGAGGCCAAAGCCTTCCCAGGCACCCAACATATGTTTTGTTTTTGTTGTTTTTTGTTTTTTGTTTTTTTGCTTATGAAAATTTACCTCTTCTGATTCCAGGGCACCTCAGAACTTCTGTTTGTCACAATAGGTCACATATTCTTAAATGAATCTCATTTTGTTTCTCTCTGCATGCTTGGTAATCTCCCTGAAGCAGAAATTTCAGAATAAAGTTAGGTGGCTCCTAGTGGTATCCCAAATGTGGTTGAAAATAGTTTTATTTTTTTCTCTTGGTTTTTTTTTTTTTTTTTTTTTTTCAACAATCAGGCATCATAGCCAAAATATGTATCTGAGAGAGAATGGGAAGAAAAACTCCCTAATAATCATTTTAAAAATCTTTTGACTTTTAAAAGAAATAATTAAGGTACAGCTTTGACCCACTCTGTAATCAGAGGATTGGGTTCCCTGGATACAGACTTTGTGCTATTCTACTTAACCAAAGAACAACTTGGGCATTTATCCAGGGTACTCCTCAAGGATCCAATATGTTAATTGAAAAAAAATCTTAGGAAATAACTTTACAAGCAAACAATTCATCCAACTGGAAACACATGGGATTATTTTCCAATTTCTGTTACTTGAAATCTCAGCTGCTGAAGCAAAGGATATTAAAAAAAAAAAAAAACAATAAGAATTTCTCAAAGAGCAAACAGAATTAGTTACAATTCCAAGGTAGAATACAATCAGCTTTAATTAAAACAGCATACAGTATAATTCCCATGTGGATATTTTAGCATACTTGGTGCTGTTACAGGTGAAGAAACACTGTTTTCTAGGCTGTCTTTCCAGACTCTCAAGGCTTCTTTGATACCTTCACATCTGGATTATCTCTGCTGGTTATAGCTTTCTCTTCCTGCCCCTTGCTCACGGAAGTCTTTTTGATCTACTGCAGCATTTGGTATCTCTCTGCATATACTAGGTGGTTAGTTTTCCTTTTCTCTCTGCTCTGCGACATTATTTATCATGAAAATATATACCTTTATATACATCACAAATGGGATGTATATAAAGAAGAACTCAGCTGGGAGAAGATTCAGCTACCTGGGCCACTAGACTCTTCAGTCTCTCCATGAAATCTATTGTCCGAAGATCTGTGTATTAGTCTGTTGTCAATGCTGCTAATAAAGACATACCCAAGACTAGGTAATTTATACAGGAAAAAAGTTTAATGGACTCACAGTTCCACACGGCTGGGGAAGGAAGCCTCACAGTCATGGCAGAGGGCAAAGGAGAAGCAAAGGCGTGTCTTACATGGTGGCAGACAAGAAAAAGTGCCAAGCAAAGGGGGAAAAGCTCCTTTTGAAATCACGAGATCTCCTGAGAACTCAATCACTATCACCAGAACAGCAGTATTGGGGTAACCACACCTGTGATTCAATTACCTCCCACTGGGCCCCTCCTGTGACATGTAGGGATTATGGGAACTACCATTCAAGATGAGATTTGGGTGAGGACACAGCAAAACTATATCAATTTAATCTCTCAGGTAATTCAGATCATCCCTCAAAACCAGGATAAAAAGCTGAGGGACAGGCTGATAACTTGATAAACCCTAGAATATAATAGGCCTTGAATTTGAGAATCCCAGTTCCCTGGAGATGATTTTGACCTAATTTAAGGAAAACAAACAAACATAAAGGAGTGATGTGTTGTGAATAGTTAACGAATGGGCGGGCCAATATAAACAATTCAGTTCAAACATACTAAGGAAGGTTCAGAGTTTGAAATTCTCCTGGTGCTTCAGGAAGAATGATAGGAAACATTACAGGTTATTTCTGATGACCAGACATGGATTTGCTGCTGGAGGTTGGGGGAAAAATGTCTGGATTTATCCATTCGCTCACACATGTGCATGTATACACACACATACCCATGCATGCACTGACACACAATTATCTTCTAAATTATATAGGAAAGTAATTTCTTTTTTAGCTGTTAAGAGAATTAAGACGTGTTTTCTCTTTAAAGTCAACTCACTATAAACTATGATACAGAAAGAATAAGCTAAGGTGGGGCTAATTAGAACCCATAGCTATTTCTCAAACCTCACTTTGGACAATTTCAGTCCTTTTTACCATCCACCCAGGTTACCCCCAGGTTTTTCCCATACCTGCTAATAAGAAGCCAAAAGTGGCCTAAATTTTCCTCACAGTGCCTCTTGTTTACCCTCAGCTAGAGTTGCTAGGAATAATGAAATGCCCCAAAAGCCGAGAAAGAAGGAAGATGATATCTGAGTAAATCTCTACAGGCAAACAATCGACCCCTGAATCTTTGAGTTGGTACTATAGGTACCCTTGACTGCAGTTAAGTTGATCAAAAAAGCACTGCCCATTTAGAAAGAAGAGATTATTGAGAGAAGGTGCTTTTTTCTGGACATTTCCAAGGAGGCACATTGTGGGCTAGCATTCTTAAGAAATGTTGTCTCAAACCTGCAGGGAGGTCAGCAATTTTCTTACCTCCATTTCCCATTGTGTAGCAGAGGAATAACGAGCAGGTTGGATCTGTTCTCAGAAACACTAAGATGGGAAACAAAAGCATGCCCACATAAAACATTTTCATCACATTGTCACTTGCCAATGTATTATTACAGAAGGCTCTGGCTTGGGTTACAGAGATATCACTTTCATCTTCCTTTCAACTATAGTCATTGAGAAGAGTACTAAAAAAGATTATCCTTTGTACAATAGTGGACAAAATGTTCCACCAGTTTGGCAAGGTCAAATGAACACCACTGAGAATTTACATTCACTGGACATGAGAGGAGGGCTTTATGTCTGGAAAAGAACTTAATTATAATATAGTGAGCCACTAAACTTTTGCAAGTTAAAAGTAGTAATAGCATGTGGTATTTGCTGAGCATTCTCCTGGGTGTTTAGCTATAGCCAAGAGACTGATTTCTGCACTCCAAAAAGAGAAAGGGAGGTAAGAATACATAAAAAAGAAATTTTAGACATAAAATTCTAATATCAAAAAAGAGAAATGAGCTTGGGCTTCAACAAGAATGAGAGCATCAGGGTTCAGGAGAAACAACAATGTCAATTAATCCTAGTACAAACCTATTCTTTTGCATTTTTAATTCATATTTTCTTATTCTCTGAGTTGATGATTCATGTCCGCCTAACCCCACTGCCCTTCTTGTGGATGGTGGAGAGAAAAGATTACCACCTTGATCTGGGAAGCCTATTCAAAACAGGCTGGTCAATTCTCCCTCTTAGTTCAGTTCAGTTCAGTTCAGTTTCCTCACCATACTCAAAACAGTTCAGTGTGGGGTATGGTGACTTAGAGGTGTCCTTCAGATTTCCAAGTGGAGATGGCATATAGAGAGCTGGAGTTTGGGGGAGAGATTTGATCTAAAAAAATATAAACCTGAAAAGGGCCAATAAATTGATGGGATTTAAAATCATGAAAATGGATGAAATCACCAAAGGAGTAAGTGCAAAGGTTTAGAAGAAAAGCCATCACAGGAGCTGAGCTTGAGGCACAAGTAAAAAAAGACATGTTCCTCAGGAAACCAATCCCAAGTCTTGACCACTATGTGGGAGCACAGCAGATAGTGTGATAAGTTTTACATTTCAGCTTTGGGGACTTGAAGAAGGTATGGCTATGAGATCTCATCTTCTGAACCACATAATGGCTGCCTGGAGTTCTGTCTGAGGAAGGTTCTGTGGTTTAACCATGTCACAGTCATTTAGTGATGTGTGCTAGAGGTGTGACAAGAGTGATAGCATGAGGCAGCATCAGATATCCACCACTCTTTGTCTGCAGGAATAGCCACAAGCTTAAGGATAGATGGCAAGTGGTGTTTAGAGAGTTCATTGAATGCTCTTGACTTGCTGCAAATTAATCTGTCTGATTTCTATTAAAAATACTATATGATCTGTTGCTGAAATTATCTTACATGTGCAAGAAAGATTTTATTGCTCTAGAGCCACTAGCATGTGTTGGATTTAAGTGTATGAAAGGGAACAATGAAGGAAGAAGAAAGAAAAAAGTCAAAACCCAAGGCAAAGAGTGGATTTTTAGCTATGGCTCTGGCTAAAAGGAAGTTGCGTAAATCCTCTTCCCAAAATGCAATGATAGAACTGGGAAAAGTTGTAAACTTCAACTATTTGTGCTCTGGAAATCAGCCAAAGGCATACAACAACCTGAGAGGTGTCTGTCCTTTAAAAACCATGGGACATCACTCAGGAACAGTGGGAATCTCAGATGTTCTGACCTAGGGCTCCTCCCATCCACCTCAGCCCAGCCTATAGGTTCTGCCAAGGTATAGCAAGCCATGATGACCAGTAGCTTCTCTGTAGATGTTGAAGGAGACTCAACCAGTTTGAAGAGCTGGGCAGTGCAGACACCAAGGAAAGTTGCCAGTAGAAATGATAGTCTTGGACGGGAGTGAGTTGGGGAGGCCATCGGCTCCACCAGCCTGAAGTTGCAGTTGTGGTCAGAGATAGCATATTACTTGCTGAGGCTGTGCATATGGGCAGTGGAGACTGAAGAGACACAAGCCATTTATATGCTTCTGGTTAATCCAAAGTCTGAATGATATGCATAGGATACTCAAACGGGTCTAGCAGATATCAGACTCGGGGGAGCTTGAAAAAAACCTGAACTTTGTATATGCTCCTCTACCTGGGAATAGGTGAAAAAGGGCAAAGGATGGAAATCTTAGTGGTTTAAGGTGTTTGAACATAAATGATGTTCAATCATGAGCTGAGCACTAAGGCTATACATACACAGAAGAAACCTATAGCAAGCCAAATTTAAAAATAAAATCAGGAATGTATATATATTTTAAACTAGCATAGGCATTGCTGGCCTAGGGGAAACAGATTTCACAGATTTAGTCCAGGCAAGTTCCAAACAAAATACTAGCAACAACCACCATCAAGGGAAATAAATATCAGAATTCAGAGTAGTTGTACTGTGTTTTCTTAAATATCTCATTTTTAGGAAAAGAAAGTGTGGCCCATTCTCAAGAAAAGAAAACCAGTTAATAGAAACTCTGTGAGTATTGCCAAATATTTGTGGACAAAGATTTCAAAGCAGCTATTATAAATATTTCCAAAGAGCTAAAGAAAACCATGTTTAAAGAATTAAGGAAAAGTGGGGTAACAAGAGATCAACAAATAGATTCCTAATAAGGATATTGAATTTATTAAAAAATGCCAAGTGAAAATTCTGTAGCTAAAGAGTAAATAACTGTAATAAAAAAATTTCACTAGAGAGTTCAATAGCAAGTTTGAGAGAAAAGAAGAAATCAGTGAACTATAAATCAATAGAAATTACTCAATCTAGAGAATAGTGAGAAAACAGACTGCAGTAAAATAAACAGACCCTCAGAAACCTGTGGGACAAGCTTAAGCACAGAAACAACAACATCAGGGGAATGTTGGAAGGAGAGAAGAGAAAGGGACCCTATTTGAAAAAATAATGGCCAAAACTGCCAAAATTTGATTCTTTAGAAAATTAATCTATACACCCAAGAAGCTGAAAGAAACCCAAGCAGGATAAACACAAATAGATCTCCATTTTAACACAGCATTGTCAAACTGTTGAACGTCAAATCCAAAGAGAAAATCTTGAAAGCAGCAAGATGAATAGCAGTCATCACAGAAAGTTGAGCATCTATGTAATTAAGCTGGCTTCTCATCTAAAACCATGGATGCCAGAAGGCAGAAGAATGGGCATCCATAGGGCAGAAATAAAATAATGTCAAAGAAGAATTCTGTATCTAACAAAACTATCCTTCAAAAATGAGGGCAAAATAAGGACATTTTCAGATTAATAAAGACTGAGCAAATGTATTGCTAAGCAGCCCTGTTTTACAAGATGTACTAAAGGAAGGAAGACCTTCAGGAAATGGTACTCTAAGGTAACACGAATCCACAGGAAAAAATGAAGAGCACTGCAAATGATTAATATGTGAGTTAGTGTAAAAGATCCCGTAAAATATATTTTTCTCACTTTTCCCAGTTTCTTTAAAAGACATAGAATTGTGTGAAACAGTAATTTTAACATTGTAGTGTTGTGTTTATAACATGTATAGATTTAATGTCTAGGGCAGTAATAGCACAAAGGAGGGAGGAGGGAATGGCACTATATCAGAGCAAAGTTCATATATTTTCTGGAGTTAAATTACTGTTAACCAAAAGAAGATCATGATACATTAAAATGTATATTGTAATCCTAGAGCAACTATTAAGAAAAAATATGAAAATATAGTACATTAAGAGGAGAATTTAAGTGGCACACTAAAAATATTTATTCAACACAAAGAAAGCCATCAAGGAAGAACAGATAGTCAAAAAAGACAAAAGACAGAAAATCTAAGGCAGGTTTTTGGTAGAATTATTATTCTTTTTGCTCCTGTGTGATTTTTTAGTAAAAAGAGAACTAAAAATCTGTAACGAGGATGATGGTCTACGTAATTCTGGACACAAAGCAAAATGAAAATGTATGAACCCTTGTTCAAAAAGTATTTCAAATTTCAGGATGGTGAAAGCAGATCAGTAGCTAAACAAGGATGCCCTTCTGAGCACAGGGTCCTGTATGAAATCTACAAGTTGTTCATCCATGAAGCTGCCCTAATAAAAAGCAAGAGGTCACTGTATCCCATTTTCTCACTCTCTGGATTAACCCCTGTTGGTGTCTCCCTGTTGTCCTCCCATTTCTTATCCTCATATCCAAAATCTTCAGTACTTGGGAAGGGCCCATCCTTCAGGACAACAAGTCCAACAGACCAGATCCAAGCTGTTACCTCGACTTGAGACAGCCACCAAAGTAATTATACTTTGGTGCAGATTGTTTTGCATTGAAACCTGTAATTTCCTTATTTGTGCTGACTTTGTACTTTTCAGTTGAAGTTGTCCTTGTAAGCAAAGGTAGCATGGAGGTCTCAGAGAAGAACATCATTATCTAAGTAGCTATTTTCTTTAGCTTTTAAGTTTACAGGCACAAGTGCAGTTTGTTACACAGGTAAACTTGTGTCATGGGGATTTGTTGTACAGATTATTTCATCACCAGGTATTAAGTCTAGTACCCATTAGTTATTTTTCCTGATCCTCTCCCTCCTCCCACCGTCAGTCCTCCAAAAGGCCCCAGTATATGTTGTTTCCCTCTATGTATACATGTGTTTTCATCATTTGGCTTTCATTTATGAGAACATGCTGTTATTTGGTTTTCTGTTCAAATACAGCATGTTCTCATAAGTGGGAGCTAAATGATTAAAACTAAGGTTAGTTTGTTTGTTAAGGATAATGGCCTTCAACTCCATCTATGTCCCTGCAAAGGAACAAACTATCATTTCTTCTTGTCTAGGGCTGTATAGTATTCCATGGTGTATATGTACCACATTTTATTTATCTAGTCTATCATTGATGGGCCTCTTGGTTGATTTCATGTGTTTACTATTGTGAACAGTGATGCAATAAACATATGTGTGTATGTGTCTTTATAATAGAATAATGTCTATTCTTTTGGGCATATACCCAGTAATGGGATTGCTGGACCAAATGGTATTTCTGTCTTTAGGTCTTCAAAGGATTGCCACACTGTCTTCAATAATGACTGAACTAATTTACACTCCTATCATTCATTCATTCATTTGAAAATGTTTAATATATGTGAAACCCAAGGAGGGTTTCCTACAATCTCACTAGGGATTGTGCTGGGCTAAGCTGATCTGTTTGTTAGGAATGCCAATGGTGCAATGTTCTAACAGTACAGTGATCTCAACATGTTTTCATAATTAGGCTTTGTGACTACCATAGAGAGAACTGACTGGAACACAGTTCACTAGTGTCACAGACTGGAGAGCACTCTGGAAGGTCATGGCCATACATCATCCAATCCAGTTCTACTTAGGCTCTGACAGATACATTTTGCCTGCTTCAAGTTTGTAATGAGCTAGTAAGTGGTCCCCACTGTGCCTTCAGACCTCTGTCATGCTTGTTTTTCTGGAAACAAAAAGAAAAGTGAATGTGAGGATGAGCATGAAACAATCAACGTTGTCACCTAGGTATACTGAGAATCTTTTAGTTTCAAGTTAGAGAAAATCTGACTCAAAAGTGGCTAAACAAAAAAAGAAATTTAGATTCTCATGTAGCTGAAAAATCTGGAACTGTCAAAGCTTTGGAGTAAGGCTTGATTACATGCCTCATCCGTGTCATCAAATGTAATATTTTTTTCCATTTTCTTCTTGACTTTCTATGACATCTCATTTAATCCTAAAGCTGGATTCTGTTATACTTCCAAAATTATTTCCAGTATCTTCTGGAACTTTTTTGTTCTGTATGAATGTCCAACAAGAAGAGAGAACCTCTTCCCTCACAGTTCTCTGAGCCAGGAAGGATTTTTTTTTTCCAGAAGCCGCAGCAAACACTGCCTTGTTTCTTGTTGGCCTGAACTGAGTCTTCTGATTTGAACTAATCACTGCAGCAAAGCCAATGGGATGTGCTGATGGGGTTAAACCACCCAGAGTTCTACTCTAGAACTGAGAGTAGGGTGTACTTCCTCCAAGCACATGGGCTATCTGGTAAAGGTACTGTTACCAGAACAGTGGAAGAATGCTGTGTGCTGAGAGGGTTAAACTAGTAAAAGCCCATTACCCCATCATGAGGAAACATTGACTATTGTGAAGTCAGTGGCCACCAGACCCTGAGCTCCCTGCCCCATGTGCTGTGGAGCCTAGAATGTTGAAGAGACCTAGGGAGGAGGTTCTGACAACACTAGGCTCCCTCCTACCATCTAGTTTACAGTCCAACATGTGAGTAACACCAATATAAATGAAAAGTCATCAGATGTGTCCAATAGTGAATATCATCCTGGAAGACTCTGAACTAGAGTCCTGGAGAGGTGTTTATTTTCTAATCTAAAAAAGGTAAGGGGAGCTTTTATTGACATTTTCAGATACACAGTACTAACAATAATCCTTGATATCATGCATGCCTAGAAAAAAAAAACAGATAAGCAGAAACGCAAATGTTTAGCCTTAACTACTAAGAGGATGCAGGAACTAATTGATAATAAGATATTCATTCATTCTGCCAACATTTATCAATCTCTGCTATGTACTTAGCCTTGAACTAGGCATGATATTGGATAGGAACAGTTTAGAATAGGTACAATTTAGCATACAATTTAGCAAAGGCCTTAGAATCTTTCAGACCTATGAATGAATCCCAGCTCTGTTACTCAGCTTCTTTGAGCCTCAATTGCCTCATGGTAAAGTGAGGACATACATGCCTTAAGTGGCTGTGGTAAATATTAAATGACAAAAAGAATTAAAAGTCAAATAAATGAATGCACTCATCCAAGTGACTTGCACACTTATAAGAAATGGTAGGCATCTTAATAATAATTAATAGTAACAGTAGTAGTTGTTATACCTGAATGATCTCTGTTCTTAAGATGCCTTGCTAGGGGAGGACGTGTGGAATGTGTATAGGTAATGAGTGTCAGAAAAGAAGTAGAGATGAACTGATATAGAAGTTCACAGGAAGATGAAATTTCTTCTCCATGTTGAGAGTTGAGAAGCCTCACCAATATACATTTTACATGCAGAAGCTAGAGGGATTATGTTTAACTTTAGGTGACATCTTTTGAGTCTTTTCTCATGTCTTTCTAAGAAATGAAATCTTAAGTGTCAGTACAAAAGTTGTAAGAGAAAGATACATGAGGAATGCTGACACTTGCATAAGCACGTGCGCTCTAGGGAAGGCGAGTTGCTGGATGTCTCCACTGTTCTGTCCCACCTCACATGGGAGATGAAATTGTTTTTGCCTGTCCATGTGGCAAAAGGAGCAGCCACTTGATTCACGGTTTAGTTGGGGCTACTAGGGTGTACTCCCAAAGGCATCTGATAATCTGTTCAACTGAGCAGAGTCATTTGTCTTGTTTGCTGACTACTTAGCAAATAGATTTGTGATTTTGGTAACTATTATATGAACGTTAATAAGACTTGGTATCTTTTATTAGCACTTCATGGGGTTTGTTTTTCAAAATAGCAAAATCTAGATGATTTACATATATTAATGAGTCACTAGTATTAGTTTTGCAAAATTAACATCTGGAGGTTATTCACTCTGGAATAGTTTTCCCCTCTGAAATCTTTCACTGAAGAACAAAGACCAGAGCCAACATACTGTACTCCGTACCACAGATAAAGCTAATTTGGTCTGTTCAGGCAGAAATGGTTTAATTTAGAGATGTACTCATTTACACATTTTTTCATTTTAATTCTCTCCAAAGAGGTTTTGGTGGTCAAAAGATAAAATACTTTCAGAAAATTAAGATATGTTGTAGAATGATTTTCTAATAGAATTCTATGAGATTTGGACCTGTTTTACAAAGGCAGGGGGTACTGCAGATGTACCCAACCACTCCGCTACAAAATAAACATATACACACAGCATAAAAGGACACAACAGTGTGCTGGAGGCTGGGAGCAGGTTGGCAGGAGCTTGATTCTGTTCTGGGGCTCTCTCTCCTTATAGCCAGCCTCTTCCTTCCATGTACACACATACCAGTAAGCCATCGTGAAAAGCCACTTCCTAGCAAGGACTGGCAGTCATGAGGTTATGTAGCAAAGAACAGCATCTGTAGTAGGTTAACTCAGTCAGAAAGTACTTCTGAACAAAGCAATCAGATGGCACATTGTTACTGCCCTCCCTGAAGAACTCATTTAATGACTCTTAGGAAGGTACAATTTCCTTTAAAGACCCAGATGCCTACTGTGCTTTAAACTGCCTGCACAGCGCCTGGTTGACAGCTTCAACAAGCATTTCTTGAGCACCCACTGTGTGCCTCACACTGTATTGAGCCTGGTAAAGGCTTTATAGTGCACAGCAAAGACAGCCTGTGCCAGGCAGGGTGTAGAGCCCATGTTGCTGGTTATTACAGGAGCAACTATAAGGCAGCTTGCTTTTGCCACTATATTTAAACTAGCAAACAGACTCAAAGAAAGTGTTCATCTTTTCTGTCCAGCCACTTTTTCAGAAACAAAAATAATTCCTATAAACTTCACTTAAGGGCTGAATATGTGCCACACATCGTTTTCTTACTTCTCACAAAGATCTCTTTGGTAATTACTTATATTTGTAAGCCCATTGTTTAGATGAGCAAATTCATGATTAGATGTTAAGTAACTTAACAAAAGTAACATATTAACTATTAAGAGGCAGAGCTGTATCAGTGGCTGCCATAATATGCAAACTGGTTTAATTTAATTTTCTAAATAAATGTTTAATTCATTGCTCAACATTTTTTCTTATTACAAGTCACAACATTGACAACTA
Organism: Saguinus oedipus; assembly: GCA_031835075.1. NCBI lineage: Eukaryota > Metazoa > Chordata > Mammalia > Primates > Cebidae > Saguinus > Saguinus oedipus. The sequence goes on from CM063170.1 coordinate 23,815,759, forward strand.
CTGAGCTTTTCACCTGTAGAGTTGCTATTCTGGCATAGTCTACAGATTAAACATTAAACACTCAACTACATAGCAAGAATCTGGAGCTATTGTTTGGGCTGTCCATGGAGATGTCTCTGCCAACTGTGTCCAGAGACAGTTCAGGGGCATCCCCTTTAAAGGGTGTATGAAGACAGTCATCTGCTGCCCCACAGAAGTGGGCGCTGGTATGGGAGAATGAGCAGAAGACAGAGCCTGTCTCAACTGAGCGGTCTGTTGCTCTGGCTTTATCTTTGTTGCCTGGGAAACCTCTCTCTCTGGATGTGAGAAACTCACTTTCTCTTTTGCATGTAGATATGTAGGAAGGACTAACAGCTGTAGCTATAGGTTGCCTGTTATCCACTACCACCTATAGTGGAAAGCAGAAGCCAGGTTTTGGGGAGGTATGCCATCCTGCCCAGGGTGCGGAAAGATATTAAATCACCCTAGCTTCTTTTATGTAGCTATGAAATCAGATGTGAGAAGGATCCCCACCCTGAATCCTATGAATCCTAGAACCTTTTTCTACTAGATTTTTCTCTAAGACAAATCTCCTATAGAAATACTCTTTATTTTTCCCGTGATAGCTGGAGGGGATTTTGAGAAGACAGTACTATAGAGCGATTGTGAACATTAGTCTTTGAGTCAAAGCTTGGCTTCACCATATGCTATGTCTTCGGGTGTGTTATTTAGCTCTTCTTAACTTGTTTCCTCATCTAAGAAATGGGAACATTCATATATAGATTTTGCTAAAATAGATTTCCAATTATTTATTCATGTGTCAGGCATTCAGCTAGAGGCTAGTAAAACAACTATGAATTAGAAGACATGGTGTCAGCTTTTGTAGAGGTTAAATCCAGCAGCAAAGTTGCATATTTAAATCGTCATTTCAAGTATTGAGTTACAAAAGAGTTTTTCCTCTTTTTTAACCATGAGTGAACCATGGAAGCAAACAGGAAAACTTAATTAGCTCAGGGAGTTGGAGGTAGCCTCCCTAAGAAAAAATATTTAGGTCTCAAAGGGAGATATGAGATAATCAGGTGAAGAGTGGGAGAAATGTGGTTACAAGGGAATATATTTAAGGCCTATAGACAAGACAAAGTATAAACACAGGAAGAACCAAAAATCTAGAAGAGACCAGACCATTCCAGAAAGGGGCAGTGTGGTATTAGATGAGGTTGAGGGAGAGACAAAAGTTTGTAGAATCTTAGAGGGTCTCAAAACTAGGTTAAAACATTTGGAGTTTATCCTAAAGCCAACAGGACACTTTTAAATGATTTAAATGGGAGTGTTATGTAGAGAAGTTGTGAGTATTGAATAAAATAATATTCACAAATGCGTAGCCTACTATTAGTACCTATTCATCTCTCAATAAATGCAAGCGGTCATTATCATCAACTTCACCAACTTTAGATAAAAGGCAAAAGTCCTGCCCTGTACTGTGGAAAGAAACTTGGGTAGTTTGTGGTGGAGCAAACATGTAAATCCTGAAAGGCTGGGAAAACCATTCTCAACTTGCAGAAGTGCAAAGCCCAAGGCGAGTTTCCCTTCATGTATATTTTTCCTCCTGTTTCTTTGCTTCTCTGCCTTGCTACCTCCACAGTGAATTCACAGCTTGTTAAGCATTGAAGTCATAATTCTTTCTGGCAGTTCTGTCATTTTCATAATGGAATCTTTGCTGGAGCCTAAACATACAAAAAAGTGCAGGTAGACAAGATTATATGTTTTCAAGGAAAGCCAGTGCCAGGGGTGAAGGGCTGAAGGGAGTCTGAGGGGGGATCTTATTGCAGAAAGTTTGAGGCAGCAGCTGTGAAAAACAAAGATAGCTTGCAAAATGGCATATATCCATCTGTATTTGAGATGACTTTGTTTTAACTGGTGGGAGATGTCAGATTGCTTGGCATTTTACTGTTAAATAAATACTTTGCATTCTTGGATAGCAAATAAAATGACAGGGCTCAGTAAAAGGTGAGGAAAGCAAATTTCTAAGTTCATTAGACTGCTCACATTCCTTCATCTCAGATCTTGCTAGAGCTAGATGGTAAAATAAGATTGGGCTAAAGAATTGAAGTGGTTGATTTTGCCAGCCACTGTGGTATTAGAATATTGACTGGGAGGCAGAAGATACATTATTTATTTATTTGTAACCCACCTTATTCATAAAAAATGTGAAGGGACCATGTCAATTAGGTTCTAGAACCAACTCTACCATTAATTGTGTGCTGTTGGGCATAACTTCAAACCTCTCTATAAATGAAGATCCTTATTTATAAAATGGATTTCTTAATTGCACACAATAATTGATAGACACCAACAAGCATAATAATTTTATTTTTGCTCTGAGGCTCATATATAATGCTATACAAGGAATAACCTTGCACTGAGGTAGATACTTGGTGACAAAAGCACAAACATAGATAATGGCAGTCGAGGAGGGTATACAGCAAGGATCAAAAAGTGGCACTGGAGAACACCACCATACTCACTCAGATGGATGAGGGAAGTCAATGCAGTTTAGTTGTGGACTATGGGCTTTTAATCAGAAAAACCTGGCTTGGAATGCTCTGTCGTGTATTAGCTGCATGCATTCATTCATTTATTTCACATATCTTGGATGCCAGTCACATATCACATACTGGGTTTAGCTGTATGAGTACAATAGCAACTAAGATAGATAAAGAATGGAGGAAAGCCACTTGCTTTATTTCTCTCTGTCGCTCTCTGCCTAGAATGCATACTTGAAGTCATTTGATTAAATACTAATAAGACCTACTGTATACTCAAAGAGATAAAACTTTCTCTGAGTAATCACAAAAAAGAAAAGGTAGCCGGTTCGAAGTGACCCACGTCGATAATCCCAGCACTTTGGGAGGCCGAAGCGGGTGGATCACCTGAGGTCAGGAGTTTGAGACCAGCCTGGCCAACATACTGAAACCCTAAAATACAGAAATTAGCCAGGTGTGGTGGCATGCACCTGTAGTCACAGGGACTCAGGAGGCTGAGGCACAAGAATCGCTTAAACCCAGGAAGTGGAGGTTGCAATGAGCCAAGATAGTGCCATTGCACTCCAGCCTGGGTAACAAGAGCAAAACTCCATCTCAAAAACAAAAAACAAAAACCACAAGTGGTAACATGGTTAGAATTTTCTTTTTTTACTCTTCTGCTTTGAAAAGAACTTGAGTAACTCAAAAATTGAAATGCCTTTTAAAAATATTAACCCTTTGCATCTTTTTTATTATGGGTAATGTGGTGTTTGAAAACAGATATTTAGTACAAACCATGGGTCAGATGCTCAACAAACCTCTTTAAAGTGATAAAATTTTTAGTTTTCTTTAGAGACACTATACTAATGCACTGTCTTCAAGGAGCTTTTAGTTTAATGGGAAACACAGCTCTCCCCAAAGTGAAAGTTGTGCATCTTACAAGTCCAGTTTCTAAAAACATGACTTTTCCATCAACCCTGAAGGGGAAGAATTCAGAGTAATGAGGAGTCAGCTTTCTTAAAAGAGTTTCATTGCAAAAAGGATTAGAAGAGAAAGATGTAGTAACAGTGTTGAAATGGAGGGTTTTTTATTTTTTGTCTTGTTTAATGATTTTTAAGTACTAGCAAGGAGGAGTCAAGTACAAAAATTTGGGCAGAGGAGAAGGAGCCAATAACATTGATTTTTTTGCTGTGGTGGTTCAGAATGCAGCATAATATATAGACCAAATAGAATGGTATACTGGAAAGGAACAAAGGCCAGTGAATCTATGAGTCAGTCATGAAGAAAATACAATGATTACTTCCCTAAGTCTGCACCTGAGTGTGACAGCTAAACTTAGGGTAAAGGAACATCTTCAGGACAGAGGGCTGAATGCTTACAGTGCTGAAATTTCACATAGTGGTAATTGTGAAGGAATAGCAATGGGAAAGGGGTGTCAATTGCACACATGTGTACATTCTCTCTCTCTCTCTCTCTCTCTCTCTCTGTGTGTGTGTGTGTGTGTGTGTGTGTGTGTGTGTGTGTGTGTGTGTGTGTGTAGGTAGAATGACTTCTTTAGATTTATTGAGTAGGAGGGAAATGTGATGTATGAATGAGAGAGAGCGGAGCATGCAAAGGGCTGTAAGAAGAATGTCTTGCATTTAATGCCAGGGTGAGCAATTTGAATTTTACTCTGAGTCCAAGGGTTAGACATTGGAGGATTTTAAGTAGCAGAACTACATGATCTGATTCACATTTTCTAAACATTTTTTTTTCTTTGGATACTTGGCAGAGTACAGCAGATTTCAAGGGGCAAAACTGGTTGTAAGAAGACCAGTGGGGAGGCTGTTATAAGCCCAGATGAAAGATGATGTTGGCTTCAACCAGACTGGTAGTAGTGAAGATAGAGAAGGATATATTTGAGAGCAATGTAGTATATAAAACCTTGAATGTTCTGTTAAAACTGACATGGAGAATACAAGAAAAGAAAAAAATGACATCTTGATGTTTTAGCTCTCTGATGTATGCATGCTAACCAGGACATCTTTATGAAAATGGCTTTTTTGGAAGCCACTGTTGATCCTAATGCTTAAAGTGGAGGAGTATTTGGGGAGATACATTTGAGCTAGAGAGATACTTTAAGTATCCTGGCTCTAAATTGTATCACACAAGATATGCCAACTCCCACTAGGTCTTGGATCTTACATTTGGGCTACCAAATTTGCTGTCTACATCAGGTAGCTGAAGAAAACAGCTTTGTTCATAAAACCTAACCCTATGTTTATTCATCAACATATGACCTTTTTAAAAATATATTTTTAAAATTTATTTATTTTACTTTAAGTACTAGGGTACATGGGCAGATCATGCAGGATTGTTACATAGGTATACACATGCCATGGTGGTTTGCTGCTTTCATCCCCCCATCACCTACATTAGGTACTTTCCTAATGTTATCCCCCCCCAATTTCCCCACACCCTGCTATCCTTCCCCAGCTCCCACACCCCCACAGACCCCAGTATGTGATGTTCTCCTCCCTGTGTCCATGTGTTCTCATTGTTCAACACCCACTTATGAGTGAGAACATGCGGCGTTTGGTTTTCTGTTCTTGTGTCAGCTTGCTGAGAATGATGGTTTCCGGCTTCATCCATGTCCTGGCAAAGGACATGAACTCATCCTTTTTATTGCTTTATAGTATTCCATGGTGTATATGTGCCACATTTTTTTAAATCCAGTCTATCTTTGATGGATATTTGGGTTGGTTCCAAGTCTTTGCTATTGTAAACAGTGCCACAGTGAACATACGTGTGCATGTGTCTTTATAATAGAACAATTTATAATTCTTTGGGTATATACCCAGTAATGGGATTGTGGGGTCAAATGGTATTTTTATTTCTAGGTCCTTGAAGAATTGCCACATTGTCTTCCAAAATGGTTGAACTAATTTACACTCCCACCAACAGTGTTAAAGTCTTCCTATTTCTCCACATCCTCTCTAGCATCTGTTGTCTCCAGATTTTTTAGTGATCACCATTCTAACTAGTGTGAGATGGTATCTCAATGTGGTTTTGATTTGCATTTCTCTAATGACCGGTGATGATGAACATTTTTTCATATGCTTGTGTCTTCTTTTGAAAAGTGTTCATATCTTTTGCCCAGTTTTTGATGGGGTTGTTTGTAATATATATATATTTGTTTTAGTTCTTTGTAGATTGTGGATATTAGCCCTTGTTCAGATGGGTAGTTCGCAAAAACTTTTCCCATTCTGTTGGTTGCCAGTTTACTCTAATGATAGTTTCTTTTGCTGTGCAGAAGTTCTGGAGTTTAATTAGATGATATTTGTCTATTTTGGCTTTTATTGCCATTGCTTTTGGTGTTTTAGTCATGAAGTCCTTGTCTGTGCCTATGTCCTGAATGGTATTGCCTAGGTTTTCTTCTAGGGCTTTTATGGTGTTAGGTCTTAGGGTTAAATCTTTAATCCACCTGGAGTTAATATTTGTATAAGGCTTAAGGAGGAGGTCCAGTTTCAGCTTTCTGCAGATGGCTAGCCAGTTTTCCCAACACCATTTATTAAACAGGGAATTCTTTCCCCATTGGTTGTTTTTGTCTAGATTGTCAAAGATAAGATGGTTGTAGATGTGTGACATTACTTCTGAGGCCTCTGTTGTGTTCCTTTGGTCTATATCTCTGTTTTGGTACCAGTACCATGCTGTTTTGATTACTGTAGACTTGTAGTATAGTTTGAAGTCAGGTAGCATGATGCCTCCAGCTTTGTTCTTTTTTCTTAGGATTTTCTTAGTTATACAGGCTCTTTTTTGGTTCCATATGAAATTTAAGGTGGTTTTACCAGTTCTATGAAGAAGGTCAATGGTAGTTTGATGGGGATAGCATTGTATCTATAAATTACTTTGGACAGCATGGCCATTTTCATGATATTGATTCTTCCTAACTGTAAGCATGGAATGTTTCTCCATCTGTTTGTGTCCTTTCTGATTTCCTTGAGCAGAGGTTTATAGTTTTCCTTGAAGAGGTCCTTCACGTACTTTGTTAGTTGTATTCCTAGTTATTTATTCTCTTCATAGCAATTGTGAATGGGAGTTCACTCATGATTTGGCTCTCTGTTTGTCTGTTATTGGTGCATAGGAATGGTTGTGATTTTTGCACATTGATTTTGTATCCTGAGACTTTAGTAAAGTTGTTTATCAGCTTAAGGAGATTTTGGGCTGAGACAATGAGGTCTTCTAAATATACAATCATGTTGTCTGCAAATAGAGACAATTTGACTTCTTCTTTTCCTAATTGAATGCCCTTTCTTTCTTTCTTTCTTTTTTTTTTTTTTTTTTTGCCTGATTGCTCTGGCTAGAACTTCCAATACTATGTTGAATAGGAGTGGTGAGAGAGGGCACCCTTGTCTAGTGCCAGTTTTCAAAGGGAATGCTTCCAGTTTTTGCCCACTCAGTATGATATTAGCTTTGGGTTTGTCATAAATAGCTTTTATTCTTTTGAGACACATTCCATCAATACCTACTTTATTAAGAATTTTTAGCATAAAGCACTGTTGAATTTTATCAAAGGCTTTCTCTGCATCTATTGGGATAATCATGTGGTTTCTGTGTTTGGTTTTGTTTATGTGATGGATTATGTTTATAGATTTGTGTATGTTGAGCCAGCCTTGCATCCCTGGGATGAAGCCTACTTGATCATGATGGATAAGCTTTTTGATTGCTGTTGCATTCAATTTGCCAGATTTCATTGAATATTTTTGCATCAATGTTCATTATGAATATTGGCCTGAAATTTTCTTTTTTAGTTATATCTCTCCCAGGTTTTGGTAACAGGATGATGTTGGTCTCATAAAATGATTTGGAAAGGATTCCCTCTTTTTGTATTGTTTGGAATATTTTCAGAAGAAATGGTACTAGTTCCTCTTTGTAAGTCTGGTAGATTTCAGCAGTGAACCCATCTAGACCTGAACTTTTTTTGGTTGGTAGGCTATTAATTTCTGCCTCAACTTCAGACCTTGTTATTGGTCTATTCAGGGATCCTGGTTTAGTCTCGGGAGGATGTAAGTACCCAGGAATTTATCCATTTCTTCTAGATTTACTGGTTTATGTGCATAGAGTTGTTTGCAGTAATATCTGATAGTAGTTTGTATTTCTGTGGAATTGGTGATGATATCCCCTTTATCATTTTTTATTGCATCTGTTAGATTTTTCTCTCTTTTCTTTTTTATTAGTCTGGCTAGTGGTCAATCTATTTTGTTGACCTTTTAATAAATTTATTGATTTTTTTGAAGTTCTTTTTGTCTCTCTATCTCCTTCAGTTCTACTCTGATCTTAGTTATTTCTTGTCTTCTGCTAGCTTTTGAATTTGTTTCATCTTGCTCCTCTAGCTCTTTTAATTTTGATGATAGGGTATTGATTTTAGATCTTTCCTCACTTCTCATATGGGCATTTAGTGCTATAAAATTCCCTCTAGACACTGCTTTAAATGTGTCCCAGAGATCCTGCTACATTGTGTCTTCATTCTCATTGGTTTTGAAGAACATCTTTATTTCTGTCTTCATTTCATTATTTATCCAGTAGTCATTCAAGAGCAGGTTGTTCGGTTTCCATGTAGTTGTGCAGTTTTGAGTGATATTCTTAATTCTGAGTTCTAATTCGATTGCACTGTGGTCTGAGAGACTGGTTGTTAGGATTTCTGTACTTTTGCATTTGCTGAAGAGTGATTTACTTCCAATTATGTGGTCGATTTTAGAGTAAGTGCAATGTGGTGCTGAGAAGAATGTATATTCTGTGGATTTGGGGTGGAGAGTTCTGTAGATGTCTATTAGGTCTACTTGATCCAAATCTGAAAGTTCTGGATATTCTTATTCATTTTCTGTCTCATTGATCTGTCTAATATTGACAGTGGAGTGTTAAAGTTTCCCACTATTATTGTGTGGGAGTCTGAGTCTCCTTGTAGGTCATTGAGAACTTGCTTTATGTATCTGGGTGCTCCTGTATGGGGTGCATATATATTTAGAATCGTTAGCTCTTCTTGTTGCATTGATCCTTCTACCATTATGTAATGCCCTTCTTTGTCTCTTTTGATCTTTGTTGGTTGAAAGTCTGTTTTATCAGAGACTAAGATTACAACCCCTGCATTTCTTTACTCTCCATTTGCTTGGTAAATCTTCCTCCATCCCTTTATTTTGAGTCTAAGTGTGTCTTTGCACATGAAATGGATCTCCTGAATACAGCACACTGACAGGTCTTGACTTTTTATCCAGTTTGCCAATCTGTATCTTTTTATTGGGGCATTTGGCCATTTACATTTAAGGTTAATATTGTTATGTGTAAATTTGATCCTGGCATTTTGATACTAGCTGGTTGTTTTGCCTATTAGTTGACTCAGTTTATTCATTGTGTTGATGGTCTTTACCATTTGGAATGTTTTTGTAGTGGCTGGTATTGGTTGTTCCTTTCCATGTTTAGTGCTTCCTTCAGGAGTTCTTGTAAGGCAGGCCAGTGGTGATGAAACCTCTCAGTAATTGCTTGTCCATAAAGGATTTTATTTCTCCTTCACTTATGAAACTTCGTTTGGCTGGATATGAAATTCTGGGTTGAAAGTTCTTTTGTTTAAGGATGTTGAATATTGACCCCCACTCTATTCTTGCTTATAGGGTTTCTGCTGAGAGTTCCACTGTGAGTCTGATAGGTGTTCTTTTGTGAGTGACTCGACTTTTCTCCCTGGCTACCCTTAGCATTTTTTCCTTCATTTCAACCCTGGTGACTCTGATGATTATGTGCCTTGGGATTGCTCTTCCTGAGGAATATCTTTGTAGTGTTCTCTGTATTTCCTGGATTTGAATGTTGGCCTGCCTTTCTAGGTTGGGGAAGTTCTGCTGGATAATATCCTGAAGAGTTATTTCCAGCTTGGTTTCATTCTCCCTGTCACATTCAGGTAGACCAACCAAAAGTAGATTAGGTCTTTTCACATAATACCATATTTCTTAGAGGCTTTGTTCATTTCTTTTCACTCTTTTTTCTCTAATCTTGCCTTCTTGCTTTATGTCATTGAGTTGATCTTCAATCTCTGATATCCTTTCTTCTGCTTGATCAGTCCAGCTACTAAAACTTATATATGTTTCATGAAGTTCTTGTTCTGTGTTTTTCATCTCCATCAAGTAGTTTATGTTATTCTCTAAGCTGGTTATTCTAGTTAGCACTTTGTCTAATCTTTTTTCAACATTCTTAGTTTCTTTGCATTGGGTTAGAACAAGTTCCTTTAGCTCAGAGAAGTTTGTTATTACCCACCTTCTGAAGCCTGCTTCTGTCAATTCATCAAAGTCCTTCTTCATACAGTTTTGTTGCCTTGCTGATGAGAAGTTGTAATTCCTGAGGAGTAGAGGCATTCTTGTTTTGGGTGATTTCATCCGTTTTTTTTCTCACTTTTTTTTTTATTATTATTTTTGCTGGTTTCTTCCTCTCTTCATGGATTTATCTACCTTCGGTATTTGAAGTTGGTGACTTTCAAATGGGGGTCTCTGAGTAGACGTCCTTTCTGTTGATGTTAAAGCTATTTCTTTCTTTTCTTTTAGTTTTCCTTCGAACAGTTGAGCCTCTGTGCTGCAGGACTGCTGGAGGTCCACTCCAGATCATTTGCCTTGGAATCACCCATGGGAGCTGCAGAACAGTACGGGTTGCTCCTCTTCCTTCTTCTGGTATCTTCGACCCAGAAGGATACCTGCCAGGTGTCAGCCAGAGCTCTCCTTTATGATGTGCCTCTTTGGATATACGGGGGTCAGGAAGCTGCTTGAGGAGGCAGTCTGTCCCTTTTCAGAGCTCTAGTACTGTGGTGGGAGCTCCATTCCATTCAGAGCTGCTGTACAGGAATGTTTAAGTCTGCTGCAGTAGAACTCACAACTGCCTCTTTTCCAAGGTGCTCTGTCCCGGGAAGGTGGGACTTTATATATAAGTCTCTTATGTGCTGCTGCCTTTTTTCAGAGATGCCCTGCCCAGAAAGGAGGGAGTCTAGTCACAGTCTGGCTGCAGAGGCATTGTTGAGCTTCCATGGGCTCAGTCCAGCTGCTGTGCAAATGTCCTTGCGGTTTTGTTTACACAGCTAAAGTTTGAACAGCCTCCGTAATGGTGAGCTGCCTTGGTAATGGTGGACTGTCTCAGTAAAGGTGGACTACCTTGGTAGTGGTGCACTGCCTCAGTAATGGCGAATGCTCTTCCCCCCATGGGGCCCAACCCTCCTGGGTCGAGCTCAAATTGCTGCACTGGCTGTGAAACTCTCAGGCCAGTGAATTTCAGATTGCTGGTCTTTGTGGGGGAGAGACCTGCTGCGCCAGATCACCTGGCTCCCTGCCTTCAGCCCCCTCTTTTTCAGGGAACTATGTGGATTTGTCTCACAGGCATTCCAGGTGCCAGTTAAAATGGCTGCCCAGATTTGTGCAGGTTTTTGTGCTGGAAACTCACGGTGCCTGTCGGCCGGCAGGAATCTCCTGGTCTGTGGGCCGTAAAGACCACAGGAGAAGTGCAGTATCTGAACCAGAGTACTGGAGTGGCTGGAAAAGCCCCTGATAACCTTTGTTGGGTAAGAGGAGGGGTCCTCCAGTCCACTGCACTTCTTAGGTGAGGCAGCACCCCACCCTGCCTTGGCTCATCCTCCTTGGGCTACTCCCACTGTCCATCCAGTCCCATTGAGATACTGGTACTTTGGTTGGAAATATGGCAATCACTTGCCCTCTGCATCACTCTTGCTGGGAACTGTGCTCAAGAGCTGTTCCTATTCAGCCTTCTTGGCAGAGCTTAGTACCATGACCTTTATTATTTGCCAGTGTCCCCATCTACTCATGTCTCATCCTTAAATTAGGACCAACCTGGCTAACAACATTTTTTGCAGCTATAAGTTTTTTACACCATGTGAATGCCTAATTGGTTCCCAGATTTTAAGTACTTTTTAAAGCTGATTATGCCAGATCAAATTTGTAGATGTAGATACATACTAAAGTTGAAGATCACCAGAGATTAGAATGGTGCCCAGGAAAGCATATAAATCATTAACTTTTGGAGGTGACCTTTACATAGGTTATAATGACATATCAGGATGCAGTGCAGTGGAACAATTGTGTAAACTGCCACCACCCTAACCACTACTTCCCAAAAGACCCCGTGGATGATCTCCTCTGAGTCCAGGTTACACAACCTTGACAAATAGAAACCATGTGGCCTCTATTTTGCATTTCATCTTGCTTGTAATAGAAGGTCTTCTTTAAGGGGAAGAGAAAATATACAGCAATAAATCTTTAAAAGTATTGTAACATTCAAACTGTCAATATTGGTTTTAAATTATTGCATCATTTTCTGAAATAATGATTTGTGCAAGATGTCATGAGTTATAATTAATTTACATATGCATTAAAGTCCACTTTCAAAGAAGCCCTCTTTTCTCTTTCAAACATTGGAAATTAAATATTTATACTTGTTGTGATTTCATGTATACATAGTTAATATTGCCTCTCAAAGTCACCTGCTCTCCACCATATGTCGTTTTCTTTGCTGATTCCTTATAACCTCATAGATTTGAAGTTGGGTTGACTAGAACAAAAATCCTACCAAAGATGACATAAGTAGAAAGTGGAAAGCACTAAGCTAGGTCCATTTTAGTAGGACACAGGAGGTAAATGGGAAGTAAATAGTCCCATCACCTTAAAGTATCCCCTCTTACAGTTTAATTCACTAAAGGGTTTAAGAGTTTAGCTTTTTGTCCTTAAAGTTGAATGACTGGGCAATAATCAATTATACTTATGATATTAGAGAGTGTTCCTAAAATTTTTCATCTCTATATTCAGTTATGTTATAAATAAAGATGAACATACAAACCAAGAATCATACCTGCTGCAGTCCTCAGTTAAAGGCAAATTGGAGATCAGGAGATTGAGGGAGCTGTTTTAATGTGACATTTGGGAAAAAGAAAAAAAAAAAACATTGAAAATGAGAAAATCAAAAAGCAAAGAAGCCTAGAATATAAACAGAATTTCAGTCATTACTGGAACTATATGTTGGCCTCTATTTCTTTCCATTTTTACTAGGAACAGAATGTCCTTGCATGTTTCTGCCATGGGTATAGGGCTAGCTTGAAAATGTGGGCTAAAATGGTCAGGCACTGTAATGGGAGAGAGTAAGACCCTTGAAGTCCTCCCTGTCTTTCTCAAACATGCCATGTTTGAGAAAACATGGGTGGTGGCATGTGAAGACTGCCTCTTCCAAAGCATCAATTCTTTCTCTCTGCCTTCTCCTGCCATCTCAAATAGGTAATAAGAATGACAAGGGCAAACGTTTATTTAGCACTGTTTCTGTCTTAAGCACTTGAATCTATGCTTCTAGAATCACAGCAAATAGACTATTTCCACCAAATATAAACTCATTCTTGCTTTCAGAACATCTGACCTGCATGAGCAGACAAGGCCTCCAAAGGACAACTGCATTTCAAAAACAGCCTGAAATAAAGCATTAGGCAAGCATCTGCCTACAGGGCTGAACACATGGTATTTTTAACATCTGCAAGTTAGGTGAGAGCTTCTTGGCTATAGATAGGATTGCAGCATATAATCCCCAGAAGAGCTTGGACATGTCTTTTTTCCATATGAAGGTAGTGCTTGGCACATTGAGGAGACTTACTTAGTGTTTGTTATGAATGAATAAGCAAATAAAAGAATGAATGCAAAGTTGAAAGAACAAGAAATCATGGATATGTTAACTCTGCAAGTATGCAGAATGACTAAATATCCTCCTCTACTTTTTCTTTCAGAATGCTCACTCCCTCCCCACCACTATTCACGTGTATACCTCCCACTCATTCTTTGGATGCTATCTCAGAAAATCTCATTTAGGAATTGGCCACTGATTCCTCAGATGATAAGGTCACTCTCTTTTAGGGTATGCTGTACTTCTCTTAGGGAACTTAATATACACTCTATACTTCCTCAAATCAAAGCTTTGGGCATGTGATTCACCCTCCACTGTGCTGAAAAAACCCTAAATATAGCAAGTGTACCTTTACTCAACAAAATATTCAAAGAAAGCGGTTGCTCATGAAATAAAATTGGACCTAAGTGTGGCTAAATAGAGGGAAGAGGTATTTGGGTTCACTATGAGGAAAAACAAGCAGTAAGAACTCTTAATCCCAAAAGCAATAGTCTCCCACATGATATAGTACATTTGTCACCCCTGGCCAGGATGCATTATTAATACAGTTGGTGGCAATGTTATTTTTATATCCCTCTTTAAACAATTATTTATTGTGCAGTTACTGATTGCATGCTACTGTGGTGAGGATAAATTGCAAAGCAAAGCAGAAAGGTCTTTGCTCTCTTGGAATTAACTTAACATCTAGTAGCATAGAGAGACAGTAATCCAATAATCAGACAAATAAATGCATAAGTACCAACCGTGATTTATTTTAAAAACCAAGAGGTCAGGTGCCATGGCTTATGCCTGTAATCCCAGCACTTTGGGAGGCTAAGGTGGGTGGATCACGAGGTCAGAAATTTGAGACTAGCCTGGCTGATATGGTGAAATCCTGTCTCTACTAAAAGTATAAAAATTAGCTGGATGTGGTGGCATGTGTCTGTAGTCCTAGCTACTCAGGAGGCTGAGGCAGGAGCATTGCTTGAACACAGGAGGTGGAGGTTGCAGTGAGCCAGGATCACACCATTGCATTCCAACCTGGGTGACAAAGTAAGACTCTGTCTCAAAAAAAAAAAAAAAAAAAAACAAAGACAAGAAAGTGTCCCAACAGATCTGATCTGGGCCCTAAGGAAATGATGATTGAACTATGATGTAAAAGATGAGGCAGAGATAACTATATTAAAAGGAATGGAGAGGAACTTTAGACTGGGAACAGACTATGCAGAGGTCCTGTGACAGGCAGACAAATATGAAACATTATTTAGGAACCCAAAAGAAATTAGTGGGATTTTCAAGGAGAGCTTTAGAAGATATTGACAGAGAGGTACGTGGAGCCAGATTATGCTAGGTTTCAGGGACATATTTATGATTTTATACCATATTCTTTAAAACAATATGATTTTATGCTATTTTCTTAAAAAAAAATAAAACTGCTGAAAGACTGTAGATAACATGATCAAATTGTATGATAGAATGTAATATATTATTAATAGTAACATCATGGAGCATTTCTTAGATGCTTACTATGTGCCAGGCAATATTCTAAGTGCTTAAGGGAATTATTTCATTTTATCCTCACTACACCACCATGAAGAAGGTTGCTATTACCAGCACCCTTTTGTAGATGAGACAACTAATGCTCAGAGATCTTGCCAGAACTAGAGTGAAGGAAGCTACAACCATATGGCACAGAATTTAAGGATAAAGGTATTCACTTCAGGTTTGTATGCGTGCTATCCCAACCTTGCATAACCAAAGAGTGAGCACCTCCTTTAAATCTTGTACTTGAGGCACTTCATTTATCTCACCCTTGTCTCAAATCTGAGTTAAGTAACCTGTTCTGGGCATTGTAGCTCATAAATGATCAAACTAGCTTTTGCATCCATAGCTGTATAGCCTTCAAATTTTTTCTATGTGTAAAATTTTTTGAAATTCTAAATGAGTACTCCAGTACCCTTCTTGTTATTAGGCTTGCAAAAAATAATAATGATAAAATTAGTTGCAATGAAAGATTAAACTTTATGTTAGACTTCAAATTATAAATAGCTAGGCTTGGCTGAAATGAATTCAAAGAATGAAAACTGATGAATTGTAAAATTCATCCCATACAATGGATTATCTCAACATTGTTCCAGAGATGAGAAAGGATGAGTCAAATATTTAAAAAGTAAACAGGTTTTTCCTATTAATTTTAAGCCAATGAAATGGAAATTAAATCTTCTAGCTGCAATTAGATAAATGGATGTCAATCAGATATGAAACTACTAAAGAAATTAGCCATGGGGGTAGTCCTTAATCTTTTTGGGCTTTTTTTGTGGGATGGTGGAAATGTAATCTGTTATCAGCATAGGTATGATTGAATTATTAATAATATTGTGCAAGGCCACCTAGAAACCAGAGCTTGGGGACTCTTAAATCTATTCTAATTGAAACAGAGAACCAGCAGACTGGAAAAGACCCTGACTCTTCTCAAGATAAGTCACAGGATGTGACACAGAGGACACATGGGCTTGCAACACAGTGGCAGCTGCAAGCCGACCTCTTGGCAAATTTAATCTGCAAATGGATTCCTGTTTAAGATAGTTAATGCCTTCTATTATTATGGAGGCTTCTTTCTACATTTTGGAAAGCCTGGTTAAAAATATTTCATGCCGGGTTATTATGCAGATTGCCTAGCTAACAGGGAGATTATGAATGCAAATAAATCAGGTTTTGAAATGAAGAGCTTTAGTGACCTCTTAAGAGGGTAGTAATATGTGCATAATGGTGAGGAAAATGCTCCCAGATCATCGGGACAAAAAAAAGGGTGACATTGTCATTCCTTGAAGTGTATTGAGGTTGGAATAAAAATCCAGAAATATCCCAGAAGCAAATGAACTGATTTCAAGAACTGCTCTGCTTACTGATAAGTTACCCACTCTTCCCTGTGATTTTAGTGTGGGGGAATGTCAGGGTCTAAGAGGATGGATGAACTCCCCATGGGACCTCTAGTTAGTCACTTAATTCCTCAGTGTAAATTTCTGTTGTGGTAATAGCTCGTGGTCAGAAACAGCCAGGGTCACTAACCCTGCTACTTTCTATGACCTCCTACTGCCCTCTCTTAGCCGCAGGGGAAATCTTCTCCATTGCTTCTCCATGGACCATCTGCTTTCTCTTTGGTGACTGCTTCCAAAAGCTGATCTGAAGGATCTTAAAGTAAACCCAGGATTAAAAATATGAGCTGAGCTCCATGGCCCACCCCTGTAATCCCAGCTACTCTGGAGGCAACTCAGGAGTATCGCTTGAGCCCAGGAGTTCGAGGCTGCAGTGAGCTGTGATCATGGTATTGCACTTCAGCCTGGGCAACAGAGCAAAGCCCTGTCAGGAAGGAAGGAAGGAAGAAAGGGAGGAAGGAGGGAGGGAGGGAGGGAAGGAGGGAAGAAGGAAAGGAGGGAGGGAGGAAAAGGATAGGAAGAAAAGGCAAGGCAAGGAAAGGAAAGGAAGCAAACGAAAGAAGAAAGAAGGCATGAGTTTTATATTGAGAGGAAGCTAGAATTGAATCCCAGGTCTGATGCTGACTAGTGAAGGCCTTTAGAAAGTTTCTCAACACTCTAGGTCATCAGCTTCTTCAACTACAACCTGAAAACAATGATATGAACCTTATAGTGTGCTGATTGCTAAACTTTTTCTGTTCATAGAGCCCTTGGTGTCTCAGTAATTGTTTAACACAACCCCTATGCTCCCCCCCAAAAAACTAACAATTTCTTTATTAAGTAGTTAGGCCCAAACAACTATATACATATGTATGTTTAAAAAATTTAGAAATCTTTTGAAAAATATATATATTGAGAAAAAAAATAATGTTTAAGTAAATACCAAGTACTTACTAGTGGAGTGTGTGTACCTGTTGAGTATGGCACAATTCCTTGAAACTTGGAATCAGAGTTTTCTCTTCCATATTAAATTTTAAACCACACTTGGTTTTCATCATGACCAAACTTTACAAAGATCTGACATCTAGTACAATCTAATGTTTCAACTGTGATCTACTTCAAGCTAATAGTTTGCATGGTGTATCAAAGAAATGTTTCCCTCAACAATTTAAAGTCTGTCTTGGCTTTCCTGTACGTTTGCTGTGGTGACCTGGGGTGCCTCCAGTCACTTGGGGAACCATGGTTATAGGTATCGTGTCGTTTGATTTAGACGACAAAATGGGAGAATGTATGTAAAGAATGTGGCTGTGGGCATGCTCATAAAATTGTTGCTGCTGCTGTTCTGCTCAGCAGTTTTTCTCTATGATCAGATTAATCAATAAGGAAGAAAAGCATGGTTTTTCCTTCTAGGGAATTCAGTGTTGGCAACAGCTGATCAGCCAGTTTGAATGGGTAACAATGCACTGCATACTATGGAAATGAAAGTCATACCCCTGAGAGAACCTCACCATTTGGTTGAGGAGACAGAATAAACACATAGGACCCAATAGTGAATAACTCACAACTGCTAAGTAATAAAGTTGTGTAGGATTTCAAAGCAGTAGAAATGAACGTGGTATGGGAAAAGACCAAAACTTAGCTGGGCCTTGACAAATAAACAGAATGTACACATGATAATGGAAAAGGGGGTTCTCCCGAGTAAGAACTTAGTATACGGCACAGTGCGCTCCACACTACAGCCAAGGGGTTGGCTTCCAGAGGGATATTCAGGTACACCCTGTCCTTAGCCCCTTCTCCAACTTGGTGATAACCAGGCAGCACCTGTTGGAGATACTGTTGTAGACTTTGCCCTTCTGTAAGGACATTAATTCTACAGACATTCTTTGGCTCCTGGGTACATGAAATTTTCCATAATAGGAATATAAGCTCAACTTTGGGAACATTCATACGGGAACACATTCATTTTAACTAATGTCCTGGAGAAGCTCTGAGAGAAGAGCTGCTTCAGCTGAGATTTAGGAAAATGCACAGAGATGGCTTAAAATACATAGTTGTAACAGTCCACCAGCTTGCTTGTGCAAAAATGCAGCTTTATTTCTAGATTTTTAACTTCTACATCTGCTGATGGAAAAAAATATAATTTAGCCAATTCATGCTTATCCAATCATTTTCATACTCAAGCTGATAATTTAGGCTCTAAACATTCCATTTACACCCATGAAAGCCTCCTGTACTTTCCCTCTTCCCTGTCGGAATGCATTCTGCACTAGCTTCTGTCCTCACCACAATCAACCAAGGACCCTTTTGCCTTTCCTGGTCTTCCCTACGGGCCTCCATCCCTACAGCGCCCCCTTCCAGTGTGACTCATCTTGACCTGTTTTCTTAGACGTAGATTGTCTTTTAAAATTTAATCAGCTGCATAAAGTGTAGTTGACACTTCAAAAAAGTTCTAGTTTTAAATGTACAATTCAATGTGTTTTAACAATGGCACACAGTGTCGTAACCACTGACATAGCCATGAGGTAGAACAGCACTGCCCCATAGACATAAAATGTGAGCCACACACATAACTTAAAAGTTTTCCAGTGGCCACATTTTCAAAAAGTAGAAGAAAGATACACATATCAAAATATCACTCTATACCCCATAAATATGATGATGTACAATTATTATGTGTCAATTAAAAATAAAAGGGAAAATGTACAAGAAGCAGGTGAAATTAATTTTAACAATATATATCCTTTAACTTAATATATTCAAATATTATCACTTTGTTACATAATCAATATAAGAATATATTAGTGACCTATTTTATCTCTTTTTTTCACATCAATTCTTTGAAGTCTGTTGTGTATTTTGCACTTCCAACAAATCTCAACTCAGACAATATGTCTTCACTAGAAATACTGAATTTTTATTTAGAACTTACAAAAATCACAGTTGAAAGAATAGATTCAAATGTCCAAGTTGTTTCAAACCTACTTACAAGGTTTCCAGTATAACTCTTATTTCAATTTCAATTTGATTTAATTTAAATTATATGTAACTAAAAGTTCAGTAACTATATGTGACTTAGGAGCTTCCAATGTTCTCTGGATAGAGAACATTTCCATCATCCCCAAAAGTCATCTTCTACTATTTTGAAATCAATCCCAACCTACCACCATCAGGCACTAGCAACCAATGGTCTGCCATTTGTCCCCATGGTTTTGTCTTTTCTATAATGTTATGTGAGTGAAATCAGATTTCACTTAGCCTTTCATTTGATTTCTTTCATTTAACACATTAATTCTGAGATTTACTTATAGGGCATTTAATAGGAGTGAGTTCCTTTTAATTGCTAAGTAGTAGTATATTGTAGAGATGTACTACACCATTCACTAGTTGCTAGGCATTTGGCCTGTTCCAGTTTTGGGCTTATAAATAAAGCTGTTAAGAACATTCAGTCCAGGCACAGTGGCTCATGCCTGTAATCCCAACATTATGGGAAGTCAAGGTGGGACCATGGCTGGACGATCACTGGGGGCCAGGAGTTCAATACTACCAGCCTGGTCAAAACAGTGAGATCCCATCTCTATTATAAAAATAAAACAATTTTTAAACTTTAAAAAATAACATTCAAGTACAAGTGTTTGTGTGGACATGTTTTTGTTTCTCCTTAATAAACACACAGGAGTAGATTGACATATGTTTTTATTTCTTCCAAATAAATATACAGGAGTGAATTGAATGGTGTGTTTAATTTTATAGGGAAATAACAAATATTTTCCAATGTGTCATTTTGCATTCCCACCAGCAATATATGGAAGTCCCGGTTGCTCCATGTCCTCACCAACACTTGATAGAGCAATTCTAGTGGAGATGCAATGGCTTTTTATTGTGGTTTTAACTTGCATTTTCTCAATGACTAATAATATTTGCCATTCATATATATTCTTTGGTAAAGTTTC
The DNA here is from genome assembly GCA_031835075.1 of Saguinus oedipus. Taxonomy (NCBI): domain Eukaryota; kingdom Metazoa; phylum Chordata; class Mammalia; order Primates; family Cebidae; genus Saguinus; species Saguinus oedipus. The sequence goes on from CM063170.1 coordinate 23,835,781, forward strand.
TGTTCAGATATTTTGCCCCCATTTGTATCAGGTTGTCTTTTAATTGTTGAGTTGTAAAAGTTGTTTTAAATAGGCTGAATATAAGTTCCTTAGCAAACATGATTTGCATGTGTTTTCTCCTAGTCTTGGTTTGGGTGTGACTTTTTTGTATCTGGTTAATCTGCTGCTGTTAAATGTGGTGTTACCTTGACCTCCAGTACCGTGTCCATGTCCTCATTTTGATTCCTGGCACCTTTGGGTTCACCAATGTGTTCTCAACTGCTTCCACTTTTCTCTCAGGGAGCTGAAACCACTTTTAGCAATCTCTTTCATTCTATACCGAGGCTACAGGACTTCAAGCAGATGTCTTGAGCCAGTCTGTATAATCAATAGTTACAAACATCACCCAAGCACCATATTGGCTACACATGAGTTTCTCCAAGAAGCTTACAACATCTCTGGGCTATACTTTAGGACCCAGGGAACAAGCTCCCAGTACTGTCTGTGGAATTTTCCACAACTTTCCTGTAGTTTCCATCAGTTAGCTCCTATCCAAGGACTGGGCTTGATAAGCCTCATGAGAGACTGAGTGGATATTCAATCTCTAGACTAAGCATACTGATTGTCCTACTTTCTGCCACTTGGTCAAACTTTGGTCTCCTTTCATAATAATGTTCTTATATAATAAACTTGCATTCTTTCCCTTCTCTTCCTCAGAATAAATACTAACCTTTCAATCTTTTAGGAACTGGGGATCAGCATTTAAAGGCAAGCTTTTGATCTTCAAATGTTTTTCCTTTCTCTTAGGTACCAGACTCTTACATTGGAGAGTCCTAGACTCTAAGATAAATCTACCTGTTATAAGTCAGATGTGTAATTAGAAACTCATGAACAAATATAATACTTTGGTCTTTCTGGTTCTATAGGAGAGAGAGAGAGAGAGAGAGAGAGAGAGAGAGAGAGAGAGAGAGAGTGATGTCTTTATTCTGCAAATACTAGCCTACTCCAGTTGGCTCTCAGTAGTTAGACAAGTCTCTGAGAGGACAGTCCCTGCAGAGATGAGAATATCACTAATTACTCTGAGCCAGGAAAGCCCAGAGCATATTTGGAAAATGACAATATAATGATCATTATATTAGGCATGAAATGGGAAGAATCTACCATTTGGCACCATTTGGTACTGTGTACCAACTCCAGCTTAAGCATTTTGTTCATATTACCCTATAAGGTCAATAGTTATTATCCCCATTTTGCTGTAGAGGAAACTGAGTATTCTGATAACAACTTTAATTTTCCTGATGTAAAAATATTATTTGTATTACTAGGATTTGAACTCCATGTCAATCTGATTTTAAGGCATATACTCTTAAGCATTAGAACAGTGGTTCTTTTGACTGGGCATGGGGGCCGACACCTGTAATTCCAGCAGTTTGGGAGGCCAAGGCTGGCACATCACTTGAGCCCAGGAGTTTGAGACCAGCTTGGGCAACATGGCAAAACCCAAACTCTACAAAAAAAAAATTTTTAAGTTAGACAGGCCTGGTGGCACACACCTATAGTCCCAGCTACTTGGGAGGCTGAGGCAAAAGGATTGCTTGAAGCTGGTAGATGAAGGCTGCAGTGAGCCAAGATTGCACCACTGCACTCCAGCCTGGGCAACGCAGTGAGACCCTGTCTCAGAAAAGAAAGAGAGAAAGGAAGGAAGGAAGGAAGAAAGAAAGGAAGGAAGGAAAGAAAGAGAGAAAGAAAGAGAAAGAAAGACAGTGGTTCTTAAACTGTTTCGTCTGAGGACCACCTTATAACCTTAAAAATTGAGAACCTCAAAGATCTTTAAATGATATGGTTAATTTCCAGTGACACTTAAATAATTTACTAAGTCAATTAAAAATTACAATAATAAACTCATTATATATTAACATCAATGACCTATTTTTATGAAAAATTACTATATATATCCCCCAAAGTAGAAGAGTAGCGCTACTTTATGTTTTTTATAAATCTCTTTAACATCTGGCTCAATAGAAGACAGATTCTCATATGTGCTTCTGCAGTCTGTTGTAATATTGAATATCATAGAGTGCCTGGGAAACCCTGCTGTACACTCATGAGAAAATGAGAGTTACAAAAGCAAATAACATCTAAGTATTGTGAATAGTTTTGATCTATGAACTTCCTAAAGCAATTTTATGGATCCCTAGAGATGCTCATACCACAATTTGAGAATTGCTGCACTGAGGACAATTATAAATAAACTGATTCCAGTGTAGCAAAACTTTGTTATGTGTAGAGAAGAGGTGCGCTTTGAATTGGGAAGTATAAATTAGGACCAGATCTTGCGAGGATAATTGTCAACTTAAGAAGTTTGAATGTTGTTCTCAATGCACTGGGGAGTCACAGATGGCTTTGGACTTTATCAGATCTTTGTGTGAGGACAATTTGTCTGCCAATAAAATGAGTAGGGTGGATTAGAAAGAGGATGGAGAAAAGGCAACCAGTTAAGAGCACTTTAATGAGGCAGTGTGTGGTTGTATATCTAGAGCCAGACCTTAGGATTTTTGTAACAATTAAATGTGTTAATCTATCTAAAATGCATATAACAGGGCCTAAACCATAGTAAGCACTGTTTGTATTAGAAGTAGTTGTAATAATTTTTGTGGATAGTAGCAATATTATTATTGTTATTGTTATTTACATTAGATGAGCTGTAATAAAATCTTCAACTAGGCAGAGTTTGAGAGACATTTTGCCAAACAGTTCAAAGGATATACTTGTTAATTGAATATGTGGGGTGAGGAAATAAAACAATACTGAGATGACAATATTTTGCTGTTTGACTATGATAGGGACTCGAACTATTTGACAGAGCTAATATTCAATAAATATTTGAAAGAAAGAAATGGGGAGAGGAGAGGAATAGAAAGAAATGGAGACTTTGGGGCAAAGAAAATGATGTCTGATCCTGTTGATTCTGAGATGCCAGTGGAGTGTGCAGTGAGCTGTGATTGTGCCATAGTGAAGTCTTTAGGTAAGTCGAACACACAACCATCCATCAGTTCATGTCCTTCCTGTGCTTTAAGCTTCTTCAGAGATTTCTCATCACACTTTGAATTTTGTTCTAATTTCTCACAATAGCCTATAGACCCCGTGAGTTATAGCTCTAATTACCTTTTCAGTTTTATCTTTGGCCATCCTGCCTCTCCCTGACTTTGGCACAATTTCCATTCCTGAACCCTCCATGCATTTTCCCATCTTGAGGTGTTTACACTACTATTTCATTTTCTTGTAATGCATCACCCGTCACACAAACCATTACTTAACTGGGTTATTTGAATCAACTGAATTGTTACCTCAGTGGAAAGCCCTTTCCTGATCACTCTACCCAAGTAAATCTCTCTCCTTCTTGCATTCTTCTCTTTCACCAAATTCTCTTCATTATCTTTCTAGACTGAAAGTTTCTTCAGGAAAGGGAATTTGTGTTGTTGACATAGAACCTAGGACCTCAGTTATAATGAATATTTGTTTCATGAGATTCAACAGATAGCTTGAAATATTAGAGAGGCCTGGAAATGTAGGGGAGTTTGTATTTTGTTTGTTTTTTTGTTTGTTTTCTTGCGGGGGGAGGGGGGCAGGGTTTCCCTCTGTCACCCAGGCTGGAGTGCAGTGGCACGATTATAGCTCACTGCAGCCTCAACCTCCTTTGGCTCAAGTGATCTTCCCACCTCTGTCCCCCAAGTTGCTGGGATGATAGTGCATGTCAGAACACCTGGCTAATTTTTCTTTTTAATTTTTTGTAGAGCCTGGGTCTCACTATGTTACCCAAGCTGGTCTTGAGCTCCTGGGCTCAAGTGATCCTCCCACCTTGGTCTCCCGAAATGCTAGGATTACAGGAGTAAGCCATCATGCCTAGCGTGGTTTGCATTTATTTGTACAGATATCTTATTTTAGCATCAATAAGTTAACTATCTGTAATGGAAGCTTCTTGGCCATATTCAACTTCAAAACTGTGTGTGCCTCAATTTGTAAAATATCTTCAGCTGCATTTTCATAAGAAAATATATTTACACAAGAAAATATAGCTGCTATTCACAATAGGTAAGACATGAAATCAACCCAAATACAAATCAATGATATACTAGATATAGAAAATGTGGTACATATATACCATGTAATACTATGCAGCCATAAAAAGGAACAAGATCATGTTTTTTGCAGGGTCATGGATGGAGCTGGAAGCCATTATCCTCAGCAAACTAATTAGGGAACAGAAAACTAAACACTGTATGTTCTCACTTATAAGTGGGAGGTGAATGACATGAACACATAGACACAGGGAAGGGAACCAACACACACTGGGGCCTGGCTGGAGCAGGGGGGTGGGACAGGTGGAGGGAGACCATTAGGAAAAATAGCTAATGCATGCCAGGCTTAATACCTAGGTGAAGGGTTGATAGGTGCAGCAAATCACCGGGGTATACAATTACCTATGTAACACACTTGCACATCCTCTACACATTCTGTATCACAGAGCTTAAAATAAAATTTAAAAAAGAAAGAAAGAAAGAAAATATAGCTGGAACACTAACCTTTGAAAGTTGCCAAGGTAGCAACAATGACATAATGCTTCTTTACAAATGGCAACAGTCTAACCTTGCCTCAAAGTCCCAGGAGTAGGTGGTTCTCCCTGCTTCTACACTGTATCTTCTTCACCCTAGAGCTCAACTGCCTTTGTGTGTTCAGAGGCCCAGTGACATACTCTGGGAGAAGAACAGCAGTTGGCCCAGATTGTTTTCTGACTCTGACACTTACTTTTGACACTTATTCCTTTAGTCAACCTATTAATGGATCTTGTCTGTGGATGGCAAAAATAATATTTCCTTTAAAGGAGTGTTGATATTCACAATCATGCCTCTAGCAAAGGAAGGGTATGGCTCAATAAATTTCAGGTTCCCCAGCCATTCAGTCAATTGGTAGGTAGCTTGGGTATAGAAATCTTGTTTGAGTCATTCTTTCAGGGAACTTTGAAGTTGTTGCTTCATTGTTTTTTAGGGACCAATGTTGAAGAAATTTTCCAGTGACAATCTGATAGTTATCAACATAGACGTGGGCTTTGTTTTCCTCCTGGAAACTTTAGAATCTTTGTATCCTTAGTGTTCACAATGATTATGTAGTTGTGGGTCTTTTAAAATAACCAATATGGATGTACAAAGAGCTCCTTTTAATCTTGAACACTCATGTTATTCAGTTGGAAAATAGCTCTTCAAGTATTTCTTTAATAATTTCCTTATTTTTGATTTCCTAATTCTCTCTTCCTGATACTTCTATTAGTTGGATATTAAGCTTCATAGAATAATTTCCTAATTTTATTATCTCTAACATTTTGTCTTTATCTTTTCTTTTCTTTCTTTTTTTTTTTTTTTTTTTTTGAGATGGTGTCTCACTCTTGTCACGCATGCTGGAGTGCAGTGGTGTGATCTCATCTTGCTGCAGCTTCCGCCTCCCAGGTTCAAGCAATTCTCCTACCTCAGCTTCCTGAGTAGCTGGGATTACAGGCCCTCACCACCATGTCCTGCTAATTTTTGTACTTTTAGTAGAAATGGGGTTTCACCATGTTGGCCAGGCTGGTCTCCAACTCCTGACCTCAGGTGATCTGCCCATCCGTGCTGGGATTATAGGCATGAGCCATCATGCCCACCCTCTCCTACCTTTTAAGCGATTTCTTGATTTGTATAGTTTAACCTTCTAATAATTTAAAAACAAATTTACCATATTTTTTAATTCCATGAGTTTTTTTTTTTTTTCTTATTCTCTACTTTTTTCTTCTTTGTATAGCATCTGGTTCTTGATTTGTAGATTTATTCTCTTTTTAAATTTTTCTTTACATACAAATTAGGATTGATTTATTTAATTCTGTTCCTAAAAGTATCTCTGTTTTCTCCAGTATGTGTTTTTATATTTGTTTATCTTGGTCCTTTCCCCCTCTCCCATTGTAGGTTTTACTCAATTGACTAGCTGGTCTTCTATTGCCCAGTCATATGTGAGAATGAATCAATTGAATGGTCAAATGAATATGAATAGGACTTACCAACTGGTGGATTTAATTATACAGTGAGTAGGTACAGAGATTACCTTGTATTTTGTAGTCCCTACATGCCAAAATGCAGAGCTCTTTGCTCTGAAGCCCTAACTCCCACACTCGTGACCTTAGTCCACCCCAGATCATTTTAATTTTCTCTCAAAAGGAAAAACTTTTCATTGTATCCTCCCAGGGTGTGATGAAAAGAGTTAAACAGTGGGAATGGGGGGCAGGTGAATCCATTTTCACACCGCTCTATTTTTCACCCCTCATCCCACATCATCTTCGGCATTTCTACATCTTAGCTCTCTCTAGGTTTTTGCAAGATAGATGGGGGCCCTCCTTGGCTGTGCCCTTAATCTGTCATCATCCCTCCACTTACCTTTCGTCTCCCGGAAACACATGAAATGCATCGTTCACTTAATTACCCTCATTATATTCTTTTCATTGTTCTGAGCCTGTATCCACTTTGCTTCTTTACTGTCATTTTAAAGAGATGTTGGGAAAAAGAGATGACAAATATATGCTCAGTTCATCATTGACCTTAATTTTCTTTTTCTGCTTGTTCTAAATCAAGGAGGATCATTACCTTCTCAAGAGGCTACGCCAGCACTTCTTAGCTAGTCCACTTCTATATCCTGGAACTTTAGTTTTAAAGTAGAAAAGCCATCTTTTTTGACAGTCTGAGCCTACACTTTTCCCCAATTATACTAAACAGCTTCTCTGCTTTCATGAATTGACAACCCCACTAACGCCTTTAAATCTTGGAATATTCAGTATTATTTGATGTGTGTAGGTGTGTAATGTTCTGAGTAACAGGAAAGTGAATCACTGAAAAAAAAAAAAAAGAAAGAAAAATGGGCTTAAAAAAATTAAACAACAAAATGTCTAAAGGTTTATTTATCATTTTATAAGATCTCACCTCCACAGGGCATTTCAAACTGAACAGATTATTTAAGAGAAAAATCATTCTGGAGACTATTTAGGCCTTCTTTTCAAATAGTTATGGGAATTAAGACACTTTGATTTTTTTTCTTGACAAGTGCTTAGTATGTACTTACTGAGTAGAAAGCTGGAATAGAAATTTGCAAAGAGAAATGTCGTTACTGAGTAGAGTCAAGTAATGCTCGGTTTGAGCCCCACATCTGTCATGTTCTACTTTCCCTAAGATAGTTAAGGTCTCTGCATCTCAGTTGCCTCAGTGATAGTTAATATTAATTACCTCCTTTGGGGTGATCATGAGAGAGAGAGTTAATGTGTACACAAAGACGTGCGTAATGCCTGGCACTTGGTTAGCACCTATTAAATTGCAGACGATTTGATTATGAGGCAAACAGCCTTTAAAATGTCATTGCCTACCCTCTTCTTAAAATTGTGGGAGGAAAAAAAGCACTTCTTCACAGACATATCAAAGTTTGCATAACTCCACAAGCCTTAGCATACCGTTTCTTTAATGTATTTCTCAGTTCCTCTGCTTTTGTTTAAGGTCAAACAGAGCCAGGAGACCACTTAAACAATATTATCTAGCCAGATGAATTGTCAAACAGTAATGACCCCTTTGGACTGTTTGTTTTTCAGTTTTCATAATTTCTTACTGAAGAATCACTGACCAATCTGTGACATGACAGATCTTGATGTCTTCCAATTATGTGCAATTATGGAATATATGAATTAGAGCTATTGTCCTTTCCTGTGGTGGAGATGGACTTTGTGCCTCTTTATTTGCCTAATGAGGTTGAGTCCAGGAGCTAGACAATGGAATTCTTTTAATATTTATTTCAAGAGAAGCCATAAACATATTACAAAGTAGTATGAAAATAGGCAAACATTACTAAATTTATAGGAACAGATTTTTTTTATCTCAAGCATACTAATTACCAACTGTTTATAAATTGGGGAAAGAAATCAGTTATAGTCTTTCATTTAACAAACAGCCATTACTACTGAACCATACTGTGCATGTACACAGTGATGAAATAAAAAAACCGCTCATGAGATTAAAAACTGCTGTTTTTCATTCATGCACCTATTAACAAAATTTGTGTGTCCTTACTTAGGCACTGGGAATCCAATAGTGAATAAACAAACAGACATGATTCTTTCAGGAGCTTACTGTCTATTGGAGGAAACTTTTGCTAAATGAACATTCATAGACATAGATGTAGAACTGCACTGTGGTAAGAGTAATAAAGGAAACACCCGGTACTATGAGAGCAGTATTGCAGCGGGCTGACTTCTGCATCAGTGAAAATTCTTTTCTCTCGAAAAGACGACTAATCCGAAATGTGAAGGATAAAGAGACATTAACTATGGGTGAATGAGGAAGAAACACTCCAGAAGATGCAAAGTCTCTTCAAGTGGAGCTTTTGGGGAATTGAAAAGAGGACAATATATTTTGACATAGAGGACAAAGGCAGGAGCATGTGTGAATTGAAGCTCTAAATTCCTTCTCTTGTAACACCCCACACTGTCCTTTTAGTTTTGCTTTCATTTACTCATTTATTCATTCAGGGATTCAACAAGTGACTATTCCATTCCAGTTCTATGCTGGCACCATATTAGGTACAGATAAGACAGTGATTAAGATATAGCCCTGGCCCCGAAGATCTTACAATAGAGAAAAAGATGTCAAGATGCTGTGGGCCCTAGAGGAAGAGCACTATCCTTGGCCTACATTTAGGAAGCTCATGAATTAGCAGAGTGAAGAGGATAAGGAAGAAAATTTCAAGAAGTAGAAAAAGTGTGTACAAAGGTTCAGAGGCAGGCCAGGTGCAGTGGCCTAAAATCCCAGCATTTTAGGAGGTTGAGGCAGCCAGATCACTTGAAACACAGAGTTTAAGACCAGCCTGAGTAACATGGGAAGGCCACATCTCAACTACAAATACAAAAATTAGCTGGGTGTGGTGGTGCACGCCTGTGGTCCCAGCTACTTAGGAGGCTGAGGTGGGAGGACTGCGTGAACCTGTAAGGTCAAGGCTGCAGTGAGCCATGATCATGCCACTACACTCCAGCCAGGGTGACACACCAAGATCTTGTCTCAAAAATAAAACTTAAAGTCCAGAGGCAAAATAATGTTTGGCAAGGCCTATAAATCACAATAGGATCTGCAAGGTTTCCTATGTAGACTATGAGGTCCTAATTAATAATAAAATAGAGGCAGAAAAGCAGACAGTAGCCAGTCTTTAAAGATCTGTTACGTTGTGTTAAGGGTCTCGGATTCTTTTCTTAAGAGTTATGGGAAGGCACTCAAGCAAGAACTTCAAGCAGGACAATTGGTGTGATCAGATCCACACTTTAGGAAATGATCAGACTTTGGCAACATGGAGATAGAATAGCTCAGAAGCTACTGCAAGAACACAGCCAAGAGATGATACTGGTCCAGACTAACTTAGTAGCAGTGTAAATGAATAGATATGGACAGATTTTTGTTCTTGTTGTTTTGAGACTGAGTCTCACTCTATTGCCCAGGCTGGAGTGCAGCGGCACAATCTCGGCTCACTGCAATCTCTGCCTCCCAGGTTCAAGCTATTCTCATCCCTCAAACTCCCAAGTAGCTGGGGTTAGAGGCACCACCACCATGCTGATTAACATTTTTTTCTTTTTAAATTTTACTTTAATTTCTGGGTTACATGTGCTGAACGTGCAGGGTTGTTAAATAGGTATACATGTGCCATGGTAGTTTGTGCACCTATCAACCTGTCATTTACATTTCAAGCCCCTCATGCATTAGGTATTTGTCCTAATGCTCTCCCTCCACTTTCCCCTCACCCCTCAACAGGCCCCAGTATGTGATGTTTTTCCCTGCGTCCATGTGTTCTCATTTTGTATTTTTAGTAAAGCCAGGGTTTCACCATGTTGGCCAGGCTGTTCTCCTAACCTCAAATGATCTGCCTACCTCAGCCTCCCAAAGTGCTGGGTTTACAGGTGTGAGCCACAGCACCTGGCCTGTGGACAGATTTTAAGGTTGTTAGGAAGCTAGAATTTATAGGACATGACACTTGACTGGATGTAGGGTAGAGGGAGATTTTCAAAATGTCTTCTGTGTTTCTGGCTTGGGGCAGCTAGGTGGACGGTGGGCATAACCCAAACAGCAGAAAAGTAAGTGGATTTCCTACTCTGTAAAGTGACCTTATTTTAGTCACCTTAGATGGTTGTCTACATCACAAAAGAGCTAAATAATTGACACAAAGAAGGTGTTCAATAAGCCGCAGGAATCATTTTTACATATGAAGTTCTCTAGAAGAGTTAACTACTGAAGTAGGAGGTAGTAGTTACTGAAAATGTCAGAGACGTCTTTATAGAGCAAGTGAGCCGGGTCTTAAGTGAAGAGGAACACATCACTAGGGAATAAATGCATGGATGAGTGGCAGGAAAGACATTCTTGGCAGAGAGCACAACAGGTGCAGAGCTAAGAGTTCCCCAAGAAATTGAACATGGCCCACTGTTTCTGCAGCACAGTGTTTGTGAAGGGGGTGATAGAAAATGAACTAGAAACATAGGGTGGGAATAGATCATAGAGGTTCCATAAAACAAGCAGAATGTTAATTCCAGGCCAGCATTTGACAAAACATTTCTGCAGAACACAAATATCCTATAAATGTAAACATAGACAAATTAATATAAAAAATCTGATTGGAACAAAGTTAAATTAACTTTTTTATTGCAGTACCTCTCAGAGCTTTTGTATGTGCATTAGAAACCTACAACAGGGAGCTATAGCATGAGACATTTTTTTTTTTTCAAACTCTGCATCTCTTTCCAAGAATACAGATTGACAAATGCCACAGAAGACACTGATTCTGTGCTATTGGATTTAGGAAACTTTACACTAGGCAGTGAGGAACCATGAGTTAGAAAGATCATATTGACTTCATGAGGAGGGTGACATGGAAGGGGTAAAGACTGAGGGCTTGATAATCTTAAGAAGTTCAATGAGAGAATAAGACAGCAAAATTATATATGCTAAGTAGAGAGAGGTGGTGGGAGGGACAGGCAGGTGCTCACTTGGATATGTGTGTGTATGTTTTAATCATACATTGGACACTCAGCCAGTGCTATTTGTAGCCTGTAGAAGCTAGGGAAAGCTTCACAGGAAAAGTATAAAGCTCTATGTCAATATGAGAAATTACTATTTCAAAACTCTTTTGCATTTGTGATGCCTTTTGATCCCCTCATGTGGCATGTGTGCAAACCCAGTATGAGAGAAGTTAAGCAAATTTGCTCATAGTGCCAGAGCTGATGGAATGCAGAAGTGACCTTTGCTCTTCCAAGTCTGGGGCTCTTTATATTCTATTTTGTTCCCTCTGAGCTCAGACTCAAGCTGAGATTTGAAGGATAGGTAGGGTTTGCATAGGTTGAAAAAAATAAGTAAAAACATTTTGCTTCAGAGAAAAAAGTACAAGAAAGGACACAGAGGCATATGAATGGTATGACTGACAGTCTGGAAAGTGTCACTCTGCTAATGACAGTAATCTCTCCATGAGTCTTCCCATCTTTCAAGGCAGAGCATGTGACATATGTAGTGGCTTAAGACCCACACTTAGAAGGGTCCCATGCTTGGTTTAATGCACCGTTGTTGCTGTCTTAAAATTCCAAATACTTTAAGAACAAAAGACTCCCCCTTTTTGATTTGGGCCCTACAAATTATGTAGCCAGTCTTGCTTCAAGGCCTAGGTCAGGTGTTCTACTCATCTATTTTATCTTTCAAAGTTATTCTCACTCTACTAGATGCCTCTACACTTTTACACTGTGGTTAGTTCACACTTGATTGGTCTCTTATTTGCACATGAAGTATAACTGTTATCTTTGCAATCAAGTCATGAGCTCCTTACGTGCAACTAGATAAGCTAGTGCTAAGCACATAGTAGGCAGGTAATAAAAATTTGATGTTGAATAAATGTGCCTCCATTATAAGCCCACTGACATGAAGTTTCATACTCCTTCGTAATGAAACCATGTCTTTGAGTTAAAAAAATTTAAAAGAGCAAATCTCCTAATATAATTCAAGGATGAGGACTACACAGGTGAATAAATCCAGCATCCATGTCAACAATGACAGCACTCATAAACATGACAGTATCCAACACCTAATACCAAGAGCGAACATTTATTAGGTGTGTATTATGTGCCATGTTGCTTTAGGCATTTCATTCCATCTTTACAACTACCCTATGAGTGGATCCTATTATTATCTTTGTTTCACAAATGAAATTTGAACACAACATGATTAAGAAACTTGCCCATAGTGAAGGATGTGAACAGACACTTTTCAAAAGAAGACATTTATGCAGCCAACAAACATATGAAAAAATGTTCATCATCACTGGTCATTAGAGAAATGTAAATCAAAACCACATTGAGATACCATCTCATGCCAGTTAGAATGGTGATTATTAATAAATCTGGAGACAACAGATGCTGGAGAGGATGTAGAGAAATAGGAACACTTTTACACTGTTGATAGGAGTGTAAATTAGTTCAACCATTGTGGAAGACAGTGTGGTGATTCTTCAAGGATCTAGAAGCAGAAATACCATTTGACATAGCAATCCCATTATTGGGTATATATCCAAAGGATTATAAATCATTCTAATATAAAGACATGTGTATTCATTGCAGCACTGTTTACAATAGCAAAGACTTGGAAGGAACCCAAATGCCCATTAATGATAGATTGGATAAAGAAAATGTGGCACATATACACTTCATGGAATACTATGCAGCCATAAAAAAGGATGAGTTCATGTCCTTTGCAGGGACCTGTATGAAGCTGGAAACCATCATTCTCAGTAAACTGACACAAGAACAGAAAACCAGACACCACATGTTCTCACTCATAAGTGGTGTTGAACAATGAGAACACATGGACCTAGGGAGGGGAACATCACACACTGGGGTGTGTTGGGGGTGGAGGGTTAGGGAAGGGATAGCAGGGGGGTGAGGGTATTGGGGAGGGATAACATTAGGAGCAATACCTAATGTAGATGACAGGGGGATGGATGCAGCAAACCACCATGGCATGTGTATACCTAGGTAACAATCCTGTATGATCTGTACATGTACCCCAGAACTTAAAGTATAATAAAAAAAATACAATTGGCCATGAATTGATAATCAATGGGTGCATGAGGTTAATCATATGATTCTCTTTATTTTTACATATGCTTGAAATTTTCCCTAGAAAAAATTAATAATAATAATACAAGAAACTTACCCACAGTAAAGATTTAACCTTAAGCAGGCTGGTTCTCAAAAGTCAACCATTTGCCTATTATACTTTACTGACCCATCATAGAAAAAGGAGACTCATATCTTGCTTATATCATTACCAGTTAAGTGTTGTATCTGTGAGAGCCACTTTTATTCTCTATGAAAGAATATGCTGCAGACATGATAGCACTGTAATTCTAAACTTGCACCCTTCTTCGTACCTTTCTTTGGACACTGGCCTTATTTTTTAATCTCTCTCTTCTTTTTCCTATCTGTGAAATAGACATAATGAGTCAACATTTGGAAGCAGGAAGTGCTCTAAACTATGTTGTTGTTGTTGTTTTCCTGGGGAGAGAATACAAAACCATCATTAAATTCTCTACAGGATCTCTGATCCTAAAATGCTAAAGTCACGGCTCAGGGCCTATGCTACTTTTCAAATGTAAATTTATAAACTTCAGTTTTCATCCTTTGTTCAGTCCTTGTAGGGCTGTCAGATGCCAAATGGAAATTGCAAAGGTCTCTATTTACGAGATGTTTAATATCATTTTTTCACTCTATATTTATTCCATACATATTTATTGAGTTTTAAAATATATACAACCTTGCTTACAAGTTCAAGGTCCATCTAACTCTTGAATTCTGGCTCCTGTAACTTATCACACTAGTACAATAATAGCCAGAGTGACAACCTTGTTTGTATAATGCTTTGAATTTGTCAACATGTTTCTCACATAATGAGCTAAGTTTACCATGTGCTGTGTCCTAAACCTTCTAAAACTGCCTATACTTTTCAGATTTCCTCCAAAGAAGTAGAGTGCGGCAGACCATGATGGTGTAGGCAAAGGATAATAGAACTGGTTCTCAATGAGCATAAAGGCTTCCTACCTCTGCAGCTATGGCTCAGTGGGACTGATACAGCCCCTCCTGCAGCGCTTCCCTGGCCCACCACAGGGCTTAAAAGCAGAGGCAAGGGAGAAAAGAGGAACTCTGTTATGTTACAGTTTTGTCCAGGGCTGGCCCTAGTGACTTTTGAAAGACGGTGGTAGTTTCTCCCCTTGACACTGATCTTAACATACTGGAGAGTTCAGCCAACTTAATTGTTCAATAAATTAGTCCCAAAACAAAGTTAAGAAGAGCCATTGTGTGTGGGTGGATGTGATCATGGGATTCAGGACACGAGTTTTCATGCTAATCTGTCACCAAATTACCAGGTAATCTGGCCAAGTTGCATCTTTTCTGTAGGCTTTCCTCATCAGCAAAATGATGGACCAGACCTAATACTCTCTAAGGCCGCTCTTCAGCTTTAACTTTGCAAGATGTATGATTAGCATTGCCTAGAGTTAGACAACTGATAAGTTTGAGGGTAGAATCCCAAAACTGCCCTAACTTCTGACAACAATTGCAAATTCAGGAGGTTTCCAAAACTATTCTCAGTTCTGATAATTCACAAGAGGAGTTCACAGAACTCACTGAAAGTAATTATACTCATGGCTATGACTTAGAAGGAAAGGATACAATTTAAAATCAACCAAAGAAACAGATACATAAGGCAGAGCCGGAGAGAGTTCCAAATGCAAAATTTCAATTGTCTTCAGGATGCATTACCCTCCTGCCATTGACCTGTGACAATATGTATAGAGTATTATCAACCAACAAAGCTTAGCTGAGCCTCATATTCAGAGTTTTTATTGGATTTCAATTATGTAGACCTGATAGACTGTTTGATTATATACATGATTGAACTTTCTGTTCAGGTCACCTGATAACCATGTGACCCAAAACTTCCACCCTAAGTCACCTGGTCATTCTGTTATTGCCACCCCAACTCTTAAGTTCCACTGGAGCCAGCCCTCACCCTAAACAAAGACGTGCTGTTATATATCACACAGATTACCTCCAAAAAGCCTAGGGCAAAAGTCAGGCCTCTCGTCGGGCAAGGGTAAATTCTTAAATACATAAGCATCCTAGGTTTGTTGTTCATTAATTTTCCTTCATGACTGATCCTTATTATTAAGCAAACACATATTCACTCTTTTATTTTTTCAGAAGGTATATTAGCATAACTAGTAGTGCCAGACACTTAATATAAAGCAGGGAACAAAATAATTCCTGTCTCCCTGGAAATTATGTTCTACTGGTGTAATAACCAAAACTGAACAAATATATACCATCTAGTTGCAATATAGGGATAGAGAGTGATGGGCAGAGATGGAGGTGCTAATTTACTTTATACAGAGTGGTCAAAAAAGGTATCCCAGTGAAGTTGATACTGGTACAGACACCTGAAGAAGTAAAGCAGTGGGCTATGCTGGTTCTGAAAGAGAGGGAATAGCAGATGCAAAGGTCTTGGAATGAGAGTGTTCTCCTGTCTTCCTGTCTTGTCTTCCTCCCATGTCTATAGGTGTGGTGGTGGGAGGGGAGGTGACATTTGGTGGTGCTGCAGGTGATAAGTTAAAAAAAAAAATTCAGAGCTATAGCTGGAGCTTAATCTTTCCAGCGTTTTAAGTAAGTTTTAGTCTGACTGTGTAGGAAGCCAATAAAAGGCTTTGAGCAGAAAAGTGATGTGAAGTGATTTGCATTTAAAAGGACCATTCTGCCTGCTGCTTGGAAATTACTCTGTAGGGGTTGGGGGTGAAGGATGTTCAAATCTATTAAAATAATCTTGGTAGTAAGATAGGATGGTAGTTGGAGCATGGTAGCAGTAGTGGAGATGGGGAGAAATGGTTGATTCTGGACATATTTCAAAGTTAGGGCAGGCAGGATTGAAAAGATTTGGGGAATGAGAGAGTGAAATGAAGGAACAGGAGGGTGAGGCAGGGTTTGGTAAGGCAGAATTAGGGACTGAGATGCCTTGTAGATACTCTGTGAAATATCAGCTTGGCCGCTGGTGATATTGCTCTGGATGTCAGGAGAGAGGTTTGTGCTCAAAGTTCAGACTTAGGGTTTTGTTGTTATGTGAGTGGCAAGCTGTGGAAATGTGGATAGAGAAGTCTAAGAATTTTGAACTCTAGTGTAGTTACACATTTAGAGGTCATAGCAGTGAGGACCTGCCAAATGAGCCTGGGAAGTGTACACTGAGATAGTAGAATAAAGACAGAGCAGTGCTCAGGAATCAGTGAAGAAACTGTATTAGGAAGGAGAGAATGCTCAGTTGTATTAAAACACACACACACACACACACACACACTCTATTTGTGTGTGTGTTAAAGACAATGAAATATTTAATTCAATAAGTCCTCAGAAATTAATCCACTGATCATGTAACCACAAAATTATCTCCAGTAGTACAATCTAAAAGACTACTAATGGTTCTCAACTAGATGGCTACCAACTGTGCCTTTAAATTTCTCCACCTTCAGTGGTCATAATAGTGTCCAAATGCCCAGAGATGAGAATTCCTTTTTTGGCAATGACATCTGGCTATTTGGCTACTTCTCCTAGCTGGAATTGAAGACATAGGTGCTGAATTCCTTGTCCAGTTGAACTATTAGGATGGTAACTATTACAGTGATGGAATAGCATATTACATCTTTCTTGTCTGAGTTTATTATATGGTACCATCTTACTTTTAGAATCTTGGTCTTTTTGTATTTTATTTACTCAGCTTTCTAGGTTTTTTTCTTTTTTACTGATGTGTGTGTGTGTGTGTGTATGTGTGTGTGTGTGTATAATTTTATTGTACTTTAGGTTCTGGGGTACCTGTACAGATCATGCAGGATTGTTGCATGGGTACACACATGGCAATGTGGTTTGCTGCCTCCATTCCCCCATCACCTACATCTGGCATTTCTCTCCATGTTATCCCTCCCCAACCTCCCCACCCCCCACTGTCTCTCCCCTAGTCTCCCCAACAGATTCCAGTGTGTGATGCTCCCCTCCCTGTGTCCATGTGTTCTCATTGTTCAACACCCTTCTAGGAGTGAGAACATGTGGTGTTTGATTTTCTGTTCTTGAGTCAGTTTGCTAAGAATGATGGTTTCCAGATTCATCCATGTCCCTACAAAGGACATGAACTCATGATTTTTTTATGGCTGCATAGTATTCCATGGTGTATATGTGCCACATATTCCTTGTCCAGTCTATCATCAATGGGCATTTGGGTTGGTTCCAGGTCTTTGCCATTGTAAACAGTGCCACAGTGAACATATGCGTGCACATGTGTTTATAATAGAACAATTTATAATTCTTTGAATATATACCCAGTAATGGGATTGCTGGGTCAAATTGAATTTCTATTTCTAGAATAGAAATTCCTTGAGGAATTGCCACACTGTTTTCCACAGTGGTTGAACTAATTTACACTCCCAACAATAGTGTAAAAGTGTTCCTATTTCTCCACATCTTCTCCAGCATCCGTTGTTTCCAGATTTTTTAACAATCACCATTCTAACTGGCCTGAAGTGGTATCTCAATGTGGTTTCGATTTGCATTTCTGTGATGACCAGTGATGATGAGCATTTTTTCATGTTTATTGGCCTCATATATGTCTTCTTTTGCAAAGTATCTGTTCATATGCTTCTCCCACTTTTGAATGGGTTTGTTTGTTTTATTCTTGTAAATCTGTTTTAGTTCTTTGTAGATTCTGGATATAAGTCCTTTGTCAGATGGGTAGATTGCAAAATGTTTTTTCCTATTCTGTTGGTTGCCAGTTCACTCTAATGATTGTTTCTTTTGCTGTACAAAAGCTCTGAAGTTTAATTAGATCCCATGTGTCTATTTTGGCTTTTGTTGCCAATGCTTTTGGTGTTTTAGTCATGAAGTCCTTGCCTCCTTGCCTATGCCTATGTCCTGAATGGTTTTGCCTAGGTTTTCTTCTAGGGTTTTTATGGTGTTAGGTCTTATAGTTTGTCTTTAATCCATCTGGAATTAATTTTACTGTAAGGTGTCAAGAAGGGGTCCAGTTTCTGCTTTCTGCACATGGCCAGCCAGTTTTCCCAACACCATTTATTAAACAGGGAATCCTTTTCCCATTGATTGTTTTTGCAAGGTTTGTCAAAGATCAGATGGTTGTAGAAGTGTGATATTGCTTCTGAGGCCTCTGTTCTGTTCCATTGGTCTATATCTCTGTTTTAGTACCAATACCATGCTGTTTTGAACACTGTAGCCTTGTGGTATAGTTTGAAGTCAGGTTCAGCTTTCTAGTTTTAGGGGAATATGCAGATTGGATTAAAATTTACTATTCTGCATAATATATATGGAGGTATGTCTATATATATTTTCATCTTTAGTTTGTATAACTTTAAATAGTTTTGAGGCTCATCAGATTACTGCTACTTAGTTCAGTTTTAGCATTACATTTGAGTTCCTACCAGATAAAAAGTTATTTCTGAAGGAACACATTAAAACTATTTTTGCAAATGGAATAAAAATTTTGAAATAGTTCCTTTGTACCTCTGCTGTCCAATATGATAACCATGGTTATCAACCCCTAGAAATGTCTGTAGCTAGTTTTGAGAGTTTTTTAAGTGTAAAACACCAGATTTCAAAGGTTTGGCCTAAAAAATAATTTAGATATGTCATTAGTAATTTTATATTGATTATATGTTGAAATTATATTTTTGACATATTAAATAAGATAATTTTACTTTCAAAAAATTCAAATATAAATATATTAAAATAAATTTTATCTGTTTGTTCCTCACTTCTTAATGTGGACACTAGAAAATTTACAATTATAAATGTCATTTGCATTATATTTCTATTGCACAGAGCTATTCTATACATTCTGGTCACATACATGTTTTTATATGTGACCCAAATTATTTCATGTGTCTCTTGACTTCCTGGTGTAAAGAAAATGGTTTAATCTTTTCTATACATGTTTCATCCTATGGAGTATTTCATGACATTAAAAAAATACTTATATTTGTTTTACTACAAAATGATACATGTTCTAAAATATTTTTAAGAAAATATTTTTGTTAAAACACAAAAGAAAACTATACATAACCATTGCTAATATTTTGTTAGAACACAAAAGAAAACTATATATAACCATTGCTAATATTTTGATACATTCCTTTTAGCATATGCACATTTTTAACAAATAAATTATAGCAGTTGGTTTATTTTGTTTTACAGTTTGTTTGTTTGTTTGTTTGTTTGTTTGTTTTGAGATGGAGTCTTGCTTTGTCACTCAGGCTGGAGGGCAGGACAGTGACATGATTTCAGCTCATTGCAACTTCCACCTCCCAGTTCAAGAAATTCTCTGCCTCAGTCTCCGAGTAGATGGGATTATAGGAGCCCATCACCACGCCTGGCTAATTTTTGTAGTTTTAGTAGAAACAGGGTTTCACCATCTTGGCCAGGCCGGTCTTTAACTCCTAAGCTCATGATTCACCCACCTTGGCCTCTCAAAATGCTGGGATTACAGGTGTGAGCCACTGCTCCCAGCCTGGTTTATGATTTTTTAAACATACTATGAACATCTATCTTTGTCACTACTTTTAAGCTTTTCTGCACTTAAATATTTTAAGGATATAGCATACTCCCCATAAGTAACAGTGGTTTATGATAGTGATGATTTTTTAATCTTTAATAACAGCTTTACTGATATGTAACTCACATGCCATAATATTCGAACTTTTCAACTATACAATTCAGTGGTTTTTAATTATATTCAGAGTTATGCAGCTATTGCCCTATCTAACTTTAGAACATTTTCAACACCCCAAAAAGAAATCCTAAAGAAGTAATTCCCATCCTCTCTTTTTACCCTCCATCCCTGGCAACCACCAATCTACTTTCTCTCTCTAAACAGTTATCTATTCTGAACGTTTCATATAAATGGAATCATACAACATGTAACATTTTGTGTCTGACATCTTTTACTTAGAATAATGTTTTCAAGTTTCATCTATGTTGTGGCATGTTTCAATATTTCATTCCTTTTCATAGATGAATAATATTCTGTTGTATGGACATATAATATTTTGTTTATCCATTTATCAATTGATGGAATTTTGGGTTGTTTCTACTTTGCGGCTATTATAAATAATGCTACTACATGAACATTTGTTTTCAAGTTTTGCTGTGAACACATGCTTTCAATTACCTTCAGTATATACATAGAAGCGAAATTGCTGGGTCATATGGTAACTGTGCTTAACATTTTGAAGAACTGGCAAACTATTTGTGGGTATACTGTTACAGAATCCTATAAGCAATGTAGGACTTGAGGATTCTGATTTCTGCCACATCCTCACCAACACAATTGTGATTTTCAGTGGAGAGAATATTTATCCCTAAGAGAGACAAGTAAGAATCCAGGGGTGAGTGGTTGGAAAGAGACCTCCAGGTGATTCTGTTGTGACCTAAACCCACCCCAATAGACACACACACACACACACACACACACACACACACACACACACGGTCTCAAAGTAGCTCAAATCACAGTGGTTAAGAGCATTGGCTCTAGATACAGATCATGGGTTGGAGCCAGGCTCTCATCTCTCTGACTTCGGGTATATTATGTGCATCTATTAGCCTTTGTAAAATGAGATGATACTTACCTTATAGCAGCTGTTGTTAGAATTAAATGAGGCAATACAAGTAAAGCCCTTTGCCCAGTGCCTAGTACAGAATAAATGCTCAGTAAGTGTTAGCTATTATTATGTGAATGAATCAATATTTTTCCATTAAATGAATTTGTCATAATTTGCCTAACAAATTATTTTGTTGGGCATTTGGATTGTTTCCAGTTTTTCATGTTTATAAGCAATGCTCTTCAGAAATAATTTTATGGCTAAATTTTTGCCCACATCCATGTTTATTTTCCTAGAATAAATTCTGTGAAGTGTTATTTCTTGGTATATTTTTAAAAGGTTTGAAAGACATTTCTCAGTATTATTCTTGTTTAAATTATACTAAAGTTTTACTTTGAGGAGTGTAATCAGGTACTAAGTGTATCCCTGGAATATTGCTAAACTGGTGGAAATCCTCACCTTATACCCAACAAATATAATGTAAACTAAAAACTGTCTTGCACAGGACAACCTAAATTTAACTCTAAAACCGCTCAATAAGAAAAGGTACAAGAGGATGTTTTATCTCATACTCTCAGATCTGGACTCTTGAGTTTTGTAAGTTTTCTCTCATTGCATCAATATCCTACCTAGACAAGAAAAAGAGTTGTCAATGAAATCATGCACAGCAGATATTTTTGTTTAGTATTTAGGCAAATCAAGGGCAAGAGCAAGGTAACAATAGAACCTGAATAATCAAAGGGAATGATTCCTTGAGAATGGGCATGACCAAACATTCCTTACATTGTCAGGTCTAGCAGCCTTATAAAAGTAATCACTCACAAGTCTACCATGGCAATTTCATAACCAGCCTGGAAAGGATCAGACAGGGCATCAGATTTCCTCTGATGGATATGGGAAAGCTTCAGGGAAAGGTAGGATTTTAAGAGTTATTTAACATTATGGCAGAAGTTTGGTTGAATGGTAGAATGCTCTGGAGCTGACACAACTTTGGAGACTTAGTATACTCAAATTGGAGGGGACTTTACACAGATAACAGAGAAGAGGGGAAGATCTATCGGCAAGTAATGTGTTTCTACTGGTAGACTGGTAAATGTTTAACAACTGGGTCTAAACAAAACCCTGAATTTACATAGTTTTTAAAAAAATTTTTCCATGATATAACTATCCTACCATGGCAGATTTCTGATGTTAAGCTACCAACATAATGTCACTCAGTACTTGAATTTCAGTCGCAGAAACATTTACATGGTAAAATCCATTAAGAGTCCAGAGTCTAGAATTAATATAACAGACACTTTGAGGGCAAGAGGTTTTGCTTTCTTTTCCCAGGTTAAATGCCATGTTAAAGGATCACTTACGTGGTATTACATGTTGTAGCATGCACAAACAGGAATTGCAAACTTGCTAGAAATTCAAGAGGTCATCCTCTGGACAGTCAGCACGTAAACCACCTTAGAGAGACAGTTGTGCAATTGGTTCGTAGTGATCATAGAGAGAAATTCCATATGATTCCACAATAGAGAAATATGACTAGGTCTGCACATATACAATGTGAAAGTCAAGAGAAGATAATCCTAATTCCTTTCATTTGTACACATCTTCATGGTTTATAAAGGGCCTTTTGCAAGATGATAAAATTTCATGTATCCTGTTTCCAGCTGTTCATTAAGGCAGATTGATAGGCAGTAAAACCAAGGTTTCTAGGTCACTTCTGTTCACATGAACAATTGACTCAGAATGCATCTCTGCAATTCTCTGCAGATGGGAGATCTCATGAAGTGCTGCAAAAGGAAGAACAGTCAGTTTAGTGAAGCCTGGCTCTGAGCCAAATCTGGATTAAGTACTTTCCTTACCTTGCCTCTGAATCCACCCAATAATCCTGTGAAGGAGCAACTATTGTTTTCTTCCATTTTGCAAATATAGAGTTTCAGCGATGTTAAATTACTCACCAAAGGTCATGCAATTTATAAATGCCTGAGCTGGGACACAAACCAGGACTGTTTGACACCTAAAGCCTCTATTAAGAATCTCCAGACTAGCTTAGGTCAAAGGTTTTAATAAAATTGTAGATATTTAATGTGCTAATTGGACAGGATGACCTAAAAGGTTCCAGGTTAGGAAGCATTAGCCTAAGGAAGGAGGAGTGGGTATGTGAGTGTTGGGGAAAGGGACCATAACAAGGGTGGTCAAAAAAAAAGAATGTGTCCGCATGCTGTCATACTGAGCTGGGTAACTTACAAAGGCTGTGTATTTGTAATTGGCCTTTTCTATGTAAAGCATAAGCCTGAGGCTGGGCTCAGTAATCCCAGCACTTTGGGAGGCGGAGGCGGGTGGATCAAAAGGTCAGGAGATCGAGACTGTCCTCACCAATATGGTGAAACCCTGTCTCTATTAAAAATACAAAAATTAGCTGGGTGTGGTGGAGTGTGCCTGTAATCCCAGCTGTTTGGAAGGCTGAGGCAGGGGAATCGCTTGAACCCAGGATGTGGAGGTTGCAGTGAGCCGAGATTGTGCCACTGCACTCCAGCCTTAGAGTGAGACTCTGTCTCAACAGCAACAACAACAACAATAACAACAAAAAGCATAAGCCTGAAATAGGTCAGTCTTTCAGAGCTCCCTCTGCTGCCTCCTTTGTAGACTATGGCCCCTTTTACATAAACTGTAAATTAAACACTAAGTTATATGACATCAGAGCCTGACTACATCTTATGCACTGATGTTGCTGAATCTCTGCTGAATCTCTAATCCTATACCAGTGTCTGCCATAGTAAGTACTTGCACATTTGTTGAACTTTGATGGTGGTGATGATGGTGAAAGTAAATATTCAAAGTAATAGAAATGTATTTTTCCACATATTATCTCATTTAATGATTGTAATAACTCTATGAAATAAATACTACTCATCTTCCTAATTTGTAGGTAAGAAAACCATGGTTTAGGGAAATCTCATAACTTGCTTGATGAAACTAAAATAAGTGACAGAAAATTAGCTCTGCCTGATATTGGATCCTTAGCAATTAACATTGCACTATCGTCAGCTGATACAGAATACATTTGCTGTATTTCTAAGAAAGCTCATGTTATTAAAATTAGATGATAGAATTTAAGTTCTATGAAGAAAGAAACTCTGTTTTGTATAAATCTATATCCTTGGCACCTATAACAATTTTTTTTTTTGAGACGGAATCTCGCTCTGTCCCCCAGGCTGGAGTACAGTGACCCGATTTCAGCTCACTGCAACCTCTGTCTCCCAGGTTCAAGCAACTCTCCTGCATCAACCTCCTGAGTAGCTGGGACTACAGGCATGTGCCACCATGCCTGGTTAATTTTTTTGTGTTTTCAGTAGAGATGGGGTTTCACCGTGTTAGCCAGGATGATCTCAATCTCCTGACATCGTGATCCACCCACCTCGGCCTCCCAAAGTGCTGGGATTACAGGAATGAGCCACCGGGCCCAGCCAGAACAATTCTTTGCATATGTTAAGTGCTCAGTAAATTTTGGTCGTGTATATGCGTACAGGAATAAATAGAAACAATTATTTCAATGGGAATACAGCTTATAATCTAGAAAATTTCCAGCTCACAACAGATTATTTTAGTATGAATTTTAAGAAGGGTAAAGGTAGGAACCCTAAATATTAAAGTGAGATATTCAGCAATTTATTCATTTGTTTAAGAAATGTTTGTCTCCAACAAATATAATTAAGCATTTACTAAGTGCCAGTTAGTCAATATGAAAAATCTAATGAGGCTGGGCACCATGGCTCATGCCAGTAATCCCAGCACTTTGGAGTTTGAGACCAGCCTGGCCAACATTGCAAAAACTCGTCTTTACTAAAAGTACAAAAATTAGCTGGGCACAGTAGTGGGCACCTGTAGCCCTAGCTACTCAGGAGTCCAAGGCAGGAGACTTGCTTGAACCTGATAGGCAGAGGTTGCAGTGAGCTGAGACCATGCCACTGCACTCCAGCCTCGGCAATAGAGCGAAAATTCCTCAAGCACAGCCTGGCCAATGAGCCTGGGCCTACCTGATTTATCACACAGCTCTGTCCCAATCTAGCCCATGATTCAGAAAGATAAGGAAGAAATTTTCCCAAATGCTATTCCAAGGCCTCCTGAAACAATTTAAGGTCATTCCAACTGAAGGCACGATGTCTTCTCATCATTTTGATTCACTAACAGACGAACTTAGCTTCCCCGCTCCCTCCCATACACCTCACACCCCCACTCCTACTCCAAATTATGCCAACCTCCAAGAGAAGCTGGACTGTGTAACTACAAAAGGACTGAATGTTAGACCTTGATGATAGATGCATCTCATCCCGTGGAAGAACCAACTGGTACTGAAGTGGATTAATTCAACTTGTACCCGTCTTCACCTGCTACTAAAATTTCAAATGTGGATTTTGAAGAAACAAGTGTGTAAGCCTTAACCACCAGATAAAAATAAAATGGAATCTATTGAAAGTTGGACTCCCCCCCCCCCGCCAACACACACACACAAACAAAAACTATGTCAAGGAACATTTCTACTCTTTTCTCCCAGAGATATGCAGTCACTTTCTGAAAATGGGGATGATGCCATTTTCTGTGTACCAGAAGTATCCATACTGCATGGAAATCTAATGACAATTCCCAACATCAGTTAAGGACTTGTTTTTCCATTTTTTTGAACTTCAAATACTTTCTAAATTGTGTTAGTCGAAGCATTGTGTGTATATAATTAACTCATAGGTCCCTCTGGGCTCATCTAGCTAAACTTGTGGAGCTTAACTGAGCAAGACATTTGCTGATGTCTCTCTCTGCGGTGATACCCATTGAAATGAATACCTTCTACAAGATGAAACCTAGGAAATGTCTTTTCCAAATTGGCTTTCTAGTGATCGGGGTTGATTTCTTTTCCAAATTGGCTTTCTAATGATTTGGGTTGCTTCATTAAATGTTTTTGGTAGTTTCATAATAATGACGATCTTATTTTCTTTCAAAAGTTGAGTTTGAAATTTGGGAAAACATGGGTGGGGATGGAATTCTATGTTTTTTTCCTAGTTGAAGTGAGAAGACAGGTCTCTTTTCTGTATTAATTGGTTACCTGAAAATCCCCCCAGGTAGCAGTGGCTCTCTGGGCACAGGGCTCTTATGCTTATGTTCCTGTGCTTCAATGTATCTTCCATGCTGAGAGCAAATGGAAGGTGTTCCTGCACCAGCAAAACCTAACAGAGGGGCTGCAGTACTTTGTCCAAAACGAAGTGCAAAGGGCAAGGGAGAGTGGACTTTTTCAGACTGACCCTGTTGACTACATTCATAACTCAGTCATACGCTTTCCTCCACCTGTGTAGACACAAATGCTTTATTGAATACCAGCCTCCTACAGTTAGAAGATATTTGACTTTTCGGAATGGAGGAGTCAGTTACAAAGTTCTGGCCCCTGCTCTCCCTTCTATTGCTAGTACAGAGGGCTTAAGATAGGCTCTGAGCAGCGCTTTCCACTCACTCCTCTTTTTCTGAAGCTTGGAGCCATAAACCTTATCCTTTAACTTCACCAAGAGACCACATGCATCATATAAGGGTGAGCAAAAGGGACCTGGATGTTGACTTCCTGACTATCCAAAGGAACCTACTTCTCTTTGCTGTTCTCAAGTGCAGGTGTCCGGAGAAAGGCAGTGAGCTAGGGGCTGTAAGTTGCTAGCTTAGACGCAGCCCTTAGCTGAGTGGCCCGAGAGGGGAGGAGGTTGGAAGAGCGTGTCTATACGTTCCATGTGAACCTGCAAGCTAGCTGCTTGCTGCCCAGGTGCCGGTTCGCGGCTGCATGCGCCCCACTGCAGCAAAGAGCAGCCGCAGCCTCTGCCTCGGCTACCACCGCTTCTGGGAAAGAGTCCTGGAGCTGCTGACGCGGTTGGGAGGAGCCTCGCCTTTAATGCACCAGCCGCCTCCAGCCTCCTGCAGCAGCAGCAGCAGCAGCAGCAGCAGCAGCTGCGAGTGCGCGCGTGTGGGTGTGAGGGTGAGTGCGCTGGCGCCGGCCACAGCGCCCTGCCCAGCTCCCCGCCAGCTTTCATACCCCCGCCTGTCGGAGCCGCCCTCCCGTGGGACCAGCACCCTCATCCCGGCCAGGCAAGCCTGAATCTTGCCCCTGCCATCTCGCCACTGCAGCGGGTCCAGAAAGGCACCATTTTGTCGCGGCTGCCCGCTCTCCCAGGGGGAGGAGGGATCTTTTTTGCATTTTGGAGCGGCTGCCAACGAGGGGAACCTGTTGGGCATCTCCCCAGCCCCGCTTGTGAGCGCCTCCCGGGCGGGCGGGCGGGACCAGACCCCTCGGGGAACGGCGCATCTTGGCACCCGGAGGCAGCGGAGGCAAGCGCAGCATCCTCGCTGGGAATTGGAGCTGGAGTGAGCGCACCGCGCGGGAGGAGCCGCCGCAGCCTCGCAGAACCCGAGTGGAGGAGGTGACAGCTCCATTGCCGGGTTTTTATTTTTTTTCTCTCCGCCTCCCCGTCTCCTCCTCAGGCTCGGACCATGGTGCAGTCCCACTGGCTCCCCTGCCCCCCTCTCCTGTGAGACTGGCTGCGGGGAGGGATCATGGATACTTGTCTGCCGGCTTCTGGTTCCCACGCAAGTAAGCCTGCTGTCAATGGAGGAGGACATTGATACCCGCAAAATCAACAACAGTTTCCTGCGCGACCACAGCTATGCGACCGAAGGTAACGCCAGCCCCACCGCATTCCGCCGCTGGGGCCGGGCGCAAGTTGCGGATCACTGTGCTTAGCGGGCAGCTGGGCGCATAGTGGCGGAGACTCCTCCGGGCCCGGGGCTGGGGCGGGGGCTTGGCTGGCTCCAGCAGCCTCCTGTGCGCCCCGCATCCATCTGGGCTCCCCGAGGCGAGCCCGGCGTTCAGCAGCAGGTGGACCCGGCGCCCATGGGAGTTAAAATGGCCCTCAGGGATTAGGCTTTTCAGGGTGGGGCTCTAGCCCGGAAAGATGACCCCAGGAAGGCAGATGACCCCTCCCCCCAAGATATTTGCAGGGGTCTTCGGGGCAGATAAAAAGGGAGGGGCCCAGTAGGACCTTGGTCCCCCCTCCCTGAGCGAAACGATGTTGTGTCTCACAGTGGCTGCAGGGAGGGCATGGTTTCATTTCCTGCCCATTCATCTCCCCGGTCGGCCAGTTTACCTGCTCAGACAATCAAAATCCCAAAAGGCCCTTTGCAAACGGGAGAACCTCTTTTCTTTTGGAAGTGTATTAGCAAAAATAAAAAGGTGGCTGGGGAAATTGTGCTCTGGCGACCAGCGAATGAGGCTAACACGTGGGGCGAGCAACGCGATCGGTGGGGCCTTTAAAAATCACCATTATGAATTCTGCAGCAGTAGTTTCTGCTGAATCAACAGCCAGCAGAAAGCAAGAGGGTTCAGCAGGCTGAGCTTTGCCAAGAGGTGAAATTGTCGTCTCTCCCTCTCTCCCAGCTTGTTGTGACATTTAGCCCTAGTGCTCTGCGGGCAGGGAGGGAAAGTCAGCAGGTGGAATCTCATTCTGCCTTTTGTGTGGGAATAGAGAGTAGAAGCATTTTTCCCCCAAAGCCAAAACTTTTGCATTTTTGCTTTCATTTTCTACCTGTAGGCCTTTATCCTTAGCTGCTCATACAAAGTGTTACATTACCACATTGTAATATCCACGCGAGAAAATGTATGTGGAAGTGCTTTAGGACAATGTTGCAAGGAGTGTTAATTTAAAATTATTATTCTTAGATGCTAAAATTTCTGTAATATTTAATCAAATCAAAAGACACCTAGAGAAATGTGATGAGGGGAGTAAAAGGGTTCAAGCTCTGAAAGACATAAAAAGATGCACACACATCTGGGGACAAAGGTGGCATCTTCTATAAACATCCCTGGAAGTTCTAGCTAGAAGGAATGCCCCTTGCTATTGAAAGTATATTCTCCATTTGTCATCATTTTTGGAGAGCATCAAGCCTAGTATGCCCATGGTGCTAGACAGATAAAGCAGGGCTGTAAGCTCTGGCCTCTAGGAGCTTAGAGATGGCTTTTACGACGTGCAGACCATCCCTCCCCTATACAGAGCACCATACTTACCAATTCCTTTTCTGCACATGATGGCAACCTGATTGTTAGAAGTTCTCCCTCAGTCTTAGTGCTTTGTCACTGACTCAGTGACCTGATAACATATGACTAACTCTGTATCTAAGCATGTCATCCAAGAGAGAAGTTGCCTTGAGTCTGTTGGCTCATGGGGGAGTATTTCTTCCTGTTTGTAACCACAAAGAAAGAGAGCCGCCTTCATGTTGTCTTGTATATTACATTATGCAGGGAAGGGAAACTAGCAAGCTGAGAAAATGCCCAAAGTGGAGCTATGTGTATAGGAGTGTCAATTGTGAAGAAATCAGTTAAAAATGACATTCGTTATTGCTTTCAGGGCCCTGGATATTACCTTTGTTCTTATTTTTATTGCATTTTTGAAAATTCTGATTCTGGATAGAATACCTCGGTTCATATAGTCAAAAATTAGATATGAGTTTATAGCAATGAGCTTTCTGACATGTAAGAATTAACCTCTCGGATTTCCTTCTCTTTCTCAAACACACACACACATACTAAATGCACTCAAAACTAACAAACCTTTATTTCACAGTAACTTCCAGGTTTTGAAATTTGATCTTAGAGAAGGTATGGAAAAAAAGGAAAATATAACTTAAACGATGTAAATATCAGAATTTGGATAGAGCAAGAAGTTCTCTACGGTTTTGACCTATTTGTTTCAGGGAAGATTCATGCAATTTTGCTGCCAGAGCGGGAAGAGTCCCTGTTCCTCCAATACCTTAAGACATGTTAGCATACCTTGAAAGAGGACCAGATCAATAGAATCTTTGTTAAAATTCTCCTCACTGGGAACTTGCCCCAAAAGTTTTCTTCCCCTTTATGAACTTATATCCACTTACTGGGTGGGAAATTAGCTTCTAGGTCCTTCTACAGATCTTGCTTTTCTGTTTCTTTTAATATTTCTACAGTTTCCTCCTACCTGCTTGGTTATGTCAGATTGTTCTTTTTTTTCCCTCCAAAATATCTCCTTATATGTATTTCTGAATTTTTCTTCCGTTTGCTCAGATCATTCCACATTGCAGTGTTCTATTTAAAGCTGAACGATTTTTGCTGTGTAGTTAGTGTGAAGGACTCTAAACTCAATTTGCATCATAAGTGGTGGCTGCAGGCAAGTTCATCAAGCTAAGAGCAAAGCAAATGCTAAAGGACACTTTCACCCAAACTCCCCTCTCTCAGACTCTCTCCCTCTCTCTCTTTCAAAATAATGCATGATGTGCATTTATTAAATAAATTTCCTAGTACTCTTTTTTTTTTTATTATTCTGAGCATGAAAATTACTGCCCTCCCCTATCTTTCCCTATCTTTCCTCCTCTTTTGAAGTTAACATCTTTGAGCATCTTCTATGAGCATCCAAACACTGTGCCAAGCTCTTTATGTATAGCATTTCAGTATATCTAAACCCTGTTAAATGGATGTCGTTATTTCCATGTTCAAATAAGGAAACAGATGCAACTGAGGACTGGAGACGTTACTAATTTGCCAAAAGTCACACATTCAGTGGAAAACCTTGTCTTCAAACTCAAGCCAGTGTCTGAAGGCCAGGTTCCCCACTAGGAAATTCTGCACTGTTTCATTTTCCTTTAACTATCAGTTCTTACTATGGGAAAGATTGCAATGGTTTTATCTTGGTGTGTAAGCTGTGTTTCCATCAGGCATAAAATCCTTTGCAGGGATAATTTGAAGTGTGTGTATGGGGTTATATATGAGGAAGGGACTTGGGTGGGTTGAAATTTCCCACAAAAATAAAGTCAACACAAAGGTTTGATTGTTTTTTTTCTTCTTTTTTGATATGAAACTCCAGGTTTTCTAACCAAGGATTCGTCTCTTAAATCTTTCTATATGTGGGTTTCCTGCTGTATTTTTAGGATTCTGTTAGAGCCAAGTAAAACCGTATCTCCATTATAGCAGTCTGTGAGTTTTCTAGATTAATCTTCCTACTTTCAAATGGGGCCACAGACTGAATATTCTACATAGATGGGGTGTTTAAAAATAACTGTTCTGTTCTCAGTTTCCTTAGCTGGAAAATGGGACTAACAATAGGATCCATGCCAAAGAAAAATTATTTGATACAGAGAAAGCACTCAAGCACTCGGGACATGACTAATACAAAGCCCAGCCTTAATTCATTATAGCTGTTATTATTACTTAATGTACTTGTTGGTTATAGTTGGTTATATTCTGGCAACAAGTGGGTTCCATCTTCCCTCAGAAGCCTTTTTTAAAAACTATCTTGTTTATACATATGAAAGGAAGAATAAGTTTACTATTCTGAGTAGCTCCTTTCAATTATTGATTCATTCGGCCTTTCATTCCTTCAACAAACAGTGAGGTTTGGCAGAAGGGATACAGGATGTTCCAGTACAGACATAGTCTCTGTCCTCATGGATCTTTCAATTTGGCAGAGGAGATAGTATTAGACAAATAATTTTGCAAATAAATATATAGTTACCAATTATGATAAGTGATACTTAGGAAAGGCACAAGGTGCCTTGGGGTCTTAAGGTAGAAAGGTGGATCTAATTTAGATTAGGAGTTCAAGGACAGCCTCTTAGAGACAGCTGAAGCTGAGAACTAAAGGATGAATCTGAAATTAACAAGAGCTGAAAGCATTTTAGGTAGAAGGGTCAATAGGTACAAACATTCAGAGAGATAAAATAGCCTGATTCAAGGAATGGAAAGATGACTATGGCTGGGAGGAGGGAGAAGAGTGACAAGTATGGGATTGGAGTCTGCAGTTCATTTTAGAATGTACCAAAAACAAGAAAGATTAGTGCTAGGATAGAGGAATGGATAAATGAATAGACATATTATAAAGCAAGTATAAAATGTTAAGGACTAAATCAAGGTAGTGAGTCTATGGATAATTACTGTATTTTTTTTTTCCAATTTGCAGTCTGTTTGGATTTTCATAATAAAATGTTGGGGTAAAAAAGACTGGAGAACTGTTCAGGACCAGATCACATCAAGCCTTGTAGACCACAAGGAGTTTGGAATCTCTCCAAAGATGAATGGAAAGCCATTAAGAGATTTCTATTGGAGGAGATGGAAATATGATCAGATTTGTTTTTTTATAAGCTTAGTCTGGCTGCTGTGTAGGATGGGGTTAGAGATCCAGGCATGTAGTGAAAAGGAATGAAAGTTGGGAGGTAATTAGGAGGTCATGGTGTGCTCCAGGATGGTGGCAGCAGTAGAGATGGAGAGAATTAGATGGATTTGAGATACATAATAGAGAAAAAATGCATAGGACTTACTTGATATGATTGGGTGCAGATGGAGAAGGTGATATCAAGGATGCCCAGAATTTTGCCATGAAAATGGATGCATAATGGGGCTTGTCACTGAAAGGGCAAACAGACTTTGAAAACTGATTAGTTTGAGAAGCCTGTGAGATATCTAGTTTCACAATGAGACTTCACAAGTAGACAATTGGATTTCTGGGTCTGAAGCTCAAGAAAAAGACCTGGAATAGATAATAAATTTGAGATTAAACATCACCAGCATATGAAAGGTACTTAAAACTGTGTGAATAGATGAGATATCTCAGATAAGAGCATTTCAGGGCAAAATTTGAAGCAGTGAGTGAGAAATTACAAGGAATTGGATCTTGGCTTGTTATGAAGAAATCGTAACAAAAAAGTACCTCACAATAGAATAGGGCCTTGGTAAGCATAACTAACCACACACTGACATTATTCAAGTAATACTATAACATATGGCCATTTCTCAGCAATGTGGTAGAATAAGAAGAGCCCAATCTTGGATGATTTGAGTTTAGAGGGTCTCCAAACTTGAGAACTGAGTGATTCATGAAATGCATTAGCCTTTTAGAGCCACAGAGAATAAAAGTGAGAAGTAAAGTTTTCTCCTTCATCCCCCATTCCATATACGCTCCAGAAAGAAGGAAGCTGTGCTGAATAAGACTGGGAAGATACATGAAAATGGCTTTTGATATGAAGATGCTGGGAGGGTATTGAAAAAATAAAAGGAGGTAGTGTTACGGGATGGAGAGCTGCCTCATAGTTCCTTAAGTTGCTTTGGTATTTGTATGCAAATGCCAGATCAGAATGCTATTTCCAATGCATATGGATGAATGTTTGAGCTCTCTGCTGTTCTCCGAGAAACCTGAAATGGGAGGTGAGAAGAGCTGCCTGATACTTTTATAAATGACCTTTCTGGGGATGGAGAAATGTTCTGCTACTAAACATAATAACCAGAATGCATTGAAAATCACTAGCAAGTATTTATTATTAGCATCCAGGTCCCCAGGGCCATTCCCGAGCCCTTTATGAGTGCTAGTCAGAAATGTACCAGTAAACCTGGGGTGAATAATATTAGGCCAGTCCTGTCAAAATATTGGTAATGCTGAATGAAAAGAGCACAGCTGTAGACTGACATTCCAAGACTTTGGTGTTTGCATGCAAGAAGAAATAAGGGTCCAATTTAGACACTTAGCTGAGGGAAAGGAACGAAGGTATCACGAGTAATGTCTATTCCGGGCATTTTCCTAGGTATTTCTCATGTTTACTCATTTAATCTCCTTCAACAACCCAGAAAGAATGGTTATTAACCCCATTTTTAAAATAAGAAATTTCCAGGTACAGAGAACCAAAGGAACTTGGGTAACAAACACATGTGCATTACAAACATACTCACCTGTAAGTGGCATAACCAGATTAGAGCCCATGACTATGTGGTTCTAGGCACAAGCTCTTTGCCCACCCATGCTTCTCAGGATCTTTTGGGAACATGCAAGTTGTGTTCCACTCTCCACATATATCCCCTTGGTGCCTACTTGGTGCTGCTGGTTCTTCTGCTCCTAGCACAGCAGTGCACATGTCTGGGCCTTTTCCATTATCCCACGGGGAGGGAGCTGAATTCTCCGACCCAATAACAGAATCCTTAGCTGACTTGCTCCTATAGATTTCTTCTGTTCTGTAATAAGAAAAGAAAAAAAATCTTTATGGAATTGAGCAATCAAGATGTGAGAACTAGCTGGAGTTTTTTTGAATAGCTTTCTCCATGCCCCTCATCCCCAGTGTAGGACAGTAACCATGCAGCTCCTGGGCTGAGCTGAGATGGGCCATCTAGACACCCACTCTCTCCAGCTCATGACAACTCATATAGTTGCCTGGGCCACAGCAAGAGGAATATGACAGAGGCAGCTGTGGGATGGCAGATGTCCTTTTGCACATAAATATGAAGATGTCTGAGGCCTCATTTTGGCCAGAGCGGCTCTCCAGCTGGTTCCCCTCATCTTCCATTAATAACAAGATGAGTTTTCTTTCACCCAAGTTGTCATCTTACCACCAAATTTCCTTCTTTTGCCTCTCCAGTAGAACTCTAGAATCAGGCTGAAAGTCAGCCCCAATAAAACTATCTCACAGAAAGCACAGATTAAATAATCTGCTAGGAACTTTGTCAGAAATAACCCAGGAACACTTGAGTTCTCCTGCTCCAAGTTCACTGTGGAAAGAGTTAATAGTGGGAAATATTAATAGTCAATGTTCATAGCTTTATGAACATTGGAGAAAGGGTCATCCTGGGTAATGGGAAGGGGTGTGTGCGTCTATAGAGGAGTCAGATTTTCACTTCTGTGCTTTAGAAGTAAAAGACTTGATTGCTTACAACAAATGTTAAATGAAGTGGGGTCTTCGGGTAAGGGGAAAAAATGATGTATGGAGTTTAGGAATCTAGAGGGGCCCCTATGAACAGGTTTTAACATGAAAAGGATGGGATCTGTTGGACGGAGTGTGCTAAGGGTACCTTACGTGTGGGAGGATGTGTTTCAGGTGTACTGGCCTTTGTGCTTGGTATATTAGTCAGCTCAGACTGCATTAGAAAAAAAGGCACATAACAGGTTTCTTAAGCTATAGAAATTTTGTTTTATCACACTTCTGGAATCGGAAAGTCCAAGATCAAGGTGCCAGCAGAGTTGGTTTCTGGTAAAGTCTCTCCATGTATAACCAATTTCTTGCTGAGTCCTCATGTGGCCTTTCTCCTGTATATGAGTGTGAAAAGAGAGAGAGAAATCTCTGCCACTTTTTTCTCTTCTTGTAAGCGCACCAGCCCTATAAGACCTTATCCTTATGACCTCATTAATCTTAACTATCTCCTTAAAGGACCTGTCTCCAAATACAGTCAAACTAGGAGTTAGGCCTTCAACATACAGATTGGGGTGGAGGGGGGCACAATTTGGTCCATAACACTGGGGAACTGAAAACCTCCTCCATCAGGCATTGCTTATCACATTGCTATGAATCCTTGTTAAGTAATGAACCTTAAGTGGTCACAGAATGGCAGGCCACCTTCTCCACTTAATGTAAAGGGATCAGCTCTGTGTCCCTCTACAGACACACAAGGGTATAGAGGGTAGCCAAGCTGTAAATGTCTCTACTGGGGAATATTGCAGCAAGATGCTGCTGGGAGTTCCCAGATAGTCTAAAAGACAGAACTTAGGTGCCTAAATACAAAATACCACCAGGAAGGGCTTTATCAGCAGGGAGAGCCACACAGGAAACTCAGTGATACTGACATTGCTCATGTAGCTTTGTAGAAGTCAGGTTAGGGCTAGAGACACTCAAGTTGGGAGGTCTGTTGGTTCATGCCAACAGCACTATTGTCACTCACATTTCCCTCTGCCTTTATGTTTTTGAGTAATACCACATTCTTTCTTGCTTAAAAGGATTCAAGTATGATAAGTAGATAAAGCATGAATCATCTCCTTCCCATGCCCATCCTACTTTCCAAAAGTTACCATTATCAGTAGTTAGTAGATTTCCTCAGAGCCGTCTTTCTATTCATACATTTAAATATACATGTACAGGTATATCATTGGGGAGGATGTTTGCATAAATAAATACACGCTGCCTGTTTTATTTGCACTTTGTTCATTCTCCTACTTAGTAATATGCCTTCAAGATCTTCCCATATCAGAACACCAACATCTGTCTTGTGCCTTTTAATGGCTGCACAGTGCTCCATAGTAAGACTGTACCAAAGTTTATTTAGTAGTTCTCTGTGGATAGAAAACTGTTTCCAGCTTTTATGTTACATAAAATGCTGCAGTGATTATTTGTGTATATGTGTTTTTGTTTAAATCTTCTCCTTCCTGATTTTATTATCCTTAAAGCTGAGATAACCATTCCCATTTCTTAGCAAAAGGGCAAGAAAAAAATCAGAAATCTCTGGTCTTCTGTTTGTTTTCTGTGTAATCTTGGATCAGTCATTTAAACTCAAGAACCTGAACTTCCTACTGTAGAGAATGAGAATACCTGGCATATCTATTTATATGTGTCCAGCGCTGTGTCTTCCAAAACCATTGTGGATTTGAGTGTTAATAAATAATAATGATCGATGGTAGTTATGGAGGGCTTTCTGTGTGCCAGGTACAGGCTTTGAGCTTTAGAGTATTTTGCTCATGTAATCCAATTTAATTGTATAGGCTGATACTGTTCTTATCCTCCTTTAAATGAAAAGTTAAAGCAGAATGATGTGATTACTAATCCATTGTTACACAACAGTGAGTAGAACAGAAGTCACATCCAGGTTTGTCTGATTCCAAACCCTGTGTTCTTAAACTTGGCAAAAATTCTTCACAATAGAGTATGTGAACACTCTACTTAAAAGCATAGTTATGATGTTGACAGAGAAAAGATGATACATTTTTCTAAAAAAATAAACACAAGGGTTTGATTTCTACCAAGGATTTGAAAATGAACTGAGGGAAAATGGGAAGGCAATGCAGTATTGTAAACAGTAATGTGGAATGCACATCTCAAGACCTGGGTGGGATTCCAGTCCTGCCACCATAACTAGTCACTTTTACTGTCTGGGCTTCAGTTTCCTAATCAACTATAATAAGGTTGAAGATGGGGAAGGGAAGACATGCTCTCTACAGACTTTTCTGACTCTTAGTTTCTATGAAGCATTATTTCTGTATTTGTGATCATCTAGATCTCTTTGGTATGTTCTGATGTTCTACTCGGGGATGAGACAGGGAAAACACGGGAATAGGCTTTAATGACTCCAGAAATTCCAGGTCTGGCTGTACTTCCTGATGGGTCAGAGCATCCTTCTGGCAAGAAAGCTCTGGTGCAGCCAAGAGGCGGAGCCAGAAAGGGAAACTTCTCTTTGCCAAAAGCTGCTGCAGATGGAGGAGCCAGTCTGTCTGGGCAACCACGACTTTGAGAGGAGCCATTTGGCAAAGTTGTTGGCAGGAGCTGCCTTGCAGCATGAATGCTGGAGACAGTCCTGGGCTGGAGTGAATCAGGGATGCAGCAAAGGTGGCTGGTGGAACAAATAACCATCTGGTGAGTAGGGCGCTGCTCATCTTGCCACACTGATGGGGAAGAGCAAGTGCCAATCAATGAGGTTAAGCTCTCAATGACATGATCTGACAGGCACAGTAGCATTTCTCTCCTGCTATTGTATACTCCATGGAGGGGGTTATAAACTCCAAGGGAAAGTAGTTCTTTCAGAAACTAGGAAGGCCCCAATTTCTTCCATTATTACAAAGTAGGAAAGAAAATTTATCAATTCAAACAAAAATTACTTATTGCCAGGTGCTATGTAGGATGTGCTGGGTCATATGGTGAAGTAAAAGAATATAGTATTGTTCTCAAACATCTTCCCATCTATTTGGGCAAGTGACACTCAGTCCTTCTCAAAATGTAATTAACCACAGAAGCCAGGGTGTGTGAGACTGTGTCCTGTTTATCTCTCTATTATCA
Source organism: Saguinus oedipus (assembly GCA_031835075.1). Taxonomy (NCBI): domain Eukaryota; kingdom Metazoa; phylum Chordata; class Mammalia; order Primates; family Cebidae; genus Saguinus; species Saguinus oedipus. The sequence continues at coordinate 23,873,368 of CM063170.1, forward strand.
TGAGGTGGCTGAGGTGGTGGAATGAGAGCCCACCTGACTCTAAACTCACCACTGGCTGTGCTAGTTCTGTGGCCTTAGGCAGGTCACTTCATCTTGCTGAGTGTTTTCTTGCCTACAAAAATATGGCAGGGAACTAGGCAACATGTTATTCTTTATATGTGAGAAATAAACAAATACAAAAGAATCCTTTCTACTCCATGCATTTGAAACCAAGTTGACAGTGAACTTAAAAAGTTAGGGGAAGGAGTCATAAAAAATAATATACCAAATTTACTAATTTCAAAGAAAGGCCCGATGAAGAATCAAGGCCTCACCTTTGAGTATGGGTCTGCTGATTGGGGGTGGTAATATTTTTCTTGCACGAACCATACCCCAAATGACAAACACCATGCCCAATTTTGATTTCCTTGAGGTTAAACAAGACCATGAATATCATAGAAGCAATCTTACTACAGAATTCTCCTAGATTCTTAAAATTATTCCCAAATTTTTATATCTCCTACTTTTAATTTGACAATTCTTTGTCAAGTCTTTTGAAATTATTCAACTGACTTTTCATATGAAACAATCATCCTTTCTTTTCACACTATTCTTCTCATCACCTCCATAATATTTAATTAAATAACAAGTATAACTGGCATCAGAAGATTTGGAAACAAACACAAATGGCTCTCAGTAAACATACAGCTCAACCTGAAAAAGCAGAAGTGTGCCTATGTACCAGAGATTAGCCTACTCAATTAACTGTGAATATTTATAAAGCATGTTGTAGGCCTGTTTTACAGAGGAAATGGAAAGCTTTTTTCATTTTGGAGAGTCAGCTCCTTGGAGGTCTGTTAAAAGGACTTCTGCTGTAATTATGATGATGAGGAAGAGCCACTATATACTGAGCGCCTGAAATGTAGCAGGAATCGGGTTAAGTATTCTGCATTCACTCTGTGATATACTATGTATTATGTATATGTGGTACACTATATATGATGTATATATGATATAGATGCCTGTGTGTGCATATATATGTGTGTTTATGTATGTATGTATCTATGTTTGTATATATATATAATTTAAGCTTCACAACAACCCTCAAAAGTATGTACAATTAGAGTGGAATTAGGTGAGACTTTAGATCTTATTCACCATTGTTTATCCATCTTCTAGTATAGCATCTGTGGAAAAAGCACTCATTACACACTTACAGAGTGAAAGAGAAAACAGATTTCTATTTTACTGATGATAAAACTGAGGCTTAGAGAATTTGTGTCATTTTTCTCAGTATCAATTGGCAAACCCAGGACTTGAATGCAGCTATGTCTGACATAAAAATATGTTCTTAAAAGCAAATTGAGGAACAATACAATAATTTTTCTGTACAAAGTTCTTAGACATATACTTTGGATCTCATATTGCCTAAGAATATCCTAATAGGATGAAACTTTCGTAGTAACTCCATCATGTAAAAGTATGTCGATGTTCTGGAACAGGGGTCAGCACACTTTCCCTGCAAAGGGCCAGATAATAAATATTTTAGGCTTTGTTGACCATGGCCTTGAGTAGTCTTTGTCCCAGCTACTCAATTCTTCCATTAGAGTATGTAGGCAGGGTTGTATTCTAGTGAAACTCTATTTACAAAATCAAGGAGAGCACTGGGAACACAGTACTGGTTCAAACAATGTTAATCTTCCAAGTGAGTGGCTACAGTAAGTGCTAGAGGGAAGCTCACCTCACCAGAAATGGTGAAGTGGAGAAGTGGGGCCTTGGTGGAATGCTGGCAGATAGAGAGGTGTGACAATAGCTTTCTTTATTTGAGGCAGAGTCTTGTGTGATGTTAGGAGACAAAAGTATGCAAGGAAGGTGGGATGTTGTTTTAACAAGTGAGCTGTAGATTAGAGATGTAACAGAGTGTTTGACAGCTCATTAGAGTTCCCACGCATAACCGTATCCCTTCTAATCAGTGTCTGTCCAATAGTTGACCCAGTAGTCATTTTTAAAACACTTTTCATATATTAGGTACTGTGCTAAAAAACCTAGGTATAAAATTTTTTAAAATCAAGACCCTGCTCTCACAGAACTTGCATGCTATTGGGAATATATACATTAAAAACACATGTGAATGTGAATATGAAACCTGTTAAAGGAAAAGAAAAATCCTCTATGAGAACAAAGCACATGTTCACTGATGAAAATTTGGACTGTACAGAGAATTCTAAAGAGAAAATCAAAATTACTTCTAGCTCTGCCAGAGACAGTCATTATAAACATTTTTAATGTGCTGTATTTTCTTCCAGACTCAAAGAGAGAGAGAGAGAGAGAGAGAGAGAGAGAGAGAGAGAGAGAGAGAGTGTGTGTGTGCGTGTGTGTGTCAGAGATGGAGAGAGGTGAATGGAGAACGCTAGAATTATATGCAAAACAGCATTGAATATAGGGTTTGTTTGCTTTGCCCTAAACACAAACTGTTAGCATTTTTTTATAATATTCTATAGTTGAACCACACTTTTGCCAGTCACCTAATAATGAAAGTTTAGATTATTTCCAATATTTACTATAATAATTCTGAAATAGATAAGTAATATCTCTGGTTATGTTTTAGACTCTAAATCATGTATTTGGTTATGTTTTAGAACACATTTCTAAAGGCAGGATTACTGAGTTAAATGGTACAAACAATTATGTTCCTAGATGATAGGAATAAATGACCTTCTAAAATGGCTATCCCAAGGAATAGCTTTGTAATTACTGTGGCTCTTTTCCACTTTTGTTCTATGCATATTTTGCTTCCATCTCACATTGTCACAGATTTTCAAGGTGCTTAAGTTTATCCTAGGGAACTTGTATGGGGTGAAGATCAGAAGAAATTTTATAAAGATACAGCCATTGAATTTTAATTTGATCCCATTGCCCTTCTACCTCCCAAAGCTCCAGGTACTTGGACCGTTTCTGAGAGGAGAGGCAGGCTCAATTCTTAGCCTCTGCCATTAAGCACATGGGTGAGTAGTTTGTTCCCTGGGATTCAGTTGCCCACCTATGTTAAATAAAATTACTTTCATGGTTCCAGGGCATCATTTGTAGATGAGTATATGGAACCTGGTGACCCAGAAATGTTAATTTTCTTCAAACTGGTAAGTAGGTAACTTCAAAGAATGATTGACCCAATATGACAACCAGTGTGGTTGTTTAATGAGCTAGCCTCTCATGGGGTACAAATTTGACATTTCTGAAAGCTGTGCTTTTTTTTTTTTTTTTTTTTTTTGGTTAATACTATGTGTGGTTGAATGTAATTTGAACCCAGGCAAAACTGAAAAAATTAGACTTTAACTATCATTGACTTGAGACTTCCAGACATCTCTAGTCTTCTCCCAAAACTGGCACTATTGATTAATCAAAATGAAAAGTACAAATCTTATAAATTACCACTATAGTTAACATTCTATAGTTGAACCATAATTTTACCAGCCACCTAATGATGGAAGTTCAGATTATTTCCAATATTTGCTGTAATAATTGTAAGATAGATAAATAATGCATGACTCTAAATCATCTCTTCAGTTATTTTTTAGAACAAGTTTCTGAAGGCAGGATTACTAGGACAAATAGTATGAACAATTATGTTTCTAGATGATAGGAATAAATTGCCTTCTAAAATCGCTGTCCCAAGGAGTACCTTTGTAATTGCTAAGGCCTTTTCTACTTGTGTTCTATCCATATTTTCAGTGAGTGATTTTTAGTCCATATTCAAAGTATATTGGCTGTCTGCATTTCAGCAGTCTTTGGGGATTACAGTTGGGGGTCAGTTTGAAATCCCAATTCATTTGGCTTGAGTATTTATTTAGGACATTGTTCCTCTCTGAAGTGTCTTGGGGTATTGAAATAAAAAATATTAAGCTCTTTGAGGCATTTTTTAATTTAAAAAATTTTATAAAATATTTTAAAAGTTGTACACAGAGTAAGCACATAAAATTTAATGGAGGGAGGGAGGGATGGATGGATGGATGGATGGATGGATGGATGGATGGATGGATAGATGGGCAGTTGAATGGATAAATATTTGTGGTGGTCAGTAGGAGACCCAGTTGCCTTCAGAGGACTGAAAGGGTTAAAGCATCTTCTAGAAACTTCAAGTTTCACTGGAGATTTGGGGGTACAATATTAGAATTACTTTTCATTCTCTTTCTCTTCTGTCTTGGAGCCAAGGGTAGGTGGGATTAACTAGAGAAGCTCAGATCTGTAGGGACATGCTTCCTAGAATTCCTCAATGGTGCTAGTTTAAAAGGAGAAGATATGAAAGGCAGAGAAAAGCTTCCCTAGAACCTTGAACTATCAGAAGAGATTAGGACAGTTTAGTGCTTCCAACTGACATCTCCTGCAATGACTAATTTCTAATCCCTTTTCCCACTCTGTAGGATTACCCTGGGTGAAACTGACATACTATGCTTTAGAAGTCAGGACCCTCTGGTCACCTAATAGGATATAGAGGGAAGGTTTTGGGTGCAGTTTCATTTGTGAACAAGATGTATTTTTCTATAGGTTCTCTGACCCCTTGTGGGTCAGAGATCAAAAACTTGCTAAGGACCCACCAAGACCTGAAAATCTGTGTGCACTGTGGAAGAAAAAAAAAAGCAAAAGCAGTCTGATTATCGTATTGTACTTCGGCTGCCAACATGCTTACTCAGTCCTTAAGCTTCCACAGCACAATTTGAGATGAAAATTTTCCGATCAGAATTTTTCCTATAAGTCTTAGAAACTTGGATTTGAGCCCATTATGCAAGCCAGGGTTTTTTTTTCCCCCCAATTACTTGACAAGCAGGTTGCCTTTGAGTCACTCATATGAATGGCCTTGATCTAGACATTGGCACATGCTGAAAAGGCAGAAAAAAAAATCTTACTTTTCTTTGACCCTTTAAGAAGATTAGTCTGTTCACAGTTTTCTCCTGTGCTTATAAACCTTCGTGGTTCCTGCCTGTCCTGTCATCTTCTAAGTCTCTCCTAAGTGATCTTCAAAGCACTGAGGCTAGCTTGTGCTGGGTCCTCACTACTCAAGGCCTTTCCTGCTTCCCTGCCCCTATGTGTGCTGTTTTTCCTTCCGTGGTACCTACAAGGCCTGCCTCTAGTCCACATTTTTCTGTGAAGTTTTCCCTGAATTCCTAAAGTTCTTTGATCACCACAGGAATCCTATGAGCTTATAGGCATTTTCCCCATCTCACGAATGTGACAACTGAGGTCCATGTTCAGACAGCTAGCCCTAAAGAGACAGATCCTACACATCGTCTCCCCAACAAGATAGACACTCTGGGAAGGCAGTGACCACATCTTTGCCTCTAGTTTATGGTACAAAGGACAGTTTGGTTCTTGGCACACAGGTGCTTAGTAAATGGTTTTTGAATTTGATTTCAATTTGAGAGTGGATTCATAGCATTTCTGTAGTTAGGACAGCAGCCAGTTACATATTCTTTTCTTGGGAGTTTAGACTTGCAGGTCCCTCTGAACGAGGTAAAGCCAGGTTCTCCTACCCCAACTAAGGTTTAAAGATGCAGGGGAGATGTCAAAAGATGTGCTCTGGGATTTCTTCAATCACTTGGAAACTGTATTGGCTAATTAAGATCATAATTGATTGTTTATTCTTTCATTCACTTATGTGTTTATGTGTGTGTGTGTTCTTTCATTTTTTAACCATTCAGCAGGTATTTATTAAGTGAAACCTCATTCATGTTATATGTGTTATTACATGATAATATCAGAAGAAAAAGTATGTGAAAGTTTATTAATATCGGGTATGAGAGGGAAGAAGGAAGTTAAAAAAAAAACTGCTGGGCACAGGGGCTCACACCTGTAATCCCAGCACTTTGGGAGGTCAAAGTGGGCAGATCACTTGAGGTCAGGAGTTCAAGACCAGCCTGGCCAACATGGTGAAACCCCATCTCTACTAAAAATACAAAAATTAGCCAGGTGTGGTGGAGCATGCCTGTAGTCCCAGCTACTTCGGAGGCTGAGAACGAGAATCACCTGAACTCGAGAGGCGGAGGCTGCAGCAAGCCGAGATCACACCTCTGCCCTCCAGCCTGGGTGACAGAGCAAGACTCCATCTCAAAAAACAAACAAACAAACAAAAACTTCTGTATTTTAAAGAAAGTCAAAGTTATCTTCATCCATGATAAAAAGGGCATGTATAGTATGGTTTCTCTTATATAAAATTTTGATTGTGTACATAAAGAATTCCATGGAAAAGATTGCCACCAAAATATATCGATAGCTCAGGCTGATGAAATTTTAAGTAACTTCTACTATTTTTATATTTTCTATAATGTATGACAGTTTAAATAAATAGGTACATTGTTCATATAATGAAAACAACAAAGCTGCCATTGTGGTGAGAAACAATTCATGGAGTGTCTACTGTGTGACTAGTCTCTGAGAATCAATGTAGTAAATATCCACCTGAGTTCTTCCTTTTACTTTGAAAACACATTAATAATTCCTCAAATGAAAATCAGTTTGAATGCTGGAAGAGCAGTGGTCAGTGAACACTGTGACTGTCATATTTATTCTATAGCAAGAATCATTTTTCAGATCTCTCACCTGAAGATCTGGGTGAAAGGGCTTCAGCAAAGGGCCCTTAGGTTTATAGCCCCTTTGGTTCTTATGTCTTGACCGAAACAAGAAAGGTAAGATGATATCTCTGACCTCAGCCAATCTTTTTACAAGGGGTCTGAGCAATGGTCTGGATGAGTCAGTGAAAATCAATTGCAATGATGGAAACCCATCTGAGAAAAAATGTCCCGAAGCCAGTGGGTCAGAGCCAGCCCCTCTGCACGTGAAAGATTTCACAGTCTGTGTTTATTGACACAGAGGGTGGTTTTAATTACCCTGAAGGAATTTCTGGCATGTTTTGCCAAAGCCAGTTTTAAAATGTTTAATCAGTGGATTAGTGACTATTGGACCTACTGGAGAGGTCTGCACATGAGGCAGTTGGTCAAGTGTCGTGTATTGCAATGAAGCTGTTAGTGACAGAGTATGGGTACATTTTGTCAGAGAAACATAGGAGAATACTACTATCCACTCATGAGATGATCTTGGCTTTAGGAAGTGTGGCTTGTTTTCTGTGTCAAAGGCTTGGTTTCCTTCCTTAGTTTCATGATCTAAGCAACCTCATAACCTCTGTTTTTGGTATACTGAAAAGAGAACCTGGATAAGATGGTCTAGAGCCAGAGGTTGAGTGATTAATCAAGCAATCAGTTCAAGCCACAACTAGCTACTTGAAAGAGTAAATACACTTTTCTGAGTTTAATAGGCCCAAGGAAAATGTATACTTAAAATAGCATGATTGCTTTTGTTTCACCTGTTTGAGTTGACCTATAAAACATTTTAAGATGAGAGCTATAAAAGAAAAAGCAGGGTGCTAGTGTCACATCACAAAGTAATTTTAATCTGCTAGGTACCTTGAGAGGAAACCATAGTCTAAGATGTATGTAAAATCACTAGAAAAATTGTTTTCCTGATTTTCGTGTCTCTGCTCTTGTATCTTTTGGTTGAATCCCTTCAATAAGATGTAAAAACAGATAATAGTGCTAAATATCATATTTTCTTCATCTCTCCAAGGTGATCTTCATGTAGAATTTCTTTTTTCTCCCTGCATAAAACTGTCCTTCACACTACCTCCTTTCTGTGCCATTCTAATCTACAGATAGGCCACATTCTACTCTCTAATGTAGACAAGCAAGAGACTTGGCACCTTGAAATTTGAATAGAAACCCAATGGTATCTTTGGTAAAATACATTGATTGAGCCCAGGTTGAGCTGCTATTTATGTCGCATTTGTTTACATGGTACTTTTGTTATATTCCTTGTTGCTTTCACAGAAAGTTTTCTCAGGCTATTTCATACCAACATGAACTGATCTGGGAGATTTGCCAAGCTTACTGGCTCTTGACTCCCTCTTTTTAAAAGACATTTATTTTAGGTTTAGAAGTACATGTGCAAGATGGTTAGATAGGTAAGCTGCATGTCACAGGGGTTTGCAACATGCAGATTATTTGGTTACCCAAGTAATAAACATCCTACTCCCTCTTAACCATCAAAACAACTGATCAAATAGTTCACTTGTCCTTGGCACTGTTGATAGTTTTCGATTCTAAAGAATTCCCCCTTCCTCTTTCTTTTAAATTAGTTCATCAATAAACCAACTTTGCTAAACAGGTTGATATATTAGCAGCTAAATATTAGACAAGGAAGAAGTTTCATAAAATAGTAATGTCATCTTACATTTGCGGAGGGGATTTGTATTTCTGCAAAGTATTTTCACAGGTCTTAGTAGTCTGCACAACAAACATAAAGAGTAAATTTCCTTTATTCTTGTTTTTTTCAGTGAGAAAACTGAGATCCAGTGGAGTTAATTAACTTGCCTATGATCACATACCTAGTTTATGTTGGAGAAGAGACTGAGGCTTAGAGACTCTGATTCATAAAAAAAAGAGTTCTGTCTGTGATATCAGATAAATCACTAAACTCCCAAGTAGATGAAATCTTACAGTCTTGGAAAAAAGTGCATCCGCTTGCTGACTCTCTCTGTAAGGCATTGAGCATGAACATTTTTGGCACGAGTTCTTTGGGTGGAGCAATGTGGTATGCCTTCCACCTTTGACTTTGAGGCTTGGGCATGGGTTGTGTCTCATTCCTAAAGTCACTCATTGTTACTCTTGCTAAGGGGAAGAGTTTCTGGAATCACATTTCTGAACAACATTTAAGGTGCAAGCCTTAAAGTGCTAGGGTTTGGTGATACTAAAGATGCAGAGAAGCCAGTGAATTTAGTTATATTTCATGGCAGTATATTGCACCCAAATATCTAACTCACAGATATCTGCCCTTTGGAACAAGTAAGAAAATAGGTAAGAAAAACAATGGATCGATCATCAACACCACCATTCGGATCCCCAGAAACTAACGTTAGGACAGGAAAGCAACATTTACTGAATACTACATGTGGTTTTTGCCTAATTTCCATTTTATTATGTAAGCAGTGAAATCTTTGATAAGAATATGGGGCCAGGTGCGGTGGCTCACGCCTATAATCCCAGCACTTTGGGAGTCCGAGGCGGGTGGATCACGAGGTCAAGAGATTGAGACCATCCTGGCCAACACGGTGAAACCCTGTCTCTACTAAAAATACAAAAATTAGCTGGGTGTGGTAGTGTGTGCTTGTAATCCCAGCTACTGGGGAGGCTGAGGCAGGAGAATTGCTTGAACCTGGGAGACAGAGGTTGCAGTGAGCCGAGATTGCACCACTGCAGTCCAGCCTGGCACCTGGCAACAAAGTGAAACTGTCTCAAAAAAAAAAAAAAAAAAAAAAAGATGGGCTCATTACTTAAATCCTCTAACTGCCGTTGCCCCTACATAAAGTTAAGACAATAGTAGTAACTACTTTCCATGGCTGTAGTGAGGATTAAGTGAGATAATACTTGTACATGGCTAGTTCAGTCCGTGACCCAGATTAAACATTCAATGAGTAGTTGGTCGTTTTTAGTATTTTGAGAAGACTTAAGTGGTCATAAGCATTATTTCCACTGGACCACATATACTTTCTACCCTCCCAACCATAGGGTTTAGAATTATATAAAAAAAGTAGTCAAGAAAATAGACTCTGGAGATGACTGGGTTTGTATCCTGGCCCCGTCACTTGCTAGTCCTTGGACAAGTTATTCAACTTCTCTAAACCCAGATGCCTCATCTGTAAAGTGAAGACAGCAATGTTTAACCTCATAAGGTTATTGTAAGTATTAAAAATGACAGTGCCCATAATGTGTTCAGGACAGTCCCAGGAACATAGTAGGTAGTAATTGCTAAATAAGGTTGGGCTGTATTTTCATTAATATTAGTAGAGTTATGTATATGTCTTAAGATATTATTGTTGAAAGACAGTTGTTTTGGTTACAAAACAGAGGACAAATAAGTTAACACACCAACCTTAATCTTTGATCTAGTATCAGTACTGGCTGGTGGTGATTTGCTCTCTTTTAAATAACAAACATAATCTCTTGGGTTGGATTCTTGTGTCAATCTAAACAAACTGCTACCTTTTTCTGAATATGAATGAAGCACTGAGGAAACTAAAATTCATTCTCTATGCACCATCAGTAGGCTAGTTTTTAAAGAAAATAACTTTAAGATACTAAAAAAATAAATAATTATGAACTTTTTGTTCTATGTTAGTGGTATGTTGAAAGTTCCCATTAAGGCCTAGTTTGTTTTTTGTTAACCTTACATATTTATTTTGACTATTTCTTCTATTACCTTATTCGTAGCTTCTCATAGTGTATAACCTCATACCTCTGAACACTTGCAGAGAAAGGGGCTCATTTCTAACCAGTGAGGTGACTTGCTCATGCTTCTGAATAGTTCCTATTGTATAAAAGTTGTTCCGCACCAGAGCATTCTCTTTCCCCACTGCTCCTAGCCCTGCACCATAAAACCTTACCCCAAACGCTGAGTATCCTGTCCACAGGACTCCACTTTGACTATATGAAGCCAGCCCTCCTCCTCACTACAGCCTCTTCAAAACTCCCTAGATGCCACACAGCAGCTGTTTTCAAACTTTAATGTGATTAGAATCACCTGACGTGTTTGTTAAATACAACCTTCTATGCTCCACCCCTTTGAGCTTAGAATAGATATCGAGGCCTGTGATGGGGCCTGAGAGTTTGATTTTTTTCAGTTTCCCAGGTAATCCTGCTGCTGCTGATGATGATCAGGAGCAACACTTAGAGACTCGCGGTTCTATGTCTGTATTCTCAAGTGAGAAGCAGTCCACTTCAGGTCGAGGGAGCTGAGGCCAGGGAGCTTTTACAGTGTTGATTGTGCTACCTTTGTTAGCCTGGACTTTGACGGGCCAGTAGCAAACTCTCCCAAAAAGATGGTAGCGGGTATGTGGGAGTGTGTAAATGCACCTGTATGTTACCAAAAGTTGAAGCATCACAACCTCCTGGAGTCTGGATCTGAACCCCATGTTTGTCACAGGAGCCAAGGGAGAACCCAAGACAGAGAATAGTGGCACAATAATGAAGCATGAATTATCCTGATGAAAACACCTATGGAAATAAAGGTATTAGTATTATTATTTATACCTACTCTTCTTGAAAAAGTAGCAGTATAGAAGTGTCGAATAGTTCTAATTGCTTGAAAGTTGTTCTGTGGGACACAAATAAGTTAATTTACATTCTAAAAAAATATATTGTACATAGGAAGCGCAGTTTGATTTATTGTTTTAGGAACAAGAACGTATTTTGACCTAATGCTCATGGTAGTGATACATTATAACTGGTTATAAAATTACCAGGAGAGTGTTGGCTAAACAAGAATAGAGCCTGTTTTATTGATGTTAGGTTTGTCAAAGCTAGAGAACAAGGTAGATATATTAACTGTTCAACAAAAAAAAAGGAGCTTGGGGTTAAGAGGAAAAAAAAAAAAAAAGCACGACAATATGGGCATCTTACTTTGAATATAATGAAAAATAAAAGGTCTCACTGAGAGGGTAATTTCCAGTGAGAAAACAGATCTAGAAATCAGTATGTAGGAAAAACACCTTCTCACCTGCATCAAATATTCTAAAGCCCTTTCAATATTAACTCCTAAGTAGTTCCACCTGATTCGGATGAAGTAGCACGAAGGCTTCTGCTAGGCATTTTTATTCATTTCTCGATACAGTGTGTCGTGAGGCTTTAGCTTTACAGCCTCCACATTTGGCTATATTTTGGAGTAATGGAAAATAAAATTTAATATAAAAGAACTGTATTTTGATTTAAGAAAAAGAATCATCAGAGATTAAACCCTGAGACAGATCAAAGAGTACAACATTCAGAAGAGAAAAGCTCCCTTTAATAAAAGAAATGAAGGGGGAAAAATGTTCTAGATATTTTATCATAGAGCTAATGAAATTAACAAGGTGGTCACAGATCAAAAAGGGAAGAAAAAGAGCAGGTATGTGTGTATATGTATGTGTATGTATATTGTGTATACACAAGATGTGTATGTGTCTATATGCATATACGTTTGTGAATATTCTCCATCAGACTATGGATAAAGATGTGTGAGGCATTAGTATCCTAAGGGAACTATGCAATGTTAGCATTATACATTTATATAGACTCTAGGCAGGTGATATTTCTTAAATTTTTAATATAAAATAAGAGAGCAGGGTTTTTACATAATGTTGGTGATATAAGGGAGAGTTCAGCTCTTCCTTCACTATAGAAAAATTACATTTTGCTGTCTGATCTATTTGATTAAGAGGCTTATATCTGTTGTAATTTCAATGTATGATTTTTTTTTTCATTCCTGCCAACTAAGTAACACTTTCAATGCATTCTAATATAATATTGATTGGGGGTTTGGGTTTAATTTGGTTTGCCCTTGATGATGTTACTTTAATGAGATGAAACTGAATAGGCTTTGAGTGGATCCCTTGGAGCTTCCAAATTTTATGCCTTCTATTCCCCCTCCAAGATGGAGGGAGAAAAAGAATTGGAAGTATTTTTTTATTTGGTCAAAGTTTATGACTTGTGTTACATCAGACTCAAAATTTCTAATTCATTAAAACTGTAAATGAAAGACAGTTCAGAGTCTGAATTTTAAGAGCTTGTTGTGAAGAACAGCCAGGATAAAATACTGTTTTCACTGTGCCCCATCAAATTCAAATGTTTCTGAAAAATCCCTTCAAAGTACAAAGACAGTGCCCTTCTCTAAATTTTGAGGGTTGGTGACACTAAGCATTGTGCGTAGCTTAGTGATAAGTGTGAGGTATAAGGTGAGTGTGTATGTATACACACGTGCCTGTGTTTTAATAGAATGTAAGAGTCACTACAAGGTGTCATTTTAAAAAGTTTAGCTGCTTTCTTCAGAAACTGAATCTGTTAGAATTTGGCTAAGACTGCCTTGATGAAAAGAGGTTGGTCAATGGGTGCAAATATATGGATAGGTAGAAGGTATAATTTCTGATGTTTGATAGAGTACAGTGACTGTAGTTGGCAACAATGTATTGCATATTTCAAAGAAGCTAGAAGACAGAATTTGAAATGTTCCCAACACATAGAAATAATAAATACTCAAGGTGATAGATAGGTAGCCCAAATACTATAACTTGATCATTATACATTCCATGCATATAATAAAATATCACATGTACCACATAAATATGTAAAATATTATGTATTAATTTTAAAAATTGCCTTGCATTTTTGACTTTAGATTCTGATTATTTAAGAACAGTATAAGACATGAAACCATGTAGGGTTCTCTCTGATTTTCTGAAATCTGTTTCAGTAAGAAATATGTGTCAACAGATTGGTAATGAAGAGTCTGGCATCCATCCTTTTACTTATTAAGTATTTATTTTGCACTTACTATGTGTCTGGTGCTGTACTTGGTGCTGGAGACGCAAAGGTTTAGTACATAGACCTGGTCTCTTCTGTTAAGGAACTTGTGGTTTAGTAGGGGACACAGACAGGACAACAAGCAATTATAATGCAGGATGAGAGGCTCTCTGATGAAGGAAGTACAAGAGACTGTGAAATGACATAAAAGGGATCAGAGAAGGGCTCATGAGAAAGCAGATGGCTAAACTGTGACCGGAAGGATGAGGAGGAGGGAAGAATAATGAAAAGTATTCCAAGCAGGGAGAATGGTAGTCAAGATGATGGGTTAGCCCAATCTCCGTTATTTAGTAATTGGGTGACTTCAGGAAAAAGTCTGTCTTAGATCTTTTTGTTTCCTTATCTTTCTGTGGGAGATGGAGTTGGTGGCCACAGTGGATATGGCTGCTGGTGGAAAAAAATAAATGATAGCAGTTAATATTTGTTGAGCACATATTATTTGCCATGTAGTGTACTAAGCCCTTTACATGCACTAGTTACCTAATTAGGGTTCTCAAATCACCTTTTGAGGTAGGCACCATTATTATCTGTTTCACAGATAAGAGAAGCTCAGAAAGGTTAAGAAACTTGCTCAGAATCACCTTATTAGCAGTAGAAAGCCAGGATTTGAAAACAGGCAAATTTAACTTCGAACCTGCATTTTGCACCATTACTATACTATTCATAATCTAACTTTCATAAGCGGAGATAGAGATGAGCAGGATAACTGATTGAAAGGACTACATGGAACTCTGTACTATCATTATGCATTTTAAACTGGGTCATGAACCACGTGGTTGGTAGCTAGTCCAGAATAAAAAGTAAAAATGGCCGCAGCAATGTATGGGCTGCCATTACTTGCCTTGATAGCAACACCTCTAATTCTATGGGCTGAACACATTAGTAGTCAAAAGTGGCATTTCCTAGGGCACATTTTTTGAAAAAACAGAACATTCGATAAGATGGACCATGGGTTTGCTCCTAAATGGCAACTGCTATGTTAGAAAGTTCTCAAACATTCCTGAGATCTTTAATCTCTGTTAATCACTCCACGTTCCTCTGTAACTGCTCAACACAAAAATGAAACAGAGGCTTGACAATTATCCAATACCTTTGAAGAATCTTACCCCTTAATGCAGATAATCCAAAGCTCCAGTTGCACCTTTGAAAATTCTAGATTACCAGGTTCACCCAGGTATATATATTCTCTATTCTGCCTCCACTTTTTTGCCAGATAGACCTTTTTTGCTGTCACTCTACTTTTCTGATAATTCCCAATGTGCTCCCTGAATTTATCTGGACTCTAATCAGCCATCGTATTGTGACCTTAGGACTGTCTGTACTATTGTCATATAAGCAGGTCCGTGTTGCGGCTGACACATTAGCAGTCATTGGGAATTATTGAGAATGTTTGGAGAGAGATGGTCACACAATCTTTCGTTACAAAGGGCATGTCTCCACTACAAAGGCAAAGACTGGTTCTATAGGAGGCAGAACCACAATGAACCAAAATAATTAATTCTTCTGCATCATAGTTCAATTCCAGAAGCTAATTGTTCATTTAAGTCCTGCTCATGGCCTGATAACGGGGCTTTCCCTTTGGAAACTTACTAAGCTAGTATGGAAGGCAAGACTGTTATTCAGATATACTAGTGAAATGCAAACAGTTTCACATATTAATGGTCACTAATGACCTGTAATCAAGCTATGATTTGTGAGGTTAAAACAAAGGCACAATTAGTTCATTTGTTCAGGAGTGTAAACAGAGAGCTTTGTCAATCTGCAGATTGTTCTTCTCCATTGGAGACAGTAGGCTGGGGTGTTCCTCTTGAGCTGTGGCATTCGGGGACTGCATTTTCTTTTCTTGAGATTCTCCCAGCTTCCTGTCCCCTCATAAACCTGCAGGCTTAGTCTAAAGGGAATGAAGAGTATACTGTTATTGATCCCTTTTCTCTATGGCTTTGCTTTTTGATAAGTGAGCCACTTTCATTTTAGTTTTTTTTCTTTCAGCTCCACTCTGATCTCATGCTTCAAATAGCTAATTTTCTCATCACTATTTACTAATTCTACAAAGCTATTTAACATTGCAAACATTTAACACACAATTGAAAACAAATTATGCTCCAAACTCTATCCTAGGCCTCATGGCTTTTAATGATTATCAAGAGAGTCCTGACTCAATCTGCAGAATTTACAACTTTCTCCAGAGGTGTCTTAAAATTTTCTGTACACTAACTACTGCTTGTAAACTTATCACTAAAAAAAATGAAAAATTTCTTGAAATGAGACAGATGCTCTGTTGAGATATGACTCTTAGAGAGCAAGGCACTTTGATCTTTTGCAGTACATCAAAGTTGACAATAGAGATTTTCAGGGGTTATAGTGACTCCTTAGAAAAGCTGTATCTGGTGTTTTGTCTACACTTATTTAATTTTAGAAAGTAAGTATATTTAAATTCTTATAGGAAACCATGGCATTAAAATGTAAAATTCTTTAATCCTTGATCAAGTAAAAAGAAAAGACTGTGATCTACCTGATACAATGAAACAATAATGATACAGGTTATCCCAGTGAGGCATTTGGATCACTTAAAATTATGATGAAGCAATGGGCACGATCTCACTCATGTGGAACATGAATTCTTTCCTTGTTAGCACTAACAGCAATCAGCAATCATTTTGTTTACTCATTTGTGTGTTGGTTATCCTCTCTTCTTGAAAATCAGCACTTGTCTCTCTTGCCTAGTCTGTATCCCAGGCTCCAACACAGTGCCTGAAATCTAGTAAATATGCTCAGTAAATATTTGTTGAATGTTGAATGAAATCCATGCCCAATGATGAGAGCTTGAGAGCTAATAGTAGCATTTGAGATGCTGTGAAATAAAGCAAAGTTACTTGATAAATGGATCTCTAAGAGACAGGACTAAGATAATCGTCACTGTTGTGAACTTCTGCATGAGATTGTTTCTTCATGTCCTCTTATGTCCATTTCTATGTAATAGTTAATAATCATCTCAATATGATAAAAAGGACCTCATGTTTATTTGGAAACTACCAAAGCCTGAAAGTGATATTTATCATTTTCATCCTTGGGGTAAACGATCAAATTTATTGTGTGAAATGATATATTCTTCTAAATCCAAAGGGGGACTTTAATATTCTGGAAGCTGTTTACAGTGTTATGCATAGATGGTATGGTCATTTTTCAGTCATTTATTTTATAGATATTTATTGGGCACTTATTGTGTGCCAGGTATGGGGTTAGGTACCAGGAATATGGAGTGACAAGGCCCTCTGGGGAAATACATTAATAAAGAATAATAAGGATAAATGTACGATTGCAACTGTGACAAGCACTCTCAAGGAAGAGTTAGTGGTACTCTAAGAGTGTGTAATAAGAGGATTATTGGATCCAGACAGGGAAGGCTTCCCTGGTGAAAGAATAATTGCTAAATCCTAAAGCCATAATAGGAGTTAGCTATGTTGAAGAGGAGATGGGAGGATGACCCAGACAGGGAGAACCGCATGTACCAGGGCTTTATAGTAGTAGCAGTAAAGAGAGTGTGTGTTCAAAGAAGTGAAAGGTGGCCAGTGTGGCTTAAGTTCCCACAGGGTAGGCGTTAGATAGAAATCACATATTGCAGAGTCTTGAAAAGGTATATGAGCTGTTTTTGCTTTTTATCTTAGGAGTAACAGGAAACCGTAAAAATGTTTAAATGTAGGGAAGATTGGGGAAAGGGACCAAGTTTGCCTTTTAAAAATATTATTCTGGCTGCAATGCAAAGAATAGATTGGAAAGGGTCTGAAATAGATTGAAAGAGACACGTGATTTATTCACATGAAACTGATATGAAATGTACACAATATATGCCCATATGAAGCAATCCCCGCATAAAGCATGTACCCTGGCAGGAGATTCAAGATGAGCTCTTCTATGGTATAATAGAGACCTCTTCAAATTCCTCTGTGTCATGCACATGCACTTACCCAGACATAAATTAGCATCATTAATGCAGAGAGTCACGTTAGAGCCCAGTTATACTTCCAGCTGATGCATCACTTTAGCACCTTTCCCTTTGTACTTTATCCTCCACCTTCAAAAGATGTTCTCAGGTCTTATTTTCCTTCCTAGAAGTGTAAGATTTATTTTTCTGCTGTGCTATTGGACTGATCCTCCACTTAGAGTCTAATCTGCCATGGCTTTGTGCCTGTTTGTCAGGAACTTCAAGGATGTATTAAGACATTATACGGGGTAGAAGCTCTATTTTGACAATGATTGTGCCTATTATCTATTTTAATAAATGTAAATTGCTGTGGAGAAACAAACCATTTTATGCCACTTGAATCCTTTTCAAGGAAGCCTGAATCCTTTTTGCATGGCTTAGATGTATTGCTGTCATTTTCCCTTCACTGGGTTGAATAAAAGCACTTAAATCAGACCTTTGTTGGTGCACCCTCTTGTACTGTTTGCCCTAATAAATTGTTGTGATTTTAGTCTTTGAAAACCATATTTTGTAACATTTGCAAATTTATCTGTAGTCCCTTCCAGAATTGAGATGATGGGGTAAATTTGACAGTAAGTCAACATGTACATTATATGTGCCAAGCATTATACTTTGGATATAGCAGTGACTAAAGCACTAATTCTGCCTTTAAGAAGCTTACAGTCATTTCTCACTAGTGGAGTGAGAATTTATAGATAAGCAAGAGGAGGATGTTAGAATGTTACATGTGGTAATAAATTAAAGTTACAGACATCAAGAACCCCTGCTTAACTTTATATATATATACAGAGGACTACATATAGAAATATTTTTATGTACATATGCATAGGGTTGTATGTACATATATATTTCTTTCTGTGTCAGTAGAAAGGGCTTAAAAGAAATGGCATCACAGTAGCAACTAGCACCCAGATCTTGATTTCTAAAACCATTATTTAATAGAGTGAACCAGGAATTCTTGGAAAAATGTCTGATGCTACTACTAGGAAAGGAAGTATATGAGTCTGGAGCCTCTTATACAACCAGAAAGTAAAGAAATACTGAAAAAGAAAAAGGAAAAAGCCTGCATTGATGGAGGTATGTCAAAAGGACACAGGAATCAACTGAAAGAGCTCCTAATGGCCAAAGTGGAACAATTTGAGCAATAAAATATAGTATTAAGTTCTATCCAAAGTATAAATTAAATATATACTTCTTTCTAAGAGTATAGAGTACAGTTTGGAGGAGGGGGAAGTAACTTTATGGTGGAGAAACCTGACAAACGTTTCTTCAGCCTGGTGATCAAGATCAACATGAACATAAGGCAGGTTGACAGTAGGTACCCTTGATTGATGTGATAGGATGGAAATGGTGCTTTATCTCTGTGATCTTCAATCATGAGAAAAACATCAAACAAATTTCAGTGAAAGGGCATCCTACAGTATACCTCACCGCTGTTCCTCAAAACTGTCAAGATCATCAAAGGTAAGGTAAGTCTGAGAAACTGCCACAGCCTAAAAGAGCCTGAGGAGCCCTGACAACTAAGAGTAGAGTCTTATCCTGGGTAGAATCCTAGAATAGAAAAATGGGGATTAGAAAACTAAGAAAATCTGAGTAACTATGGACTTTGGTTAATGATAATACATCAATATTGGTTCATTAGTTATAGAAATGTACCACACTAACGTAAGATATTCACAATAGGAGAAACTCTGCAAGAATAACTCTCTGTACTATCTGTTCCATTTTTCTGTCAATCAAAAACTATTTTTAAAAATAAAATCTATTAAGATTCTTTTTAAATCTAAAGAATAAAAAACATACAGTCTAATAGGGAAGCCAGTAAGTTAGTAGGCAATGGGAACACGAGTATAACAACAGGAGTATGGACAGTTATTGGGAGAACCGTAATGTGGTATCTAACATGTCTTTTAAGTTCTGATTTGACAACTTTGAGTAAATTCCTTAAACTTGCTGAACTTTCATTTCCTCATCTCCAAAACAGTGATAACACCTGTACAAGTCAACATAGACTGCCAAACCAAACCACAGGAGCTCATATCCCCCACTATGGGGCTGGATGATTTACTAAATCCATCTGGACTTTGTTCCCCATCAGTGAATGGGATGCTAAGAGAATAATACAATAAATAGGAAAATAATAAGTACCTACCTTAGGGAGTTATCCTAAAGGCTGAGATAATATATTTAAAGTGCTTGAAACAATCTCGGCACACAGTACTTAAGTAAATGCTGCTGCTGTCTGCTTATGTGTTTGCGGTGAGGATTCAGTGGGAGAATTGTGGAGAGTGCTTAGTACATGCCTGGATTTGGGCGTGTGGCTTGTATTCTACATCCACCACCAACAGAGCACAAGCCCCATGGTGGGCTCCTGGAGGCCAGGAGATACCTTCCCTTGCAAGGCCGACACCTAGTATCAGACACACCTGCTACCTCTAACCTTAAGCTGAGAACAGAGTAGAAGTTGACCAGATAAAAGGAGGGTAATGGGTGTGGGTTCTGTAGAAGGAACAAAGTCCAAAAGCAAGAAGAAGCATGGCACCTTTACAGAACAGCGGAGTTCAGAATGACTCTAATGAGGAGCCTAAGAGGAGGAGAAAGTAGGCAGGAGGGGGAGTAAGTCTGTATTATGTCAGGAATTAAAGGATGAATTGAAGATCTGGACGTTATCCTGGGGTTAGTGGAAAACTACAGGCAGGTCAAGCAAGAAGGCAACATGTGAGGCTTTTACACTGTCTACTGTTGGAAAAAAAATGGGTTAGAGGTGGAAGACCAGTTAGTTAGGAAGCTGATTCAGTTGTACAGATCAGTTGAGAGATCACAGTGGCCTAGATGATGATAGTAGCTCTGAAAGTAGAATTAAAGGGTTTGAATAGTAGTGTAAATAATAATTCTAAAATTATATGAAGATATTTTCCTCCCCAATAGTCTGATGTATTACAGTTTGTGATACTTGGACAGTGTTCTAAGATCTTCATGAGATAAGGATACTGTATAATTACATAAGAATTTAAGTCAGTGGCTTTGGGACTTCTAAATATTTTTTATCCTCAATTTATACCATTATAGGCAGGTTTAAGAAAGTCATAAGCATTAAAATCAGATCAACTCTGAAATGATGAGAGAATAGAGGAGTATTCTAGACCAGCATTATTCCAATAGAAATATAACACAAGCCACATATGTAATTTTAATTTTTAGTAGCTACTTTAAAAAGGATCCAGATAAAATATGAATTTTGGGGGGCTTGATTAATATATATACGTGTGTGTGTGTGTGTGTGTGTGTGTGTGTGTGTGTGTGTGTGTGGAGAGAGAGAGAGAGAGATGGAGTCTCACTCTGTCATTCAGGCTGGAGTGGAGTGGCATGATCTTGGCTCACTGCAACCTCCACCTCTTGGGTTCAAGTGACTCTCCTGCCTCAGCCTCCTGAGTAGCTAGGATTATAGGTGCATGCCACCATGTCTGGCTACTTTTTGTATTTCTTGTAGAGATGGGGTTTTGCCTCATTGACTTGTTGCCCAGGCTGGTCACGAACTCCTGGGATCAAGCAATCCATCCACCTCAGCCTCCCAAAGTGTTGAGATTAAAAGCATGAGCCACTATGCCCATCCAAATAAAATTAATTTTAATATTTTAATCCAGTGTTTCAAAATATTATTTTAACATCTAATCAAAATGACAGTTATGAGATGTATTATATTCTTTTTCTGATATTATCTTCAGAACCCAGTGTATATTTCGCACTTATGCCACATTGAATTCACACTGGTGTCATTTCAAGTGAGCAATAGTGGCCCATGGTTAGTGGCTACTGTGTTGCACAGTGCAGGTCTGGAGCTCCCAAAGTTAGCCAAAAAAGTTTAGATTTACACTTGCTGGAGAATTTCTTCTTTAAAACAAGTTAATCAACATTCCTATTCTAGTACATGCACATGGGAAACAGAAGTTAGTGTACTTGTTCAAATTGCCTGTTTCACTCCATGTATATATTTTGAGGACTCACTGTATGGTCATGGAGCATCAACTATATTAGTGCCAGTGATGGTTCACATACTGGAGTCCTAATCATGAGCTGACGATGCCCAGTGTCTGTCCTTCAGCTTACACTTTATGCAGGAGACACGAATAAAACAGAAAATAAAATAGTCACAAGTTATGCTATGATGGAAATGAAAGAGGGGTTGAGATACTGGGTAACGATGGTGAGATGGCTTTAAATGGCTTCAGTTGAGGTGACATAAGGAGATAAAGGATGAAAATGAGCCAGCCATACAGAAATTGGTGGGAAAGTTGATCAAGTAGAAGATACAGCATGTCCAAGAGCCTTGAGGCTTGTGGCATGTGCAAAGAACCAAAATGGAGCATGGCTAAAGGCTGGTGAGAGAAGGAGAGAGTGGTGTGAGATGAAAAAGTGAGCAAAAGCCGAATTTTGGACTTTGGAAGCATGGAAAGGAGTTGGAATGTTATTCTAAGGGCTCTGAAATCTACAGAGCTTTAGAAGGAGGGGCTCCTTGATTAAGAACACTGCCTTAATCTCAGATCACTGTATAAGCTAAAGGTAAAAATGCAATAAGTGAAAGTTGGCAGAAAGTTCTGCAACTTCACAAGGTTATTGAGAGAGAGAGAGAAAAAGGTAGTGAAAGTTCTGGAATGACAACATACTGATTTATAGATGCAAAGTGCTGGAAAGAAAAGAAAGAAATGTGGGTGCTAACCGCAGCTGGCTTTGTTGCTCTTTGAGCTCCTCTTTGTAAAGGAATTGCATACTTTCAGTTTTCAGGGTGCTTTTTGAATGGAATCTTAAATTTGTTTCCAAAAACTAAGTTGCACAGAATGGGGCTGGGGATGCAGGTCTTCTGCCACATCTGTGATTTCTGGTTTTCCAGATAAGTGCTTGGCTGTCCCTGCAATGAATGCTCACAGATGCACAATGACATCTTGCTGAGGGTCCTGCCAACAGTTTGTGTATGTGGAGAGAGAGCAAGAATCCAAGGAAGCTAGGAGAAAAGACAGCCTTTTGTTTGTCTGGTATTTTGGATATTTCAAAATATGTTTGAAATAATTATCTCAGGGTCATGATAACTCTGTAAGAAGTATAAAGTAGAACCATCCCCAAGTTAAAGAAGAATAAATTGAGGGTTTGAGAAGTGAAGGGTTAGTTTGTGACCAAAATAGACAATGAGATGATATCATTTAATTTGTACTTTTTTCTCTTGTGTGAGAAAACACCTGTGACTTTTCTAATCCAACAGATTGGTGTCAATCTGTTACAGATCCCCTCTTTTAGCAATGTATAAAATAAGGTCTAAGCTCACTGGAAATACGTTCCCTTTGAGGCTATTTGGAACCTAATCTACTCCATCACTAAAGGGTAAAGAGATGGTGGAGTTGTTTTATATTATACATTATTGGTAAAGAAATTTGTTTGAAAGATTCAAAGTAACTGGGTTTATGTGCTTCAGTTCTAATAGTGCTTAGTAGACTAAAATGTGTCTAATGACTCACAATGTGTCATTAGATATTGAAGAAAAAATGATGTAATCAAGACAAATTGATCGCTACTCACTGTGCCAGACACCTGGATAATTTTAAAATATTAGAACAAATCTGCATTTAAAAATTATTTTATAATAATTTACTAGCTGAGAGTGTTGGAGACAAACCTTCTAACAGTATTTAGTTGTGTTAGTAGATAAGGTGGCTGTTATCCTCAGCAAACTAACGCAGTAACAGAACACTAAATATGGCATGTTTTCACTTATAAGTGAAAGATAAATGATGAGAACACATAGACAATAGAGAGGAACAACACACACTGGGGCCTACCAGAGGAGGGGAGGTAGAATTAAGAGAGGACCAGAAAAAATAATGATTGGATACAAGCTTAATACCTGGGTAATAAAATAATCTGTATAACAAACCCCTGTGACGCGTTTTCTATGTAAAAAACTTGCACATCCTGCATATGTACCCCTGAACTTAAAAGAAAAAAAAGCATGGAGATATTCTAGATTAGAAATGAAATAAATAGAAAATTTACCCTGGTAGAATTAGAATATAGGCTTTTTTTTTTTTTTTTTTTTTTGAGACAGAGTCTCACTTTATTGCTTAGGTAGGCTGGAGTGCAGTAGTGTGATCTCCACCTCCTGGGTTCACTGCAACCTCC
The DNA here is from genome assembly GCA_031835075.1 of Saguinus oedipus. Lineage (NCBI taxonomy): Eukaryota > Metazoa > Chordata > Mammalia > Primates > Cebidae > Saguinus > Saguinus oedipus. Next base: position 23,896,930 of record CM063170.1, read on the forward strand.
GCCTCCTAGGTTCAAGCAATTCTTTTTTCTTAGCCTCTCAAGTAGCTGGGATTACAGGTGTCCACCACCACACCCAGCTCATTTTTGCATTTTTAGTAGAGACGGGGTTTCACCATGTTGACCAGTCTGGTCTTGAACTCCTGACCTCAGGCGATCCGCCTGCCTCGGCTTCCCAAAGCGCTGGGATTACAGACATGAGCCACCTCACCCAGCCTAGAATATAGGCTCTTAAACTTTTGATGTGTGGGGATGGGAAGGAATCATGGAACTTTTAGAGAATTTGGTTAAAGCTCTGGCTCCTTTCCACAGCGAGGGAGCGGGGGCGGAATTTGAAGAAAACTATAAATGTACAGCAGGCCATATAATTTTAGATCATAAATTCCCATGAAGTTGATTCCTCAGTGGCTGATCAAACACTTTTAATTGAAGAAGATGAAGGTTGGTGTGAACAAATGTGCATAACTTAAGATAAACATGCAGTACTTTAAGGAGAGGATGTTGTATGGAATGTGGTTGTTTTGGCTTCACAATGATGTGGCTAGGGAAAATGAATGAATCCCTGTCTCAGAGGACTCACCTCTGAAGTTTGCCCAGTCCAAGTACAATTTAAAATTTTAAAAGCTTTCTGACATCAAATCTCTTTATTATAAGTCTGATCTGATTCCATTTCTGGGGATGAAGAGGAGATGCATCCGCTGTCTGGGTTGTGATTACATCTTGCCCATAGGGAAGTTTGGGAGGTAAGAATAGAGAATTTTCACAATCAGAAAATGCAAATAGTACATTTTCTCCCTCTCTTCCTTTCTTTCTCTTTACTTTCTTTCTTTCATGTGTATGAGAGGCAGTGGAAGCTAGTTGGACTGAACAGCTTCTTTAAAAACTCTACAAATATATAAAAACCAATTACCTTTTACCCAAGAGTAGTTAATACTGACTTTTGGATGAGATGGGACCTATCTCATCTGAAGTAAAATTTGTACTAGTGAATAATGAAGCAATTCATACAGAGCTACATGCATTCAGAAAGAGAAGGCATTATTACAGCTGGCTTCTGCTTTGAGTTCTGGTGCATCTGATCTTTATGCATAGGAAGAATAGAAGACATTGAATAATTCTCTATAAGCTTCAAAAGTCTCAGCTGAAATTCTGCCTTTTTTTCCCAAAAAGCCTCTTGGCTTTGTCATTTCTCCTGATTCCCTACATTACAGACTCTAGTTCAAAATTTAATGCTTAACATACAGCTTATTGGCCACTAATGTTTAACATATATTTGTCTTGTTTCATCTCTTTGTTTAGCCTCCCTAAGGGTAGATGTTATATCTCCCTTACTACAGAGTAAGCTCCATCAGGACATGTTTGTTTCTTTTACTACTCTAACACCATCACAATGTCTCACACATTACAGGCAATGAATAGATTATTTTTGAATGAGCAGTTCTGATATTTCAGCATCATTTATAGCTTTGATTTCTGTGCTACATATACTATACTTGCTGGCTGGTAATTAAAATGGAAAACAGTTTACTTTTGTTTTGTATAAAAACAAATTGGAGTCCAAATAGAAGTACTTGAATGGGGCAGTATCAGAGTCTGAATTTTTGAAGTCCGTTTGTCACAGCTGATGGACCTCCAAACTCCTTTGGGTATTTTAGAAGTGTCTAGGTTTATGTAACTGTTTACTTTATTCTTAGTTATGTTTTAGGGCTGTGCTTTTAAATCACAATTTGACTCAAAGATTAATTTAATTATTCTGAAGACAAGGAAAATAAACTAAAATTTATTAAGTAACTACTATATGTTAGGCACTGGGCTTTATAATTTTACATATGTTATTTCATTTAATTATCATAAGATCCCTGCATATAGTATTATGTTTTCTTCTTTTAGATGTAAAAAAAGATTCCAAGTGATAACTAACTTACTTGGACTTTAAGATTTGTAAGAACAAAGTGCCTGGCCCAGAGAAGTCAATCAATTAAATGTTTGTTATGTGTGTTCAAGGGTACTCGATCAAGCAGCAATTGATAAGCCTGCATTTGAACCCAAAGCTGTTGGTACTTAAAGCCTATCCTCCTTTCACTACTGCTGCTCTTCTAAATATAAGTTCTCATAGAAAAAAACAGAATCAACATGATTAACTTTTCATTTTAGCTCTTTGTTCTTTTAGCTACACAAGGCTCAAGTTTTCAGCATTTGGCCTCAAACATCATTTTCCTCTGTCTGTACTATTTGCCCAGAGATGATGTTAAAGATACACTTGACTTCCTGGCAATAACTCAGTGCAGTTATGTTAGAACATGCTCTTCCTCATACCCTAAGGAAATAAAAATAAATGTTTGGAAAGAAGGATGAATAAAGTTGTAGAAAATGGTGACACTATTTGCATTCTATTCTCTGCCCCTTTAGGAAGGCAGGGGAGTAGTGGCTGTCCAAACACAGCCAAGAAGTTAGCAAGTTAGAACTTCATCATGTTTTTATCATTCCAGTTTTTAGACTTATTTGTAATGTAAATCTAACTCTCTGATGATTATTTGGCATGGTCAGCAGATTTAGCAAGTTTATTACATAAGTAAAAATGAGATAATATTAAATTTTATAGGGCCAAGCCCTGGTTCTTACACTTACCTCCAAGATGACACAAAAATGTGATTTCTAATTTTTTAGAAATTATATATACATTTTATCTATTATTATTATTTTGAGATGGGGTTTCACTTTTCACCAAGGCTGTAGTGCAATGGTATAATCTCAGCTCACTGCAACCTCCACCTCCCAGGCTCAAGCAATTCTCCTGCCTCAGCCTCCCAAGTAGCTAGGATTACAGGCACATGCCACTATGCCTGGCTAATTTTGTATTTTTAGTAAATATGGGGTCGCACCATGTTGCCTAGGCTAATCTTGAACTCCTGACCTCAGGTCTCCCAAAGTGCTGGGATTACAGGTATGAGCCACTCCGCCCAGCCACATATACATTTTAGAACTCAGTTTGAATCCATATTTATTTAACTTGAGTATTGCATAAATAATGTTTGCCTTCCTGCCACCCCCACCAGATCAAATAGAATAAGAAGGCACATGATATCAGAATAAAGAAGGGTGTTCAGTAAGGCAAAATTGGAACCAGCTTATAAGTGGAAGATATAGGAAGGAAGGTTGGAAATCAGAATGTGGACGAAACTTCTAGTGTTCAGCCTATCAAAGAGTGGCAGGGACTGTGTTGGGAGATGGTCTTCTCACAGGGAAGATGGACCGTCCTGTCTCAGAAATGTTAAAGAGGCTGTAGTGAGGAAGACTGGGCTCTGGAATCTGGGTCTGGTTGGCCCAGCTCTGTGGCCACCTTCCTGGGATTCTGTTTCTTCATCAGTAGACTGTGAGAGCTGGAATACACTGAGTTCTAAGGTTTTGCGCAGTGCTCTAATTCTCTAAGACTTGGATACTTGAGAAAAAGGAGGGGTGTGAAGCAGTGACCTTCTGCCCCATGTTCAATAAGGACAGGTGGCAAACCGAAGATGTATGTTTGGTAGAACTCAACCCGCTTTATGAGGGTGGGGCCCAGGCCAACTGACCTGCCGAAGTGGGCTCTGTGCTTCCTCATAAAGTGATTGGGAAATCAAAACACTTCCTGAAATTTCTGATTTAACTTGGCCATATTTTATAATTTCAGTGTATTTCTTGATACATTTTTGAGGGAATATTTTAACATTTTCCCTCAAAATATAAGTGAAAAAATAATGTAATACATTGTTTATTATTATATTAAATTGAATTACTAAGTTATCAAAATTTTCTGCTAGAGTATAACTACAAGTGAGAAAATAGAGCTTCATAAATCTTCAAGATCATCTTTCATTGCGATTTCTGAAATCCAGGTTTAAAACACAATCCATGCACCTGTTTGTTAATCACAGCACTATTCAGGATAGCAAAGACATAGAATCAACTTAGGTGCCCATCAGTGGTGGACCGGACTAAAAATATATGGTACATTTACACTGTGGAATATAACACAGCCATAAAAAAGAATTAAATCATGTCTTTGGAGCAATGTGGATGCAGCTAGAGGCCATTATCCTAAGTGAACTAATGCAGGAACAGAAAAATACTGCATGTTCTTACTTATAATTGGAGCTAAACATTGAATTCACATGCACACAAAAATGGGGTAAAATAGATGCTGAGGACTGCTTGAAAGGGAAGGATGGAAAGAGGGCATGGATTGGAAGGCTACATAGTGGGTACTACCCTCACTACCTGGGTGACAGGATTGTGTATCAAGCCTCAGCAACACACAAGTAACTCACGTAACAAACGTGCATGTGTTCTCCCAGAACCCCAAATCAAAGAAGAAAACAACAAAACACAATCCAAAGACTGTGACCATTCAGAAAAATAATAAAGCGTATGCCTTTTCATATGAGAAATGCAGTCATTATCACTCAGAGCACCAGTTAGAGTTGTGATCCTTGATAACTGAACCTGAATAACAAAGATGCTAGATGAGTTGAAACAACTGAAATATTTATAGCTAAACCAAAACAAAAGTCATTTGATATAATTCACCTTGCCAAGAAAGGCAGTGTAAAGGAGTATTTAAGACTTTTGATTCTTTATTCAGACAGAACAACTATAAATTCCAGTTCTGCCATTAACTAGATGTAACCTTAGTCAAGTCACTCGTTCTATCAGAATGTCATTGTTCTCCTCTGCATAAAACATGAGTAACAATAATGGTACTTACCTCCATGAACTTATTATGAGAATGAAATGGATTACATATGTAAAGCATACAATATACTTATTTAGTATATTGTATGCCCTCAATACATGTTATCATTTCTATTATTATAAGTAATTTATCATAGATAACAAGTATTCTTTTCAGCATTCGAGAGATCATAAAATTCTATTTTTCCGAAGAGTCATTAGACAATCGATAGTTTAATGTAACTGGAAAAGTAGTAAGAGTATTTTGCTAAGGACATTTTAGAGGCACGTTAGCTGACCCCTAGGATGTGCATGGAAGTGGCAGTCATTTCTTAATCATAAAGAGATAAACTGATTCACATGATGAGTCATCTTTAATTTCCCTGCAGTGTTATGTGAAAACAAATACAGTTCTGCACATTGAATATTATTTGATTTTGGGGGATGCTGACTATTGATTGTTAGGAGATGAGGGGATCAATATTAATAAATGTTTGAAGTTGTCAGCCATGCAGCTAGGGGTAGAAGAGGAGGATGGGGTGGGAAGGGCAGGGGGAGAGAGACAGTTAAAAAAGAGACACAGCCTACCTGACAAACTAAGGACCATCTCATTACTACCGATTCACCAGAGCTTAATATGAAAATGCCTCAGAGAATGGAGAAACTGTTTCAACATGTCATTCCCACAGTAGGTGAGGTGTCAAGATTTCATAACCGTTGAATGCCCTGAAGTTAGACACCGCCTTGTCACATTGAAAGCAAAGTCAAGGTGAAAAATGCCATGTTTTCACTGCCAGTGTTCAAACAGGCTGGGGGAATTTAGTACGATGGTACAGACAGGTTTCGTTTCAAGGCAGCCTAAGAACTTTGTTTGCTTAGATCCTTGAATGTACTCTTGCTGCGACTACTGAAAGGCTTAAAGATGACAATGAAATTATTAGTAAACCTTCCATGAGAGGGAAAGTAGCACAGAAAAATCTCTCTTCTACTTAGGGATATAGATTAACATTCCCTTTGTAGAAAGTGTTCACTAGAGCCTCTCATACTGCACAAATATATAAGATGATCTATTTGATGATGGATTGATATATTGGCATTAAAGGCATTTTGAAGTGATGAGCTAATGTGGAAATTTCAGAAATGATAATGTTAGAAACTAAGTAAAAAATGAAAGCAGCTTGTGAAGTATCAGCTGGACGTATTTGGAAATGTTTTAAGTTGGTGGCTCTCTGATATTAACTAAAGCAAGAAAATGAGGATGAAATACCATCCCTATCTAGTTTGCAAAGGGCTTATGATATTAATAGATACACAGTCATGCATCAGTGAATGATAGGGATATGTTCTGGGAAGTGTGCCATTAGGCAATATCATCCTTGTGTGAACACGAGCGTGTACTTACACAAACCTAGGTGGTATAGCCTACTGCACACCTAGGCTATACGGCATAGGCTTCTGCTCCTAGACTACAAACCTGTACAGCATGTTACTCTTCTGAATACTGCAGGCAATCGTAACACAATGGTAAGTATTTGTGTATGTAAACATAGAAAAAGTGTAGTAAATTATGATATTTAAAATGGTACATTTACTGGTATAGGGCATTTACCATGAATGGAGCTTTCAGGACTGAAAGTTGTTCTGGGTGAGTCAGTGAGTGACTAGTGAGTGAATGTGAAGGCCTAGGGCATTGTTGTACACTGCTGTAAGCACTGTAATCCTAGGCTACACTAAATTTATTTTTTAAAAGTCTTCCTTCAATAATAAATTAAGCTTAGCTGACTGTAACTTTTTTACTTTAAAAACTTTTTATTTTTTTAACTTTTTGACTCGTAATAACACTTAGTTTAATATACAGACACACAACTATGCAACATTTTTACCTTTCTGTATATCCTTATTCTATAAGCTTTTTCCCATTAATTTTTTACTTTTTAAACTTGTTTATTCAAACCTAAGAAACAAAAATAACACATTACCTTAGGCCTACGCAGAGTCAGGATTATCAATGTCACTGTCTTCCATCTCCACATCTTGTCCCACTGGAAGGCCTTCAAGGGCAATAACACCCATGGAACTGTCATCTCGTAAGATAACAATGCCTTCTCCTGGGTTACCTCCTGAAAGACCTGCCTGAGGCTTTTTTTTTTAAATAGAGTCTCACTCTGTCACCCGAGCTGGTATGCAATAGTGTGATCTTGGCTCACTGCAGCCTCTGCCTCCCAGGGTCAAGGATTCTCCTGCCTCAGCCTCCCGAGTAGCTGGAATTACAGGCATGTGCCACCATGCCTGGCTAACCTGAGGCATTTTTTAAAATTTCATTTGAAGTTCTGGGATACTGTGCCAGGCGTGCAGTTTTGTTACATAGGTAAACATGTGCCATGATGGTTTTCTGCACCTATCAACCCAGGGGCTTTGTTTGATTAAGACAGAGTCTCATTATGTCACCTAGGCTGGAGTGCAGTGCCGCAATCTTGGATCACTGCAACATCCATCTCACAGGTTCAAACGATTCTCCTGCCTCAGCCTCCTGAGTAGCTGGGATTACAGGTGCCCACCAGCACACCTGGCTAATTTTTGTATTTTTAGTAGAGATGGGTTTTTCCATGTTCAGGCTGGTCTTGAACTCCTTACCTCAGGTGATCCACCCTCCTTGGCCTCCCAAAGTGCTGGGATTACAGGCGTGAGCCTCTGTGCCTGGCAACTCAGTGGCTTCTTAATGGTTAACCTTTTTTATAAGTAGAAGGAGTATACTCTAAAATAATGATTAAAAAGTGTCATATACATAACCAGTAACACAGTCATTTGTTATCATGATCAAGTATCATGTATTGTATGTAAATGTATGTGCTCTACTTTTATACAACTGACAACTGAGTATGTTTATTTACACCACCATCACCACAAACACATGAGTCATGTGTTGCACTCTGGTGTTATGATGGTTACAGCATCACTAGGCAATAGGAATATTTTTAGCCCTGTTAAAATATTATGGGACCGGCTGGGCGTGGTGGCTCATGACTGTAATCCCAGCACTTTGGGAGGCTGAGGCAGGCAGATTACCTGAGGTTGGGAGTTCAAGACTGACCTAACCAATTTGGAGAACCCCCCATCTCTTCTAAAAATACAAAATTAGCCAGGCATGGTGGCGCATGCCCATAATCCCACTACTCAGGAGGCTGAGGCAGGAAAATTGCTTGAACCCAGAAGGCAGAAGTTGCATTGAGCCAAGATCATGTCATTGCATTCCAGTCTGGGCAATGAGGTGAAACTTCATCTCAAAAAAAATAATAATAATTTATGGGACCGCCATCATATATTGGTTCATCATGAAATGAAATGTCATTATGCAGTACATGATTGTACCTCAATTGCTTTGTGAAATGACAGTATGATAGCAAGTCACCTAATGAACTTGGAGACCAGTAAATATTAAACCTGATATATAGGCCTGATGTGGTGGCTCATACCTGTAATCCCAACACTTTGGGAGGTCAAGGTAGGTGGATCACTTTAGGTCAAGATTTCAAGACCAGGCTAGCCAACATGGTGAAACCCTGTCTCTATTAAAAATACAAAAATTAGCCATAAATTGCTTGAACTGGGGAGGTGGGTGTTGCAGTGAGCTGAGATTACACCACTGCACTCCAGCCTAGGCAACATAGGTTAAAAATACTATGTGATACATGCAGGTGGCTAACCAACATGGAGGAAGAGTGAGCTAATATTTGTTAGGGTTCAGGTACTGTTGGTTGGGCTTTATACACATTATCATATTTTAGTGTCTCATCACCCTTATTGAGTGGCTATGACTGATCGAAATCCTGGTAGCTAATTATAGGCATTAGCTTGTGGCAGATACTGTGTTAAACATATTGCTTAAATTATTTAGTTTACTTATAACATTCCCATGACGTACCTATGATTAGCCGTATTTTACAGATGAGTAAACTGAAGAAGATTCATCATGTTTTTTCAGCTAGAAGTTGATCCCAGATCTCTCTAAAATTAGAAGCACTTTGCATGTAGCAGTAATAAAGTAAAATAAAAATAAATAACAAAAAGAATAAGAAAGAAACATCTACTAAGCATTAACTATTTACCAGCCACTGTACTGTATGTTTTGCATAGAATATCTTACATAATCCTCACGATCCTATGATGTAGGCACTCTCACAATACCTATTTTACCTCTGAGAAAATACAGGCTTACCAAGTTGAAAAACTTGCTCAGGTTTACACAGCTAGTAAGACGTAATCATGAAACTCAATGAGTGTGACTCTATAACCTAAACTGTTAGCCAATTGGCCTGCAATGAAAATAGATTATCAAAATTTTAGACCTGTTTTTGACTTAAAAAATAAACAAAGTTATTCCTACAAAGTAAGTGTAGTTACATGAATAAAATACAGGTCTGTAGGGATAGACTTTAGATTCTTTGGATAGTTTGAGACATGAGACATCCTGGTTTCCTTACCCACCCATATGAAACTGTAACCTGCACCTCTTTTGTGTCGGTCAGTTTTCTTTGCAGGATTCTTTATATGGTGTCTCTATGAAATAGGCCACAGGTACTTAACATGCCATTCTCTGTTTGCCAGAAACTTCCTTAAAGTGTGAGAGCAGAGTTTCCCATCCCAGCCCCGCCTTATCTGTACCTCTTCCCTTTAGCTGTCTGTGCTTGGCTTCACAAGAACAATGTGATTTTACCCATGTTGCAAACGAAACAAAATATGCTGACCTCTTACCTACTTTTTAATATCATTTTTTGTTGCACACAAGCATGCCCGTTAACATTTCTATGCTTAAGAAGCATATAACCCACATTTATTTAGCAACTTACGATTGTACTCCCACCAAAATATAATTTAGCCATTCAATTTAGCAATGGATCACAGATTTAAAAATATGTTTTTTTCTTATTTATTTAGCAGGATATTGTAATTTTTAAAAAAACAAAAGAGTTGCTGTTCTTTGGCCCGTAATAATCATTCATTAATGTAAGTGTATTAAATATGGTGGCCACGTCACCCTTGTCTTGCAGTATATTTTTCTTATTCTTATTAGAATAAAGATGAACTAAGGCCATAATCACTTTAAATCACATTAAGCAGGCTTTTAAAACTATCCTTTCTTTCCATAAAAAGGTCTGTATTATTCAGCTCACTTGTCCTTTCTTCTCTACATTAAAGAAAATATTCCTGATTCAGAAGACTGTCCAGTATCAAAGTTTATTTTTTCTTTGTATAATAGCCAAATTGTATTATTTCTGATATTCTGTGTGATTATTTGGTATCATTTTACTAAATCGGGGTTGTTAATTCATCTGGATGTTTTTGGTTTTGTAACTCTTGTAAGGAGTTGTTTGAACATCAGAAACAGTGATAAATCACATGTGATTTAGAACCAGACCTGAGAATTCCTAAGAGGGGGGAAAAAGTTTCTCCAGAGAGTTTGGCTTGCAATAAAACAGGATTGTCATGTTTTTAGTGTTGTCTGTTTTATGTTGAGGGGAAAAAAGATCATCCTTTTTGTCCATATACTTACTCTCTGGTATTATCTCCATCTGGCTGTCTCTACAGCCTTGGGCCTCTTAGCTTTGAGTAAGTGTGTACCAGCAGCTATTAATAGCTGAATTCTACAACATTCTGCTGTCACAGATGGAATCTGAGCTGCTGAACACTAAGACCATAAAAACTCATTACAAAGAAAGCAGTACATTCTTTGGCACTTAATGCAATTAAACTATCTATAAATAAGGAACATTCTGAAGGCAATGCACCAGCCCTTGATTCTTGTTTGTAGATCTCATCCACTGACTTGTCATTGATACAGAAGTTTCTGTTTTATGATGTTAAACGGATCTGGGTATTAATCTGAGAACTATATGTAAAACAGCAAGAGAATGTCTTTTTTATTAAAAAAAAGTAAAAGTAATATTTTAGGGTATAATAAAACATTAAAACAAAGAAAAGAATATTACAACATTACTAATTTTGTAATAGAACATTACAACAAAGAAATAAAACCTTGAACTAGAGAATGTGCATTATGGATGGTAGAATCCATGGAGATAATCTATGATCATGCAGGAGGGGGCTGCTCCTAACCTCCTTGAACTGCAACTACTGCAGCCAGGACACCGTCATAATAGAAAACATCATGATTGTTACACACACACACACACACATACATACACACGTGTGTGTGTGCACACTTCAAATAGGCCATGGAGACTCCCAATTTTTTTTCCCCTGAGCAAGACAGAGATTGCTCTCTCTCTCAAGGAACTGTCTTAATATTACTATTTTAAAGTGTAGGAAGACGATGGAAAAAGGGCTTAAAGTCTATTTCTGGGCCCTCTTTCTCCATGATCCCCTTTCCTTCCCAGTATTTACCAAGAGAATTAAAGGATTTGTTAAATCAGATTAACTACTTGTGTCATCTGTTCTACCCTCAGTAATATCAGAGCAGCAAAGCCAGGAAAGTGAAACCCAATGCTGTGCATTGAGTTCTTTATCAATACTTATTGTATAAATGAATGGGAAAAATTTTCTTTATTTTCTTATTTTGTTAGAATGTGGATTCTGTGAGGGCAGGACCATATTGGTTTTGTTCACTTCTCTAGCCCTAGCATCGACCACAGGTAAACATTCCTGAAAAATGCACAAATAAATGGAGTTAAGGTAGCTTGCAAGCTCTTGAAAAGTATACATGTAAATTTCTCAGCTCTGTGCTGAAACAATGCCTCTGTGCTGAAACAAAGTCTTTACATAAGACATTTTGAAAATAATTAACTGATAGGTTCTGGGTGCTCTTTCCCTTTCATTCATATTTTAGTTTACCTTACTCTGCACTTTGATCTATGATCTGTGCTATATTTTTTGTTGTAGCTGAGAACAGAATTTCTAAACACCAATCTCCCAATGGTACTTTGAAAGTGATTCTCATCTGAAATAAAATAAAGCAACTTAGGAGCATAGTTTCTCTACTTGAACCAGACATTTGAAAATTTCTCCTAATAGCTACTGGGGTGAGGGGTAGGAATAGGGGTTTACAATATGGTGTAACAATCCCTGCCAGTTCATCTAACTCATGTTTTTATTACTGTTATTTCATTCATGCACATAGCCCCTGTGATATGTTTGGTACCGAGGATACAGTAGTGAGTATGACAGAAAAAATAGCCATACCCTGTGGACTTAAAATGGGGGAAGAGAATGGAGAGGAAGCAGAAACTTAAGCAGTTTCAGTAAAATGTAGTTAGTGCTAACTTTAGTTCAAATATTTATTGAGCACCTGTGATGAGCCAGTATTCCAGTAAGATTGAGGACATAAGGTATAAATACAAATAGCCAATTAATATCTGTTAGATAGCAATGTAAAATTTAAAAAGAGATATTCCAGGGCAATGGGTGATTTGTTGACAGATGTATGGTGTAGGCAGAAGTGATATGTATGCAGAGAAATATTAAATTACTGTAAGTTGGAGCCATCTGTGAATGTTCTTGGAGGAAGGGGAATATCAACTGGATCTTTAAGAATGAGAAGGATTTAAATAGATGAGAAGTAATGGCACTAAATGCCGTTTTTAAATGGTATAATTATTAAAGTTGCTGAGTTTTGAAAAACAACTCCATCAAAATACATTTTAATTGAATTTCTTTATGCTTCACAAAAAGTAGGTTCTAGTTGGTTTATGGATACTGACTTGGTAAATTGGTAAGTGGTAGCTTAGTGTTCTTGTGATTCCAGGGTCTTGTTCCACCTCTGGTTTGTTGCATCATGGAAACTGGAGATTATCTTGGGTTAGATTCACAAAGCAAATGTTTTCTTATTCCCCTCCTCCTAAAAAAGCTTATTTTCAGGATGATCTCTAAAATGCTAGACTTGGACTCTCAAAAGTTCTACTCTGGAGTAAGGGATCTAAGTAGTTCTGGCCAGCTCCAAAATTAACCTATACCCAAAAGACTCATTTAGATTTAGGGGACTGTAGACATGATGGTTGAGAATGAGCTTTGAATTCAGAATAACCTGACTTTAAGTTTTGTCTCTGCCACTCTTTATTATGTTGGACAGGTTATTTAATTATTCCTAGATCATTTACTTTAAAGTGAATGTGTTCAGATTAAATCATGATTGGGGCATTTTTAAAAAATAAATGCCAAGTATTGAAGAGGTGGCAATGATGTTGAGCCTAGAGATAACTGAGACTTTGGGTATTAATTTTTGAATTATTTATGGGACATAAATTTTATAGTTTCTACATTTCTCTACTTTCTTCCAAGTGAAATTCTCCTTATGTCTATAATGCCTAAGATTTCCTTGGCATGAGATGGGTCCTTAATTCCCACAGACCTGTTCTGAATTGGAGGAGACAATAAAAACTTTAATTATTAATGCTCTGTCAAGAATATCTTACTACCTGTGATACCAGCAACAAAACAGTGGTACGATAAATGCTTGCTTTTATGGCATGTCAAAGCACACTGTCATAGATGTCATAGCATGTCACAATTTGCAAAATATCTTAAAATATACCACTGCATTTAATGCTTCCAAAAAGTTAGTGGCTTTCAATCACTTCTTTTTACAGTTAAATAAACTGAGGCAGAAAAAGTAACTTGACTCAACCAGGTTATCAGCTAATAGGTAGGGGAGCCTAAATTTGAATTCAGTTATTCTAATCAGTCCATAAGTATTTCTTTAACCCTTACATTTTTAGTCTATTTGGAAAGAAAAAACACTTAAGATACAAATAGAAATGCAAGCAAGTGCAAATCCATGTACCTCAATGTGATTATTAATATCTGAAGGGTAAAAGAGTAAAAGGAGATACTTTACTGAGGTAGCCTAAACAAATCAAAGCTTATTAGGAAAGCAGAGTATTAGGAGATACTATGTGTTTTGTTTTTCCAAATAAACATGGGAGTATGCGTCACTGCACTGTGAGATAACACATCATTTCTGAATATGTGTGTCTCCTCCTGAACCAAAGAGGAGAAACAGATGCTTTCCCAGTACCATGGACAGCTCAGCAACCCTCTGAAGGGTTGTCCATACACAACATGAACAAAGTCTTGCCTGTGTGATAGCATCAGCTCTGTGAAACCCAGGGGAACTGACCTGACCTTGTAATGTTCACTCAGTGAGGAACGTAAATTTAAAATATCAGCCGAGTCGCATTAAATGCTTATTCAGGAGGTTTCATTAATGTCAATAAGTATGACACATTTAAAATTATTGATTTTTGGCTGGGCACAGTGGCTCACGCCTATAGTTCCAGCACTTTGGGAGGATGAGGCAGGTAGATCACTTGAGGTCAGAAGTTCAAGACCAGCCTGGTCAACATGGTAAAACCTTGTCTCTACTAAAAATACAAAAAAAAAAAAGCTAGGCATGGTAGTAGGCACCTGTGATCCCAGCTACTCAGGAAGCTGAGGTGGATGAATTGCTTGAACCCAGGAGGCAGAGGTGGCAGTGAGCTGAGATTGCACCACTGCACCCCAGCCCTGTCTCAAAAAAAATTATTGATTTTTGCATTTTTCTCAATTTAGGACTAGGAGAGGCTCGATTAATTATTTTGAAGTGTTTTCTTACAGTTTTCTTTCTATCTCTGTTAAAATCCATTTCAGAGGCTGGGTGCGGTGGCTCATGCCTATAATCCCAGAACTTTGGGAGGCCGAGGTGGGTGGGGTCATGAGCTCAAGAGATCAAGACCATCCTGGTCAACATGGTGAAACCCCGTCTCTACTAAAAATACAAAAAATTAGCTGGGCATGGTGGCACGTGCCTGTAATCCCAGCTACTCGGGAGGCTGAGGCAGGAGAATTGCCTGAACCCAGGAGGCGGAGGTTGCGGTGAGCCAAGATCGTGACATTGCACTCCAGCCTGGGTAGCAAGAGCGAAACTCCGTCTCAAAAACCCATTTCAAAAATTATCACTCTGCAGTTGTATGTCATGAATCTACTTTTTTTAGTGCACACTCCCTTCTTCTTACCCAATGCTTTTCTCCCAAACTCAACTATTCTATGTATGGACAACCCTCTTCTGTGATACAAACCAAATGAAAAGCCATAGATGCTAATCCTATAGCTATTGTGGGTTCCCTAGGGAGTCAAAGACCTAACTCATAAATTGGAAATTATATAACATGGGTGCTATACCAGCAGTATCTGCCCTCACTGACCTGAAAACTAGAGATGACTGTGAGAAATATAAATTGAGTGAACCTCGCTACCAATGTGGACATCTTCCCTATCATTCTTTCCATGTCATGAATCTCTATCTGATTTTTAAGGCTGGGTTGGGAGGATGAGACTGCCTCTGTTCTAGGCTTTTGAAATAGAAATAGCCTCATGTTCAATAAACTTTCTGCTCTTCATTAAATTATGCTGCTATCAGATTTGACATAATTACATATATTCAATTTAAATCCTACTTTGTGTAGCTTCCTGTGGCATCTGATAGAGGGGAATTTGTGGCTCAGCTGCTTATACATGAAGAGGAGGGCAGTGGAAACTTGTTTGGAGAGCACTTGGTGTTTGTGCCTGCATTCACTTTGCAGGCACATCCACCACCAGGGATCCAGGGGGGAAATGCAGTGCTATCCCTAAGCTTTCAGACGGTACTTGCTGACTTGTAAGCATGTACTATTACAGCATAGGTTTGGTTGAGTCTTTCCCAACTTTTCTTTTACAAAGTAACTTGAAATGAGACAACAGAGACTTCTGTTTTGCTAGGTTTTGCAAAATCACTCTGTTAACACACAAGTGGGTTACTGGGGGCTGTTATTTTTTTCATGTTATTAAATGGAAAATTCAGAAAGGAAAGGAGAAGAACTATTTCACACTTCTTCTTGAGAAGAACAACGTATGTTGGTCTTGGATGATTTAATTCATTTCCAAGATTTTAAACTTTAAAGTGGATGAGGCACTATAACATTAGGAATGAGGTTTCCAGATAATCTTGATGTTAATTCTCTAAACTAGTTGGAAAATCTGTTCTTCCCCTTTCAATACACATTCTACTCATTATGTGGTATGCCGTCTGAGTACACTGGCCACAGAGCAAGTCCACCATAGGCAGTGATATGCAGGCTATCAGATAAAATCTCCAGATTGAAACCAGAACAGGGGGCTGAGCTCCAAATAGGAGAAGAAGCATGTGTTGCTTCTTGGTTCACATGGAGGGAGTGTCTCCAAACAGTCCCTTTGCGAAAAGACTCAGTTTTCCTCAAATATAAATAAAAACAGAAGTCCTGTGTTCTCAAGGATATAAGAATGATGCTTACAATTTTCTCACTTCTTCCTACAAGTTCTAAATTTGAGGACTGCATTGCTTTCAGTTTTAAGGAGGTTATGTAAATCTAGATGACAAAGGCACAGAAAGACTTATCTTGGTGATTTAGTGATGATGAAAGAAGCTTATCTCCTCATTTAGCAAATGTTTACTGAATATCTATTATATATCAACCACTGTTTCATGTACTGGGCATAGAGCAGTAAGTAAGATCAAGATTTCTCTCTTTTCTCATAATATTCTATGGAAGGAAGAATCCAAAAAGCAAATGAGAATTCTATATGTTGATAAATGGTATGGAGAGATTAGGACAAGGATATATTACAGACTGTGGGTGGTAGACAAATATATTAGATGGAGAAATCTTCTTAACAGGAAGACCTGAATAACAAAAAATACCAAAGATGAGGAACATCTAGAGAATGAGTACTTCCTGGAGAGAAAAGAGTAAATGCAAAGGCCCTGAGGCAGTAATGAACGTGGAGTGTATGAGAAATAGAAGACCAGTGCAACCTGAGCATAGTGACTGAAAGAGAGGCAGTGGCAGGAGAGTTAGACAGGATCCAGACCATATGGAGGCTTGGAGGCCATGAAACCCTGGGTGATTTTATTCGGAGAGCAAGGAGAAGTCATTGGAGGGCTTAGAAGCAAGAGAATGATGTAATTGAAGTTGTACTTTCCAGAAGATCGCTCTTTCAGATGTGCACCCTCATTTGCAAGGCTCTGCTCTAAACTGGGGAGCCAGTCTTTGTTCTGGCATCTTACCAATTCGTTGTTTTATGAACTTTCTTTTCTTGTAAAAGGAGTATATTTAGGAAAAGTACCCAGCATAGTACAAATGATTGGGCAGCTATATCATTTTTAGATGACTCATTTTTGAAATGTGAGACAATGTTTTACATGGAAATAACACTCAAAAGGCTCAGTTCTAGTCTTACTTGGGTCATGGAGTTCACTGTGTGTTCCAAGCACAGTTACTTATGTCTCAGTGTGTATTTTGCCATGGTAAAATGTGAATATTAGTAGCTCCTTTGCTTACTTTACATAAATAGGAATCTGCAATGTGGCATCGTACTTGGATATGCTTTTTATGACACTGAAGCAGCTGAAAGCTAAATCATATTTATAATGCAGTCATGTAATTAAGCTTTTTGTGTGTGTGTGTATGTGTGTGTAGTACTAGGCACATGGGGTCTAAATAGTTCTAATCATAGTTGTCATTTTATTGAGTCTTAACTGGGTATTAATTACTTAGAATTTTCTCATTTAATTTCTAATTTCTACTCCATTAAATAAGTGATATTATCTTTTTCAAAATGAGAAAATGGAGACTTAGAGAATTTACTTTCCCAAGCTAGTAAGAGATGACTGAGGTTTCACCCCAACTTTGTGTAACCCCAAAGCCTGTGCTGTTAAGTTCTGCTGCTTTTTAGGACTCCAGGGCTAAGCATAGAGGAAGGGCTAACAAACTTTCTTAGTACATTGTGATATACATGCACAAAGTGCTGTGACAGCCAGGGAAGGGAGAGACATGCTTAGCTGGTTTCATGGGACGGTGGGGGGATGCTTTGAGCTTGATCTATGCAGATAAATCAGAGCTTCAAGGGGGCATTAATGAGTGGTATGACAATGGACAATGAAGAAAGGACATCGCAGAAAATGAAAATAGCCTAAGCAGACGTCTAGAAATGGGACAGAAGAGTATAGAATTGAGGGATGAAGGGTAGGTTGACGTGACTTGAGGTTGTGTGCTATTGTACATGTGTGTGCACGCATGCATGTTCATGTGTTGTCTGTGGGGTTTTTTTGTTGTTGTTGAAGATTGTGTATTTGTATGCATTTCTCTGTGGATACTTTTTGGTGTGTGGGAAGGTTGTGTTCTGTGTGATGTGTGGTGAGTGACCTGGTGAGAAGTCAGGGTGTGGCTGAATATGCCACTGTCAAGGAGGTAGCATGATAGAAGGAGGGAGGCCTATTAGAAGGTGGTGCACTAATCTTGGTGAGAGTTGGTGTGGACCAGGACTAACACAGTGCAGAGGGCATGGAGTGGAAAAGGAGATTTATGAGAGAGAGATTTTGAGATAGAATTAGTAGGGCTTCTATCTGGGTCAGTGGTGCAGCTGAGAGGTGTTCAGAATGAATCCTGGGTCTCTAGGTTGGCAATTTGATGGATGGAGTTCTAGGAACTTAAATGAAGAAAGTAGCAGCGGAGGAAGATTTGGAGAGAGGAGGAGGCAGAGGTCGATTTAGGACTCAGTGAGTTGGAGCAACCTGATGTCCACGTGGAGATGCCAATGTTGCAGGTGGGTGTGGAAATACGGTCTAGAGTTCAGTAGAGGCATAGCCTAGGGGGAAAGTAATGGGAAGAAAATATCCCCAAGCATCATGGCCTTTTTTTATATGTAATGCTGCAGTGGTATGCTTTTGTAATCCCATTGCTTTTTTATATTGCATTTTAAAACTCTACTAAACACAGGAGGTTTTCTGAAGAAGTGTTTTCTGCCCCCGAGAAAATATTCTCTAATTTTCAATTATCCGCAAATGATTATCCATACCAACTGCTTTTATTCATTAACTAGCTGCTCCATTCTACCTAGCATTGTTTTTGTTTTGTGTGTTTAAAGTTTTTTAATGTTTAATTGACACATAATTATTGTACACATATGGGTACAGTGTGCTGTTTTGATACATGTATACAATTCATAATAATCAAATGGGGGTAATTAATATATTTATCACCACAGACATTTATCATTTATTTGTCATGAGAACACTCAAAACTCCCAATTCTAGATATTTTGAAATTACAGTGTATTGTTGTTAACTATAGTCACCCTTCTGTGCAACAGAACACCAGAATTTCTTCCTCTCATCTAACTGTAACTTTGTACCCATTGAGTAACCTCTCCCAATACCCTATTCTCTCCACTTCCCTGAGATCACCATTTTTAGATTCCACATATGAGTGAGATTATGTGCCTATTTGTCTTTCTATACCTGGCTTATTTGACTTACCACAATGTTTCTGGGTTCATCCATGTCTCTGCAAATGACAGAATTCCATTTTTTAATGGGTAGATAGTATTCCAGTGTATTATGCATAGGTACCATACTTTCTTTCTCCATTTATTTGTTGATAAACACTTAGGTTGGTTCTTATCTTGGCTATTGTGAATAGAGCTGCAGTAAACATGGGAGTGCAGCTATCTCTTTTTCCTACTGATTTCCTTAGGATATATACCCAGTAGTGGGATTGCTGGATCATGTAGTAGTTCTATTTTTAACTTTTGACAAACCTGCCTAGCATGCTTTTTAGGGTAACTCTGTAATTTCTTTTTAAAAAGAGCAAATTCACTTTAATATACATTTATCCATAAAAACATAGTTAGAAAGCTAAATCTTGTGGACGAAATAATTATTCCAAAGCTAGCTGTAGCTAGTTTTAAAACAGTACATTTTCTAAAATTGCCTTTTTTACCTCCCTATTCTTTTGTTACGAAGGTCAGGCATCATCTGACCTTTGGAATCTCCACATTCAAAGGCAGGTGGCATGTTGTGTTTCCATTTCAGTTCTTCTGTCCTGTGATCATGTCTCTCTCTGCCTACCCCCATCCCACCCCAGTGTTCTATTTACTCCAGATTGATTTCTTGAGAATGTACCCATCCTTAGGTTTTGTAGTATTTTGCAGAGAATCTTATCATGACAAAAGGAGAACTCTCCCCATAGCCACTGAGAAATTGTTAGTGAAGAGAAAACATCTTTATCTCACAACACAAGATGCAGGAGAGCAGCAGTCTGGTGATGAAAGTGATGAATCAGCTCAGATTTACAGATTCTTGGCCCCAAAATAGTTCATTTTCAAAATATATTATTCAGAGCAAGGCCTGAGCAAGAGAAAGAATTACAGCTGATTTTCAGCTGGAGATTTTGTGCAGGAGAAGAAAGCCTGCACTGATTTGTAGGCATAACTGACCTTGGTAGGAGTGTTTGATTTTCGAATGCAGAGAAGGCCATCTGTTGGTTCTTGAGGGTAGAGAAAGAGGCACGATGATCGTCTTTACAGCATGCTGTACTTTGTCCTTGTTCAGAAATTTTTGCAGGCCTTGCATCAATTCTTCTTCAGACACTATCTTTATATCAGGGAGTCAAAACTCGGAGATTAAAGTATTGGCTCAAGGTCACCCAAGGAATCTGTGGAAGAAGATGGACTCAAATCCATATCTCCTGATGTCCAGGGCAGCATCCTTTCTATTAACCTGTTAATGTCAAATCCCTGCCATTACTTGCTCTTATCATCTTAACCAAGTTACTTAGTCTCTCTGAGTCTCAGATTTCTCATCTGTAAAGTGGAAATAATGAAACGATGTTGTGGGTCACTGAGAAAATTAAGTAACTTAAGATGCAAGGGGATAGCACCTGCACATGGTAAGGTGCTCAAAATATGTGAGGTCACTTGGAACAATGGGGTGGCTATTAGTGATGTTTCTTCAAAATGTTTTCAAGAAGAGTTCAGTGGTTTATAAATCTTGGGGCAGGGATAGGGACTTCTCATTATATGGAATGAGAGTGAGAAGAAAATGCCATTAACCACCAAGTGGCAGGAGCAGAGATTGAGTTGGAGGCATTTTAAAAATCCTCCTGATTTTTTTTTTGTACCCAATTTTTTTTAAACATAGATAAATGGCTTTGTAATTTATTTCATTAATTATTCAACAAATGTTGTTTGGCTGTCTTATGTGCCAGACACTGTACTAAGTAGTAGGGACATTGCAGCTATCACGACAGCTTTCCCTACCCCCGTGGAGTGTAAACTTTAGTGGGGAAGACATACTTTGATCAAACAGTCACAAAAGGAGTATATAAGCTCCAACAGGATGGCCCTTCTGTTATGGAGTCATCATAGGCCCTGCTGGGATAACCTGACCTAGACTTACGGGATCAGGGAAGGCTGCCCTGAAGAAGTGATTTTAAAACTAAGGTTTGGGCGCAGGGCAGCCCTACCAGGCAGACAAAACAGCATAGGCAAGGCCGTGAGGTAGAAAGGGATCCATGACTTTGGACAAAAGGAAGTGGGGCGGAGCAGTGTGAGCAATTGGGAGGATGGTGTTTTATGGGTGTGAGAGTCATGAACTGATTTGATCATTTTAAATGGCATCAAAATCATTGTTATGAAATGGGTGGCAGAAATATTTGACTATTGGTCAAAGAAACATAACTGAGCCTAGATGAGAGATGTAAAGTGTGGTGTTCCACTAAGGTGTGAACAGTGATTGCCTTGGGAAAATGAGTTTGGAAATGGGGCAGACTTTTATTGTACATGTTTTCATATATTTTTGAAAAATATTTTACAATAAGCCTATGCTATTTTAGTCATTAAAAACTCTAGTTAGAGGCCAGGTGCAGCGGCTGATGACACCTGTAATCCCAGCACTTTGGGAGGCTGAGGTGGGCAGATCACAAAGTCAGGAAATCTAGACCAACTGGCCAACATAGTAAAACACCATTTTTACTAAAAATACAAAATTAGCTGGGTATAGTGGCGCATGCCTGTAATCCCAGCTATTCGGGAGGCTGAGGCAAGAGAATCGCTTGAACCTGGGAGGCGGAGGTTGTGGTGTACGAAGATGGTGTCATTGCACGCCAGCCTGGGCAACAAGAGTGAAACTTCATCTCTAAAGAGAAAAAAAAACAAACAAACTAGAGACTTTTATGTAACAAAAAAGGAGCCTTTTCAAATCCTGTACCAGTATCTACATTAAAAGAGAAAAGGCTCACAATAAAAATAATCGTGTGAGATGATGAAATATCAATTTGCTTGATTTACGATTTCACAGTGCACACAGATATTATTTTTATTTGTATATAAATAAATTTATCATCAAAGTTTTTAAAAATGGTGGTGGTGGGATGGAGGTAGCTTCTCTGTCCTAAGTAGCGAACACCTAGGCCAGATGTCCAAGTCAGTGGGGAAGAAAAGAGTGTCTTCGACATTGGGAATGTTTACCTGGGGAAAGAGGAGATTTGTGTAAGTAACTTAAATATCATTCTGATTGAGTTTTAGGATGACTCACAGCTGGAAGGAGGAGGCAGTAAAGAAAGATCTTGACACTCTAGATGATGGGCCAAATGTAGTAACATGAATTGTGTGGGGATCAATGCCAATATCTTTCCTGAGGTGGTACAAAGCCACCTGCATGCATACAGGGTGGGGAGTAGCCCTTGAGAGCAATGCTCATCACAACAAGCCTCCAGAGTCTTGGTTAACTCCAAGAGGAACTCAAAAAGCCATGTAGCTGCCAAGAAAAGGTGTATGTTTTTTGGCAGCATTAATAGAAATCTACTGTCAAGTTGATTCTTAACCACTGATATTCATCAAAATCACCTGACAGTCTTTTTTAAAATATGCTCAGGCCTCACCCAACATATTCAAATCTTGGGAAGAAGAGATAAGCAATTAGAACATGGATTTTGAAATCAGCTCCCCCATATGGGTCTCTGATCTTAAAGACTGATGTAAGGTTCTTTGATGTTAAAGGATCTATAATCTTAAATTTTTAATTTCTGAAATCATGTTTAATAAAATAACATGTTTTTATTTGATTATAGAAATAATTTTTGGACAATGCAGTCTTCATTCTAAGTTTTCTACTTAAATTTGTTTTAAAATTAAAATCATGTTGTATGCATCATTTTGTAATGTGATGTCTTCATTTAATATTCTGATATGGACATTTTTCTGTGCGCTTTAGCATAACTTTTAATAGGTGCATAAACTCTATTATAGAAGATGAGCAAGATGCGCTAAATTTCTATTTTTATGTATTTGGATCTTTTCCAAAATGTTTCACTATTGTTATTTTTGGAGCTAGTCTCACTCAGTTGTTCTAAGTGAAATGCAGTAGTGCAATCATGGCTCACTGCAGCCCAGCTTCCTGGGCTCAAGTCATCCTTTCACCTCAGCCTCCCTAGTAGCTAAAATTACAGGCTTGTGCTGCCACGCCCAGCCAATTTTATAATTTTTTGCAGTGATGGAGTCTTGCTTTGTTGTCCAGGCTGGTCTCAAACTCCTGGACTCAAGCAGTTCTTCTTCCTCAGCCTCCAAAAGTGCTAGGATTACAGGCATGAGCCCACTATTATTAATAATGCTGTAAGTGTGTGCCACTACACTTCGGAGAGGCATATTGATGTAGTGGAGTGGTCAAGACGGTGGAAGTGTCATAATCTTGATATTAGGAACAGTGGAAAGAACTTTAATCTGGAGCAGATTTAGTGAGGTTGGCGGAGTGGTGAATATCTTCAAATATTTGCAGGGAAATCAAACAGAAAAGAAGTCAGTTGGTTTTGCCACCTCAAAGGGCACAACTAGAACCAGTTGGGAAAAATTTCAAAGCAGCTTTCAACTTAAAGTAATGGATTTTTAAATAATGAAGAGTTTTGAAGATCTTGCTTTTCCTATCCTTAGGGATGTTCTGAGTGTGAGTTAGCATTTGTAAAGAATATAATTAAGACTAATCAGATTCCTAAAGTGTGTGTGTGTGTGGAAAGGTGGGGGTCAATTAAAATGGAGTCACTAACCAGAAGCCTGCAAGCTGCAACCCAACAGTAAAAGGGTTTGTCCAGCTAATCAACCCTTCTAAACAATTTGAATTCAAATTCCTTTAGGCAGAACATTCACTCCTCAATTAGCCACAGGCAACAACTCCCCTATTAAGTATTTCACTTGCCTGCACTCCTCAAGGCATTTAGTTTACCACCCCTAGTAGGTACTCTAAATCATTTGCTTCTGTGAATATCACTTATTCATTCAGATGCTTAGTGAGCACCTACTGTGTGTCAAGTATTGTGCAACCTAGGATGATAGAAATTTACCTGACAGATGACCTCTCTGCTCTGGAGAAGCATACAGTGAAAGTGTGTGCAGGAGTGTTGAATGAACATACATTGAAAGAGGAAATATGGATTTTGTAATTAACTCCAGAAGGTCCTGAGACCAGGTGATGTTAACAGCAAAGAGTGCTTTGGCTTGTTAAGAGGAGAAACTTTCATAATCCAGTTCGCAAGGAAGAGAATGGACCTTGCTGGAAGGATTGGGTTTCTCCCAGCAGACCGGAGTAGGCAGTGCCAGCACACACATCCATCAGGGGTGCTATGGAGGAGATTCCAGCTCTGCAGAAGTAAATAGGTGGCTTCTGTATCTCCTTCCTACTGCAATTGTTAGCAGTGGAATGTATCCGAATCATGTGGCACCAAGGTGTGTTACCAGAGGCAAACCTGTACAGGTCTGCAGACACCTCAGTTCTTGCCTCCTCAGAAGAAAGAATTTAACTGAGGGGCCTAAGGCAGAAGGAGACATGAAGGCAGGAGTGAGGGGAAGTAAAGTACACTTGGAAGAGGGCAAAGCAAACAATTTGAGATCAAGTGTGCAGTTTGACCTTTTGACTTGGGGTTTTATATGTTGGCATACTTCTGGGGTCTTGCATTACTTCTTTCCTGATTCTTCCCTTGGGGTAGCCTGTCTGCATGAGCAGTGGTCTGCCAGCACTTGGGAGGGACCACATGCACAGTGTGTTTACTGAAGTTGTATACATGCTTACTTGAGGTGCTTTTCTCCTTACCAGTCCAGTGTTCCTACAGGGAGCTCGTCTGCCATTTTGCCTTAGTGGGCATGCTTTAGCCCACTCAACCAATTCCTGAGGTCTTATCGGGAAGCTGCTGATCACCAGTTTCAGTTGTTTCTGTCTATTGGGAGACTTTCTCATCTATTGCGTACCTTTCCCTGGCACTGGCTGTAACCAATTATTCTTTTAGAAAGACAGTTAGCAACTGCCTGACCCATCAGGTTAACCTGATGGTCTCCTGATATTCCTGGTGTGTGTTGCAGGGGAGCCCTCACCTACTCTGCTATTTCTGGCTAGCTACCTACTGTAACATAAGAACCTGTCATCTTTGGGTTTCATGTAGAAGAGCTACAAGGGAAGAAAGCAGCATTTGAAGAAGTTGGGTAGTTAGAAAACTAACATTGTTGGCCCAGCCCGGTGGCTCACACCTGTAATGCCAGTACTTGGGGAGGCTGAGGCAGAAGGATCATGAGGTCAGGAGATAAAGACCATACTGGATAGCATAGTGAAACCCTGTCTATATTAAAAATACAAAAAGTTAGCCAGGCGTGGTGGTGCACACCTGTAGTCCAGCAACTAAGGAGGCTGAGGCAGGAGAATCACTTGAACCCGGGAGGTGGAGGTTGCAGTGAGCCGAGATTGCGCCATTGCACTACAGCCTGGGTGACAGGGCAAGACTCTGTCTCAAAAAAAGAAAAAAAAAAGAAAAAAGAAAAAGAAAAGAAAGAAAACATTATCTTCCCCCAAAGGAAAACAGGAACCATAGGATATGGATTTTTTTTTTTTTTTAGCTGTTCTCTTTTTCCTTCAGTATTTATTTGGGGAGGGAGTGTTTTACCCCCATTCTGATATTCATAATCTATTATAAAGCATTTACTGAATGAATAGTTTGTACTAGATACTGTGCTCAGTGTCCTGTGTACAATAGTTTGTTTCACCCTCGTGGTACTCTGAGTACCCCCATTTTATGGATATAGAAACTGAG
The DNA here is from genome assembly GCA_031835075.1 of Saguinus oedipus. Taxonomy (NCBI): domain Eukaryota; kingdom Metazoa; phylum Chordata; class Mammalia; order Primates; family Cebidae; genus Saguinus; species Saguinus oedipus. The sequence continues at coordinate 23,922,543 of CM063170.1, forward strand.
GTTCAGAGAAAGGCCCCACTTAACTGCTGGAACCTAGTGTCAATCCCTGTTCTGTGTGTCCCAAGGCATGGTTTTAACTGCCACAATCTACTGCCTTATCGATATTCTTCAAGTGAGAGGGTTTAGCAGTTTTATTTCCCTTTTCTCCCGTCTTCTCCTGAGTGTGGTTTTGTCTTGTCTCTGTTCTCACCACTTCCTGGCCTGGTCTAAACCCTTGCCATCTGTCCAGGACTCCTCCCGCTTGCTCTCTCCATTTCTGTCCCATTTATTCCTGGATTCTGCACCTCTTGCTGCCTGTCAACCCTTTCTTTCTCCCACCGATTTTCCTTCCTGCTGCTTAAGCAAGTCTCCTCATCTTTTGATTATTCGGCTATTTGGGAGACAAACTCGTTCAGGCGGCAGGTGTTCTAATAACTGAAATAGCAGCGGAGCAGAGCAGTGGAAAATAGAAGGTTTCAACTCTGAATTAGGAGATGGAGTTTTTAAAAAGGAGGTGTTTTATTGATGCTAAGAAATTTAAAAATTATCTTCCCATATGGCCTGCTTCAGCTCACTGAGGACCCAGGCAGCTGCCAGCGCCCACTTGAATTTGTCTCCGTGGAACAGAGCGACACATTGATTCGTGCCTTTAAGCGTTGCTTCCACTTGACTTCTACAAAGAAACTCTTACTGGTTTTGGAGGGGCATACTATTTGGTGTAAAGTATATAGGAAACTGTGCCTGAAGAAGCTGTTCCTGAGGTTGGGCATGAGGTAATATTCATCCTTAGTGACATTTTCAAAAATATGTGTCCAAATAATGTAGCTCCAAATTTGTTGGTGTAGAAGTTGAATTGGTATGTGAGGAGTTTGTGTTTCTGTGTAAAAAGAGGGTTTTAAAAATGATTATTAAAAGGCTAATATTTATTAGGTGCTTTCTATGTACCAGACACTGCTTCATACTCTACATATAGCATATATACCTACATATACATACACATTTTATATACATATATATATATAGCTTCATAGTGTGTGTATATATATATATATCTGAGATATATATACACACACACATATGTAGTATGTATATATTTATACATATATATGTATGTGTGTAATATATATATATATGCTGCTATCACTAGAGTTTCTTAATCCTCAGAAGAGCCCTAGGAAAGTAGTAGTATTATTATCGTCATTAGTTCAGTTCAGAGAAGACAACTTGCGCAAACATAAACAGCTAAGTACTACAAGTAAGACTCCTTAGATCTACTAGGCTCCAAAATCTTCATCATGCTGGAAGAAAACTTTGTTGTTTTGATGCAAATGAGATACCATCCATATGTATAGTTCTTATACCTTCACAAGCCTTTCACATATATTTGGATTTTATTCTCATCCCATGAGGTCAGAGTGCCAGTTTTCACTTTCCTCTGTTTTCAGCTATGAGGGAAACTAAGGTTCAGAGAGGTAATGGAAACTTATACATCACAGAACTAGTTAGTGACAGAAGTCTAAAGTTAACTCAGAGCTCTTGGGCCCTGTTCCCCATAGCGTGCCAATAAGACCACTAATCCAGGCTCCTGATCTCTTGGGTTCAGTTGGGCAAGTCCCTATCTCAACTTCCCCAGTGAGTAGGAGTTCATTTAGCAAATATGCGTTGAGATGTGATGATGAATAGTGTGTCAGGCATAGTGCCAGGCTTTAGTGGGACAGTGATGGATAATGCATAGTTGATCCTATGTTCACAGAGCTTACAGTCTATTGGGAAAAATCAAATGATTAATAAAGAAATTGCTATAAAGTCTAATGTACATTAGGGTAGCAAATGGCAGGAAGATAGAAACGAAGTAAGATTCTGAGGAAAAAGAAGGAGTAGCCAGGTGGAGATGGGGGACAAAGTTTTCCAAAAAGGAACACTTTGAGCAGAGTGATAAGCCAAGGAAAACACTTACTATAGACTAATAAAGATCGGAGCCATAGAGTCTTGAAGTCAGTGACTGAGAAAACACAGTCAAGAAGCAATGAAGGCCAAGGAAAGAGCATACACGAACTTTGCACATAGATGAGCATTCAAATCCTGGCTTGACCATTCACCAACTGTGTGACGTTGGGCAGATTACTTGCTCTGAGTTTTCCCATCTGATATAGTTTGGCTGTGTTCCCACCCAAATCTCATCTTGAACTGTAGTTCCCATAATTCCCTCCTGTTGTGGGAAGGACCCAATGGGATATAATTGAATCATGGGGGTGGTTTTCCTTATACTGTTCTCATGGTAGTGAGTAAGTCTCGTGAGATGTGGTAGTTTTATAAGCAGAACCCCTTTTCAGTTGGCTCTCATTCTCTTCTCTTGTCTGCCACCATATGAGATGTGCCTTTCACCTTTCACCTTCCACCATGATGGTGAGGCCTCCTCAGCCACATGGAACTGTGAGTCTATGAAACCTCTTTCTTTTGTAAATTGCCCAGTCTCAGGTATATCTTTATCAGCAGTGTAAAAATGAACTAATACACTATCTGTAAAGGGAGATGTTAGTAACAACACCTGACTTCCCCAAGGCTAATTGTCAGGCTTGCAAATTATGAATGCAAAGTCCCAAAATCAGTTCTGGCACATGGCACCACTACCCACCAGCTTCTCAAGCCTGAAACTTGAGAGTCATTCTTGATTCTTGATGTTTCCTTACTCTACCCACACGCAACAGATTGACTAACAAGTCTTTTTTGTAGTCCCCCAAAATATCTCACAGATTTCTTCATTTATCTCTATCCGCAGTACTACGATGTGAGTCTAAGCCACTGCCATTTCCCACCTACACTACAGAGCCCCTACCTGGTCTCCCTGCTTCTACTCTCTGCTCCATCTAACCTCCAATCCATTCTTCACACTTCAGCTAGAGTCATCTTCTAAAAACACGAAGCACTTGTCAGCCTGCTGCTTCAAACTCTTCAATCACTTCCCGTTGTTCTTAGTAGCAAATTTCCTACCAAGGCTCCCCTTGCAAGATCTGGTCTCTCTGTGCCCACAGCCTCGTGGCCCAGTCCTTGCTTACTAAGCTCTGGCTGCAGGCTAGCTGCTTATTTCTTCCAGTTTTAGCCGTTAGGCCACCTCCTCAGGGAGGGCCTTCTCTGACCACAGCCTCTAAAGCATCCTGTGTTCATTGCTACCATAGTGCCTTATTTCTTTCATTCCCAGCCATTATTAGAATTAGTTAATATACATTGATTTGGGGGCTTACTAGATTAAATACCTACCTTCCTCACTGTGTTGGCTGCTCTTGAGACCCAGAACTATTCTGGTAAAGGCTCAATGAATTTCTAAATTAGCAGAGAAATTAAAGCTGGGCCTACAATAATTGATAACTATTGTTTATTAATACCTGTCAGAGAGACTGTTATAAAGTGTCTGCTTATGAGCATTTGGAAAGACTTTCTGTCTCCACTATTTGCCTTAATTTCCAAATCAGAAAGGCTGACAGCCACATAGAAGACTTTACCCTGGCGGAGAAAGGGAAGGCCATTCTGTGTCAGTGGCTCTACTAGAGAAAGCTGCCCCCAAAGCCCCTGACATTGGATCCATGCAATACATAATTTCTAGGCAAGTCCTTGGTATGTCTTTTTGTTGCTGTTGGAAACTCGAGGACCCAAGGACATTCATCACTGGAGAAGTGGTTGCTCTCTCTCACACACATACACCAGTGTTAGCAGCTGGCATTTCTGCCTCAAGGATTTTTTACATTTACAAGATAATAATAAAAATGGTATTAGAAACCTGCAGATGGTCTGTCCTATAGAAATAAATGTTGACTGCAAACTCCAACATGAAAATGAGATTGACTAGACGTGTTACCAGGTAATTTAAGGCCCCACAGTGGATGTTCCTGCAGATACCTTGGCAAGTCAATTCTGTTTTATTTCAGAGAGGAAATAAAACTTGCCTGATTGGACTTTCTTTCTCCTGACAGAAATGAGGAGCTGTCACAGTGAATCACAAGAGCCACAGCTGGCAAGGCTGGCAACACACACCAGAGGTCCAGCTTCTGCAATGCTTTCTTTGAATTTAAAGTTAGGGTCAAGTTTTAGGACTGGCAGTTTGTTGGCTATTAGGGATTGGTCAGTTCTTCCTCTCCAGACAGCCTCTTGCCTCTTAGTAAATGAGGCTCTGAGGTATCTTTTCTAAGTGTGTGCATTTAAGAGTAGAGCTTTCAATACTGAGAAGCAATAAAACACAGAACAAGGCCAATGACAGAGTGATAATTTTCGGCAATTGGATTCTCTGAAACAACACTATGCAATAATACTTGCTCTGATGATGGAAGTGTTCTGTATCTGTGCTGTCCAACATGGTATTCACTAGGCACATATGACTGTTGAGCCCTCGAAATGCTGCTAGTGCAAATAAGAAACCGAGTTTTTAATTTAAATTTGAATAGCTGTATGTGGCTGCTGATTAACCCATTGGACAGCACAAACCTAAAATATTGTACAACTGGGTTTTAAAGAGCAAGAATGATGTGAGGACACAAAGGTGGAGTGAGAATATTTAAGAGAAGGTAGCCTGGCCCGGTGGCTCACACCTGTAATCCCAGCACTTTGGGAGGCTGAGGCCAGTGGATCACCTGAGGTCAGGAGTTCAAGACCAGCCTGGTCAACATGGTAAAAACCCATCCCTACTAAAAATACAAAAAAAAAAAATAGCTGAGTGTTGTCATGGGTGCCTATAATCCCAGCTACTTGGGATGCTAAAGCAGGAGAATTATTGGATCTGGGAGGCGGGGGGTTGCAGTGAGTTGAGATGGAGCTATTGCATTCAGCCTGGTCGAAAAGAGCGACACTCCGTCTCAAAGCAAGAAAAAGAGCAGGTACCCCAGGAGGTTTAACCAAGCAGTTTGAGAGGGCATATCCCTAGTGATTAAGCACACACTCTGTTGTGAGTCAGATCTGTATTCAAATCCCAGCTCTGTCATGTTCCACCTTGGAATTCGGGGAAGTTACTTCTCCAAGATTCACATTTCTCATCTGTGAAATGAGAATAACAAAAGTACCTACTCCCAGGGCTGCTTTAAGTATTAAATGAGGTATATATGAAAGTACTTAATACTGTGGCTGGCGTAAGTTATTATCTTAGCAACTTTGACATATTATCTTTTAATATGAAATATGATCATCTCATATATCTAAACCCATGTCTGGATAGCAGTGTTGATGAGCTTTGTGATCACAGAGAAAAAGATAAGAACCAATACAAACTTTTCCTCTGCCAGAAATGACTGGTCTCATGTGACTATGCTGAAGCACACCTATAAGCAAAAAAATACTACCATGCCTCCTTAGCCGTGAATAGCTAGTGATGCCACTGTCTCACAAAATAGATGTTCTGTGACAGTGCAGTACACTGGACCACTTGTAGTATAATTATAGAATGAAAAAGCTGGATGAGATCTTGAAGACCAGTGATTCTTAAGCTTTCATGTATAAACAAATCACCTGAAGAGCTTGTTAAGATGCAGGTTCTGATTCAGTTGGTCTGGGTGGAGGCCAAGATTCTGCATTTCTGCCAGGCCCCCAGCTCTCCCAGATGCTCCTAGTCTAGGGTCCATACTTAGAGTAACAAGGCTTAGAGCACCTAGGTCATAAGACCAATACCCTCTTTTTCAGATAGGGAAATGGAGACCCACAGGGGTAAACCTAAGGTCAGGGGACAATGAGAAGTAGAGCCAAGGCTAAAACTAAGGTCCACTATTGCCTGCTCCCCTATCTGGGGCACTTCCGTACTTCCCCAGGTAGCAGCAGTCTCTTGCATTACATGACACTCAGTAGTTTGCCAAATGACATTCTGTCATGTCCTTTTTCCAATCCTCTGCCAAGGATAACAAAGGGCAGAGATTACTCCACTTGTTCATACTATCCTGGTTGGTGGCCGCTAGTTAAGCTGGAGTGAAAATTCAAATATGCTGACTCTTCCCAGAGTACCTTCCATTATATCACAGCACCTCTGTTGCTTCATTTTTCATGTTGGGAAAGCTCCAGGCTGGATATGATGATGGCCAACAACATAAGCCTTTATAAAGACTTTGGGGTCAGTCTGCGTAGGAGACCACACAGCAAAAACACGAAGGAATGGAAAGAGTCAGGTACCTTTTCTTTTTTCTATATTATGATCAAGATTCTAGAGCCATTTTACAAGGTAAGCAATACCTTAAAGGTTGTATGCAAGCTGTTTCCTGGAGGTATGTTTTATTCCTGGGGAGCCTAAAATTAATGGTAACTCCTGGTAGGAAAGGTGGAAATGAAGTATCAAACTGTCAGAGAAACGAGAATGTTTCCTCGGTAGGCCTGAGCTGCACAGTTTCTTAAAACAACTTGGTGGGAGAGACTGAAACTTAGACAAGTCTGGGCCCTATCACTGACTCCAGGCAATCTTGGATAAAGGCGTGTTTGTGCTTGTGCACATGTGTGTATGTGCACATGTGTGTATGTGCACTTTGCACACTGTCTCCCTGGCTTCTCCATATGTTCAGTGGCACACTCAGTTCATTTTGTCATCCACCAAATCTCACAAATGTATTTTCACGATGAGTAAAATGTTACCTGCAAGCATCCCAGAAAATTCCAAAAGACTTGGCCTTTTTCTTGATGTTACTTCTTTATCAGCTTTAGCTGCCAAGTTAGGGATTTGACACTTTCTAGGTCTCTTCCATCAAGTGATTTGGCTTCTAGGAAATAAATGATAAGAACTAGGAACTCAATGAGCTGCTGATAATTAAGGGAATTTGGGGCCTCTGCCTGTCTGGTGTAGATCACACAGGTGGAGCAACATATTTAGAGCTCCCAACTGGCAAACACAGCCTTCCCCTTAAGCCGCATCCCCTCTGCATAGTCTCAATTTGTTGGGATGCCTGGTTAGCCAGTTAGGTATCACTTACATAAAATACCACTTTTAAACCACTCCATTTTTTTCCCCTCAGGTGCAATTTGTAGTACAGGCTCATCTGCTTTACTATGTTCCATTGCTATCAATGAATTATAAGACCAATGCAAACACAGAACTCATTGAATAAAGAGGGCTTTGGCTAGAGCAAAAATTAAAGTATGTTAGGCAATGTCACTCCATCTTCTGCTTAAATATCTTGGATAAATGAGGAATCATCTGTCTGCTTTCCATTTTCAAAACCATTGATTTTTGTTGCAATTAGACAACAAAGACCTAGACCAGGCAGGATTCTTTCTCCACTTTTGAAAACAGCATTCAAGGATCCCAGCTGTTTTATTGACTTTCTCTAATTCCAAGGGTTGGGGGGAGGGGCGAATGTTCCTTGAGTCAGCATGCCATCATTGCTGGATAAAGAAAAGCATACTTCTGCGGTCTAGGGAAAGGTTTGCAGATGACTTCATGTGCAAATGGCTCAGGGTCCCCAAATGGTTTCTCAGTCCTCAACTTTCTATGTAATAAGAGCCAAGGCTATTTCTGAGCACAGTTTGACCTGCATTCTATTGATCTAAGCATTTGGCTAATCACTCTCTGCAATTAAATCCTTCTCCTTGCAATAAAGTTAATCTCTTCCCAGCACATAAAATCTGACCTCACAGCTTGAGGAGAATTGCTGTTGTTTATGTTGCCATCTTGGGACCCAACAGCTTTATTCTGAAGGCTGAAGCTTGGAGTTTGAGAAGTTATACTCCCCTCAAATTAAAGTGTTAGAATGCTTTCTTCATTTCTGGATGTGAAGCCCCACCTAGGCTGCCTTGTTCCTGCCCAGCCTCATTTCTTCTCCAGAACTCATTATGGAGTGTGAAGCACTGAACATTGTGCTTTTCCTCAGGCAAACTGCTCCTCTTTGATTTCAAGGCCATTTGCACATATTTTGCAATGATTCTGTTTACCATTTTTATTCCAGTTTGAAGCGTTTTGTGTCTAATATATGATAGTATCAGAAAATCCACAGTCTCCATCCTATCTTCAGTTTAAGCTTTCTAAGGGACTCCTTATTGCTTCTAACAACATCAGAAGAGTCAATAATTCTTTGGCAAATATTTATTGAGTGACAAGTCACAGCCCTAGCTCTGAAGGTGTTTATGGTGTTATTGATAATACAGTCAATTTTAAATTCAATGGATCAGAGCAGGGGTGGAGGAAATGGAGGGGAGAGAACAGGCAACAGAATTATGAACTTTGTACACAGATGGCCTTGGGTTCCAGTCCCGGCTCTGCCAGATGCTAGTAGTGACACCTGGAGAAAGTCACTGGTCTTCTTTAAGCATCAATTTCCTCTCATCTTTTTTTTTTTTTTTTTTTTTTTTTTTTTTTTTTTTTTGAGACAGAGTCTCACTCTCTTGCTCAGGCTAGAGTGCAGTGGTGTGATCTTGGCTCACTGCAGCCTCCACCACCTGGATTCAAGCAATTCCCCTGCCTCACCTCCTGAGTAGCTGGGACTACAGGCACATGCCACCACACCTGACTAATTTTTTATGTATTTTGGCCAGAATGATCTTGATCTCCTGACCTCATGATCTGCCCACCTTGGTCTCCCAAAGTGCTGAGATTACAGGTGTGAGCCACCACGCCTGGCTCCTTTCATCTTTAAAAACAAAGATGAAAGTACCTACTTCATTGGGTTATTGTAAGGATTGAATAATGTATCTTAAGATGCCAATAACAATGCCCAGTGCCTAGGAATTCATGCTCAATAAATGTTAGCTCAATAAATGTATAGCTGTGATTATAATTACATAATTATTACCTGATTTTCTCACAACAAATGTATGAAGCAGGTACTGTTATTTCCCCTACTTTGCATATGGAAAAACCAAGGTCTAGAGAAGCAAAATAGTTTGCTAAAACCCATATAGTTTATAAGTGTCAGACTTAAACCCAGGGATGCCTAACTTGGGCTCGTATCCTTTACCATTACCCCAGGGTGACTGGGCTAAGCTTTCTTTATATTTTCAGGAACTGCATATGTCATAGGGCTTTGAAAGATTTCATTTCCTAGGCCTGCTAATGATGAGTTAAATAAAGCCACATGACTTGGCTAGAATATAATATTTTCAAATACTCATTCTATTGTGTTTTCTTCTCTGATACCCGGTATTTCTCTTAACATAAATAAATGTTATTAAATGCCTAATTAAAACTGGTTAAATTCTCACTTATAACCATTCTCGGTTCTGAATTTAAATTTAATGATACGTTAAAATATTAATGACCTTTATCTTTAAAAGTGTCTAAATTGTACTAAAATTAACAAATGTGGCTGATAATCCCCAGCACTGTCTTAAAACATTTCCTCACACAAGGCATTTGCTGGGGCTTACTTCGTTCTAATGTCAGGCTTCAGACAGTACTGAGAAATACGCAATGTAGGGAAATTTTGCATTACAAATTGCCTGGGGATTTGATTTCCTAATCCTTAAAAAGTGTTCTAATTTCAGCTAAATAATAGTAGCTATAAAGCATTTAGACGTGGATGGCATTAGGCATGTGCTCTATGGAATAAATATGTTTCTGAGAGAGAAGTAGCATTCGGAGCATATGAAGGGAGCAATTCATAAGCTGAATTTCAGTCCTCCTCTCCCTGTGTATTCTGCTTTCTCTGATGTGAACATTCCTTATGGCTCTGGTTCCAGCTCCTTGAACATCTTATTAATGTTGATGGTGAGGACAGGAGTAAAATTTATCTGAAGCTTAGTTCTAATAGCCAGGTTGGACTCCTTCCAATTCCCCAGAAGTCCTGTGGGTTCAAAATACTTGCATAACTAACTAATGCTGGCTTCTGAGCCTTGGGGCACAAGTTAAAGGCTTGATCTCCTTTTCTTGTAAGCATATCCTTTGTGGAAAGACCTCTCTATATCCTTATCCCATCCCCACCATGATTTGGAGTGTCAAAGCTGAGGAAAAACTGTTTACCAACCTACTGACAAAACCCTACTTGTAGGAAATCCCATGTCTTATCTGGCTAAATAACTTGGACCATATGTTCAGGTCCCAGAGCTTGGGATTTTTCAGAACAAGTTGAAATGTGCCTATCTGCATCACCTGGGGATATTGAAATTCCAAGCATAAGTTCATTTTCACATAACTCATTATCCTCACTTGTATTTGGTGTTTAATGTGAACTTTGACAACAGATGGAATGAGATGATGCTTCAGGAGCACTTACTAATTCTTTTGTGTTCACAAATACACACAAATAGTGATAATATGCACTCAAATTTCCAAAGCTAGGCAGTGCCCTCAGGTATTCATTTGCCACCCCCTGTTGAGTTCTTGGGTAGAATTTAATTATCCAACAAATTTGGAGATAGCTATGCCAGATGTTGGGTACTGACCCAGACATTTCCAATGAAAGGATCTGATGCATTCTAGAGAGAGCAGGGAAGGCAAATTTGGGAAATAAGACTCCGGATGGGAGAAAAGGGGTTGTGAAACTGGGACTAGAGCTTGAAATTTGTGGTAAGTTTCTCAGAGTCAGATATGACTCCTTAAGCTCCAAGAACCATTGGGTATTTGTGAGAGTCACTCAGGAAGGTCTGAGAATATCGCCTCCACCTCAGTTAGTCATAAAGAATCTCATCATTTGGACCAAGCCGAGGAGGCAGCTTTTATCTGCTCACAATAAAAACAGAATTACCCCGTTGATTTGAATGACAGACACATGCAGCTGCTCCTCCCTTTCATTCCAGCATGGTTAAGTGGGGCCACTTGGAGCACTAACTAATCTTCGAATTTGGGCTTAGCTTTGGAGAAGTTGTTATTGCAATTATAATTTGTTATTAATGAAATGTATTAATAGGATTATGATAATAGCCAGGATTTATTGTGTGGATTCTGCACCAGGCACTGTGCTAAGCACTTGTACATCCCTTTCACTCTCATAGCACCCTTATTAAGTAGGTAATTATAATATTCCCATTTTATGGGTGAGTGAATAAAACTCAGTCTTTTAACATAAATGCCTAAGGTCCTACAGTTAATAAGAGGCGGAAGCAGGCAGCCTGACCCCACAGCCTGTATCTTCCCATCACCCTCACCATGAACTAGATTTACTGATGGTGATTTCCCCATCCAAGGGCATCTGCTGTGCTCTGGTCTCCACTCAAAAGGTTACAGAGGGGCCCTAGTTTTTTTTTTCTAGTTTTATTGTATATTTGACAGTTAAAATTGTGTATATTTGAAGTATACAACTTGATTTGATGTATATGTTGTAAAATATTAGCCACAGTCAAATTAATTGACATATCTATCACCTCACATAGTTACCTTTTTTGCTGTGTATATATGGTAGGAACACTTAATGTCTGTCCTCTTAGTAAATTTCAAGTCTACAATTACGATAATGTTAACTATAGTCACATTGCTGAGCATCAGATCTTCAGAACTTACTCATTTTGCGTAACTGAAGCTTTGTACCCCTTAACCAACATGTTCTCATTCCCCATCCCCTCAACCCCTGTTAACCACTATCCTCCTCTATTTTTATGTTTAACCATTTTAGATTCCACATATAAGTGGGATCAGGCAGTATTTATCATTCTGCATCCAACTTATTTCACTTTGCATAATGTCCTCCAGGTTCATGCATGTTGTTGCAAATGGCAGGATTTCCTTCCCTTCAAAGGCTGAATGATATTCTAGTGTATATACACACACATATATACAACTGCATCTATACAAGTGTGTATATATGTATGTGTATATATGCACACATACACCACATTTTCTTCATCTAGTCATCTGTTGACAGGCATTTACATTGCTTCTATGTATGGCTATTGGGAATGGTATTGCAATGAACATGAAAATGTGGGTCTCTCTTGGAGATCCTGGTTTCATTTCCTTGGAGAGGCCCCTATCTTGAACCCTGAGTCATTCCTGCCCCATCCAAGCACAGTTGATTAGACTGAAGGACAGGGGTACAGAAAGGTAGCCAATCCATAGATGGGCTTATGACTTTTTATGTGACCTAGTCCCCTCTCTCCCCCACAAAATATTTAGGTGAGTCTATCAGATTTCTTCTCTTGGGAATTGACACTAGAAAAAAATACCATCAGGGTATTTAGCTCTGAGAACTTAAAACGGAAGAAGACTATGAGATCAAGTCTGAGCTGTGAAGCAATGAGGCAGCAGTGACTATGAAGAAGCAGACAAAACTCATTTGGTAGAGAAAGCATTATGGAGTGCCCACCAAGAAAAGGAAGGGTCTTGAGGAGAAAAGAAATAGCCAGCAGCCTGTGATGCCCCCAACCTTGATGCCTTTCTGGTACCAGTACACAGGAATCCTTACAATACACAGTTGTGAGAATGAAGTGAGATAATTTATTTAAATTACCCAGCACAATGCCTAATGCATAGATAGGTAATCAGTACAAGTCAGTAATACTATTTTGATTATTAGAAATTTTAATATAATTAACTTTTATTTGGAAATTACAGGATATTCTCTCATTTCCAGTTTATCAAGATGCATGGAGCTAGAGCTATGAAAAGCCATATTCTTCCTTTCATCATTGAATTGGGTTCCTTAATTGTTATAATAATTCAAATTTCAGCTTATGATTATCTTCTTAGTTTTTTTTTCAGATCGATTCCACACCCACTAATGAACTATCGTGTTGAGCAATGGGAGAACTATCCCCATAATCTGTTTTCCTTCAATCTGCCTTCTGATGCTAATGAGAAGTACCATGGAGACATCAGCCATTAGTATACATGGGCTGGTATAAATCATGGACTATGGATCATTGAGCATCTTTGTTGTAAAACAAATGGCCTGTGGTCAGTTAATCATACAAAGAAACATCTCCAGGGTCTCCTGGCTTTATTCATAACCCCGAAATTCATTTGCAGTTTTATAAACAGAACATCTGTTAAAATATGCAGAAATTACAATCATTGTCATTAGCAGAGAGCTATATAGCTGTGGCAGATTTTTTCTTAAGCTTTTGATGGTGATCTCTTCTATCTGTGATTCATGCTTCATTCCCAGTCTCGCTGAATCTCTTTTGTTCACCTCTGTTCTTTGGGGTTGCAGCACTTTTAACCCAAGACTCATGAGTGGACATGTGTTTTCTCAGGCTAGATTGGCACCATGCCATTGTGCAGCATGGCAGACTGACTGTCAATACCTCCTTACAAAATTGTTTATTTTGGGTGTTCAATATGTATACCTTCCAGCAGCCAGAAGCTGAGAAACCCTAATTGGTTTCACACCTCTTTTACTGACCTTGGACTCTTATAGTGCTGGCATTTAACCAAAATAGAGGTCCCCACTATCACCAGCAGCAACCCAAATCTTTCATATTCATTCTCTTTTTCTCTCTCTTTCTGGTAAAATTTGTACTGTGTTAACAATTTAAATTAGGCTAGTGCAAATAACATCTAAGTCAAAGACAAGGAGAAATATATTCATTGCTAGAAAACAAGATTTGTTCTTAGAACCTCGATTGGCTTCCTCATTGTTTAGTGAAGGAATCATTACTCCATCTAAGAACTGGGGAGGAGGTAAACTTTCTTTGGCCATTGCTTTGTTCTGCCTGCCCTGGAATGGAAATCAGTGAATATTTTCTACTGATACTGAAAAGTCACCTTGGAGTATTCAGTGTATCTGTCACCTATTTATATATATACGGTTTTATAAATTCTCAAAGTCACTCTGGTTGAGCCTGAATAGATCCTTTTAAACAGGCTCACAAGGAAAAAGAAGTGAAATGGCTAAGATAGCAAACTCTGAGGTCAGACAGTCGTGGACCTGATTTTCAGATCTACTATTTGTTAGCTGTATACCCTGGAGAAAGTTAACTCCTGAAGCTACAATTCCCTTCTATAGCATTAGGGCCTACCTCATCAAGTTATTGATAGGATTCAAAGAGATAATCCAAGCAAAGCACCTTGCTATGTGCCTTGAGCATTGTTAAGTGCTGAGTCAATATTTGTTTCTTCGGTTGATAATTTTTTTGTTTGTTCTCAGTATCAATGCATAATTAGATTATGTTAGGTGTTGAGTTTATCATTAGTAGAACTTTCTTTCAATAAAGTACTTATTTAAATGATAGCATTCATTTGTCTTATAATAATCTAAGCTCCTGCTCTAGGCTCAGTATCCTGGTGAATGTTGTATGGTGTGTGAAGATTTATCTTCTGCATAGGCCTATCAATGGGTAGGAATCATCTTAGAATGTGTCCAAAGCAAATACTGTGGAAGCTGTGGATTAGAGAAATGAATTACCAGCTAGGAAAGGCTTCATCAGGGAAGGTTGGGGAAGCCAAGGTTATGGCAAGCTTGACAGATATCCAGTGATATGTGAAGGGAGAGAAGAGGGGAAGTCTCCTTGGAAGATTAAAAACAAAATGAGGCAACCAAGTGAAAACCATTGGGATAAAGTAGACAAGGAAAGGGCCAATTTGCCTTCTGGGGGAATGAAAAAGAATTAGAGGGTAAAAGCCAATTAAAGGCTCAAAACCAGACCCACCAAGTCCCTGAAGATACTGGGGATAAAAATGGAAAGCTCCTGAGAAGGAGGCTAAAAATAAGACAAATGCCTGTCTCGGATGTCGGGGTTACTAGAAGGGAGACTCTGAAAGGAGATTGATGGCTTGTTTGTCTATTTCCCAGCCTGTACCTGAGACAGGCTCCAATTTTCTTCCATATTCGTGGCACTTACTGGCACTTGTGGCTGCACAGCTCCCTGCCAACCTCTGAACTCCAGGAGCTAAGCCGGCCGTCTTTAGGCAGCCACTTTCTTGCTTTCAAAAGGAAAATTGCAGTTGTGTGTTGGAGTCCTGAGCCCCAATTAACAAGTCAGGCTCTGAAACAAACAAATACAGGTAACAAAGAGGGAGATAATGTTTTAAAATTAGGTTCTCAGGGGTCCCCCATTAATTTGAAGCTCACTAGACAGTTACTGCATATTCAATAAATATCATTTGATGACAATAATGTGGTTAGCTGCTGGTAGTCGGAAATGCACAGTAGACAGGTTTCTTAAGGCACAAGATTACAAATATACCTTGTTATATCACACTCAGCACAGATGCAGTGACTTTCAGCTTTACAACTCTTGTGAGCATTAATTTCTCCAGAGGCCAGAAAGATGGGTGTTACTGTCCTCCTGCTAAAAATAAAAGAAATAAAGCAGGAAAGTTGGTTTGAAAAATCCAGATGGCGAGTTCAGTATACACAGACTCACTGTATAATGTTCAATACACACAAAACCACTGCATAATCAAATACACTATGTAAATACCCAGAGGTTGTTTAGTGGGGTGGCTTGCGGAAATGAAAAAATTAGCAATAGTGGCATGGATTTTTTTGAAAAGCAATTATTTGCTTTATGTGATGACACGAATCCACAGATGGTGCATCCTCAAGCTCTTGAGTGTCTTGTAAGCTAAAACATGACTGTAGTCACATTACAAATAGTAGCTGAAAGAGGGTAGTGAGAGCCCTTTATTCCGCTGATTGCAATGGAACAGTGCCTGTTATTGTATGGATCATGGTGGAGCACTTTCATGCTGTGAGGACCTAGTGGGAACATTGAGAGCTAACAAAGGGTTAACTCCCAAAATTTTGGAAGAGTTTAGCTGATTTACTACTTCCACCTTAAAAGGAGAAGAAATTATGGGATGGAGTCACAGGCTAGTGAAATCAAGCTGATTCTTCCCATTGCCAATGGTACTACGTTAAGTTACTCTCTCTACTACAAAAGTTCAGAGTGGACCTTAATTAGTAACAGTAATCACAAGGTGATGGCACTCACTAGGAACCAATGGCCTAACTAAGGAAAAATGTGTGCTTCCTGGCTAGACTTGGAAGCTACAAAACAAAGAGTGCTTTTTGGCTTCCTAAATTTGTCTTGATTAGTTCAATTTTCTACCCTAAGTCTGTAGATAGGACTTCCCAAATTGTACATTTGTTCAATCAGCAAATCTTTATTAATCATCAGTTATAAGCCAGGTCCTCTGCTAGTTATTATAGAAATATGCTATTTCTGTGGCTTATGATTATCTTTATCTCAAAGATCTTGTCTTATTTGCGTTCACTTCACCCAGGGCACTTGGCACAGTATATGGCACATTGTAGGCACTCTGTGAATATAAATTAAAAGAAGAATGTTTTGCCATTTGTAGCTACCAGAGCAGTCAGATGCTAAGGAAGTGGTGTTCTATCTCATAATAACCTAAACTTATCACTTGATAAAAATTGCACTGCACATTAGTCAGGCCAAGTGGGTTATTTTAAGTTCTGCTCACTCTATCATTTGTGATGACTCAAGGAAGAGACATATATACACTTGGACGTATGGGAGATCTCTTGAGTTAATCCATTTCATCAGTACACATGGACCCATCATGAAGATGCCCTTTGTTTTTATCATTGCCCATTTGGATAAGAAGAAGATGCCACTGCATTTTAAATCCTCCTCAGATGTGGGATCATTGTAATGCCGTTTCTATATGGGTGTTCTCTATTGGTGTACCATTGTTTGAGTAAGCAGCAAAGCAGGCTGAATGAATGTGTGAAGAGGTGAAACAGAGATGCTTATTAGGCAGGAACTAGGCAGCTGAGTGCAATAGTGGAATGCAAAGTGACAAAAAGTAGGGATAGTGTATGTGCAGGCATGTTTATAACCAGTTGAGCATAGATAAAATGTGCATAGATTAAAAATGATAGTTACTAATGAGGACAAAGAATTATCATGTGCCAGATACTGTGCTGGTCATTTTATGTGTGTTACTCTATCTAATCTTCTATATTTTAGTCAGCAAATTGACTTTTTCAGCTTTGAGATGTAATTGACAAACAGTTTATATTTAATTTGCACAACCTGATGTTTTGATAAACTATACCTAGTGAAATGATTCCACAATCAAGCTAATTAATATATCACCTCACATAGTTATATTCTGTGGGTTTTTTGTTTTGTGCATATGTCATGAGAATAACATCTACTCTTAGAAAATTTCAAGTATATAACATGTTATTAACTGTAGTCACCATGCTGTATATTAGGTCTCTGAAATTTATTAGGCCAACAGCTCCCCAGTACCTCACTCCTCAACCCCGATAACCACCCTTCTGCTCTGTTTCTATGAGCTCAACTTACTTAGATTTCATGTGTAAGTGAGATCATGCAGTATTTTTCTGTGTGTGGATTATTTCATTTAGCATAATGTGTTAGGTTCTTTCATGTGGTCACAAATAGGAGGGTTTCCTTTTAAAGGCTGATTAATATTCCATTTTGTATGTTTACCACATTTTCTTTATTAATCTGTTGAGAGATCCTTCAGTTGTTTCTATATCTTGGCTATTGTGAATAATGCTGCAATTAATATGGAAGTTTACATATCTTTTCAAGATAGTGATTTTATTTCCTTTGGATATATTCCCAGAAGTGGAAGCCTATCTAATATTCTTAACAGTCCTTATGAGGTGGGTACTTTCACCAGCCCCGTTTTATAGATAAAGAAACTGATAACCTGCTTATGACCATGCAGCTAAGAACTGATTTTCTTAATCACTACACTGAATTACTATGTAAACATTTAATATAATGTGATTAAAAAATTATTTCTTCTTTGCCTCCATATTTACATTTCACACAAAAAAGCAGGGGGTGGGGGAAGAAACCACTATTCATTGTCTTGGTTTTCCTGTTTCAGAAATTAGTCCAATCCCATTTGATTGGCTCCCAATGGAACCAATAAATTTGATGAGTCAGTGGTTCTGGAAAAATTCTTAAAATGAAACTGTACCATATTAATATGATTAGTCATATCACTAAAATAGAGACAGTTCATAAGGACTGTTTTCAAAACCCTAAGTAAAAACACAAAGCAATAAGATGTGCAAACACTTGATAATGGCATTTGGTATTGAAGGAAACCATTTTTGCAATTACCTTTGATTCAAACCAAATTGGAAGCAAATATCAGCTCTTTTTTCCATGTTTTTCTGGGCTTACTCAACTGTAGAATTATTGGAGTTATTATATGCGCATTTCTGAGCAGCTCTGTACTTGTCTATTTAGTCAGAACTAAAAAGGAAGTGGGCATTTATAGCAACCCATTTTACTTATAGCTCTGCTTTAGCAGCTTATTATAAGTGTAGTCACCTGTAAGCATAAGTTAAACGCTATTACACTTTGATTACAACTGTTGTCAGGTAAAGTTATCTGAATAAGCTTGGGTCTCCACTGACAAAAGAAAGATGTAAATTTCTCACACACTTTCAATGAGTAATTAGTGCAGACCTCCCATTTGCTGTGCAAAGTTCAAGATCATTTTATTTACTAACATGACTAAAAGAAGATCAATTTTAGTTCAAGTAGGAAATTGATTACAGTTGACAAAAGACTGAAGACCTTCATAAGAGTATCAAACTATTTTTCCAAGCTAAGCTGTAGTCATTAGCTCTGTGCAGATATCTTTCTTTAGTCACAATCCTATTTGTGAAGTTAAGATAAAGGTCAATTTTATTGGTCTTTTGGGATGAAGAGTTATTGGACAGAGTCAAACTAAGTCTACTTTCTATAGTAGAATTTCTCAAAAAGGTATTCAGAATTTTCTGAAATGTGTCAAAATGAAATTTCTGAGCTCTACTCAATACCTGCTGAATCAATGTCTTGTCATGATCACCTAGAAAGCTGCAACTAGTGAATATGACTAACGGTGGGGACCACTGAGCAAACTGGTCTCCTTGTATTTAGACGCCATGACCTCAGCCCTTACCTTTGTCTCAGCATTGTAGTTGCAGCTCAGTATAACCCTAGAAACAGGGAACTGAATCTTTTTAGCTCTGTTGCCCACTCTTAGGTCCTCTATACTCTCCTTATTTCTAACCCTAAACATGTATCAGCTGATTTAAAAATTCTACATGGGAATAGGCAGCAATATTGGGTAATAGGAACACAGACTCTAGAGTCAGACTGTCTGGGTTTTAGTCCCAGCTCAGCTATTTATGTCTTTATACACAGCTGAGCATATATGCTCTTGGCCAAGCTGTTGTGTGATCTTAACATCCATGAGCCTCCATTTCCTCAGCTGTAAAATTACAATAACAAAAACAACCAACTTAATAAGGTTATTGTAGGGATTAAATAAGTTAATTAAATGAATTCCTACTTGGATCCACTCTTACTTATAATTATTCCCTGTATTATTTCATCTACTCTTGTGACTTGAAATAGTATCTATTCTATATATCAACAACTCCAAAATTCATGTTTTTAGTCCAGTCTGCTCTCCTGAATTCCAGATTTACATATGCAACTGCTGATTCAAAATTTCTGTCTGGATGTCTAATAAAACATCTTAGACTTAATATTTCCAACTGAACTCCTAATTATCTCCTGAACAAGTCTTTTTCATCTACATCTGTCCCTTCCTCAGTTGATAGCAACTTTTCTCTTAGAGTTCTTCAGGCCAAAAACTTTGCAGTCATTCTTTATTCACACTCCACATGCAATGCATCAGAAAATTCTATTGAATGTACTAAAAAAATCTACACAGAATCTAATCTTTTTTCATCACTTTTACTGCTACCATGTAGATGCAAGCAAGTATCTAATGTACATTGTTGCAGCAGTTCCCTGCTTCCACTTTTACTGCTGACCGGCAAATCTCTTCTCCACACAGTAGCTGTATTGATTCTATAAAAATTTAGGTCAGATCACGTTACTCTTCTGTTCAGAATCTTTCAATGACTACCTTCCTCACTCAGTGTAAAAAATAAAAAAGGGCCCTTATGATGGCCTACAAGACCATCATCTGCCCTTCAGTTTATTCTCTGACCTCACTTCCTACTGCTTTCTGCCTGCTCAATAGCCTTCTTGCTGCTGCTTGAACTCCCCAGTCTGGAAGTGCATTGGCAGTTTCTTCTACCTGAGCTGTTCTTCTTCCAGACATCTGCATAGCCAATTTCCTTACTTCTTCAAGACTTTAAGTGTTATCTTTTCAATGAAGCCTTTCTTGAGTACCTATTTGAAATTGCAGTCCTCTTGCACCTTTAGCCTTTCTGATCTACCTTAACCTATTCTATTGCTTCCCCAATAGTCACCTTCTAACATACTATGTATGTTACGTATTTATTGTTTATTACCTGTCTCCCTCCACCAGAATCTGTGTTCCAAGAGGATACTTGTTTGTTTTGTTCATTGTTATACCTCCAACATCCTAGGATAGTACTTGGCATATACAGTAAGTGGTCAACTACATGTTAGATGGATGAATGCATGAACAATGTGGCATTGACTTAGAAGATAGTTTGTAATTTCCCACAGGTTTCTAGCTGGGATCTTGAACTATTTAACATTTTGCCACTGTATTGGCCAGGAATGTTTTGGTTAAACAGGCTGAAAATTTCTACTAAAAATTTGCTTAATCAAAAATTAGGCGCACACACACCTTAAAAGTTCAACAGAACGCTAGTTTGGGGTAAGGCTTGATCTGGAGCCTAGCTATGTCACCAGGTTCAATAGTCTCCGTCCTCTGCTTTCTAAGTAGACCCAGCAGCTGTTCCAGCCTCTTTGTGTTAGAAAATTATCTGCCATAGTACAGGGCTCCACATCTCCTTCAATCCTTAGGAAATATCTCCTAACATCTCATTAGCTCTGTTTGGATTCTGTGCTTATCCCTGAATTTATTCCCTATATTCAGTAAGATGGAATATCTGATGAATTAGGCCAATTAAGGCCTCACTCTCATGTGGAGGGAGGAATCAGCACCTCCCAAATTTTACTTGAGGATAAGAAAAGGGAAAGTTAGGGGATTATTGGCAAAAGAAAAAAAGAATGGGTTGCTGGGAGACAGCCAGTGGTCTGGTATAATAAATAGTAGTGAATGTGTGCTTATTAAATTAAATATGGTAGCATAAGGTTTGGGGATTCAAGCCAAAATAACATATGGAAAAACTGATGGATTTCTTCATTCATTCAAGAAGTGGAATAGCATCTGCAAAAGCATAGAGGTATGAAAATGTTTGACATGTTTGGAGAGCTTTGAGGAGTGAGTGTGAAGAGAGTAAAAGTAATATGTTGGAATCTTCTCAATGTAGCAATGAAAATCTGGACCTAACTCTCATTGGTCTAAGTTGGATTTCTTTTAATGCCTGAACCAATCACTGTTGCCAGGGGCAAGGAGTATGCCAATTAGCTCAGGCCTTTAAGGTGTACAGACACACATGTGCATGCATACACACACATGCCCATACAGCAGATGGGATTGAAAAATGAAAATTAATATTTTCTTTATAGAAAAAGGGGGAATTGACACTGAGGAAGTATAAAAAGCAGAAAAAGATTGGCAACATATCTCAGAATAGACCAATGGACAAGGTTTAGCAGTATGATAGTTACATGACATTGAATGTGGTGCTCAGGTAAGATATGGTGTGATAGTTGTAAAATTCCCTGACACTTTTCAAAAAGACCCACACCATTCTACTCATTACTTTTTGTGTTATATATGTGTCCTTCCAAAGTACACAAGCAGAGAAACAGGTCCTAAAAGACAGATGACTGGGCATAGTTGAGTCCTTCCTTTGCAGGTAGCCTCTCTTTGCCTTTTCTTCTTTCTCATCTTTCTTTTGGGTGTTTTTGAATGGAGGAAAAGAAAGCCTAAACACTGATAAATTTGCAGCATTGGTTGTGCCTTTTGTCCTTTTGGCTTCACTTGTGTATCTACTCTAGTACAGTTCAGAATTAAAATGTGAAGGCTTAACTCTTCCTCAAGAGTTTATTTTATTCTGCTCCCAAAACACTATCCCACTTGCTTCTTCCTCTCTTCAATGCTAAAGGGAATGTGGACAATCATAATATAATGCTTCATTCTTCTTGGCATTGCAGGATTTTGGAGAAGAAAAGCCAGGTGTCTGATCAAGCCAAGAGAAAGAGGGAGTATGAGGTTTATCACAGGTGGATTTATCCTTGGGAAAGATATTAGGCAGTGCTGCCTTATGGCTCAGTGTAGGTGTGCTCATAGGTAAAGACAGACATTGGGGTATCCTTCTGTACTTGTTCCGAGGCCCCATCATATGCTCATCCCCCTTTATGCACTGATCTCTGTTGCCTTCCTGGCATAATTAAGCACTCTCAATGCTACTGCCCCAGTTTCTAGTCTGTGGGTAGAAAGAGCTGCCCTCACCCGTGCCAGCCCCCAGCATGTTCCCTCATTAAATCATGCATATGCTAATGAAGTGTGAAAATCAGCCAAATAACAACTCTTTCTAATCACTTAAGGTCCCAAGAGCAAAGGGCTTTTTTTTTTTTTCCTGTTCTCTTAATTTTGGGGTGGTTGTTGTGATTTTCAAGCCAATCGGAAGCACAATTCTCTGGTGTTTCTCCTCTCCCAGTTCCCTTCCACAGAAATGAGGATAATTGGCATTTTCACTTCTACCTCAAGTGAGAAGAGTCTTCAGGAAAACCAGTGACCCACTGTGCCCTTTTCATTTGCATCTGGGGCTAGATAATCCCTAGTTTTACATTCATACACAGAGCAGTCCCGAAGGGCAATTAACTAGACTACATTATTTCCTGCCCCCTGGAGGGCTAGTGTTTGAGAACATTTCCCCCAGAGATGGGGCATGTCAAGGCCCTTGTGTTGTGATTACATTTTACCTCTGCATTTCAGTCAACTTCCCTGAGACTCTGCCCTTCTACCCATTATCCTTGTAGACCTAGTAATGTTCTCTGTCTCCCTGATCTGGCCCGTGCCTGTCTGACCATCTGCCACATCTGGCCATTTTCAGATATCTCTTCCCTCTTCTTGGAAAGCTTTATCCACAGACCTTCTTAAGGCTGGCCTCTTTTTATCCTTCACATTTAGGCTCAGAGAGGCCAGGTTCAATATTAACCTGACTACCTGGTTAATATTGAATCCAATCCATTATCATTATCTTATAACACCTCCTCTTTATTTCCTTCAAAGCCCCCATCACTGATACAGCCTATTTCTTAGATGTATTGCCCCTTTCTCCCTGAGGGCAGGGACCATGCCCATGACTGTTCTGTTTGACATAACATCACCAGGCACATAGTGAATGCTCAGTAAATGTCTTTGCATAAATCAACAGTGTTTTCAAGTACCTCTGAGTGATTTTCATGTTGTAGTATAAGGTTTTATTTCTTCAGCTATTTCACCTGGGACTGTTTGCTCCAGAGACTTTGTTGTATTTATATTTGCTTTTCTATGTTAAGCGTGTATGATAGCTATACTATTAATACTGACCATGTTACTTGATTCTAAAATAATTGATGATAGTGAATATAAAATTCTGAAGTTTTTATGGAGAGGCTGAAAGAGTTATGTCACATACCCAACATCTCTTTTCTTTCCCATGTCTTACCCATTCGCCCCCCAAGTTTTGGCTATTTTCTCTTTCCTTTCCACCCACATGTTCTCTCAGAAATCGTCCTTCCTACTCTTTTATCAAGACACAATCAGCCATTGCCCTCGGATTCCACCCTACAGAGCAAAACAAAAGCCTCACAGTGATCTCAACAGTGGCTACCTTTTGTTCCGGGAGCATGCTCCTTAGGGACCTGAGTTCATTCCAACATATTTGAATGAATAAATCACCACATAGATATTATCTTGGTCCCAACTGAGGTGAGCCCATCTTTCATTTTATTCATTTATTCAACAAATATTTACCAATGTTTGTGCCAGGTGCTGGGGTACAACAGTGAGCAAGATTGATTTGCTGATGCTAAGATCTCTGGAAGAAACAGAGGGATGAATGAATTTGGAGATCTGTTGGTCAAAACCCCAAAGCAGGGAGATTTGCTTCTGTTGTTGCAGGGTGTTTAGCTGTAAACCAAATGATTATGTTTAAAGAGTATCCTTCGCCATAGATTTTTTTTTTTTTTTTTTGAGATAGAGTCTTGCTCTGTTGTCCAGGCTGGAATGCAATGGCACACAATCTCGGCTTGCTGCAACCTCCACCCCCTAGGTTCAAGTGATTATCCCACCTCAGCCTCCTGAGTAGCTGGGATTACAGGCGTGCGCCACCATGCATGGCTAATCTCAATTTTTTAGTAGCGATGCTGATCTTGAACTCCTGGCCTCAGGTGATCCACCCTCTTTGGCCTCCAAAAAGTGCTGGGAGGCAAGAGCAACTGTGCCCAGCCTCACTGTAGATTTTTAAAGTCATTTTCCAAATTACTTAATGTCACAATTGTAGGTTGCTCTGTCCAACCTCAACCTCCCTATGTTGGAGGTTACTGTTTCCTTTTTTTCCCCTTTAAACCAGGGTGTGCTAAAGAAAAAAAAAGAAATATTGTTGGTGAGTGTGGAATTTACCATTGTCTGCAAAATTTGAGCAGAGAAGATTGAAGCTGAGCTATATTTTTTGGAGTCTAACAGGATTTTTTTCTTATTTCTCCTCCAAAACAAAATATAGCTAGACTCAGTAGAAGCCAGTATGTAGCCAAACCACATGAGAAAGCTGGAGGCAACTTGCACAATCGCTCACACAACAGCCTGGAGGAGATGGAGGGAGGGATTCTCATTTCCAGCTAGAAAATCAGGCTTCCACCAAGCCTGCTCAGTTTTGACTTTGCCTCTGAGAGCAGACATGAGAAAGACAGTTTGTCACTCAACTCCTTAACTATAGTAGAGAAAGAGAAAAATTTAAAAGCCATAAGATGCAATATTTCGTTGAAGCAACATGTTATTATCACATCTGTTAAGATTTGAGCCTAAAGAAAGAAAGAATAGGCCAGACACAGTGGCTCATGCCTATAACCCCAGCACTTTAGGAGGCCAAGGTGGGTGGATCATCTGAAGTAAGGAGTTCGAGACTAGCCTGACCAACATGGTAAAACCCCATCTTTACTAAAAATACAAAACTTAGCCAGGTGTAGTGATACATGCCTATAGTCCCAGCTACTTAGGAGGCTGAGACAAGAGAATCACTTGAACCCAGGAGGCAAAGGTTGCAGTGAGCCAAGATTGCCCCACTGCACTCTGGCCTGGGCAACAGAGTGAGACTCCATCTCAAAAAAAAAAAAAAAAAAAAAAAAAGAGAAAAAGAAAGAATATAGTGAGTAGAAGCTCTGGTGGACCAAGATCTGAACTCTCCCTACAGAAGGTTTTGATCAGCCAGTTAAAATATTTTTTAAATGAGTTGCCAACATTTAAAAAACATGCAAATTTTAAATGTTAAAAAAAAAAAAAAAAAACGACAACTATATTTCCATCTTCCCTTGACAAATCTGATTCTGTGGCCACAGCATGTACATACAGCCGTCATTGCCACAGTTAGCTGGAGTTGGCCTATTGTAATCCCCCTGTTGATCATGTAGGAGAATTCCAGGCTGCCATATTCCCTTTCCAGCCTGCTCCCCTCATGAAGTTTATCTGCCTGGCATCTGAGCTTGCAACCCTCAACAAAGGCCATGGCAAGGAAAATAATAGGGCCTTTGTCAGCACTGTTTCTGTGTGTGTTTGATTTTTGACAGATCTAAAGTTAAAATTCCACATCTGCTACTAAAGAGCCACATGACCATGGGAAAATCCTTAACCTCTCTCTGCTTCAGTTTTTTATCTGTAAAATAGGGATTTATTACAAAAAATGAACAAGATAAACCACATAGTGTTATATATTCGACTGGAATTATAATAAGCATAGATAACAAGAGTTATTGTTGTTAGCTTTATTATAAAGAAAAGCTTCCTGAGATGGTTGAATTAAAGAAAACTTTAGAGGCCTCACCTTTTTACTGTTTTCAGGAGCCTTTGTCTTTCTCTGAAGATTGATCTGTAATAAAAAGGAACTTGACAGATTACATCATACCCAAATGTGTCTTCATGTTTTTTCCTACCAGTTTGGAGGGCTGTAGGGAGAGTCAGAGAGAATCAAACTAATATCATCTCTTTCTAAATGACACCAAGAAGAATTAATATGGCCAAAGGACTAAAAGAGTTTGTACACAAACAGAAAAGAGCTGTAAGTTAAGAGCTCAGAGAAAGCAGAGGGCAATGTAAATGTCTTAAATTGTCTGGAAGTAACCTGGCCCCCATGAACAGTACTTCAGTGATAGTTGGTTATCAGGAGCCCCAGGTGGGTACAGCCAGGGGTTTCAGGAAGTGGCAGCATCTGTTTTCCTTATCAAGATGTGGGATAATCAGGAAGGTGCCAACTTCATAATTGGCACCTGGTTGACAGTCTCCAGGGGCACTTGGCAACCTGGGTGAACCACAATAATGCATTTAAAGCCATGTTTCCACCTTTAACCGCAATAATGCATTTAAAGCAGTGTTTCCATGGTAGCTCACGCTTGTAATCCCAGCACTATGGGAGGCCAAGATGGGTAGATCACTTGAGATCAAGAGTTCAAGACCAGCCTGGTCTACACAATGAAACCCTGTCTCTACTAAAAATGCAAAAAATTAGCTGGACTTGGTGGTGGGTACCTGTAATCCCTGCTAGTCAGGAGGCTGAGGCAGGAGAATTGCTTGATCCTGGGAGGCAGAAGTTGCAGTGCACTCCAGTCTGGGTGACATGAGCAAAACTCCAGCTCAAAAAACTTAAAGTAGTGTTTCCTGATATGTGTATCACAGAAAAGTGGAGTGGGAGGGTGGTGTCTAGAGTTATCCCAAAGCTCAGAAATGACCCTTGAAATGAGTCCTTCTCAACAGTATTCTACTAGTCTTGAATGATTCTTTGTTTTCCTTCAGTTTATTTTAGTTTACTGATACACAGTAATTGTTCATATTAATGGGGTACACGTGATATTTTAATACATGCATACAATGTGTAATCATCACATCAGGATAACTTGGGATATCTATAACCTCAAAGATTTATTATTCCTTTGTGTTGAGAAGATTCCAAATCTTCTCTTTTAGCTATTTTAAAATATACAGTAAATTATTGATAAGTACAGTCACCCTTCTGTGCTGTTGAACACTAGGACTTATTTCTTATATCTGACTATATTTTTGTACTCATTAATCAATGTCTCTTTATTCTCCCCTCTCCTATGCTCTCCCTGATCTCTGGTACCCACCACTCTACTCTCTACCTCCATGAGGTCAACTTTTTTAGCTTCCCACCTATCGGTGAGGACATGCATAAATCACTATTTCTTGATATATACATTTTATATATATATATTAACTCCTCACTGTGAAAAATGAGGATTTGCTTCCATAACTTATCCAACTCTTTTTAATTACTCCATTCTGATTTTTGCTAGTTATTATTTTAGTTCTGTTGCCTGCCTTTGTAACTTTAAATGTCACAGTGAAACATCTATTTCTTGTTTTGCCAACTTAAGCTATTGTTTTTTGTTTGTTTTTGAGACAACATCTCACTCTGTTGCCCAGGCTGTAGTGCAGTGGTACAATCATAACTCACTGCAGCATCTACCTTCTGGGCTCAAGTGATCCTCCTACCTCAGCCTCCTAAGTACCAGGGACTACAGGTGTGTGCCACCATGCCAGCTAATTTTTGTATTTTTTGTAGAGACAGGTTTTCACCATGTTGCCCAAGCTGGTCTTGAACTCCTGGGCCCAAGCAATCTGCCTGCCTCAGCCTCCCAAAATGCTCAGATTACAGGTATAAGACACTGTGTCCAGCGAGCTATTTTATCTTGATTTCCCACTGTGTTAGATGAGAACGTTAGTTCTCACTTCCTTCCTCCTTTCTATATTCTTCTTCTATATTGTCAGGGTTGATTGTATTTATATTCTGTGTTGTAACTACTATTAAGGTTGAAGGTTTATTCAGTGAGTTATCACTAAAAGTTGAAAAGCAATGAATAATATTTAAGTAAACAATTTACTTTTTTATTTATTGCCAAATAAAATAGAGTATTACGTTTGCATTTTATTCTCCATGGGTGTGATGCACTCTTGGATGATTCTTATTTTCTATTTGCTTTTATTCTTTGCAATCATACATTCCAAAAGTTAATTCTCCATCCCTTTTATTCCTTTTTAAATTTCTATCTAACTTATGTATGTCCAATCCTTCAATTTCATGATTCTGACAAGTCAAATATGTCTGATCCTGAACTCACCAGGAAACCAATATTATGTAACATTAAGATAACAGAACTTTATTTTGTGATGTAAAAATATTTATTTAACTAGAAAAATGAATAATGTTTTAAAATCAAGAGGGCAGTCATTCTTCTGAAGAGCTATGATCTAGACAAAAAGAAGTTATGTTGATATGTTTGCCAACTTGAACTAGCACTTTTAATAGTACATTTAAGACCAACCTATAGAGTATATGTATTTATATTATATCAATATAGATTGTAGATATTTAGAATTCCAGTTCTAATTTATGTTCATTCTGATTTATTATGGGAAGGCATGATATTTACTAAAGGTGTGAATAGGATAAATAAGATTGTACTGGGGGAAAAGATCTAATAACCCCAAGGAATATTGTCTCAAATCAATTTTCCTATCAGTGTTATAAGTGCATATATATATATATATATATATATATATATATAGAGAGAGAGAGAGAGAGAGAGAGAGAGAGAGACAGAGACAGAGACAGAGACAGAGAAGGGAAATCTTGTTCTGTTGCCTGGGCTGGAGTGCAGTGGTGTGATCTCAGCTGACTGCAAACTCCATCCAGGTTCAAGGGATTCTCCTGTCTCAGCCTCCCGAGTATCTGGGATTACAGGCATCCGCTGCCATGCCCAGCTAAATTTTGTATTTTAGTAGAGATGGGGTTTCACCATGTTGTCCAGGCTGGTCTCAAACTCCTGAGTTTGGGCAGTTCACCCACCTCAGCCTCCCAAAGTGCTAGGATTACAGGCATGAGCCACTGCGCCCAGCCTAAGTGCCAATATATTTCTTAATCAAAATATATCTGGAAGAGTTTTCATTCACAGCAATTTTGTAGGTAATATGGAAACATCTTGACTTTAAAATAATGACTACATCTATTTTTAAAATATGTAAGAATCCAATCCAGTCATTTAGAGGATGGAAAGACTGTCCTCTTCTCACACTTAGTTGTAACTAAATCTTTGTTTTGTTTTGTTTCTATAGCTGTTTACTGAGAAAACCTTTGCACATCATGCTATTTAAAGAAAAAACTGGAAGTTGGATACAATTTGGGGGAAAAATAGGCTGAAACATTCAATTTTATTATTTACAAATAAAGAGAGAAAATGTAAAATTTTAACCAGTTGAGGTTCTTTTTAATCATGTAAGATTTTCAGGTACTCCAATCAATCCTTCATCATTTTGAAGCTGCTGCTGCTTTTGTGTGCCAAGTTTTATAGGCCTGGGAGTTACCTGCTAAGCTCATATAGACAGGTACATGAAGAAAGATATATACACACTCCTGTCTTCCTTGATATTCTAACGTGATAAGTTAATAATGTCATTTTCTGAGGAAGAAGCACAGCCTTTTTGCTCCTTCTATCCCCAGATCAGACAGTAGCAAAATTTCTGCAGTGCTCTGGGATGGAATTGATATTTAGTGATTCAAGTCCTTATTTCTCAGAGGCTTCATTTCCTGTTCATGGGAAATTCTCATAACAGCTGTCAGAGAATTGCAAATGTGTTGTCTGCAATCTTGTATTTGTTGACCACTGCAAAGACATGCATCCACCTCCAAGAAGTTCCTTTTGGGTTCTTTGTGTTAGAGGAAGGTTTTTAAAATATAATAATGATTTGCAGCCTCTGACATTAATTAGTTTTTAATAGCATGATGTTTACTTGATTATAAAAGTTCTGTGAACTTTAGAAAATAGGGAAAATGCAAAAAGCATAAGTAGAAAAATATTAAATTGCTTGTGCTATTGAATCAACTGAAGAAAAAATGACAGATCAAGAACAAGGGATGCTTAAAGCACCCAAAGGTATGTTTCGTGAACATTTTTGTGGAAATAATTGTCTTTTTATTCAATGCATATATATTTTCAATGAAATCAGGGCTTATGCTGTATCACACTATAACTTATGCCAAATTTGTAATGTTCACAGCATCTGAACATCTTCATTTTAGTCCAGCTGATGATGCAGTATAACCCAGGCCATAAATTAAACCTGGGGATGAGACTGTGACCGTGCATGCTACTGTATTAGGAATAAATCACACACGTCATCAGATACTCTTATATCATGTGACTTTCAGTAGTTCAGAAAATGCATCATATTAACCTTAATTCATTTAACCTATCCTCTGTTCTCAGACATTTTATGGTTTTCAGATTTTCAGTATTCTTAAAAACTCTTACTATACCTACTTATTTTTTCATATTTGGGGAGAAATTTACTAAAAGTAGAATTTGAGTCAGTATATGTGATAGGTTAAAGGATTTTCTTCCATATGGATTCTATGATACTCTTGTATCCACATTTCTAGCCACATTCCCCCTTCTTTCTCTCTGTCCTTTTCTACCTTCCTTCCTTCCCCCGTCTCTCTCTCTCTCTTTCTCTCTGCCTCTCCTCTTGTCTTTCTTCTCCTCTCTCACCCTTCAATTAAGTTCAGGCATTTTATATAGTGAAATAACCGAGGAAAGTTCAGAAACCAAGGTGGTTACCATACATGAAGCATAGCTTGAAAAACTATGGAGCAACTCTTTAAAAAAAAAATGGGCAAGGAAAAAACAACTATTGAGTACTGAGGTATTAGGTTTGAAGAATATTATGTTCTTTGCTGTATATGATGCGACATATGCAAGAATTAAAAATCAAGAGAGAGCAAACAGAAAAACTTGCCAATAACTGGAGGAATCAGGTAGTCATCAGTCAGGCTAACGTGTGAATTCCTGTGGGCTATCTCTTTGGACTTTGTCACTTTATAAATTGGTGAGTATACCCCAGGAACAGCCACTTTAAGGAAAACTTTTAGATCCCAAGTTTCCTGGATGAATATAGAAGTTGGCATATTCTAAATGTAAAGAGGGTTCAGAATGGTGTCTTTATTTTGATTTGAAACAACATGTTAAGATCCTCAGTATCTATAGGAGAGTTCTGGTTCAATTATGACAATGGATAATGTATTAGTTCGCTCCTGTGTTGCTATAAAGAAATACCTGAGACTGGGTAATTTATAAAGAAAAAAGGTTTAACTGGCTCACAGTTCTGCAGGCTGTACAGGAAGCATGATGTTAGCATCTGCTCAGCCCCTGGGGAGGCCTCAGGAAACTTACAGTCATGGTGGAGGGCAAAGTGGGAGCCAGCACTAAAAATTGCTGGAGCATGGGTAGGGGAGGTGCTACACACTTTCAAACAACCAATCCCAAGAGAGCTTACTATCATGACGACAGTACCAAGGGGAATGGTGTTAAACCATTCAACAGAAATCGCCCCCATGATCTAGTCACCTCTCACCAGGCCCCACCTCCAACTTTAGGAATTACAATTCAACATGAGATTTGGTGGGGACCCAGATCTCAATCATATCAGTTGGTGGTGAATCTGGATTAATCCAAAATTTATTTCATTCCTAGCAGCTTTCTCCCTTTATTTGACTTTCAGTTAGATTTAATCTGGTTATAATATCCTGAAATACTCTGTTTTCATAAAGTATCACATTGAGACAATTCTGATTCTATGAAATGTTGTGATAAGCTACAGGAAAATTCACTTTTTTCCACTGGTATTGATTAAGCAATACATGCTTTTTGTCTAAAATTTTGTCTTTTTTTTTCTTAGCTTAGATCTCTTATGTTCTGTTTTAAAAAAAATTGCCTTACCTGAGTATCATATGAAGCTAGGAGTCTAGGTAAGATTTGAAATGCTTACTTGAGCACCAAAGTTTTTCAAATATCTAGATTTTCGTGTTAATGTGAACTAAATATCCAGGTGGTCGAGTGACTACACAAATTTGGATAGTTGGCATCAGACAAACAAATGGAATATTCAGGTTGCCTTCTTCAAGGATACAGCTCAGTAGAGACACTTTCACATCTGTTTGTCATTAGCTGAGTACTATGAGAGAGGGAGGATAATGCAGTGGCTGAGAGCAAAGATTTAGATTTAGACCTGGGTTGATATACTCACCCTATTGTTATGATGTGATTTGGGGCAGGTTTACTTAGTGTGTCTGCTTTATTTTCTTCACTTATAACATGGGAATAATAATAATAATATATATATATATATATCATGGTGGTATTGTGTATGTAAGTGAAATAATTATATATGAAAAAGTTAACATGGTCCAGAGTAAATAATAAGTGCTCTGTCAATAGTGTTAACTGTGTTAACTGATCTCATCATCTGGAATGTGGGTAAGAATTGGAATAAAGTGGCTTGCTTTGGCCCTGAAAACTGTGTCTTTGCAAAGCATAGATATTCCTCTCCTTCCAAGCAATTCTAACATGTAATGCCTTAGTCATTTTAGAACGAGGTGAGATATATACAAATCAGTGACTTAGTGACAGAATGAAATGAATATCAACAATGCACATCTATGTTCTAGGTGGTATTTGAAGTAGATCCTGAAGAACAGGCAAAGAGGGTTGTTATGCACTAGCAATTGAGGAAGAACATCTAATCAGAGGGAATGCCAACAGCAAACGGCATAGTGATCCATAGTGATTAGTTTTCTTTTTATGTTATATATTCAACAGGCATTTCAGGCTCTATTCTGGCCACGCACTAGAACAAAACCCATCTAGTTTTGATATAGCATAGGATAGGGAGGGGAATATGCCAAAGATAATTATAGGAAATGTAATACTTAGAGTTCGGGCTTTATTCTAGCAAATTGGGGGAGTCACTTTTGCTATTGGACAGTCAGCCTTTAAACTCTGAACCAGTATTCACTGCTGCATTCTCTGTATTCCTCATACCACAGAGCCTGGAAGGAGGCATTCAGCAAACATTGATTCTCAATCTTAGGAACACAGTGACTATCACTCAAAATCTACTTTATTATTACTTTTCTGGCCATATAAACATTGCCATATAAACATATAATAAAAATTGCCATTTAAAATAATAATTTAAAGTATAAAGTATTCCACAATCAATTCACTGATGCATGCGTTCAACAGACATTTATTAAACATATACTGCCTCTCTGGTTTTGAGGCACTAATCCCAGAGATTATTGAAGCTTTTTGTTATTTCTTTGTTTCTACCAAGCTCTGCAAAGTGTTGGGCACATAATAGGTCCAAAATAAATTGTAGTCACATATAAAGAAACAAGTGTTTTACTGTAGTGGAGAAAAATCTAAACCCATCTTACATCATTGTTTTTGCAATTTTGTGTTTCTAAACACATTTAGTTTGAGCTACTCTATGGAATACAAAAAAAGCTACCTAATTTAGTGTCCAGACTCTCCAAATCCAACACAAACCACAATTTGTCCCCTATATATAACTCAAAAGCAGATTTTACCTTCATCCCCAGCTTCGTCATATGTGTATTCTTACACAGGAAAGTATACCATCTATTACAGGCATTGAACTGAACAGAAGGGAGGGAGGCATATATCTACCTTATGCAGAGTCTATTTTAAATGTTTCCAGCATCTGAAAACCTTCATTTCGGACTAATTATACAATGCAACCTGAGCCATAAATTAGACCTGAGGATGAGACTATGACCAAGCATGCATCTATAATGTTTATGAGCTATAAGGTCATTGCAGAGAACAGCAAGGAACAAAGTTGTAATAGACTGTTAGCCTCTAAGGAAATTATTAATTAAATTTTATCTTCTAACCAGCATGCTTCAGTGGCACCACTATGAGTCTTTAGACCTGGGGAAACTGCACCTCGGTAATAACCAGTCTTATCACTGGCCTGGCAGTCATTTAATACGCTTCTTTGTCTGACACCAATCATGAACTGCAGTGTGGGATGTCAAGGCTTCAGCAAATGCCAATCGCATGCCTCACTGTACATCAGGCCCAGGGTTCAGATCTCCTGATAGAAGATCCAAGAATCAGCCACCAACAGAGTAATCCATTTTCTGGAAACAAGATGTGGACAGTCTCATGTCCAGCATCCAGCCCCTTCAGTCTCCCGTGTTATCTCTGAAAGAGTTAAAATCACTCTCGAAAGACCAAAGCGAAGCGACTCAAGTGTCACTGTGTTTACACCATCTAGATAGAGTATTATTTTTGAGCCTTTGGCTTAAGGTGCAGACTTGACTAGAAAAATCAGAGCTGAAATGTCATTTCCAGCTACTTTCTTTGAGAGATTTCCCAGATGGATTGGCTCAGCCCACGAATCAAATGGTATTTTTTGTTGTTGTTGTTTCTAACGGCTTGCTGTGTCAACCAGCTGTGTTCATCCTGCCTTACACTGGATCCCCCACATTAAATGTTTTCTGATCAGCTGGCAGCTGTTCTGAAGACACACAAAGCAGTTTGGAGTCCGACTCTGCTTTTCCGTAGATGGGCAGCCCTGCCCCACTAATGGGGATTTAAGCATCTTCATTTTAGGGAAGACAGCAGGTAGAGAATATAAAGCACAGATGTGTTTGATTAGATTCTGAGTTTTCCAAATTGTTACTTAAATGTGCCTTCTGTGGCCCAGTTATGTATTCTGATGACTGTGCCATTTACCCCTACTTTGTAAGTTTGAGTCATTGACCCATCTCCTCTCTTCCTCCCTTTTGTTATCAAAAACTCATGATACAGAAAATCTAGGAAGAATGAAAGTTCAACTCAAGAGACTCTGACTGAATGCCCGAAAGATGGTACTGGGGCATCATCAGTGAGACCAAGAATGAATAAGACACAGTCCCTAGGAGGAAAAAATCAAGAAGTGACAACACTGGCAATAGCCATGGCAATTTTTACTCAAATTGCCTCTATTTGAAATTGACAGTGTGTGTGGAAATTACATTCACATCTTTATTATGGCCTTCATAATCATGTCACATCCCTGGGTGTTCTCTTTGGAAACACTTTTGTGAAGACAATTAGGGTTAGGAGAACTTTATTTTTCATATTACGATTTCATAGAGGAATCTCTTCCAATCTGAATTTTTAAAATCCACTTTAAGGTGATCTGCTTTATGAAAACTGATAAGCTCTATGGAAATTTCAGGCAAGAGATTTATAGCAAAGCATATTTCACCAGACAAAAATAGTAAATTTTTATCAGGAATGCTGGAACCCAAATTGCCATTTTCCATTGCCTATGGAAAAAGGAAAATTGTTTAACCTTACAAAAGTTTCTGGTTGTACACAATTCTCGTAGAAGTTTAAACTCTTAAAAAGTGGAAGGCCTCTGAGACCCTCATCTTGTCTAGCATTCTGCCATGTGTATAAATTCTTTCAACAGTTCCTGCTGGGTGACCATAGAATTTTGTATTAGTATCTTCAGCGCTGGGGATTTTACTCCCTCATAACAGTGCATTCACTTTATACATTTATAGATATGGATTAATGTTTAGGTAGAACTGACATAAACGACTTAATCAATTACATCTTGCCTGTTCTGACTGTCTGGCTAAAAATATGTTTAAGTTCCATTTTAAAAAGGCCACTTTTCCTGTTTTCAATTGTGCATAGAAAAACTGAATGGTTTTGTATATGTCATAGGATGATGCCATTACAAATGCCAACAGTGATACTTCTAATAGACTTTTTAATTTACCTTTTTATTGTGGTAAAATATATATGACATAAAATTTACAATTTTAACCACTTTTAACTGCATATTCAGTGGCATTAATTACATTCACAATGTTGTGCAATTGTCACCATTATTTCCAAAAATACTCATTACCCCAATCAGAAACTGTACCCATTAAGCAATAACTTCTCATTTCTCCCTTTCCCTAGTCTCTGGTAACCTCCACTATATATTCTATCTTTATGAGTTTACCTATTCTAGATATTTCATATAAGTAGAATCATACAGTAATTGTCCTTTTGTGTGTAACTTCATTCATTTAGAATGCTTTTGAGGTTCATCCATGTTTTACCATGTATTAGAACTTCATTCCTTTTTATGGCTGGATAATGTTTCATTGTATATACATGAACATTGTGTATAAGTACTAGTTGAATCACCATTTTCAATTATTTGGGGTGTATGCCTAGGAGTAGGATTGCTGGGCTACATCCTAACTCTGTGTTTGACTTTTTGAGGATAGAGGCTGCACTATTTTATATTCCTGCCAGCAGTGAGTGGAGTTTCCAATTTCTCCACATCCTGGACAATAATTTCTTTTTTAAAAATTATGGCCAATCTAATAGATGTGAAGTAGTATCTTACTGTGGTATTTATGTGCATTTGCCTAATAATTAATGATGTTGAACATCTTTTCATGTACATATTGGCTAACTGTATATCTTTTATAGAGAAACACCTATTCAAGTCATTTGCCCATTTTCTATTTGGGTAGTTTATCTTTTCATTGCTGAGTTATAAGAGTTATTTTTATACTCTGAATATTAAAACCTTACCAAGTGTATGATTTGCATTTTTTTTTCCTATTCCGTGGGTTGTATTTTCACTCTCTTGAGGGTGTCTTTTGATATACAAAGATTTTCTTTTCGGTGAAGTCCAGTTTTACTATTTTTGTTGTTGTTACCTGTGCTTTTGGTGTCATATTAAAACCATTGCCAAATCCAACATCATACACATTTGCCTATATTTTCTTGTAACAGTTTTCTAGTTTCAGCTCTTAAATTGAGGTTTGTAGTTTATTTTTAGTTAAATTTCATGTTTGGGTAGGGCCCAACTTGATTCTTTGAATGTGGATGTCCAGTTTTTTTCAAAGCATCATTTGTTGAAAAGACTATTCTTTCCTCATTGAATGGTCTTGACACCCTTGTAGGAAATTATTTGACCACAGAGATGATGGTGTTTGTTTCTGGGATCTCAATTCTATTTATTGTTAACTGAAACCATTTTTATCCCAGTAGCACATCATTTTGATTAATGTAGCTTTGCAATAAGTACGTTTTAAAATTAGGAAATGTGAATTCTCCAACTTTGTTCTTTTAAAAGATGTATTTGAGACAGATCCAAGATGGCCGACCACTAGCAGCTCAGGCTTGTAGCTCCCAGTGAAAGCACAGAGAACGAGAGGATGCCACACTTTCAGACGAATTTTTGTTGCTCAAGGACCAGGAGATTCCCAGAGGAGGAGCCTCACAGGTTGCTAGCTCTACTCTTTCAGCCAGAGCTGCAGTTTTGTCGGTGCCCTGGTGCAGCAGTTCTTGGTGCAGAGTAAACGGGACTGGTTCCCCTTTTGGCCGATGTTTGGAGCTGATTGAAGAAGGGATTCAGGAGGGAAGCCAGACGGGAGACTTCCGCACAGAAAAGCACCAGGAATCTTGACACTGCTGTTTTGGCCAGCGCAGTGGGTTGCTCAGATTTCTGCGCTGGGAATTAAGTTGGACGTCCACTAAGAGACCTACTTTGAAAGTTGGTAATTACAAAGACGACAGGTGGATAAATTTATAATGATGGGAAGAAACCAGTGTAAAAAGGCTGAGAATACCCAAAATCATAATGCCTCTCCCTCTACAGAGGATCACAGTTCCTCATCAACAGGGGAACAAGGCCTGATGGAGAACGAGTGCATTCCATTAACAGAATCAGGCTTCAGAAGGTGGATAATAAGAAACTTCTGTGAGTTAAAAGAACATGTTCTAGCCCAATGTAAAGAAACTAAAAACTTTGATAAAAGATTTGATGAAATCCTAACGAGAATAGACAATTTAGAGAGGAATACAAGTGAATTAATGGAACTGAAAAATAATATACGAGAACTCCGAGAAGTATGCACAGGTTTTAACACTCGAATTGATCAAGCAGAAGAAAGGATATCAGAGGTTTAAGACCAACTTAATGAAATGAAACGAGAAGACAAGATTAGAGAAGAAAAAGTAAAAAGGAATGAGCAAAGTCTCCAAGAAATATGGGACTATGTGAAAAGACCTAATTTACATTTGATAGGTGTACCTGAATGTCATGAAGAGAATGAATCCAAAATATTCTTCAGGATATTATTCAGGAAAACTTTCCTAACCTAGTAAGGTGGGACAATACTCATCTCCAGGTTATACAGAGAACACCACAAAGATATTCCTCAAGTAGAGCAACCCCAAGACACATAATTGTTAGATTCACCAGGGTTGAAATAAAGGGGAAAATTCTAAGGGCAGCTAGAGAGAAAGGTCAGGTTACCCATAAAGGGAAGCCTATCAGACTTACAGCAGATCTCTCAGCAGAAACCCTACCAGCTAGAAGAGAGTGGGGTTTAATATTCAATATCCTCAAAGAAAAGAATTTTCAACCCAGAATCTCATATCCATCCAAGCTAAGCTTTATAAATGAAGGAAAAATAAAATTTTTCATGAACAAGCAAACACTCAGGGACTTCATCACCACCAGGCCTGCTTTACAAGAGCTTCTGAAAGAAGCACTACACACAGAAAGGAACAACCAGTATCAGTCATCCCAAAAACTTACCTAAATATAAAGAGTATCTCCATAATGAAGAATCCATATCAACTAATGGGTAAAATAGCCATCCAGTATTAAATGACAATATTAAACTCACAAATATCAATATTAATCCTGAATTTAAATGGATTGAATGCCCCAATCAAAGACACAGACACGAAAACTGAATAAAAAGTCAAAACACATCGGCACTCTGTATCCAGATCCATCTCATAAGCAAGGACACATAAAGACTCAAAACAAAAGGTTGGAGGAAGACTCATCAATCAAATGGAGAGGAAAGAAAAACAAAACAAACAAACAAACAAAAAAACAGGAGTTGTAACTTTTGTCTCTGACAAAATAGACTATGATAGTAACCAAGACTAAAAGAAACAAAGAAGGACATTACATAATGATAAAAAGATCAATGCAATAATAGGAGTCAATGATCATAAATATATATGCACCCAATATAGGGGCACCCAGATATATGAGACAAGTTTTCAATGACTTATAAAGAGACTTGGACTCCCACACTAATAGTGGGAGACTTTGACACCACGTTGTTAAGACCAACGAGATAGAAAATTAACAGAGACATTTATGATTTGAACTTAGACCTGGGACAAGTAAACTCAGTGAATATTTATAGAATTCTTCACCCCAGGTCCACAGAACATACATTTTTTTTTTTTTTTTTTAGTATCACATTACACCTATTTTGAAAGTGACCACATAAATGGAAGCAAATCACTCTTCAGCACTTGCATAGCATTTCACAGATTTAAACGAAATATTGGTTGGCTGTTTGTTTTTTTTCTTTCCTTATTCCTTCCTGTCTCCACTGTTAAGCACAATCATCAGCCTAAAAGAGGTTTTGAATACCTATTTCTAGATTGCATTCCAGCCTGGGCAATAGAGCAAGACTCCTGTTCTCTCTCCCCCTTTTCTCTTTCTTTCTTAAAAAAAAAAAAAAAAAAAAAAAAAAAAAAAAAAAAAAAAAAAAAAGATGTATTGACTATTCTTATATTCTTGGGTCTCTGAAATTTTATATGAATTTTAGAATCAGACTTCCACATTTCTTCAAGAAACACCATTAGGATTTTGATAGGGATTGCATTGAATCTGTGTATCACTTTGAATAGATATATCACATTGGGGCAGCATTATCATCTTAACAATATTAAGTCTTCCCTGAATGTGTTTCCATTTATTTTTGTCTTTCATTTCTTTTTTTTTTTAATTGTACTTTAGGATCTGGGGTACATGTGCAGATCATGCAGGATTATTGCATATGTACATACATGACAGTGTGGTTTGTTGCCTCCATCTCCCCATCACCTATATCTCTCAGCATTATATTGCATATAAGTAATAAAAACAGGCATCTTTGTCTTGTTCCTAATCTTAGGGGCTACATGGCTTTTATCAAATTGAGGATGTTTCCTTTTATTTCTAATGTATTGAGGGTTTTATTTTTAAAACGATTTGTTAGATTTTGTCAAATACTTTATCAATTGAGACAGTCACATAGTTTTTTCCCCTTTATTCTATTAATGTAGTATATTATACTCATTGATTTTTATACATTTTAACACCTTTGCAATCCTGGGATAAATTTCACTTGCTCAGGGTGTATGATCCTTTCAATATGCTGCTCAACTTGGTTTCCTAGTATTTTGTTGAGAATTTTTACATAAATATTCATGAAGTATGTTTGTTTATAGTTTTCTTTACTTGTGTCACCTTTGTCTGATTTTAGTATCAAAGTAATACTGGCCTCATAAAATAATTTAAAAAGTATTCCCTCCCTTTTTTTGGGGGGCTTTTCTTAGGAAGATTTCTGATTACTGATTTCATTTCCTTGCTTGATATAGGTCTACTTGGATTTTCTATTTCTCCTTAAGTCAGTTTTGGTAATGTTTGTGTTTTTTTTTTTTTTTTTTCTTTTTTTGAAAGAAAGAGAGAAAGAGAAAGGGGGAGAGAGAACAGGAGTCTTGCTCTATTGCCCAGGCTGGAATGCAATCTAAAAATAGGTATTAAAAACCTCTTTTATGCCAATAAGTGTGCTTAACAGCAGAGACAGGAAGGAATAAGGGAAGAAAATAACAAACAAACAGCCAACCAATATTTCATTTAAGTCTATGAAATGCTATGCAAATGCTGAAGAGTGATTTGCTTCCAATTATATAGTCACTTTCAAAATAGGTGTAATGTGATAATGAGAAAAATGTATGTTCTGTGGACCTGGGGTGAATAATTATATAAATATTCACTGAGTTTACTTGTTCCAGGTCTGAGTTCAAATCATAGATGTCCCTGTTAATTTTCTATCTTGTTGATCCGTTGAATATTAACAATGTGGTGTCAAAGCCTCCTGCTATTATTTTGCAGGAGTCCAAGTCTCTTTATTAGTCATTAAGAACTTGTCTTATGTATCTGAGTGTTCCTATATTGGGTGCATATATATTTATGATCATTGACTCCTGTTGTTGCATTGATCCTTTTACCATTATGTAATGTCCTTCTTTGTTTCTTTTAGTCTTTGTTACTATTAAAGTCTATTTTGTCAGAGAGGAAAGTTACAACTCCTGTTTTGTTTTGTTTTGTTTTTGCTCTCCATTTGATTGGTAAGTCTTCCACCAATGCTTTGTTTTGAGTCTTTGTGTGTCCTTGCTTGGATGAGATGGATCTGGAATACAGCATATCAACAGGTTTTGACTTTTTATTCAATTTGCCTGTCTGTGTCTTTGATTGGGGCATTTAATCCATTTAAATTTAGGATTAATATTGATATTTGTGAGTTTAATATTGTTGTTTAATGCTAGCTGGATATTTTGCCCATTAGTTGATATAAATTCTTCATTATGGAGATACACTACCTTTTGGTAAGTTTTGGGGATGATTGATACTGGTTGTTCCTTTCTGTGTATAGTGCTTCTTTCAGAAGCTCTTGTAAAGCAGGCCTCGTGGTGATGAAATCTCTTGAGTGCTTGCTTGTTTGCAAAAAAAAATTATTTTCCATCATTTATAAAGCTTAGTTTGGCTGGATATGAGTTCTGGGTTGAAAATTCTTTTTTTTTTTTTTTAAGGATATTGAATATTGACCCCCACTCTCTTCTAGTTTGTGGGATTTCAGCTGAGAGATCTGCCGTGAGTCTGATAGGCTTCCCTTTATGGGTAACCTGACCTTTCTCTCTAGCTGCCCTTAAAATTTTCTTCTTTATTTCAACCCTGGTGAATCTAATGATTATATGTCTTGGGGTTGCTCTATTTGAGGAATATCTTTGTGGTGTTCTCTGTATTACCTGGAGTTCAGTATTGTCTTGCCTTACTAGGTTAGGAAAGTGTTCCTGAATAATATCCTGAAGTATATTTTCCAGCTTGGATTCATTCTCTTCATGACATTCAGGTACACCTATCAAACATAAATTAGGTCTTTTCACATAGTCCCATATTTCTTGGAGATTTTGCTCATTCCATTTTACTCTTTCTTCTCTAAATCTTGTCTTCTTGTTTCATTTTACTAAGTTGGTCTTTGACCTCTGATATCCTTTCTTCTGCTTCATCAATTCTACTGTTAAATCCTGTGCATATTTCACAGAGTTCTCATATTGTATTCTTCAGTTCCATTAATTCACTTATATTCCTCTCTAGATTGTCTATTCTCATTAGGATTTTGTCAAACCTTTTTTCAAGGTTCTTAGTTTCTTTACATTGGGCTAGAACACATTCTTTTAACTCACAGAAGTTTCTTATTATCCACCTTCTGAAGCCTAATTCTGTTATTGGAACGCACTCGTTCTCCATCAGCCCTTGTTGATGAGGAACTGTGATCCCCTGTAGAGGGAGAGGCATTCTGATTTTGGGTATTCTCAGCCTTTTTACACTGGTTTCTTCCCATCATTGTAAATTTATCCACCTGTCATCTTCGTAATTACCGACTTTCAAATTAGGTCTCTGAGTGGACGTCCAACTTGTTGATTCCCAGCGACGGAATCTGAGCATCCCACTGCACCAGCTAAAACAGTGGGGTTAAGATTCGTGGTGTTTTTCTGCCCAGGAATCTCCAGTCTGGCTTCCTTCTTGAGTTCGTTTTTCAATCAGCTGAATAGGTGGCTCTGCCTTTGGGGAGCTCCAAACGTCGACCAAAAGGGGACCCAGTCCCGTTTACTCTGCAGCAAGAACCACCGTGCCAGGGCACCGGCAAAACCGCCACGCCGGCCACAAGAGTTGTGCTGGCGACCCGTGGGG
Organism: Saguinus oedipus; assembly: GCA_031835075.1. NCBI lineage: Eukaryota > Metazoa > Chordata > Mammalia > Primates > Cebidae > Saguinus > Saguinus oedipus. Next base: position 23,965,126 of record CM063170.1, read on the forward strand.
CTCCTACACTGGGAATCTCCTGGTCTGTGAGCAACAAAAATTCATCTGAAAGTGTGGTGCCCTCTTGTTCTCTGTGCTTTCAGTGGGAACTACAATCCTGAGCTGCTAGTAATCAGCCATCTTGGATCTCTCTCCTAATATTTGTGTTTCTAGGAATTTGTCCAGTTCATCTAGGTTACGCAATTTGTTGGCATACAGTTATTCATAATATTCTCTGTCCCCTGCCCCTTTTTTGTTTGAGACAGAGTCTTGCTCTGTCAGCCATGCTAGAGTACAGTGGCACAATCTCAGTTCACTGCAGGCTCTGCCTCCTGGGCTCAAGTGATTCTCCTGCCTCAGCCTCCCAAGTAGCTGAGACTACTAGTTGGACCACCACCCCTGGCTAATTTTTGGCTTTTTAGTAGAGAAGGGATTTTGCCATTTTGACCAGGCTGGTACCAAACTCCTGATCCCAGGTAATCTGCCTTCCCTGGCCTCCCAAAGTGCTGGGATTATAGGCATGAGCCACCACACCCGTCCTTATAATATTCTCTTATGTCCTTTTTTCCCCACTGTAAACTCAGTAGTAATGTTAGTATACCACCCTCCACCCCCCACTTTTTTTTTTGGCTCTCTCATCATTAGGGAGGTTTTTCTTGACTCTTACTAAAATCTGGATTCAAGAACCTTCCTGACATTTGGTCCTGATTCTCAGATTTTATTATTTTTTGTTCAGTTTAAGATAAAAACACATTGCTGATAGCAATAATAATGACAGCAATAGTAGCTCCCATTTGGTAAATGTTTTCCACGTGCCAGGCAGTATATGTGAAACGGCTTTCTATATCATCTCACTCAACTCTTCACTCCATGAGATAGGTATTTTCATCATATCCTATCAATTTTCAGAAAACTGAAACACAAAGCAGTTAAGTCATTCATCAAGTTATAGTATCTGAGAAAATCAAAGAAAGATTTAATTTTGCTTAGGATTAGTCCAAGGCTTTTAAGTCCACAGAATTCACCAAGCCAACAAAATACTCAATTTTCTCTCTTGTTTTGTTTGTAGATACTAAGACACTTTATTTCACATTACCTATTGCAATGGTTTACAGTGGGAATGTTTACAGGTGGGAGAAAGAAGAATGAGGTATTTGGGAAAAGAGATGGTCTATGAAGGCAGGTTGTCAACAAGCGCTAAGAAAAACATTATATAAATAATTCACATTAAACAAAAAACTCATGGAATTAAAATTGGCCTCTATGGTAAAAATATTTCAGGAAAAGCTAGATCAATAGGGAGACTCTTTTTTCTGAAATATCTGTTCAGTTGTGCTTTAATTTAAATGTACAGGGGAAAAAAAACAGGAGAGGATTCTCAGGAAAGGAAGCTGAAAGGGAAGGTGGCAAAAGAAGGAATGAACTTTTATTACCTATAGGCTCTGGATATCATCCAATCCACTCACCCTATAATCTGTCAGACAATGTTTATTTTTGTAGATAGGCTATAATTCATTATATTGTTCATGTGCTAATACAATGGACAATGCATTCTGTTTCAACCACTACTAAAAGCGGAGTTGTAGAATTGTGAGGCCATTTCTACTGCTTTAATTCAAATCTAGATCATAATAAACCAATCTGAAAGAAGAGCATGAAGCCTGGCTCTGCTTTGTGCAATCCTTTTTGAAAAGATGAAATGAAAAGTTAAAGAAGAAAAGACACCAGCTCCCCAGAATTATATCAGACATATTAATCATGGAAGGTCCAAACGGAGTTCCTGGAACACAAATGGCTATGCAATGATGGCCATTTCCCATAATTTCTAAGTCACTCTCCATCAGCTGGATAATACTGTTTAATCCCTTACGCTGATTTAAAATTCCATCAGAGGGAAGTAATGTGTTTCTGTTCTGGAGGTTTACTACGGTAAATGCATTACTGGATTAACTTTATCTTCACTATTTCAGGGGTCTTTTGGGTGCTAACGCAGTTTTAAAATAAAATAAAACAAAAACTCTTCTATTTGAAAATGTGTTTTCCACATCAGAACTCATTTGTGATGTTTATAGGTGCTATTTGACATCTGAAAAGCTTAAATCTTGTCCTTTATAGGCAGAGGAGACTTAGTAACAAAAAAGCTAGACAATCAAAACCCTTAAATGATATGGGATTAGTCTAGTGTTATGCCCAAGTGAGATTTCTATCCGTATTCCTTTGTGTATTTTAATTTTCTGATTATGAGCAATGTCGGTTGTTCTTAAACTTGTGTGACCACAGAAACCTTTGATCAAAAGAAACCTTACTTATGGGCATAAATAAATAAAGCAGATGACACTAATTGAAAAAAGAGGAGACATGGTTCATCCTTCTATGGTGGTGGCCCTTGAGGAGTTCCATGGCTAGGCTTTGGAAGAGCAGTTTTTTGGTTCCATTAGTGGAATGCATTCCACTAAAAAGGGTTTGAATTCACAAATGCATTCCTATAGAAATGCGAACAATGCAGAAAAATGGAGATAAAAATGTTGTTAGCCCTTCTTTGACCCCACTTTCTTCTTTAGATATCACTACCATGAACAATTTGGTGGGTATTATTCTGGATCTTCTCTTTGTATTTAGAAATAACTATATATATGTTATTAACTAATATATAGTTTTAGGATATTAAAATATATATTCTATGTGCATGTAAGTTTTATATAGGCAAGGATTTTTGTCTGTTGTGTGGTTCGCTACCTTATTCTCACTTCCTAAACAGTATCTGACATATAAATCATCAGTAAATGTTAGTTGTGTTAGGGAATAAATTATCCTGCAGTTTGCTTTTGTGATCCATAAAAGGTCTTGTAGGTCTTTCCATGATAGCCCATATAGAACCTTTTTAAAGATCGCATTGTATTTTTTAGTTTGGATATTCCAGAATTTGCTTTACCATTTTCCTATAGATTTAATTCAGGTTGTTTCAAATTTTCTACTAGTATAAGCAATGCTACAATGAACGCCCATGAAAATGACTCTCTGTGTACATGTGCAAGTGTTTCAGTAGGATGGCTTTTTCTGAAATAGAACTTGTGCCTCTGAAGGTACATACATTCTGGCCTCCTGTAGGTTTGTGGATTCCTGTCTCTTCTCCTGCAAGGGGGAAAAGAGCTTGTAATACTTTTTATGGGTCAGAATATTGGGTGTCTCATCCTCACCCACATTTCATTGGCTAGAAAGTAGTCACATGGCCTCTTTTAACTGCATTGGGGTATTGGGAAACATAGATTAGCTATATGCCCCCCAAAAAGTAGAAAAATCATTTGGAGAGTTCTCACATGTCTGCCACAGCTAGAGAAGCTAGCAGTGTTCTACCTAATCATGTGCTCAGCTAAAACTATTTTATTGTTCAAGAAGGGAGGGACTGATGTTGGTAGACAGCCTATCATCTGCCACTGCCTATTGACACTTGAGTTCGTAACTCTTACGGGAGGCATCTCTGGCACAATCCCATCTATTTAAATTACATGTACTATTCTCAAAACTCATATTTTACTGAATTTTACCCAAATATGAGTATGCCTCAGGTCAACAGGCTCACTTGTAGTTGATCTAGAAATGACTGACAGCACAAGATGGGTCTTTTTAAAAAAAATTAGTAGCACCTGTTCACAAGGGATTTATTGTGTTTAGTGATCAGAAGCTGAGACTTTATCATCTGTCTCCAGGTTGTCAAGTCACTTAACATGGCCTTTGAAATTTCTGTGCTGGTGCTGAGTGATGAACAAACATCAAAGAGGCATTTTACTGCTCATTCAGTCTTCTTGGCCACTGATGAGAGCCAGACCATGGGATTAGGCCTGCTTCTAGAATTCTGACACTGGGAGCTTTAGGTCTAAGTTACAAAGATATCCCCTCCCCCTTCCCCCCTCCTCCCCCTCCCCCTCCGTTATCTCATAATCAGCCAGCCAAAGTGACACTTTGTTATAATTTCTGTTTGTATTATTATTTATGCAGCAGGAAAGCTGTCTGTGGTTTTTCAAAATACTAAGAAGAAAGCCTGGTGGAGCATGGATGGCCCATCATGCATAAGTAAATTCTGATTTTGATTAAAAAAGAATGCCACTGGCCAGGCGCGGTGGCTCAAGCCTGTAATCCCAGTACTTTGGGAGGCCAAGGCAGGTGGATCACAAGGTCAAGATATCGAGACCATCCTGGTCAACATGGTGAAACCCCATCTCTGCTAAAGATACAAAAAATTAGCTGGGCATGGTGGTGCATGCCTGTAATCCCAGCTACTCAGGAGGCTGAGGCAGGAGAATTGCCCGAACCCAGGAGGCGGAGGTTGCGGTGAGCCGAGATCGCACCATTGCACTCCAGCCTGGGTAACAAGAGCGAAACTCCATCTCAAAAAAAAATAATAATTAAAAATAATAATAATAATAAAAAAAAAAGAATGCCACTGCCCATATGGAACTTTGTTTTATTTTGAGAAAGTAAATAGATTGTTCTTTGTAGACTACATTTGGTGGGGAGCTGCAAATCCCCTCTGCAACTGCTTCAGCCTCATTGAGCTATTTCTTGGCCCCCAAAGGCACTCAGCACTTTCCTGAATCCTACTTTTACTGACAACTCTTCCTGATAACAACTCCCATGCGTTCTCAAGTCCCAGCTCAGAAAACACCTCCTGTGTAATGATACCTCCCAACTCACATAGCAGATTTACTTGCTCCTTCAACTCTGACTTCTTCCCCTTAACTTTTTTCCTCTTAGTATCATAGTGCATTGCAGAACATTTGGAAATAAAGAGAATTATAAAAGGAGAAACATTAAATTACCTATTATCATGCCATCTAGTAGTTTTTGTTAACATTTTTAATACATTTTCCCAATATATTTATGTTTATATAGAATTAAAAATTATATAGTTTCTTACTTAGTAGTATATTGTGAACAATTTCACGTCATCAGGGATTCTTTTGAATTGCAATAATTCTTTAGTGTTCTAGCCTATGTCTAAAATAATTTTTGAATGCTTCTTTTTTTTTTTTTTTTTTTGAGACAGAGTCTTGCTCTGTTGCCCAGGCTGGAGTGCACTGGTGTGATCTTGACTCACTGCAACCTCTGCCTCCCAGGTTCAAATAATTCTCTTGCCTCAGCCTCCTAAATATCTAGGATTACAAGCATGCACTACCACGCCTGGCTAATTTTTATATTTTTAATAGGGGAGGAGTTTCACCATGTTGGCCAGCCTGTTCTCAAACTCCTGACCTCAAGTGATCTGCCTGCCTTAGCCTCCCAAAGTGCTAGGATTACAGGCATGAGCTACTACACTCAGCAGAATTCTTCATTCTTTTACACTTGGGTTGTTTCTGACTTTTTTTTTTTTTGCTAGTATAAATTATGCTAACAAACATCCTTTTGCTAAATCAGTATATGCATCCCTGGTTATTTTTTTAGAATTAATTTTTAAAACCAGAATAACTAGGTCAAAGATAAGTATGTGTGTATTTTTAATGCTTTTGATAGGTTTTGCCAGGCCTTATAATAACACTTACCAGAATAAAATCATTGTGTATTTACCCATTTTTGTATCTCACTTGTCTATAAGTTCTTTCTGAACAGGGACTTGCTTGTGTTCATATTTATAGCATCTGGGATAGTGCCTAGCATATTATAAATGTCAATAAATATTAAATAAATGAATGGAGAGAAATATTTGTAAGGTGGTTCATGGCAACTGAAGTTTAGCCATAAGCTAATATAGATCCTATGTAAAGCAGCATTTTCCAAGGTATGTTCCATGTCATTCATTCATTAAGCAAATATTAATTAGCCTCAGATGTGGTCTTGTGCCTCAACAATGATTGTTAATCCTTACAGTGCATGTGAATCTAGTGAGAAAGGAAAGTGCATTAAATAAAAAGAAGAAACATTATAGTTTATGATGAACACGTAGGAAATAAACAAGATACTGCCATAGAAATGTGTAAACTTTAGCATGTATCAGAGTCACCTGGAGGGCTTGCTAATGCACATGGATTTGCCCCACCCCAGACCTGCTGATTCTTGCATTTCCAACAAGTTCCCAGAGGTTGCTGATGCGGTTGGTTTCAGGAACACATTTTGAAAACCACTGTGATAGGGAGTAACATTGACAAGGGAGAAGGTTGTGCTTTAGGTGGTTATAAAAGCTTTGCCTGGCCTGTAATCCCAGCACTTTGGAGGCTGTGGCAGTTAGATTGCTTGAGGCCAGGAGTTCAAGACCAGCCTGGCCAACATGGTGAAATCATGTCTCTACTGAAAATACAAAAATTAGCTGGGCGTGGTGGCATACACCTGTTTTCCAAGCTACTCAGGAAGCTGAGGCAGGAGAACCACTTGAACCCAGGAGGCAGAGGTTAAAGTGAGCACATCAATCTCAGTGAGAGGCAAAGAAAGACTCTGTTTCAAAAAAACAATAAAAATACAATGCAAAACAGCAACAACAAAAGCTTTGCCTGAAGATAAGATAGCTGAGCTGACACCTGAAGGATGAGGAGCCATAAAAAAGTACCCCAAAACCTATAATGCAATAAAAATTTAAAAAAAAAAAAAAAAAAAAAGTCTCAGAAACACTAGGCAGAGGTGACAGCAAATCTCCAGGAACAGGAAAGAGCTGGGAGGAGGCCTGTGAGACTTGCAGATAATAAGGAAGAAAATAATAAAAGTTAAAGTTGGAGACGTAGGCCCAACGTCAGATGGTATGGGACCTCATAGATCATGGGAAGGAGTTTGTATTTTACCTTAATGCAGTGGAAAGCCAGTTTATATTCTAAGGAGATCATTCTGTGTTGACAGGAAAAAGGATGGAAAATAAGCAGGAGCTGGATGGAGAGATCAGATGTGGAGGCCATGAAAATGGACTCGAGTGAGAGAAGAAGTTGGTCTGAGCTGGGGAGTGATAGTGGAGATGGTGAGAAAAGGAGGGAATAAGACTGTTAACTATTTCACCCCCAGAAAGTTCTTGGGACACATTGGCTACAACAGAATTGGAACCAGATCTTAGGCCTTGCATGGTGCCTCATTCCTGTAATCCCAGTCTTGAACTCCTGAACTCAAATAATTCATCTGCCCTGGCTTCCCATTTTGGGAAGATTAGATTGCTTGAGGCCAGGAGTTCAAGACCAGCCTGGGCATCATAGCAAAACCCCGCCTCTATAAAAAATAAAAAAAATTAGCTGGGCATGGTGGCAGGTACCTGTAGTCCCAGTTACTCGGGAGGCTGAGAAGGGAGGATCACTTGAGCCTGGGAGGTGGAGGCATCAGTGACCTGTTAATGCCCCACTGCACTCCAAACTGGGTGACAGAGTGAGATCCTGTTTCAAAGAAAAGAGAACCAGTTGGTAACCACTGGAGTTTTCAGAGCCTTTAAAATGACAGTGTTCATTGTGAATCTCTAATAAGATATTTTTCCCCATAGCACCTCCGGTAATTATTTCAAAAAATATACGGCTCTGGAAAAGGCTATACAGACAGTCAAAAGATCGGTAGTTGCTAGGGTTTGGGGAGAGGGAGGAACGAATAGGTAAAGCACACATCATTTTTAGGGCAGTGGAAGTACTCTTATGATAATATTGTGGTAGATACATGTCATTCTACATTTGGCTAAACCCTCAAATGTGCAATGCCAAGAGTGAACCCTAATGTAAACTATGGACTCTGGGTGATAATGATGTGTCAATAGAGGTTCATCGATTTCAACAGATGAACCACTCTGGTGGAGGTTGTTGATAATGGGGAGGCTGTGCATGTGTGGGGGAAGCAGGGAGTGTATGAGCAATCTCTATAGCTTGTACTCAATTTTTCGGGGAACTTAAAACTGCTCTAAAATAGTCTACTAAAAATATATGTATGTATGTATGTATGTATGTATGTATTAGAGTCACAATTTAAACATCAGCCTTTTCAAAGCTTCTGGCCTTGTGTTGGCTTTAGCAGCATGGGAACTTGTTAGAAACACTTGCTACTGAAAGATTCACTCTGTACCAAGGACGAACCAGTTGCAGAGTCAGTGACAGCCTTAGGAACATGGTACCAGGAGCATTTCTGACCATGGACTGCTAACTCCACATGTATGAATTAAATGAAATGTGCTTACAGACCAGATGACTGATGTGTCAGTGAATTCTCTGGCCTCTCCAAACAGGAGACAAAAGGTGGGCCTTGGGGTTCAAATTTTGAAGGATATGAACTACTTTTATACATTCTCAAATATTCCTGTTTTGTTATTTTCTTCTCGACCTAAACATTTAGTGAAGTCTGGACACATGCAAGGAGAAACTAATGCTACCTAAGATATTCTGTGCTGGTACCGCCTCTGCTGAGCACTTCTTTTTTTTTGAGACCCTGCGATGCCCAGGCTGGAGTGCAATGGCATGGTCTCGGCTCTGCAAACTCTGCCTCCAGGGTTCAAGTGATTCTTGTGCCTCAGCCTCCCGAGTAGCTGGGATTAAAGGCACACACCACCTCGCCTGGCTAATTCTTGTATTCTTTTTTTTTTTTTTTTTTTTTTTTTTGAGACGGTGTTTCACTCTTGTTACCCAGGCTGGAGTGCAATGGCCTGAACCCAGCTCACTGCAACCTCCGCCTCCTGTGTTCAGGCAATTCTCCTGAGTAGCTGGGATTACAGGCACGTGCCACCATGCCCAGCTAATATTTTGTATTTTTTTAGTAGAGACGGGGTTTCACCATGTTGACCAGGATGGTCTCGATCTCTTGACCTCGTGATCCACCCACCTCGGCCTCCCAAAGTGCTGGGATTACAGGCATGAGCCACCGTGCCTGGCCAATTCTTGTATTCTTAATAGAGACGGGGTTTCACCATATTGGCCAGGCTGGTCTCAAACACCTGACCTCAAGTGATCCACCCACCTAGGCCTCCCAAAGTGCTGGGATTACAGACATGAGCCGCCATGCTCAGTCTTCTGTCGAGCTTTTTTATGGTGCCATAGGGCAGAGGGAGGTGTGGTAGCATTCAGTGTTCCAGAAGTTAAGACAAGAACTGTCTGTGTGACTTTGAGAACTTAATCTCTCTGGGCCTGTTTTCTCATTTGAAAGTGTAAAGAATAGAAATCACCTCATGAAATCCTTATGAGGATTAGTTAAATTGCTCAGGGACAGTACTGAGCACAACATTAGCTATAATAATGGCTGCTACATTATCAGAAATAATTTTTTTTTTTTTTTAGAGAAGGAAAGAAAAAAGGAGTGAAGGAGAGGAAGAAAAAGAGGGAGAGAGAACAGAAATGTTGCTTTATTCTAAAAAATGGGTATTAATAATGGCCAATCAATATTTCATTTAAACCTATGAGTAGGTGTGATGTGGTATTGACAAGAATGTATCTTTTGTGTATTTAAAGTGGAGAGCTCTATAAATATTTATTAAGTTTACTTGTTCTGGATCTGAATTCGAGTCCTGGATATCCTTATTAATTTTCTGTCTCATTGAGTCTAAGTCTCTATGTATCTGGGTGTTAGGACCGTTAGCTCTTATTGTTGCATTGATCCTTTTACCACTATATCTTTGTTGCTTTAAAATCTATTTTATCAGATGTGAGAATTGCAACTCCTGCTTTATATTTATTTATTTATTTTTGCTCTCCATTTGGTTGGTAAATCTTTCTCCATCCCTTTGTTTTGAGTCTTTGTGTATCCTTGCATGTGAAATGGGTCTGGATGTAGCATACCGTTGGGTTTTGGCTGTATCTTTTGATTGGGGAATTTAGTCGATTTAAATTTAGGGTTACTGCCATTTGATGTTAATTGGCTATTTTATCCATTCGTTGATGTAAATTCTTCTTTATGTTGATGCTCTTTACTTTTTGGTATATTTTTAGAAAGGCTAATACTGGTTGTTTCTTTCTATGTGTAATGCTTCCTTCAGAAGCTCTTGTAAAGCAAGCCTGGTGGTAATCAAATCTCTGAGTACTTGCTTGTTCATAAAAGATTTTATTTTTCCTTCAGTTGTGAAGCTTAGTTTGGCTGGATATGAAATTCTAGGATGAAAGTTCTGTTCTTTAAGGATGTTGAATATTGGCCCCCACTCTCTTCTGGCTTGTGGTGTTTCAGCTGAGAGATCTGCTGTAAGTCTGATAGGCTTCCCTTTGTGGGTAACCCGACATTTCTCTCTGGCTGCCCTTCGTATTTTCTCCTTTGTTTCAACCCTGGTGAATCTAACGATTATGTGCCTTGGGGTTGCTCTTCTTGAGGAATATCTTTTTGGTGTTCTCTGTATTACCTGGGGTTGAATATTGTCCTGCTCTGCTAGGTTAGGAAAATTTTCCTGAAGAATATTTTCCAGCTTGGATTCATTCTCTCCGTCACATTCAGGTACACCTGTCAAACATAAATTAGGTCTTTTCACATAGTCCCACATTTCTTGGAGACTTTGCTCATTCCTTTTTATCCTTTTTTCTCTAATCTTGTCTTCTCGTTTTATTTCATTAAGTTGGTCTTCGACCTCTTATATCCTTTCTTCTGCTTGATCAATTTGAGTGTTTAAACCTGTGCATACTTCTTGGAGTTTTCATATTGTATACTTCAGTTCCATTATTTCACTTATATTCCTCTCTAAGTTGTCTATTCTCATTAGGATTTCATAAAACCTTTCTTTTTTTCTTTTTTTTTTTTGAGACAGAGTTTTGCTCTTGTTACCCAGGCTGGAGTGCAATGGCACGATCTCGGCTCACCGCAACCTCCGCCTCCTGGGTTCAGGCAATTCTCCTGCCTCAGCCTCCTGAGTAGCTGGGATTACAGGCACACACCACCATGCCCAGCTAATATTTTTTGTATTTTTAGTAGAGATAGGGTTTCACCGTGTTGACCAGGATGGTCTCGATCTCTTGACCTCGTGATCCACCCGCCTCAGCCTCCCAAAGTGCTGGGATTACAGGCGTGAGCCACTGTGCCTGGCCCCACCTTTTTTCAAAGTTCTTAGTTTCTTTACATTGGGCTACAACATGTTCTTTTAACTCACAGAAGTTTCTTATTATCCATCTTATGAAGCCTGATTCTGTTAATGGGATGCACTCATTCTCCATCAAGCCTTGTTCCCTTGTTGATGAGGAACTGTGATCCTCTTTAGAGGGAGAGGCATTCTGATTTTGAGTATTCTCAGCCTTTTTACGTGGGTTTCTTCCCATCATTGTAAATTTATCCACCTGTCATCTTTGTAATTACCACCTTTCAAATTAGGTCTCTGAGTAGACGTCCAAGTTGTTAATTCCCAGGGCCAAAATATGAGCAACCCACTGCGCTGGCCAAAACAGTGGCGGTAAGACTGATGGTGCTTTTCTGCCCAGGAATCTCCAGTCTGGCTTCCTTCTGGAGTCCGTAATAGGCGACTCTGCCTTCCCGGAGCTCCAAACCTCCATCAGAAGGGGAACCAGTCCCGTTTACTCTGTACCAAGAGCTGCCGCACCAAGGTGCTGGCAAAACCGCTGCGCCGGCCACAAGAGTCACGCTGGCGACCCGTGGGGCTCCTCCATTGGGAATCTTCTGCTCCGTGAGCGACAAAATTTTGTCTGAAACTGTGGCGTCCTCTCGTTCTCTGCACTTTCACTGGGAGCTGCAATCCCAAGATGTTAGCGATCAGCATCTTGGATCATTCTGGGTCAGAAGGAATTATGTGTTTTCTATCTCAGTCTTGATCAGATGTTAACTTGGTTCTTTTCACCTTCCTGGAGCATTTCTCCCACTCCCCACCTGCTCCTTGCTTAGAGATTTAGCCATAGTACTTCTTCCTGTTTATTTGAAGTAGAATACTGTAGGCAGTGATATTTGGAAAATGGTAATTCATCTTGAATGTTAATTTAGAGACATTTTTTCTTTTTTTCCTATTTTGTTTAAACCTAAAAATACTGGAATAAATTTTTGTGGAAAAAATGGAATTTGATTTGTTATCATCAGCAAAATGCATCAAAGACTACCAAATATGTGGCATAGTAACTTTTCATGAGCAGTTAAAGTTAGGAAAGACATCTTTATGCATTTAAGCTAGGAGCACATTACAGAAAGTATAATGAGGGCTTTTCACAACATGCCATTGGCTCTTTTTTTTCTCAATTAATTATTAATGATTTAATTATACTTATTTTCCTTTAAAAGAACATTTTTAGGTATCACCATCTTAATTAATTCTTTAATCACCAGGTGATAATAAATGAAGGGTCTAAAAAGGTCTGTCCAAAACAACCATTCTAAGCACTTTCACAAAGTGACTGTCTTCTGGGCTTGAAAGTTACCAGCATGAGAACTTGTGATCCAATGGAAGGCATATGTTTTTCAAGGGTGACTTAATTAACGTCTCTCTGATGGCTGTTTGAGAGAACTAATGGGTTTCTTTGTCTAAATTCAAAATCTCCTATGATATTAAGTTTACTCAAATCACTTCCTGTGGTGCAAAATATGCATTAACTCTCTTCTCTACAAATCTGATGAGAAAACCACGTTCTAAACATAATGTATGCAGTGTTGCAGAAATCTGAATAAAAGTATTTGAGCCATAGTAAATGCTAAGAAAGAAAGCATGATGGTCTTGATTATTTCATGTTGGGCACAGTTTAACTACTCATAATTTGGAGTGTCAACTTAGATGTTATCAAAAGCCATATGCTAACCTAAAGGGTTTTGGCCACTTCTCATAGTATGTGGTTTATGCTGTTTCTTCCATCTTCTGGGTACTGTTTTTCAAATGGAGGCTTAACCTTGAGGCTCAGAGGAATAAGGAAAAAGAGATAGATTTTCCTTATTTCTCATAAGCTGTTAAAGAAATGAAACTTTCTTACCTGAATGGTAGTGACTCTGAAAATTACCCTAGTACAAGGTGTGAAAACACACACTGCCTAGATGTGGGTTTCCTTTGCTCAGTGTAGCTAAGGGAGGTAAAACCATTTGTATATCACATGAAAACTACATCTTATAATTTATGAATATGAAATACAGTTATTTACAGCTGTGTTTCCAAGTAACCTTTTAAAATTTGATATTAAAACACAGCAGGAGGCATCACACTACCGGACTTCAAACTATACTACAAGGCTACAGTAATCAAAACAGCATGGTACTGCTACCAAAACAGAGATATAGACCAATAGAACAGAACAGAGGCATCAGAGGCAACGCCGCACATCTACAACCATACAATCTTTGATAAACCTGACAAAAACAAGCAATGGGGAAAGGATTCCCTGTTTAATAAATGGTGTTGGGAAAACTGGCTAGCCATGTGCAGAAAGCAGAAACTGGACCCCTTCCTGACACCTTACACTAAAATTAACTCCAGATGGATTAAAGACTTAAACGTAAGACCTGACACCATAAAAACCCTAGAATAAAATCTAGGCAAAATCATTCAGGATATGGGAGTAGGCAAGGACTTCATGACCAAAACACCAAAAGCACTGGCAACAAAAGCCAAAATAGACAAATGGGACCTAATCAAACTCCACAGCTTCTGCACGGCAAAAGAAACAGTCACTAGAGTGAATCAGCAATCAACAGAATGGGAAAAAATTTTTGCGGTTTACCCATCTGACAAAGGGCTGATATCCAGAATTTACAAAGAACTCAAACAGATTTACAAGAAAAAAACAAACAAGTCCATTCAAAAATGGGCAAAGGATATGAACAGACACTTTACAAAAGAAGACATACATGAGGCCAACAAACATGAAAAAATGCTCATCATCACTGATCATTAGAGAAATGCAAATCAAAACCACATTGCGATACCATCTCACGCCAGTTAGAATGGCGATCATTAAAAAAGCTGGAGACAACAGATGCTGGAGAGGATGTGGAGAAATAGGAACACTTTTACACTGCTGGTGGGAGTGTAAATTAGTTCAACCATTGTGCAAGACAGTGTGGCGATTCTCAATGACCTAGAAATAGAAATTCCATTTGACCCAGCAATCCCATTACTGGGTGTATATCCAAAGGACTATACATCATTCTACTATAAGGACACATGCACACGAATGTTCATTGCAGCACTGTTTACAATAGCAAAGACCTGGAACCAACCCAAATGCCCATTGATGATAGACTGGACAGGGAAAATGTGGCACATATACACCATGAAATATTATGCAGCAATCAAAAACGATGAGTTCGTGTCCTTTGTAGGTACATGGATGAATCTGGAGAACATCATACTCAGCAAACTGACACAAGAAGAGAAAATGAAATACCGCATATTCTCACTCATAGGCAGGTGATGAACAATGAGAACACATGGACACAGGGAGGGGAGCACTATACACTGGGGTCTATTGGGAATAGGGGAGGGACAGCGGGGGGACGGGGAGCTGGGGAGGGATAGCAGGGGGAGAAATGCCAGATGTGGGTGAAGGGGAGGAAGGCAGCAAATCACACTGCCACATGTGTACCTATGCAACTATCTTGCATGTTCTGCACATGTACCCTAAAACCTAAAATGCAATAAAAAAAATAAAATAAAATTTGATATTAAATTTTCTACAGCACATAAAAATATCTTCATTGATCTGGAACTTATAAAAGGAGATACATTTTTTATAAAATAATATGTATAACACACTTTCAATAAAATCTGCTTATTCCTCCGAAACCCCTATTTACGATTATGTGTTTTCTATCGAGAGTTTCATCATTTGCCTTATTAACTCTTATTATACCTGATAATTAAATTCTTAATTGTACTGCAATGACATATGATTCAAGCAGCTTAATATTTTAGCAATAACTAGGAAGATCTGCTAGGATGGTTTAGATAGGGCAGAATACAAGTGGATACACAGACACACACACACACACACACACACACACACACACATACGTCTCTCTCTCTCTCTCTCTCTCTCTCTCTCTCTCTCTCTCTCTGTCTCTCTCTCTCTCTCTGTCTCTCTCTCTCTCTCTCTGTCTCTCCTGGGATAGAGATGATCCATAAAGAGACATCTCTTGACTGGCATGGTTGATCACCTCTTAAGATTAGAAGGACTTAAATTATCTTAACTGTAGCAGACACCAAAAGGGCTGGAACCAGTGACATTACCACTAAGGTTGCTTATGACTGAATGGAGATGTATAATAGAGAATAATGAACTCACTCACTCTTGCAGGTGCAGCAGAAATAGACAAGTATGTGATCAAGGGATAAGGACTCTGGGGAAGCAGGGAGCACGAGAGCTGAGAAATGCCTACTTAAAACATTTTATTCATTATGGGAATGAGTCAGTGTCCACAGGTTATATTTGGTTGTATAATCACTGACTTGAGCCATCCAGAAGATGCTAAACAGACTTGTATATTTGCTTGAGTTGGAAAGGAATAAAGAAATAACACCCTAAACACTCATGAAATAATAACTTCCATTCTACTCTAAGGCTAAAGCAATGTATCCAAATGTAAAT
Organism: Saguinus oedipus; assembly: GCA_031835075.1. Taxonomy (NCBI): domain Eukaryota; kingdom Metazoa; phylum Chordata; class Mammalia; order Primates; family Cebidae; genus Saguinus; species Saguinus oedipus. The sequence goes on from CM063170.1 coordinate 23,980,518, forward strand.
CTGTTCCTACTTAAAAACATTCAGTGGCTCCTGGCTTCTCAAGGTAAATTTCTTCAAATGTGGGCCCACAAGGCTTTTGTCATCGGGTGCCTCCCCACTCCCCTCCAGACGCAGGTTCCTACAGCCCACACCTGGAGTGCCCCTCCCACTTTCCTTCATGACATGGGCTTTATGCTTATCCTTCAGACTCAAACCAGCTTCCATCTTCTGTGTTGAGCTGCTTGCCCTTCTCTATGCATCCTGTCGCCTGTACATTCCTCTTTTCTGTGAAGTCTCTTTTGAGAATTATATTAAAATTGTTGCCAGGATCAGTGGCTCACACTTGTAATAACAGCACTTTGGGAGGCCAAGGCAAGAATATAGCTTGAAGCCAGGAGTTCAAGACGAGCCTGTGCAACATAGTGAGCCTGTGCAACCAACCTCTACAAAAAATGAAATATAAAATTAGCCAGGCATGGTGACACATGCCTGTAGTCCCACCTACTTGGGAGGCTGAGACAGGAAAATCACTTGAGCCCAGAAAGTTGAAGTTTCAGTGAGCCACGATAGCACCAGTGCATTCTAGTCTGAGAGACAGAGCAAGACCTTTGGAAAAAAGAGTCCTTGTCTTACTCATTTTTGGGTCACAGTCCTTAACACAGCAGGTGGCAGAAGACAGGTACTTGGTAAGCATTCTTTTAACAGAACTGTGGGAAACCTAAATTGCTGTAGCTTTTAATTGTGTAGCTATTAAATTATTTTCACTGCATTTGGTCTTGCTTACCACCTTATGAGCAACAGAAAAGCTGTGGTAATAAGCTACCATTTACTGAGCATCAGCCAAGAGTCAGTCCGTGTTGGGTATGTTACATGCATTAATGCTCACTGAATTGCCAAAACAGTCATACCACTCTTGGGTAAGATTATTGTTATTATCATCCTTTCCAAACAAGAAACCAGAGGCTCAGAGAGGTTGAGAAACATACCAGAAGATCCCCCATCAGCATTTGAACCAGCTGCGTTATTTCCATCCTATTCACTAGGAAGCGTTCCCTTGGTGAGTTCCCGTTTATCAAATAGCATATTTCCCTGTCTGTGCCCTGGAGCCATTTCCATTTTCTCCTTCATGTTTGCTTACTAGACCCTGAGCAGGTCATGGAGCAAAAGCACTTTGGATGTCAGTGACAAGGGTGTGATTCCAGGGTTGAAGACTGGTGTTTTAAGTGTGCGTTAAGTTCAGGTTGTTATTGATTTCTCTCCTCTCCACTTTGTTACGGCCAAGTGCTCCAGGCAGAAATCTAGCAAAACAGGCTCACAGAGCTGTTCTTGGAACCAGGTGGGTCATAGGTCACTCCACTGACGTGTGGGGCACATTAGCCAAATGACAGAGGCTCAACTAGAGAACTCTAAGTGACTGTAGTCAGACGTTGGTGATATTCCACGTGTTCCTTATTACCTACCAGCCTGAAGCAGGGCAGACCTAGATGTGGTCTGGTTTGCTTCCAGGACAATGATGCTAGTCTCCCCGGCCTTCTGTGACTCCACAGCCTCTTGGCCACAACAGTTACACCGCATTATAATTATTTGTCTAGTGTCTCTCGTCCCGCCTATGAGTTTCTTAAACATGATAGTTGGGTGCTGTGCATTCATATGTATTTATTCAAGTCACAACTATTAAGCACATACTGTGTTTGAGTTCTGTGCCTGACTCTGGATATGTGGAGATGAATAGACTGGATTAGACCTGAATCCTGTTCCCAAAGAGTATATAGATATATAAGAAATAACTACTAAAAACTGTTGTCAGAATGCTTAGATATTTTTCACCTCTGTAACCCAAAATCTTAGCGCAGCACCTGGAATAGTAACAGTGGTGAACAGAACTGAGTCTGACTGTATACCCAGCACTGCATTATGTGCTTTATAGTCACCATCTCATTTAATCCTCATAACTGCATTCTGTGAAGCTTTCCTTACTATTTTCATCCCTATTAAATAGATGGGGAAACTGACGCCTTTAGTGAATGTTTAAGTGAGTGAATTTAAGTGTAGTCTTCCCGTTGAGCCTGTGTTGTTCATAACTGCTTGTTGTTTCTTCCTAAAATCTATGAAAGAATATTCTGTATTCTGCAGTAAATTGTTCTTTTATTTTCGCCAATATCAGAAACTTTTTCCTTTAACGTTTTGTTCATTAAAGGAATTCTACCAGTCCCAAGAGCACATTGTATGAAATCATATCATTCCATTATGTTTGAGTGGCCATTTGGAGTCAGCACTGTTTAAGAAATACCATCAGGCTAAGATGCTAAGATGTCTTTGGGCTGGAAGGCTCAGGTCCCAAGACAGATTGGAAATGTAGTGTTTCTCAGCTCTTCTTCTACCCCTTCTCTGCCATCATTCCAGCATACACTCTGCAGAGAGCTCAAAGCAGTTTGCTATCTGACAGACATTGCAGATTAGTGATTCCCATCTTTTTTGTTTTCCCTTGTCAAGCCAGGAAGACACTACTAAATTAACTATCATGCATTAAACATGTTACACACCAGGCACCATGTTAGGTGTTTTACAAACATCTTCTCATACTATAATTATTATTTTCCGTCTTATTGATAGGAAAACTGAGGTTAAAAAAGAAATGAGACATGGCCAAAATTTAAACCCAGGCAATCTGACTACAAAATCCAGACAGTTACAACCCTCAAATATTTCCCTCAGTATCCCTGATAAACTTCAACAGCAATTTTTCAACTATATGAGTCAAGGGTGGGTGAGAGTGAAGTTTGAAAAAGCACCCCCCACTCAGCCAGGTATTTCCAATGGACCCCTCACCCACAAAATCACAGCAGAGTATGCAGACTGTACTAACAATTTGCAGCTTAACTTCTGAGGTCCCTTCTGACTTGCAGCTCCTCAGGCTCTTCCTTTTTTAGATCCTGAGCATATTTGCTTTAAATTGTTTAGTTTGATAATTCATTACATACTGTCTTAACACCTCTCATCTGTCCATTGGGTATCTTGCCTGTCATTTCTAGCAGGACTATGAGTTGCTGCAGAGCAGAGTTTATTTCATCCCATAATAGCACATGGTGGCCACAAAAACACTTAATAAATGCTGCTCGTTTGCTTAAATAGAGGCAGTATAGGTTACTGAACTCTGGAGGCAGACAGGCTTAATTTTCTACTTACTAGCTGTGCAGTGAAAATTATAAAAATTCCATATAGTTCAGTTCCTTCATCTGCAAAATAGAGATTAAAACAATACCTTATAGGGTTGCCGGGAGTATTAAGAGGGTACATATAAAGCACTTGGCATAGTTCCTAACATATAATATGCACTCGATAAATAGTAATTATTGATGTTACTATACAACAGCTGAATTTATTTGGTGTTTACTGTGTGTTACATGCTGTGCTAAATGCTTTGTGTGCAATTATTATTTAATTTTTACATAACAGAGAAAGCAGATTTATCTTCAAACAAACACACCTTTCTTGTTACCCAAAACTTACTTAAGGATATCGGATGCTCTCGCTGTCTTCAGAGTTGTGACACAGGGTGGGAAGGCACAAATATGATATTGTAATACACTATTGGCACATTATGTAACTGTAGGACTTATCACATTAACTACTAACAACAGCTAAAGCACTGGAGTTGACAAATGTTTTGCTCTGTTGTATAAATTAATGTAGATTCAAAATAATTATGATACCATCACTTCCTGTCCTTATGCCCTCTATCACAAATGAAAAAAAATACAGGAAGAAATGGATTTGCCAATCAGAGCCACACATATAGATAGACACTTCATTAATATATATTACTGTAAAGAATAGGTTGTGTGAATCACTGTCCCAGGCACTATGTGTAGCATTAAATCTTGTCGGTATTGAAAACACCTGTAAGGCAAACATAGTGGAAGCTGTTTTATTCAATGTGATCTGAGCCAGTGTTAACCATGAGTTCTTTGGTATACTGGTTTGTATCTTTAGAGAGAAATTAGAGCAGATTGGGGTGAGAAAACCTCACCCTACAATATTTATTTTGAGAAAAAAAAAAAAAAAACCATTTCGTACTAAATTATAAGTGAAGAGATTTCTGCCCATATTCTAGAAAGTGTGCTTTTTTCCTGAAAAAGGAATCCTGTCCAGCTAAACAAACATATATTGAACCAACGTTGTCTACAGGCCAGACTATGGGATGATTTGGGGAACACCAAAATAATTACTTTGTGCATGTCCCCAGTGAGTATATCCTCTGTGAGAAAAACAAATGCATGTCCTTAGGGAGCTGAAGTCTAGGAAGGAAGATAAGCAAGAATACAAACTGTAAAAATTATAATGAGTTAGATGAAGGTACCTGCAGAGGATGTTGAGAGTGCAACAGGAAGGATTGTACCTAATACAACTTGGAAGCTGGAGGCAAGGAGAGCTTCCTAGAGGTGATGCCTGACAGAGTCCTGGAGGATAAGTAAGAGTTTCTCAAGCCCACAGGGGAGGTAGGGGTGAAGGTGGGGACAGAACAATCAGAATTCTGTTGCTGATTGGCTGACTCTAAATATGTCAGTAATGTGCCTTTAAAATCAGTTTTCGTTTTCTACAGTGGATAATTCCTTTTTCTCTGAGTGTTATGAGGTTGGCTTAATTAATGTTTGTAAAGCTTTCAGTAATCTTCAGATAAAAAGTGAGGTAGAGGAGAGTATATTACTTATTATCATAGCTTTACTAGCTTCTGATCACATTAGAAAAATTCCCTGAAAGGTCATTTCTAAGAAGCAATATTATTAGTCTGGTGGTTCTTAAGCCTTATGTAACTTCCTGGAACAATGCAATAGCAAGGGAAAAGAAAATGACATCAACATGGAGATAATAATGAATTTAAATCAAAAGCCTTATTGCCTTACTGCAGCTGCTGAGTATGAGACAAACTTGAAGCTTCTAAACTTAACTCAGCCACTGCCTGGAAGTGTCTAATTAAAGTTTTCAAATAAAATAAATAAGTTCTTGTAGATAAAAGAGCAGATGGCTTAAGAAGAGAACTGAAAGGCTGCATTAGGGAAGTATTAGGTTTTAATTCCATTGGGGGAAAAAACATTTTATGTAAGAGAGGGTAGGGTTTAGAAGTAGAAAAACCTAGGGGGCTGTAGAGACAGGATTAGAACCTGTGCTATCATAAATGTAGCTGTGAAGTTTTAGATTGTGGGACAACTAAATCTTTCTGTTGTTCAGGATTATTCCTATAATTTACAGAAGACACTCTCTGTCTTCTGCAAAGCAGTGTCCCTCCATTCCCCAGAGTGCTTTCTGTCCATTCTTCCTTTCTTTTATTTGACACGTAGGTAGTAAGCTTCTACTAGGTACTGGTACTTCTTTAGATGCTAAGGATTCAAGATGAGCAAAACTCAAACTTTGTGGCCCCTTGTGGAGCCAACTTAGGGGAACTTGTTAATTAGTGAATTGGCTAACGAAATATAGCAGGTGAAAATATTTAAACATTTTAAAATTTCATATAAATATTTGCTATTTTATGATAGTGCCATATTTGTATTTTATCAATTTGATAAAATACTTTGACAGATGTCATAATTAATTCTCTTAACAAGCCTTTAAGGTAAATGTTGGTAACTGCTGGCTAAAGAAGAAAGTACAATTCATAGAATGAGGGTTCTTGCCCCGAATCACAAAGCTGTTTCATGGTGGGCCGAGACTTAAACCTAGCTCCTCTGGTGCTAGTTCGCCTGTGGCTTTTGCTGCTATGGGTTGAGACTTTGGGCAGTTGCAGTCATTGAAATTTTGGTTATCTATCATTTACAAAGCTCTAAGCCAAGGAGAAAGCTTGTATGAGTAACTCCAGGCATCACTGATGTTAATATTGAAAGGTAGGGGTGGCCTGTCAGGAAGAATATCGCATAAACAGAACAATGATGTGAGCAAAATCAACTGAGGAATAGCATCACAATGCCAAGGTCCATATTTTGACAGGTCTGAGTCGCTACCACTGAGGTTTCATGTCCTTCCTGGGTTGTTTTCTTTTGGATACCTCCTTATATCTATTCAGCTTCATTTCAGGTGACCAAGCCTTCAAGGTGCTTGGAAGAGTTCTACTTTGCCTCAAGGCTTTGTGGAAAATGGAAGTTTCCTGTAGGTTTTCTTGGCTTTCAAAAGCCAAGGTGATGTCAGGGCAAAGGGTTCCACCTGGGTGCAGATCAAGTCACCGGTTATTACTGGAACTTTCTTGCAGTTTGGTTCCACAGGGTAGTCTAAGTACCAGTGTGATTTGGGATACAAGCAATATTCTTGTATTGCTTCAAGCAGTATTCCTTCCCTCCCCCGTAGCACACACATGTACAGATTTCAGAGATCCATACATTAAATTTGGGACAACCCAGGAAAGACCCCTATGTCCTTTGCACAAGATACATAGAAATTAGCAAAGCCATCTATGTTTTCCAGACACCCCTACATGTCCAAAAGCAATGTCCTCTTTAAAGTCACCTCAATGGGGCTTCCATCTCCCGCCTTCCACCTATTTTCCTATAAACTCCAAAGCAGTTATAGTTCTCTATAGGGCATTTTCTCTATAGTTCTCTATAGTAGACACATACTCTGCTGGTATGTGTCTCTTTCTTCTGTTTTTGTGTTCCTACTCTGGTCCCTCCATTCCACAATCCTTACCCTACACGGCAGCCAGTACTATCTTTAAATATGCATATGTGATAGATACTTATATGTGATACAATTATATATGTTGTTTGTACTAAATGTCACAAATTTATATAATTTATATAAAATCATGTTCCCTCTCTGCTTCAAACCCTCCTGTGGCTTCCTTTTATACACAGCACAAAACCATCACACTCCACCATGGCCTGGACAACCTGCCTACCTCCCTCCCTTTCTACTCAGTCTCTAACTCCATTGCTGGTCAGTTCCTCACACTCAGCATGCTGTCTCCTTCTTCAGGCCCTCATTTCTGATCTTCCCTCCACTAGGACTGTTCTTCCCCATATATTTTGAAAGGCTGGTCTTTCACATATTAAAGAAACCCCACTCTCACTCAGAGCTTCATTCTCTAGCTCCACTCTCCATTGTCTACCCTTCTTAATCTTGATTTTTTCTGCCTCCTCCACCAGAATGTAAGTGTTACAAGGAGAAGAACCACATTTGACATAACCTTAGAGCTTGAGACTGCCTGGCAGAGAGCTGTACAGCACATAGAATGAATGGTGGGTGTGTCTTGTTACCCATCCAGCCTAAAATGCAGCTCACTGCACATACTAACAACAGTGGCTAACAGTCACTGAACGTTGACTATGCATTAGGCATTCTTTTAAGTACACGATGTGAATTCGCTCATTTAATCCTCATGGAAACCATGTGATGCTGATACTATTATTATCAGCCCCATTTTTCAGATGAGAAACCTGACAAGTTAGATGCTTTTAAATATCTAACAGATAATTAATTTGCTCAAGACTTTGCAGCCAGAAAATGACAGAGCTAGGATTCAAACCCAGGCATCCCAGAGTTTACCTTTTAACTTTCCCATCTTCCTGCAGCAAAGATTCACAAATACTTTTCAGTTAATCTAAAGAAACTTGGAATACACAGTGCAGCATGGGGAACATTAATAAACCTCACATCTGCTGTAGCGTATTCTTTCCCAGGCTGGGGAAGCCAGCATGCAGTATCATTATTTCTTTAGTGTGTCCATATGAAAGGAAAACCAGAGTAATCTCTGCAGATGCTGGGATTGAAAGAATCATTGTCCCCTCATCAGAAAGGATAATTAAGTGCCCCTCTGCCCATTAAATGAGGCAATGAATGGTAACCCACTTTGTGGGATATAAAATGCCCTATAAATGTTAGTTATTCTTATTCCCGAGCTCTGTGGAACAGTGGCTTATGTTACAGAACTACTGGTTCAGAATCTTTCAGAAGTACTAAATCTACCCCGTAGTCAAGAGAAGGAAATGCCTCTGGTTTGTTCCCTCCCATCATCCTGAAAACTAAACAGCAATCCATTCTTCTTCTGTGTTTCCAAAATCCAGGGTCAGAGACATGCAAATTTAAGTATGCAGGCTGCTTTTAAATGATACATGAAAGGGATTTTGAAATGAATGTGCTGTGATTGAATTTCTGGTCAGTCACCCAGAAGGCATTTTGCAGCTAAGCTCTGGACCCAATTCCACTGAAAATGCATAAGCTCTGGTGCCTGCAGCCAGTCTAGCCACAGATGAGGATCAGGATCTTCGCCTTGGAACTGCCATTAAATGGTGGAGACCCCCAGGCTCCAAGTTGAAAAACAAATTTGCACAAGCCTAAAAGAAATCCAACACAAAGTTAGTTTTCAAATACCTTTTCCATAACCTTACCTGACAACAAAACCTCTTTGATTTTAGACCATTTGATAAAATCACAGTGCATTAATATATAACTTGGCTTTTTCAATAGAGGTTATCTTTGTCATTTTCAAAAGAATTTGGATACTCTTTGGGAATACAAATATTGCCAATTTGTGTTGTCCAAAGAAAGGTCTCTTTGACCTGCCTTAATAATAGATAAGAAACATGAGTAAATGTGACCATTTATTGTATATGACTTATGCTAAGGTGATTTTTAAGAGTGACAGGAGTTGGCTTTCTTAAGTAGGTTGGAGAGCTCCGCTGATAACCTTGTTTATTATTAAATGAGTTTGCTAAGCAACCCTTTTACTTGGATATGATCAAGGTAAGCCTCAGCTTTATCTGAATTGCCATGAAATTCCAAAGTAGTGGAATTTTACATTGTATTTCTTCCCTTTTAGTTCTTTCTAAAATGATGTCAGTAATACCTGTATGAATCCTTGTATAACAAAAATAGAGACAGAACAGGTGAAGCTAATCTTATCCCCACCCTCAATCCCTCTCCTTTCTACTTCTCAGAGATAACCCCTTCATCACTTGGCACATCTCCTGCCAGACCTTTCTCTACACATTGGTCTCTCTGTGTATATTGTTAAGTTATTTAAAAATTTATGTTTATATAAATAAAATATTAGTTATCAATTGCTGCCACGAACAGTATCTTGAAATAACAAATATTTACTGTCTCACACGCTTTCTGAGAGTGAGCAATCCAAGAGCACTAAGCTCTGGGGAGTTCTAGTTCATAGTCTCTCATGAAGTGGTAGTCAGGGTCTAAGCCAGGACTACAGGCATTTGGAAGCTTGACTGGGACTGGAGGATGTGCTTCCGTCCTGGCTCACCAACACAGCTGTTGCCTCGAGTCTTCTGTCTTTCACTGGCTATTGACAGGAGGCTACCACATGGGCTTCTGCATAGAGTTCCTGGAGTGTTCTTAAAACACAATAGTTGGCATCCTCTAGAGCGAGTAATGGGAGAGTAAAAGAGTGAGAGAGAGAGATCAAGAAGGCCACAACACCTTTTTATTACCTAGTCTTAAAAGTGGCACGTTGGCATTTATGCCATATTCTGTTGACTGGAAATAGTTACTAAGTCTGGCCCAAACTCAAATGGAGGCAAATTAAGCTCCATCGTAGAAAAAGTTCTATCAAAGAACTTTTGGATGTATTTTAAAACCACTACATATGGCATAGTACACATATGCTTCTGCAAGTTTGCTTTTTTCACTTAACAATCTTAGTTTTCCATGACAATACATGGAGGTCAACTTCATTCTCTTTAGTTGCTGCATGCTATTCTGCTATTTAATGGTTCTCCTCCTGATGATACACCTTAAGATTGCTCTCAGACTTTCACTGCTGCAGGTGACACAGCAATGGGGGTACTTGCTTACTCCTCAGCACATGTGCCAGGATTTCTCTAGTAAAAATGCATTGATGCAGAATTGCCAAGTTGAAGGGTCTGCTTATCATAGCAGTTATAGCTAAATTGCCCTCCAGAATGGCTGTTCTAATTTCCAATCATCCTTCATCTGACATCTGGGAGGGCTTGTGGCAGAACTTTGATGGGCAAAATATCTTGGGGACTTTCAGCTTATCTGTGGCCCCTTTCATGCCTGGGTTTCTGATGAGAAATTATCCTGTCTGACACCCACTTTTCTTGTAATTGCAAACTCTTTTCTACAATTCTGCTTCATTTAAGCAAAAATCCAGAAGCTCATCCCCCGGGAGACAGGGAAGCTTAACTGCTGTTTACAAAGGACTTGGAGGTTTTCAGGTACAAGGTGCCCCTGGAGATTCAGGTTGATTAGTGTTAATTCAAAACCACTTCCTCTATTATGATAGCAGCTGAGAAGTCACATGCACAAATCAAGCATGTGGATTTCAATGCAAAGGAAAATGCCATTTCATTAGCAGCTCTTCCCAGACTCTGGCTGAGCCCTTCCTATGACAAGTATTATTGATGCATAAAATCACTGAATCCTCTGGGTTCTCCCACCTTATAACTTATCTTTAGTTTAAAACCAAGCATCAGACTGAATTCCTTACATTCAAGCTGCCACATGTCCTTGGCTGGCAAGAATATCCCTCCCTGTAATATCAATAATTAATGCCAGCTACCAATCCTGAGACAGCTGAATCACACAAAAGGAATTGACCTGGTCCATTTCTACTTATTTACTGTGTCCATCTTTGGTGAAAATGTTTGGTCAAATTCAAAATGCTGTATCATCAAGGCAACCAGCCTTGTTTATTCAACACACTTATTGAGGTCCTACTCTGTAAAGTTCTGTGCTGTCTGTTCTCTGTGTGTGGGAGAGTGTTCAGGTGATTAATAACCTCACAAATCTGAAATCTGGTGATAATTTTTACCAGGTATTTAGCACTACTCATATACCAGACACTGTGCTAAGCATTTCACGGACAATAACCTTTCCTCCTTATACCAGCCTTGTTAAGTAGGTAGCTTTCCCTTTTGACGCAGATGTGTCATGATAAATGCAAAACCCTAGTTCTGTCATGCAGCAGCTGTTCATCTTACCCAGGTTCTGAACCCAGCTGAGCACCTGTGCACGAGAAGGCTGTGCTAGTTCTGCTTTTGCCAAAATGTGTTTCTTGCCACAGGAAGCTCTGTGAAAAATTTGAATTCATAGTCACAGTATCTAGACCCACAGTGACTTTTCCTGTTGATCTCAGTTCAGAGAAGCCTTGCCTGTGCTCCCCAAAGTGATTAGGTCCCCAGATCACACACTTTCATATGCCTGTGTGTCTTTCCTTCAGAGTTATTAGCAGAGCAGAAGTCCAAGACTATTTACTATGCCTTTGCCAGGCTGCTGGAAGATCCGTGAGGCTGCAGAAGATGCTTTTTCTGCTCATTTTTGTTTTGCCAGAGCCTAGTATGGTGCCTGCCACAGATAATCGCTACTATATAATCCATTAACTAATTGCTCTGAAAAGAACTATGCACACACAACCCCAAAAAACCTGGAGACTTATCTCACACATTGCAAACCTCATTCAACAAACTTTAACTGATTTTATTTCAAGATCCAGGCACTGAATTAGGTACTAAAGATGCTGCAATAAACTAGGCAGACATGGCCCTTACTCTCTTAGAGCTTGCATTTCAGTGGGGAATCCAGATGATAAATGGGTCAAATAAAATGAAGAAGATAATTTCAGATGTGTGTTTAGTCCTGAGAAATAAAATTAAAATAAGCACTGCTGATAGGGTGAGGGGTGGTCAGGGAAGATGTCTCCAAAGAGGAGACATTGGGCTGAGACCCCAACCATAAGGAGCCAATCTTGTGACACTACAGGCACTGATTTTTTTCATCTCAATAAATGCATCACTCACTCAGAGCAAAACCTCTGGAGTCATCCTTGACTCCTTCCTCTCATACTCGAAGGCAAGTGCAAGGCAAACCTGAAACTCTACCCTTACAGCATCTCAAGCTGATCAGCCTCTCCCTACCCTCACTGCTACCACACTAGTCCAAGCTGCTGCCATCTCTCACTTGGACTTTTCTAACAACCTTGTAACAGGTTTCTACCACCCTCCATTTTCTGTAAGACAAATCATGTCTCCGTGGCTCCTCCTTACACTGAGGGTAAAAGCCACAGTGCTAGCCAAGGTCTGCAGTCTCAAATGATCTGGCCTCCTCTCTACCCCCATTTCCTGCTGCTCCTCTCCCCAGCACACCACCCTTCTTCCTACCCCACAAATAGGCCAAACGTGCTCTTGCGTCAGGCTCTTGGAACTTGTAGCATCCTGTCTCTAGAAGAGCCCTTGTGCTTTTGCGTTGTGCTCCATCACTTCATTCAAGTTCTGCTCATATGTTCACCAGAAGACCTGCCCCCACCCTCCAGAGGCAATCACCATCATTCCCTATGCCTTAACACTGTTTAATATTTCTTCATAGAATTCATCACATAAGGCAGAATATTATCTATATGCGTCTGTCTCCCCATGAGGGTAAAAATTGAGTTGACTTTGTTAACTGTCAGATTCCCAATACCTAGAATAGTATTTCTATTCACTATTCAATCAGTAGTTCTTAAATAAATAGATGAACAAATGAAAGAATCACAAAATGCAAAGGCCTGAGTCTTGGTATGCTGGAAAGACAGGAAGAAAACAGGAATAGGGAGAGAAGAGGAGACCAAACGGCAGGCAGGGGTCAGACCACATAGGGTCTTATGAGTAATTAGAAGGAGCTCTGAGAAAACTGTTCACCTCTGGAAAGCTTTTGCTCTGTAATTCCCAACAGGTGACATAACACTTGGAGAAACATTGAACTCTATGACCTCTTTCCCACTATGCTCTGTGATGCCCGGAAGTAGAGCTCTGCACTGCACTTTGATCCTATCAATGTTTGCTTTGGAGACAGTGGATTAAATAGCACATTTCAATTGTCAACTGAATTAACCTTCCCAAGAATACTTCATGCCACAATTTGGATTCCCTGGAAAGTATCTCTTACTCTTTCCTAGTGTGCTTACAGCTTGGTTCCAAATGTCTCTCCTTGGAGTTACTGTGTAAATCCACCTCCTTGGGGAGCCATTCCTGACCTCCCAGGGCAGAGTTCAAGATCCCCCTGCATGCCCTTCAGCTCCCACTGTTGAGAGCAGACAGCACTGCTTTGTGTTGTCTCCCTGATGCTCCAGCTAAAGTGTGTGTTCCTTGAGGCTGGTGACCTTCTTTGTGGTCTCAAATTCAGAGACCACAGAGAGGCTGCTGGTCATCTGGATCCAGCCTACCAACCTGTTTGTTTGAACTGTTTTATTTTATGTTAATTCAAAGTAGGTGCCAAAATTTGAAGTTTTTTAAAAGATAGATGTCTGGCTCGTGTTGCAAATACATAAGCCATAGCAATGCTGTGCCTATGTTATTAACAATGAGAAGACTTGAATAGCAACTGCTCCATTCATAGGAGACTTGGATTCCCTCCAGCAAGCCGCAATCCCCACCACTCCTTATTATGTTTCTAATGCTGAGATCAAGTGTTCCTTGTCATTTAACATCTGACTGAGTTATTGGGTTTTTTTTTTTTTACAGTAGAGAAATATTCTGTATCCAATCAACTATCACAAGAAGGCTGCATGTTCTTAAACCTGGTACATGGGTCCCTTTTGAGCAACTGAATTTGTGACCCTAGTCCTAAAATAAACAGGTGTGTTATTTGGTGATTAAAGGCATAGGACTTGACTACTCAACAAGACAAAGATGTTGATTCTTCCCAAATTGATATGTAGAAGACAAAATATATCCAACTGTTTATATATATATATATGCAAAGATGCAAAAGCAACCCAATGGAGGAAAGGTAGACTTTCAGTAAATGGCACTGGTGCAACTTACTGATATGTAGCTTTAATGTGATTGCTATCAAAATCCCACCAAGATTTTTATAAATACAAATCTGATTATTCTAAAATGTATGTAGAAAGTCAAAGGAATCGAAATAGCTAAAAATCATTTTTAAAAGATTAATAAAGTAGGAAGAATCAGTCTACTTTATTTTAAAATTTATTATATGGCTATAGTATACAAAACTATGTAATATTAACAGAAAAAGGCATAAATCAATGAAAAGAATAAAGAATCCAAAAACAAACCCACACAAATATATCCAACTGTTTTTTATATATATATGCAAAGATGCAAAAGCAACCCAATGGAGGAAAGGTAGACTTTCAGTAAATGGCACTGGTGCAACTGGACTTCCATAGACACAAAATTAATCTCGACCTAAGGCTTACACCTTAAACAAAAATGAACTCAAAATCTTAGATGTAAAATGTGAAGCTATAAAGTACTTAGAAGAAAAAAAAAGGAAAATTTCAGGATCTAGACTAGGCAAAGAGTTCTTATGCTAAATGCATTGTCCATAAATTGAACCTCAGCACAATTAAACCATTTGCTCAGCAAAATGTCCCATTTAGAGTATGAAATGACAAGCTACAGACTTGGAGAAAATATTTGCAAACCACATGTCAGACAAAGATTAGTTACCAAAATATATAAAGAACTCTCAAAACAGCATTAAGCAAATGCAATTAGAAAATCAGCAAAAGACATGAGACATTTCACCAAAGATGATAGACAGATGACCAATAAGCACAGCAAATGATGTTTAACAGTATCAGCCATTAAGGAAATGCAAATCAAAACACAATGAGATATCGCTACATATCTATCACAATAGCTAAAATGAAATGGTAACAATGCAAGTGCTGGTATGCAGAGAAAGTCCATCATTCATATATTTTTGGTAGGAATGTAAAAGGTATCTTCTGAATATTCTGGGGAAAAGTTCAGGAAAACAACTTGGTAATTTCTTAAAAACCTAAACATAAAACTATAATACCATATGACCCAAGAATTGTACTTCTGGGTATTTGTCTTTAAAAAATAAAAAATGTATGTTCACACAAAACCTGTATACAAGTCTGTACACAATGTTTATAGCAGTATTATTCATAATTCCCAAAAGAATGGAAACAACTCAGATGTCCTTAGATGTATGAATAGCACTTCAAACTGTGGTACATCCATACCCTGGAATTCTATTCATCAATTAAAAAGGAATGAACTATTGATACAATCAACAATCTGTATGAATCTCCAGAAAATTTTGAGTGAAGAAAGGCCAGTTCCAAAAGTTCATGTGCAATTGGATTTACCTCTTCTTAACCCCAGGTGACCACTAATATGTTCTCCATTTTTTATGATTTCATCATTTCAAGAATGTTGTAGAAACTGAGAACAGATTAATGGTTGCCAGGGGTTAAGGAAAGGATGGGGACTGGAGGGAAATGGGTGTGGCTAAAGGGCAATAGGAGAGATCTTTACAGGGATAGAGATTGTCTGCATCTCCACTGTGTCAATGTCAGATCCTGGCTGTGATATAGTACTACAGTTCTGCAAAATGTTACCATTGAGGTTGTGGGGAACTGAGTGAATGTTACATAGTAACTCTTTGTATTATTTCTTGCAATTGCGTGTGAATCTGCAGTTACCTATCTCAAAATTAAAAGCTTAATTTTTCAAAAAATAAAAATAAAAAACCACACACAAGCCTTGGAAGTCAGTCAGCCTTGGGTTTAAATTCCTGCTGTAGCACTTACTAGCTAAATAACCCTGGGTAGCCTCGTGGGGCCTCAGTTACTTCATCTGAAAAGTGGAGATCATAAAAGGCTCATGCTACAGTGCTCTGGAGGTTAAATGAGGTCATGCAGTTACAATGCTTAAGAGCTCTCCTGTGTTTGACCTGTGGTCAAGACCTCAGAAGATGGAAGCTGCTTTTATTTCTGTCACTGTATCAAGTAGAGAATACAGAGCCAGCTTCAGCCCTGGAACATCTTGGGTTAAACCATGCTTGGTGTAGAGCAGAGGTTCCCAAAGCACCTCAGTTCATATCACCCTTAGTATCATCCTAACTTTTTTTCATGTTTTTCTTGGGCCAAAAAAAAAAATATTCACAACATTTCTGTTTACTAAATAGTTAGGTTCAAACTACTTAATAAGTATGTTTGCACTAACAATTTAGTAACTGTTTGAAAACACAGTAACATAAATTGAAAAATAATTTGATTTCATTCTTAACTATAATTATTTACAAAGAATTTGGTGTCCCTAATAGTCTGTACCACTTCCCAAACCTTGAAATCAGATTGAATACTGTCACCTTCATTATCTGTTCCACATTGATTTTGATGTAGTACTTGTTTTTAATTATATTCACTGCCAAAAATCCAGCTTTGCAAAAATACTTTGTTATTAAGAGAAAACTACCATGCACTAATGTTGAGGCAGTAAGTTCCCTCATGCTACTAGTTCTCACACTATGTGACAGAGGTTTAATATCACTATTGTTCACTCAAAATTTAAAATATTCTATAGCATCCCTGTGAGTCTGCCATGATGCCCTGTAGTGCTTTGGTGCATAAATTGGGAATTACAGGTCAAACTTCATTTTGGCCTCTTCCAGAGCAGAGCAAAGTAGACTCAGGCCCAGAGCTACTCTACTGGGACCTTCCCGGTTGGAATGATCCATCTGCTGCTACACCTATGTCTACATCTATGTCCCCAGGATGGTCTCACAGCTAAACTGCATACCATTGGGAGATAAGAGCCATTTTTTTTCTGGCTCATCAATGGCAGAGGAGATGTTAGGAACGGGATGCTAGACCTTTTTTTTCCTGGTATTCTGAAGATATTAAGGAATTTGGGACGCTCCTCTTAAAATTGAATTCCACAATAAGCACCTAGAAGGTGACCAGCATTGTTGTAGGTACTGGAGGCACAGAAATAAATTGGGTCTGGTCCCTAACCTTTGAATAATGCTTCCTCCACAATGATATGCAGAATGATGTTATAGAAAAGCCTTGAAGCCAAGAACCCGAATGTAAATTTGGACTCATCATATGAACATCTTAGGCTGACCTTCCTGAGCCTCAGCTTTAGTATCTGCATAATGGGAGTTTAAATAACCCTATAGCACCTTTATCTCACAGGATTTAATGAGATAAATTCATGTAAACTTAGAATGTTATGATTAGCAAATCGCCAGCATTTACATGTGCTGCTTTTTAAAATCACTAATTATCAGTTCAAGCCGCTTTGCCCAAGAGTGAAAAGAAATCCAAACAACAAAATATATTTATCATGCTTCTTAGAATAAATGGGAAGAGTAGGGGTGGGACAAAAAAGAAAATTCCAGAAGATATCATAATTTCTGTGAGAAATTGAGGAGCAGACAGAGTTGTTGTCCTGGAAGCTCTGTTCTCCTTCTGCAGGCTAGATAATAAATACTCAGAGAGCTAAATCGATCTGCTCATCCTCCTGTTCCTTTCTCCTCTGGAATATGTCTCTTGAAAGAGATCAGCTTTCTGGTCTCTGATTCTGGCTGTTACCCAGTGGCTGCTTTATCTAGTGATTGCTACATATGACTTTTTTTTTTTAAGTTCCCAGTCCAAAAGCTGTTTCAAAGTCAAAGTTAATACAGATGTTGTGTCATCCCAGGCACCAGTGATAGGTGTTGTTTAGTCAAGGTGGATCTGATTGGGATCTCTCTCCCAGAAAGTGAGATAATATGAGAGACCATAAAGCAGCTGTTAATTTCCCTCTCAAAGTGAGGAGGATTATGCCCAGTGTGGAAAGCTGTTCTCTGGGTCCCCAACCTAATTGTCTTGATTAACACGCTGCATGACCATCACAGGTGTAGCACATAATAGCGCTGTGAGGTTTTCATAGCCAGATTAAAATCTGTCATTGAGCCAAGAACTAACTGTGTGCATCATAATGCCAAAAGTCAAAATGAGTTCTCTAAATAATCACCGTTTGTATTTCTAGGACAATTTATCATTTTAAAGCATGCTTTCTTTACCTCATTTTCTCCTCAGGCAGAAGGCAAGCAGTTTTGGTAGGGAAACTGCAATTCAAAGAGATTCAGTGACTTACCAATCTAGAGGACCCTAATAATTGTGCCAGGCTCTCATAATAAATCTTAAAGATTTTTCTCCTGTCCCTATGACAATAACTAACATTCATCTCTCAGTTAACAGCTTACAGAATGCTGTTACATTTATTTTCTTTTTAGATCTGCCATCACAACCCTGCAAATCAGATCTTTTTATGATCCCATTTTCATAAACAAAAAGACTTGAAATCTTGGAATATTGGTTGAAATCCTGCCTCATTTTAGACTAGAGAAGCTTTTTCCAGAGCACAGCGTTGCCAAGTGGTAGAAGTGGTACAATAACTCGGGCCTGAAGGTTGCCCCAGTGTTCTTCACAGCATTCTTCCATACTATGGTCTCTCTCGCTCTCACTCTCTGTTTCTCTCTCTCTCTCTGCACATTTTAGAGTTGGGGAAAATAAGTCGGACGACTGACACTGAACTGCAAAGACACAGGTTTCTTCTATTGCCACAGTGCCCAGCTTTGAGCAACTGAAGGCTTTTGGTCAATTACATATTTTCCCATTGAACTGGGAATGGACAATTTATATTCTTAAAGGAATATAAATTTGACCCTTGATCTCTTAACTGTCTGATCTCTATGGTGTGTTTGATAAAGGTATTTTTGTTGGTTTACAGGCCACCCCCAGAGGCCCTGAGAAATGCATTTAAAAGTTATGGGTGGCTGTGAATGACCTTGAAAGTAGAAGATGAATGTTTTAGCTGGCTAGGCAGAAGACAAAGTAGACAGCCTGCTTAAAGGAAAAACAAGCTCTAAGCTATTCTCAATCAGATTCACAAACAATTTCTTACAGTAAAATGTGTTATTCTTTGTTTCTCAGAGATGAGGAATGAGGAGGAACCCCTCCTAGGCTCTTCTGATGATTTTTTTAGGTTAAGGCTGAGCCCCTGAGTACAAATGATTGCCTGGCTCATGTCCCAGTGCTGATGGAGCACACAGGATGGTTCCCTGGTGACACATGTGAGGGTAGGAGTGGAATTTCTCACTGCTGGAAGGGCAGTGTTTTTCACCTATTGTTCATTCTGAAAGCTCTCTTCAGTCCCAGCCTGTGTGTTGTCACTGGAGGAGAAAAGAGAATGAATTCTGTGTTCCCCACGGCGCACTGAAGCCTAAGGGCCAAGTTCCTTTAATCTAAAAAGCCAAAAATGATGATTTCCTCAAGAGCAAATGGTTTTCATTGCTTCTTTGGCTCCAGAGACATATCTGTATCTGCTCTGCCACTCCATCTCAAAATCTGGGATGTGGCTGAAGTAGCCAAGTTAAGAGCATTCACAAATAATCTCTCTTATTTAAAAAAAGGGGAGTGGTGTAGGAGGAAATGTAGGAACAGCCTTATGTTATATATTTTATTTCAGATTTTTAAATATTATAAAAAGGAAGAAGGAGCAAGCATCTATGTATGCAAATATATAAGTTAGTATGTATACCTATATATAGTTAAATATTTTTTGCCGCTTTATAATTTCCAGGCATGGTATGAATAAATCTACACTTGGCTTAACTTAATGCAGTTGAATTGATTTCTGCCTGCTAACCTGTGATTCTCTCTCAGTGGGAAAGAATCAATAAGGTCAGTTGGGCCCACTTTTGCACGTCATTGGTCCTAGTTTTAATCTTGGTAATCCCGGCTGTAAACCACTCACTGTGGAGGCAGATTGATTGGCAGCAATATTTGCTCAATGATTTTGTGGCTATATTTGGGGCACATTTTAGCTTATGGCTTGGTGTAACAATTTCTCCTGTAGAGTTTAGTACCTGTTCCGTTTCTTACACTGCAAAGGGCCTATTGAAAGGAAACTTGGAGAAAATCAATTTGACAGGGAGGGAGATGAAATAAGTTTTAAACAGAATCTGAAAGGGAAATAATAATAAAATTAAAGCACTAGAGAGCCTTAGTGCTTGAGGAATTTGAATTGGATTAGATGTGGGGTTGGAGAAGATCATAACATTTCGTCCAGAAGTGAAAACTGCCGTCAGAGTCTCTAAGCTAAATTTAATGCCAATTCCTTCTCATTAGGTCAGTAGATGCTACCTCACCTTTGCCTTCTTTTGTAAAGCATATATTTTATGTATCACAAGTGGGGGGTGTGCTGAACATGGTGCCTTTCTTTAGCCTCATATGATAGTTTTATAAATTTTTGGCAAAGTCACACATGAAGGGAATGTATAAATCCAGCAACACTGCCCAAGTCCTTTCAGTCCAGCATATGTTGAAAAATCCTGCTTGAATGCACGGTTGGTGGTGAAAAGGGAAGAAAAAGAATTCTTCCTCCACCCACCCAGCCATTCCACCCATCAATAATTCATGGCAATCTTCAGACCAAAAGGTTGTTGTTAAAGAGAATAAAATGATGTAAGCAAAGTGCTCAGCATAGGACCTGGTGTGTGTATTACTGTATTAGTTTGCTAGGGCTTCCATAGCAAAGTGCGACAAAGTGGGTGGCTTAAATCACAGCACTGTATTGTCTCACAGTTCTGGAGGCTAAAAGTCCAAGATCAAGGTGTAGGCAGGCTTGCTTCCTTTTAAGGCTGAGATGGAGAAACTGCTCAAGGCCTCTCTTCTAGCTTCCTGTGGTCTGCAGGCAGTCTTTGGCAGTCCTCGGCTTGCAGATGCATCACCCCATGTCTGCCTTTGCCTTCAGGTGCTATTCTCCCTGTGCGCAGGCCCATCTGTGTTTCAGTTTCCCCTTTCTATAAGGACACTAGTCACATTGAATTAGGACCCACCCTAATGACCTCATCGAAACTACTTCTGCAATGACTCTTATTTCCAAATAAAGTCACATTCCGACAACTCGGAATGTGGGGGTTAATACTTCAACATATAAATTTCAGGAGGACAAAATTCAACCCATGATAATTATTATCATTTATTATTATAACTTCATTGTTTTGTAGCTTTTCATAATTTCTTTATTATAAATCCATTATCTGCAGAGAATTTAAAATTTGCAAAAAAAGAAAAAAGTAGGGGGGTGTGAAGAAATCAGAATATCAATGCATAGTATAAATATCTTCAAGTAGTGATAACCTGTTGGGCATGGCCACAATATCCAGGTATTAATGTTTCAGTTAAGAGGAGCCAGGACAACTGATCAGCCTAATTGACCTGTTTATATTTGGAAGCTAGGCTAATATTAATCTTTCAAAACAGACCTGTTGAACCAGAATATTTTTACTCCACTCTGCTTAAAAAATAATTTAGGATGACATTCAAGGATATATCAAATATGATATGATAGACTAAGCTAAAAGTTAGGTGGCCTGCAATTGTGTACTCTCAGTATTGGAATCCGGCTTCCAAGCACAGGCAGTAGCCTGCTCAACCCCTCCAGATGGTGTAGAGTCCCGTGGATCACTGGCATCATACGCATTTTAGATTTATTAAAAAGCCCACACACACACACACAAAATACCCTTTGGAGCAATATAGTCCCAAATCCAACAATTTCCTGCAGTATAGCAGCAAAGTTCCCCCTGGTTGCTGTTGAGATGGTTAGCCAGTAATTCTTCAAAACGTTTTTTTCTGACACATACACAACATTTTCCTTTGTAAGAACGTGCAGGTTTGATTCCTCCAGAGCCCATTACATAGACAGATTGGACCCTGACATAATTACAAGAAGATAGTCTAATGGGCTCAATTAAGGAAATCCCATTACCTCCATGAAGAATCACCAGTAAGGTATAGACCCAGACCCAGACAAGTCTTCCTACACACACACACACACACATACATACACACACACACACACACACACACACACACACAAATGTAATTTCTTATCTAAAAGCATAGAAACAGCATTCAGTTCACCTGTTTATATTTGGAAACTAGGCTAATATTGATCTGTCGAAACAGACTTGTTGAACCAGAATATTTTTACTCCACTCTGCTTCAAAAATAATTTAGGATGACATTTAAGGATGTATCAAATATGATATGATACACTATGCTAAAAGTTAGGTGGCCTGCAATTATGTACTCTCAGTATCAGAATCTGGCTTCCCAGCGAAGGCAGGAGTGGCAGGTAGCTCTAACAAACCTGACAGGTGGTGACCCAGTCCTTCTTGAGGTGGCATGATTCTCAGAGCTCTGAGTTCTGTGCCCACACCCAAGAGGCGGAAGCCCTTTGCATTATCCCCCTAGCTATTGATTCCCATTTGCCCTGCAGAGGGGCGAGAGGGTGGAAAACTCCTTGAGTGTCCAAGAAGTATGCCATATGCAAGGATGCCATGAGTGTTTCACCCTCCATTCCTAGAAAGGCAGGATTTGTTTGAATTTCCAGCACTGTCAGCTTATCATTTATACCTTTCCCTGCCACCAGCATGTCCAACTTCAGATTATGAGTACATTTTTTAATGTATGAAAAAATGTTTTATACAGTAAAAAAAAAAAAAATAGTTTTATTAGGTTAAGACCCTGTATTAAGCTCATCTCTGTCCTGTACTCCCTTAGTGTCCAAGGCACATATGTACATGAAAGAGGGTTGCCTGCTAGATGCGAATCTTCCGTACTGCATGTGTTCCATCCTTATCAACGAGGGTTTTTCAAAATCTTTTTGGTAAGCGTAGGAATTACCTGGAGAAATTTTCAATTGCAGATTCCTGGATACCCACTCCTAAAGAATCTGATTCAGTAGAACTGGAGTGGGACCCAGGAATCTGCATTTTTAATGTGTTCCTTTGGTGATTGTGAGCTTCGTGGCCTACAAGACATAATCTGAGCAGTACCCTGCCCTCCTATGATCTTCTTCCTTTTAGAACACTAATTTTTGCATTATTATCTTACCATTTTTTCAAAATGGATTTTTTTCCATGTGCATCTGTGAAAAATAAAACATGCTCATTGTGAAAAAATAATCAGTGTGAGTAAAAAAAAACATCAGTTTTTCAGCATTGAGATGGAATTACCCTAAATATTTTAATGCCACCCATCAAGAACTTTGTGTGTGTGTGTGTGTGTGTGTGTGTGTGTGTGTGTGTGTGTGTTGTGCGTGCGTGTGTCTGTGTGTTCTCATTTAAAAATATTATTTTAATGTGGCAGACCCAAATTTATGGAAAAGAGAAGGAGGTAGCTTCCACCAGATCTTTTTCTTCCAGAGATAACAAATTTTTCTTCTTTGAGTTCTGTGACTCCAAGGGCTCCTCATTTATAACAGCCTCTTCCCATGATGGTTTCAAAGCTCCTTATTTATACGTCTACCTGCAGCACTCTTCTTTAAAGTCTGAATAGCTATCAGGTACTGTTAATAACTTAGGAGACATATGGGAAATTGCCTACCATCTCCAAGATTCTTTTATCTTTACTTGCAAAAATTATCTTGTCACCTCAGAGCTGTTCTCTTTTATTACTTGTACATCTTCTTCACTTGGAAAAATTGGGGTCACATCAATATTTTTCCTATTCATTTTTCTGCCTTTGGTGAGAACCATCATTTAGCATTTCACCTCTGAGAAGTCTTTTCTAGCTAGACTGTGTTCCCAAACTACATTTCCCAAGGACCCCCATTTATTCTGTGCTTTGTAATCATTGTGTGGTCTTAGACTCTTCAGAGAACCTCATGAAAATGATAATTCCTCATACCTAAAACCAATACATATATTCGCACCCAAATTTTTCCAAGTATTTTCAAGAGGTCGGAGGAATCTAAGTTAAGGATACTCCCTGGTAATATGTCCTCAGCAGACTGAGTTCTCTCAAATCTACAAAGGATTCTCACAGACATCATTCATTCAAATAAGTATCGAGCATCAAGTATGTAGCAGTCACTGCAGTGGGGTAGTGGGGATACAAAGAGAAACATAGGGGCCCTTGTTTTAAGGATCTCAGTATAGAAATGGAAGTAGATGGGTAAATAGTGACCATGGAATACGAGAAGTACACAAAATGCAGCTGGGCTATAGTAAAATGTTCTTAAATCATAATTCTGACTTCTTTCCTTAAAATCTTTGATGCATCCTCTTCCTATCATGCATGAAGACCTTCTTCATGAACCTCAAGCTTTCTTCTCCAGTGTATTCTGAATGCATGTCTTTCCTTGACCCAGCTCTGGCACTCCATGCTTCCATCCTATTGAAGTCTCTGTTGGTCCCCAAATGTACCATGCTCTATGAGTCTTCATATGAGTTGTCCCCAATCCCTGGTATTCTTTCCTCCCCATTCTTTGCCCTTTGGCCAGGCAGACTCTCATTTGTCTTTTAACACTAGGCTTGGAATGCTTTATCCAGGGAGCTTCCCCTGATTTCTAAATTCTATTTAGATACACTACCTACCAAGCATGGTGGCTCACACTTGTAATCCCAGAACTTTGGGAGGCCAAGGCAGGAGGATTATTTGAGCCCAGGAGTTCAAGATCAGCTTGAGCAGCATAGTTGAGACCCTGTTTCTACATAAATAAAAACTATTTGGGTGCAGTGGTGTATGCCTGTAGTCCCAGCTACTCAAGAGGCTCTAGGGGGTGGAGGATCACTTGAGCTCAGTAGGTCAAAGCTGCAGTGAGTCATGATCACACCACTACACTCCAGCCTAAGCAACAGAGTGAGATCCTGTCTCTTAAAAAAAAATGCACTTATTAGATGTTATCCTTATCTTAATTCCTATTGTATTATATTACAATGTATATGTGTTCATTAGTCTGCATCCCTCACCAGACAGTCATATCCTCAATGGCAGGGACTATCATATTCACAGTTCTAGTCACACTAACTAATGACTAATAGTTAATAAATATTTGAATTAATTTATGAATTAACCTAATAAAAAACCCTCAACATAGTTTTATTGCTCTCTAGTATAAGCTAGAATAAAGAGCCTTACCTATATCATGTCTGAGAAGTAGGGTCTATCATTAGAACTTTAATGACAACTGACCAAGGTGCTCTCTGCCCATAAGGAATCTGACTCTTAGTTCCTTGTTACACACAGAAGGAGAGACAGAGCTGAGGCCAGTTAACTAGAAGATGTTTAACTGTCATTTGCTTAACACGATATAAAATACTTTGGGAAGTAAAGATGTATTTCTTCCTTCTTTCAAGAGCCTGTTGGGAATACGAATTCCCCATGTGAAATCTTGCTAGTATGTAATTTAGTACCAAATTATGTAATACAAATAAGATGACTTTTAATGTCACTTCCAACTACTTTTTTTGTGAAGCTAAGAAGCTAAGGTTTTTATAGCACCTAACTGTATTAAACACTCTATGGCATATCTTCCAAACCAGACTGAGTGATGATCATATGTTGATGGACTTTGTACCTTCAAGGTCAAACATAGTCCCCAGGTCTGAGTAGGTATTTAACAACTTTTTTTTTTTTCTTTTTGAGACAAGGTCTCACTCTTGTCACCCAGGCTGTAGTGCAGCGGTGTGATCTCAGCTCACTGCAACATCTGCCTCTTGGGCCCAAGTGATCCTCCTACCTCAGAATCCCAAGTAGCTGGGACTACAGGTGTGAGCCACCACACCTGGACTCTAACAACTATTTCTTAAATCAAACACACTGAAAAAAAGATGGTGACACCAACAAATACAACACCTGACTGAAGAGTTTCCCATTTATAAATTTTTTCCCTGGGATGAAAGGCTTATATACTAAATAAGCACTGAGGAATCACTGTATATTACTTAGGGGTTATGGCACACTGACAAAAATTAATGTGGCCAAAAAGTGGAATGGATGAAAAAAATACAAGCTTTAAAACTAGGCGTACCTGATTCAAATCTCAGCTCTTCTGCAGGCTTGGCAAGTAATCTTCCATTGATTCCATAGATATTTGTTGAATCATGTTCTGTGCACGGCCATATGCTAAGTGTTAAAGAGGTAAAAGTAAATATTTTCTACAATCTTGGAGCTTCCAATCACTTTCTTCAGGTTCTTTATCTGTAATGAGGGGCCAACAATGTTTCCTTGGAAAACTACTGGCAAGATGAAGCATAATATGTATCAAAATGCCCAGTCTAGGTCTTTGCATGAAGTCGACACTCCATAAATGCTACTAGAAGGCACAGCTCCTATAATCTAATCAGTGTAAGTCAATAAACATTCACGATGCAACTAAAGCTCTCTGCCCAGTTTGAAGTTGCCAGTAGCCATTGAGCCCTCGAAATGTGGCTAGTCCAAATTGAAATGTGCTGTAAGTATAAAGTACACACCAGGATTTGAAGTTTTAGCATGAAAAAAGAACAGCAAAATAACTCAGTAATGTTTTATATTCATTACATGTTAAAAGAATAATATTTCAATAAATTGAGTGAAATAAAATGCTATATATGGTTAATTTTACCTGTTTTTATTTTTTAAATATTACCATTAGAAGATTTAAAATTATGTATGGCTCAAATTATTTCTATTGAACAGTCCTGGGTTAGAGAGTAAATGTTCATTACAGGTTCCTGAAAGAATCAACTAGAGATACCAAAGGTGATCCAGAAATGTATACCACTAGGTAATGACTGAGCAGTGATGAAAACACAAAGCTGCAACCCTGCTTTCCTGCCCTCATGGTGGTATTCATAGTAATTACCAGATTACACCAGAGCCAGAACATTCTCATTCTCTTTAGTTCAAATACCAATTGTGGAATGTGCCAATGTACACACCTAGGAAAGGAGGTGGTACTGGGGACTGCTGGCAGAGATGTCCTCAAGACTTAGGATGGCTGCTATGATTCACTTCCTCATTTGGAAGCATGTTAAAGCAGATGGGCTTTAGGCACATGAGGTGTGGATTTCAGCATCATTCCTTCCTGTGTGATCTTGGGTGAGTTAGTTCTCTCTCTAAGTCTCAGTTTATTCATTTTAAAAAATGATGGTGATAATAATAACTATATCATAAGATTTCTGTGAGGATTGAAGGAGAAAATGCAATAAAACATGTGGCAAGGTATAACATTCAGCTGTTAGTTATTGTCACTGTATTAGTCTGTTCTCATGCTGCTAATAAAGACGTACCCAAGACTGGGTAACTTATAAAGGAAAGAGGTTTAAATGGCTAGGGAGGCCTCAGGAAACTTAAAATCAGGCCAAAAGGAGAAGCAAACACATCCTTCACATGGAGGCAGGAAGGAGAATGAATGCCCAGTGAAGGGAAAAGCCACTATGAAACCATCAGATCTCATGAGAACTAACTCGCTGTCACAAGAACAGGATGGAGGAAACTGCCCTTATGATTCAATTATCTCCACCTGGTCCCTCCCACAACACATGGGGATTATGGGAACTGCAATTCAAGATGAGATTTAGGTGGTGACACAGACAAACTATATCAGTCACCGTCACAGTCTGCTTTATGTAATCCTGTCCTCTCTATTCTAGAACAATGCCTACCACATATTCGGTATTCAATAAATACGTATTGAATGAATGAAATAAGTCATCATCATCAAATCAAGCAATGGATGATTCTTTATTCCTGAAATTCTAGTGTCATCAGGTGGGATCCCTCTGCGATATCTGAATGTCAGTGTGAGTCTTGTAAGAACAATCACAGCTACTGAGAATGGTTGACTAAGTTATCTTTTGTTTTGACAAGCGTCCCTCAGCATTGACTCTACCCTTGGGCCACTCCATAGCCATTCCAGCAATGTCCATGGTTTTATATTTCCCTTATCCTTTCCACTTTTTCATTATACCCAAGCGTGAGACTCTTTTGTCCCCTATCCAATTTAATCGTATAAAACCTGCTCTGATTTAGAATCTCCTTTGCAGCTAATCGAACGTTGCAGCATTCTATTAGTTCTTCCTATTTGCTCTCAGCCCAAGCTGAGGTATCTGGGATTATTGTGTAATAACTTCGGCTCATATCTGGTCAGTATATACCATCCCTTTTCATTCTGAAAATCCCCTCAGGGTTCTCTGTCTGTTTGTAAGGGGTGAGAGAAGGAGAGAAAGGATTGTAGTGGGGGGTTTGGTGGGAGGGAACTGTTTGCTAAGAGTTATTATCCCACACTTATTAGTATTAAACTGGATTTGACAACTCATAGCCTGGGATTTAAATGACCTAAATCCTTCTTCATTTGGCAGCCTGGTTTTACCCATTATTTATTGTGCTACCCAATTTATTATCGTCGGTACACTGGGAGGCTTGGCCTGTGGTGTCTTCACAGCCAAGTAATTTATACAAATAATAAAAAAGATGGGGGTTCCTAGCAGTGAAATCCAAAGCAATTCCACCTCTCCTTTTCCTCTCATCTAGCTCAGTTCATCTCTTACACATTAACCCTTGGCCTTCTTACTTCTCCTAGAGAAATTCATCCTCAGCTTCCTTCTGATCCCTGGAAGGAAATGCTATTGGCAGGGAGAGGGGAGGGCAATAACAGTGGCGATTTAGGTTGGTGCAAAAGTAATTGTGGCTTTTGCCATTAAAACTAATTGCAAAAGTTGCAATTACTTTTCCACCAGTCTAACAGAATTCCAAAATATAAATAGCAGGTCTTTACATGGAAGGTACCATGTAAATCCTCTCTATACATTGCTGGATTTGTCACACCAGCACTTTGAGGTAGACATTAATTTTATCCCATTTGACAGCAGAGGGTCTCAGTTTGAAAGATGCTACATCTCAGTCTCATGAGCACAGGCAGAGTGGGAGAGAGAAACATGGCCAGGGGCTGGGTCTCTGGAACAGGGTGAGGGGTAATACCAAAATTGTAATGTAGCAGTTCAGAACATGAGCTTTGAAATTAACCTGGAAGTGAATTCCAGTCCTTTAACCTATTGAGTTGTAGGACTGTAAGTAATCAGTCTGCGCTTTAGTTTTCTTACCTGCAAAGTGGGAATAATAAAGTAGATAGGTAATTTTGAGAACCGAATGAGATATTGTATTTAGGACATTTAACACAGTTTCTCCACCTGCTAAAAATAGATAATGGGCAGGTGTAGTGGCTCACACCTGTAATTTCAGCACATTGGGAGGCCAAGGCAGGAGGAATTCTTGAGCCCAGGAATTCAAGACCAGCCTGGGCAACACAGGAAAATCCCATCTCTACAACAAAATTAAAACATTAGCCAGGTTTGGTGGCATGCATATGTAGTCCCAGCTATTTAGGAGGCTAAGGTGGGAGGATCTGCCTGAGCCTGGGAGGTTAAGGCTGCAGTGAACTGTGATCATGCCACTGTACTCGGCCTGAGCATCAGAGTGAGACTGTCTCAAAGAAAAAAAAAAAGGCATAATGATAATACCTAACTCATTTTATCTTCACAACAGTCCTATGAGGTAATATACATAAAGCACTTGAAATAATTCCTGGAAATGCTCAATAAATGTTAACTGTTATTATACCACTGCTATTACTACCAGCACCACTACCACTACTGCTGTTATAATTGCCATGAGTCAAATTCAATGCAAAATCAGCACTTTCCAGCATGTACATTGCAAAGACCTTGAGTAGGGTCCTGGTAAGCTACATTCCCCCATGATAGTAATTACAGCCTATGCTACTGCGTAAATGATGCACGTGTGTGTGTGTGTGTGTGTGTGTGTGCATGAGCGCGTGTGTATGGTTTTGTTTTCCTTGTCCCAGATCTACTTATGACCTTCTCAAACTGGATGCCAATTCTAGACTTTTTTGAGGGAGGTTTGGTCTAAAGGTCTAGCCCAAGCTTAGCACAACTTTAATATGGGAATTCAGTATCCTGTCATCATTTCTCTAGTCTCAAGGCTTAGCAAGTCTACTTGTATTAGTTCACATGCTTCTTACTGAATGAAATGTTTTATGGGTAGTCTTCTGTTCACTTATTTAGAATATTTATAATTTGAGAACTTATTTATTTAACATATGGGCCAAGGGTAGCTCTGTTGGGGTATCTGCTATGTTGAAACTAGAAGAAGCCCTTCACTCCCAATTAATTTTATATCTTGCAAAACTATTTACGTGACATTGCCCCAAATAACATTTAGCAATTCCATACTACCATTCGTTTTGACCACCCAGCTCTATACTTTGGAAATACTATAAGTTTTATCCCATGTTCCCACATAACTGGCACTGAGTGGATACTTGAATATTTAGGGTAGAATATGAGTAACCAGATTGCGGGAACAGCACCTCCCACTGATTTACATCTGTAAAGGAAGTGATGCTGAGAGTTCATGGTGACCCAGAAGCCCAAATTCCACTCATATCCTCTCCTATATCCTGTGTCTAGAACCAAGAGTAATGTTGAGTATGTAAAAATAATTTTCATAGTGAGTGTGCATCAGTAATTTATGGCCAATAGATAGTGTTGTTTTCAACACAACTTTGCTGAAGCAGCAATAGCCGAAGACATGCTTTAAAATCGGTCTCCTTCACTAACTGTGTGGTCTTGAACAAGCTGTATAATATCTGTAAGCCTGGAGTGTCCCAGCTACAGACTCTATATAGAAGTAGAGTCAATCTCATAGTGCTGATTGAGGAGTAAATGAAAGAATACATCTAGAGTTTGTAGCTGAGCACCTGACACAAAGTACTCAAGTAATGGTTCGTTATTAGTATTTCCTCTTCTACTGATCTGCATATTCCTAAGCTTTTTATATACAGTAAATTTTATTGCTGTATTTGCTGCCTATTTTAGTGTGATATCAACAGTGCTGTTGATGCTATTACTGTTTGTGGTAAAAAAAATATGTTTTACCATAAGCATGGGTTTCAACTGGAATTCACTTCCAGGTTTGTTTTATGAAATCTTTTATATTTCTTCTTATACCTCTGCAAGAGTGCCCTTTGTTCCTGATTTCAAGGCTTTAGACGCTGTGGAAATTCCAAATCGTGCCTCCTTTCTATATTTGTCCATCCTCCCTTTCCATCAGCTGAAAAAACTTGGTTTTCATTTGCTCTGTGGAAAAACAGTAGTTTCCATGTATTTAGAGCTGGAAGCCTGAGGGTTCAGACAGAATATTATCATTTATCAATGTTGTAGCACTTGTATTAAGGAGGTCCTTGCAAACATTTTTATGAATGTGCGTGCATTAGAAATGCTGTTTTCTCTTGTGGTCAAAAGAAGTTATTGAAATTCTGATTCTCATATTTCGCCCTATGCTGAGTGACTTACCTTTGACCTTTCACCATAAGTGAGAAGCAGAATAAATGAGTGATGATTTCAGCTGCCTTTTCCTTTCTTGGGGTAATGAATGAGTCAGCATCAAGGACTTTGCCAGGAGGCCTGAGTCATAAATATCTCTGCAATCTATCAAAAATCTCCACAGAAGGTTGTTTTTAAACCGTAAACAGGGAAAGAATTCCTGGACCTTATCTTAATCATCAAGACAGTGAGAGATATTTATGCTTCTAACTTTGGGGTCACAAAGAAAGGCTATAGCCAACAGTATAGATAGAGAAATTAATATGACTCCATCATGAGATGACAAACTTCTTATAGAGGAAAGACAAAAAAAAAAAATTGAATGGACTTACCCACTCTGTCCAAATTCTTGTCAGTTGGGTCATGTTGTTGCTTTTCTGACACTTATTGAGGATCTGTTAGATACCAAGCATTATGCTAGCTCCTTTATTTGCATTATCCCATTTCACCTGCACACCTTCTTCATTAAAAGTGGAAAGATTTTCTTTACTGTTTTACAGAGGAGGAAATTGAGAATGAGGGTGACTAACTCTCCCAAGGTTTTGCAGCTGATAGATGGCAGAAATGTGCTTTGACCCTCAGATCCATCTGACTTCAAAGCCCAAGCTCTTAATTACTCAGTTAAACTCAATGGGAAGCCATGGAAAATGAAGAGGGAGAGGAGAAGTATATACAGAAATGCAAGTTGGCCTTCTCTCTGCCACGTAGAGTACTCACAGTACAATATAGTTGCAAACTAATTTTAATTTTCCACCCAGCACCATAAACAGAAAGCCAATGGACACTATAAGACTATGAAAAAGTCCAGGCATCAGAGTCCTGAGGCTGCAGCGAACATCAGGTAGCCAGCAGTACCACAGATTTTACAGCTGTTGTAAGTGCCAGTAACTGGCAATAATTGTATATTCCTGAAAACACCCCATTTTTGTCTCCATTCATTCTAACTCACTTGGAGCACAGTCTCCTGTCAGGGATGTCTTTGTGACACACACAATATTTTATTTTTGAGAAGAGTAACAAAATATGATTGTTGGATTAGCTAATAAAGTGGAGATTGGAAAAGGAGCCAGCTGGTGTGTTGTACATGGCTTCAGCAGGAAGATACATCTAACCTGTGTTTATCTCTCCAAACTCACACCTCATATATGTCTGGATCTTCCTCCCTACCCCTTTCTTCTGAGAACCTCAAAGATCTCATCAGTTTCTTCTTGAAATGCAGAGAATATGTTTTGGCTACATTTCCTGGTCAGACTCCTCATGGCCATTCAGGCTTCCCTGACCACCTCTCTTTTTAATGATATAAGTATAATCTTCCTGTATTAGTCCATTTTCATGCTGCTGATAAAGATGTACCTGAGACCGGGAAGAAAAAGAGGTTTAATTGGACTTACAGTTCCACGTGGCTGGGGAGGCCTCAGAATCATGACAGGAAGCAAAAGACACTTCTTACATGGCAGTGACAAGAGAAAATGAGGAAGAAGTGAAAGTAAAAATTCCTGATAAACCCATCAGATCTCATGAGACTTATTCCCTATCATGAGAATAGCAAGGGAAAGACCGGACCCCATAATTCAATTACCTCCCTCTGGGTCCTTCCCACAACACATGGGAATTCTAGGAGATACAATTCAAGTTGAGATTTGGTGGGGCCAAACCATATCATTCTGCCCTGGCCCCTCCAAATCTCATGTCTTCACATTTCAAAACCAATCATGCCTCCCCAAGAGTACCCCAAAGTCTTAACTCATTTCAGCATTAACCTAAAAGTCCCACAGTCCAAAATCTCATTTGAGACAAGGTAAGTCCATTCCACTTATGAGCCTGTAAAATTAGAAGAAAGCTAGTTACTTCCTAGATACAATGGGGGATACAGGTATTGGGTAAATACAGCCATTCAAAATGGTGGAAATTGGCCAAAACAAAGGGGTTACAGGGCCCATGCAAATCTGAAATCCAGAGGGGCAGTCAAATTTTAAAGCTCCAAGATGACCTACTTTGACTCCAGGTCTCACATCCAGGTCATACTGATATAAGGGTCTTAGGCAGCTCTGCCCCTATGGCTTTGCAGGTTACAGTCTCCCTCCTAGCTGGTTTCATGGGCTGGCATTGAGTGTCTGCAGCTTTTCCAGACACATAATGCAAGCTGTCAGTGGATCTGCCATTCTGGGGTCTGGAAGATGGGAGCCCTCTTCTCACAGCTCCACTGGGCAGTGTCCCAGTAGGGACTCTGTGTGGGGACTCCAACCCCACATTTCCCTTCCACACTGCCCTAGCAGAGCTTCTCCATGAGGGCCCTGCCCCTGCAGCAAACTTTTGCCTGTCATCCAGGCATTTCCATAAATCTTCTGAAAGCTAGGTGGAGGTTCCCAAACCTCAGTTCTTGATTCTGTGTACCCACAGGCTCAACACCACATGGAAGCTGCCAAGGCTTGGGGTTTCCACCCTCTGAAACTGCAACTTGAGCTGTATGTTGGCCCCTTTCACCAGTGGCTAGAGTGGCTGGGACACAGGGCACCAAGTCCCTAGACTACACATGAGGACCTGGACCGGGTCCTTGAAACCACTTTTTCCTCCTGGGCCTCTAGGCCTGTGCTGGGAGGGGCTGCCATGAAGATCTCTAACATGGCCTGGATACATTTTCCCCATGATCTTGGTGATTAACATTAGGCTACTGCTACTAAGGCAAATTTCTGCAGCCAGCTTGAATTTCTCCCTAGAAAATAGGTTTTTGTTTTCTATCACATAATCAGGCTGCAAATTTTCTAAACTTTTATGCCATTTCCCTTTTAAAATAGAATGCCTTGAATAGTACTGATGTCACCTCTTGAATGCTTTGCTGCTTAGAAATTTCTTCTGCTATATACCCTAAATCATCTCTCTCAAGTTCAAAATTCCACAAATCTCTAGGGCAGGGGCAAAATGCTGCCAGCATCTTTGCTAAAATGTAACAAGCATCAGCTTTGCTCCAGTTCCCAACAAGTTCCTCATTTCTACCTGAGACCACCTCAACCTGGATTTTATTGTCCATGTTGCTATTAGCATTTTGGGCAAAGCCATTCAGTAAGTCTCTAGGAAGTTCCAAACTTTCCTACATTTTCCTTTCTTCTTCTGAGCCCCTCAAACTGTTCCAATCTCTGCCTGTTACCCCGTTCCAAAGTTGCTTCCACATTTTTGGTATCTTCTTCAGTAACACTCCACTCCTGGTACCAATTTACTGTAATAGTCTGTTTTCATGCTGCTGATAAAGACATACCTGAAACTGGGAAGAAAAAGAAGTTTATTGGACTTATAGCTCCACATGGCTGGGGAGGTCTCAGAATCATGGCAGGAGGCAAAAGACACTTCTTACATGGCAGCAGCAAGAGAAAATGAGGAAGAAGCAAAAGTGAAAACCCCTGATTAACCCATCAGATCTCACGAGACTTATTCACTATCACAAGAATAGCATGAGAAAGACCAGTTCCCATGGTTCAGTTAACTGCCCCCTGCGTCCTTCCCACAGCATGTGGGAATTCTGGGATATATAATTTAAGTTGAGATTTCAGTGGGGATACAGCCAAATCCAAATGTTGGAGTATTACTTTGCTCCATGGGAAGACAGGAGAGCAAAGTATTAACCAACAGGTTATGAACTGCAGCAGACTCATGGAGATCTGTTAACTCTGTGACTCTGGGCATGTAAAGAACATAATTTCTGAGCACCATTCTCTCTTCTAGCAGAAAAAATGAATGCACCTATAAAATGTTTTTATACTTAATAAGTGATAATTCCTTTTGTTACTAAACATGGGGAAAGGTCTTATTTAAACATATTCTGTTTATAGGAATCACACAGTGGAATACATAATACTGAGATGAAAACTTTTTCCCCCTTCCTGATTCTAAGCTCTTATGGGTAGCACTTACTACATTGGTATCTCTCCATTCCCTGTTCTTGCTTTCCTTTTGTTGGGGAATCATTGCATTTAAAAAAAAAAAAAAAAAAAAAAAAAGTGTTTCCCTAGTAATCATATTCAGAGAAAATAAAACAGTTTTTTAAAGTGAGTGAGTTACTTTGTGGTATTTAAAATTATATATGCTTATTACAGAAAACAGAAATAGAATTATCTCAAAGGAGCAAAAGTAAAATTTTAAGCTCCATCCAAGCACACAAAGACAAAGACCACATGATCTCACTTGTATGTAGACTCTAAAAAAGTCAAACTAATAGAAGTAGCAAGTAACATGGTGGTTACCAGGGACTGGTGGTCAGAGTTGAGGATTGAGATGGGAAAACGGGAGGAATTGGGGATGGAAAGATATTATTCAAAGCACACAACATTTCAGTTAGACAAGAATAAGTTTTAGAGATCTACTGCACAACGTGGTGACTATAGTTAATATAGTATATATTTCAAAGTTGCTAAAAGTAGATTTGGGGCATTGCTTTGTTTATTTTTTATTTTTGGGGGGACTTAGGGGACAAGTGCAGTTGTGTTCCATGGACATGTTGCATAGTGATGAAGTCTGGGCTGTTAGTGCACCTATCCAAATAGAGTACATTGCACCCTATAGGTAATAGTTCATCCCTCACCCCCATTCTACCTTCCCACTTCTGGAGTCTCCAAAGTTTATTATTTCACTCAAAAGAGTAGATTTTTAAAAATTCTCACCACAAAAAGTGGTAAATATATGAGGTGGTAGTTATGTCAGTTAGCTTTACTTAATCATTCCACAATGTAAACATATATTGAAATATCAATTGTACCCCATAAATATGTGCAATTATTATTCAATTAAAAATAAAAATTTTAAATATGTAAACCAGAAGAATCCAAGACCTCTTATAATCCTGCCCTTTCAGACTTCATACACATCCTTCCTGTCCTTTTTAAAAATAAATACATAAATAAATGTTTAACATAGCTATAGGAATCCACACTCTGGAATGAAGAGAAATATCTATGAGCTAATACAATGAGATCTTGTTCTTGTCACTGCTTTCCATGGAATCAAATTCAACATACAGCTGAGCAATTTTGAATTTCCTAAAAGGTAGTTAGAAAGTGAAGTTCCAAAAGAATCCCTTTCTTTATAAAGCTAACTTAAAACACTGGAGTGTGGCAGTTCTATAGGACAAAACCTAACATTCAGTAATCCTCCAGTTGTTCCTTCTTATGAAAAAAATCTCTATGAATCAGGAGAAATCTTATCATAGTGTGTATCCTAGTTACAGAGCCATGCAAATCTAACATTTACATAGCCACAGAACTGGGTTTCCTCTTAAAATTTAGAACTGTATATGGCCCTCTATGCATCTTGATGATTGCCCAGAAACATTTATGAACATCTGCAACTTTGGATAATTTATACAGTAAAAGAGACTGTGGGAAATGGTTTATAAAATAGCTTTCTCAAATCAGATCCCATGAGCCTGAGATTTAGAATAGTTTTGTTGTTAAGATACTTATTTGAGGACTAGACTGTGTGGGTTTGAATCTTAGCTCTATTACTAACTGATTTTAGAATGTTAGGCAAGTTACCTAGCCTTTCAAAGTCTCAATTTCTTTATATGTCAAATGAAAATAATAGGAACAAACACTTGCTATGAGGATCAAGTGAGTTCACACATACATGGTGCTTTGAAGAGTGCCTAATAGGTTGTTCAATGAATATTAATTGTCATTATTGTTAATAATAAGGGTGTGTATGTGTATTTATACTTGACCATACTCCCCTTTTGCATGATCCCAAAAGAATCCCTTTGAGACTATAAACTTGCCGGAGCCATAAATTCCTGTGTTCCCCTCTTTGTCCCCAGCAGCACCTAGGACAGTCACACCTAGTTTGGTGTAGATGCTAAATACTCCCTTGTTGCCTCAAACTGACCAATATCCTGGTTTTCTTCCTGCTTGTTTGGTGCCTAGTGAGTACTTGGCTTAAGGCTCTGGGAGTAGAAATGCAGTGCTGGAAAAGGAGGCTTCACAGGACGGTACCTGCTTTTTGTT
The DNA here is from genome assembly GCA_031835075.1 of Saguinus oedipus. Taxonomy (NCBI): domain Eukaryota; kingdom Metazoa; phylum Chordata; class Mammalia; order Primates; family Cebidae; genus Saguinus; species Saguinus oedipus. The sequence goes on from CM063170.1 coordinate 24,017,438, forward strand.
CCTCCTCCTCTCACATGATGGATTCTTTCCTTTAATCCCTTAATGCCTCCAACACAAATAAAGATCAAGGCTCCAGGTAGGACTGGCTATGAAAACCAATAGCTACGGCTGAGATTTGAATATTTATAACATACGTGAGATTCCATCGCTATGCAACACAACAGCCCACTGATGTTGCTTTACAAGAAAGTCCTCAGTGCCTCAGAGTTAGCTTTCATAGTTTTCTTGTTACAATTTTCAGCTTCCCATGTGCCCTGCTAGGTACACAGGTATAACAGTGAGCAGTACTGACACGAGCCCTACCCTTTTAAAGTCTAGTGAGGAAGATGGACAAGTGGATAGTAAATACATTTGATAAATTCTATGTCAGGAAATGCAAGGTGCTATGAGAGTCTTAGGAAGGTCACATAACAATTTTAATAAGTCAGTGAAGGCCAGTTATTTAGCTTTAGTAGAAAACAAAGATCTCCTTAATAAAACATAAAATAAATGCCATGTTGCAGGTTTGAAGATTTTTTGGTTCTATATGATCTCTATTTTCTGTGCTGAGAGGAGGAAAGTACACTAAAAATCGGTATTTCTTGTAACTCAGTGTTTTATGGTCAACTTATAACACCTTCAACATATAGAAGAATTAAGATCATTATCTCCTAAGGCAGGCTTCAGACATTTAGATGCATGCATGCGTATCCTAGCTTCCAGACACCTGCATCCATTTCCCTATGGTTGGCTATTTTTTGCTGAAACTGATATTTTTTTCCTCCTTCTGATACTGTAGTGGCAGAAATATATAGTTTCTTCATGCTGTGTTTTTACTTTCCATTTTCCCAATGAAACTATATCACTGTAGAGGAAATCAAATCTAATCTACAATATATTTAGCATGAAAGCAATAAGAAGCATTAATTCACTCCAGAAAGAGCAAAATACAGTCGGGTACTCAAAGGAAGAATCACCATGGAAACTGTTTTCTTGAAATTCTGTGCTCTCCAGGCTCCAGGCATGACTAAGTGAAGAAAGGAAGGCAAAGGGAAGAGAAGAAATATTTTGCCCTTTCTGTTGTCACTGAAAATGCTGCTAAGGAATTTTTATGAATTATTGATTGCATGAATAGAAGTATACATGAATTAGAATTATTAAACTGTTGTCTTTCAAATGAGTGTGTAAGAACATACTGAGAACTTGTTTCTCGGAGTGTTCTCCTTTCTAACTGTCAAAATCCTATTGAGCGGTGTTCTCCTTTCCAACTGTCAATAATCCTATTAAGGTCAAAAGTTTGAAGGGAAGCGCTAGGAATTATGATAATTAAAGAATTATGTGAGCTAGAACTAAGGTACAACGCGTTTGCATGTAACTCCCAGATAGACTTGCTTTTGTACACCATTTTGAGATATTATGGTTTCAGAATTTTTTCAAAGATATTAAACATGTCAAGATCAGAGGCTAGCTCCTGCCTTTGGGACCACGTTAATGGGATGTGATGGAATTTCCCTAAGGAATTTCTTGTAGATTAAATTCACTCTGTCTTTCTGTGCACATGTATATATCTCACAATGAGCCCACTCCTCTTGCTTTCTATGTTTTTACCTCCTAATTTATAGATTTTTCTCACTGCAACTTTACATTTGTATTATAATAGCTCTGATAAGAATAGCTACCATGTGTTCAGTGTTCCCTATGAGTCGATCAGTGGGCTGCATTCTTTGCATTATAACAAGAGCGTAAGCTTTTATTTGGGTGTGATTGTGTGTTATTTAGCAAAACAACATTCAGTAAAAGCTCACTAATAAATTTATTCTCATGTAACCCTCAAAAAAACCCTATAAGAGTCCCCATTTTACAGATAAGGAAACTGAGTTTTGGGGATGGCCATTGAATACACTGGATCAGAGCCAATAAGCTGCAAAACCTGGATTTGAAATCATGTGGGAATCCTAAGTCCTTGGGCTTAACAACACCACTATGTTTTCATTCTAAAGGACATAGACAACCTGCCTTTTTAATCTCTATACAGGCTCATAGCACCCAGAGTCTGGACACATAAGTAGGTCCTTGGTATATTCACAAAAAATATATATTGAGAATCTACCATTGTACCGGGCAATGTCCTAAATATAAAAATTGAAAATAAGATAACACCCCTATCTTCAAGAAGCTTACAGTCCTCAGGAAATGTTGGCACAAATGAATGAAACAGACAAAATAGTCAAAGGTTCAGAGAAAAAAAGAATTTATGAGATTTGTGGATTTGTTGAATTTGTGTGGATGAATTTGTCCTGGCCCTCCAAGAGTGGGAGGAGCTTCTGGAAGGTGGGAAGAAGAGAAATGAACATTTAGGGTAAGAAAACATGATTTTAAGCACAGAGATGGGAATGAGTGAGAAGGGTTTCAGGACCTGTTTGAAGATCAGAGCATGTGTTTAAGAAAAGTGAGTTTGAACAAGTACATTGATCATTGGGCCAATCAGTGAAGAACCATGAAAATGGGCAAGGAGGTCTTCATTTTATCCTAACGACACAAGCAACCTTTCAAAACAGTCATGTGTTTATTCTGAGATGTTAATTACTTGCAGTAAAGGGCATTATTCTTTTGTATTCAGCTTAACAACTTTTATGCATATATACAACCATGTCACCATTACCCAGATAAAGGTATCGGATACTTTTAGGACTCCGTAAGGTTTTCTCTTGCTCATTCTTACTTAATTCTCCTTGGGCCAGAGCTTATCAGTATTCTGACTTTTATGTTAGTGTTCAAAGGGAAGTGATTTTTTTAAATGACACTATGAAAGTTTAAAGGAAAGCTGAATGACTGATGGAATATAGCACAAAGTGTGGAGGTGAGAGCTTTCAAATAGAGAGACCAACCAAGAGGATGTTTTGAGGTTCACTCCCATTCATCTAGTCAATGAAATTTTTACTGGACACATTATGTACTATACTCATATGCTGAGAATACACTGGTAACCAACATAGGCTCTCTCAGTGAGACCAACAAATAAACACTTACTTTACAGTATTATAAATGCTCTAATAGGAGGAAATACACATTGTGCTCAAAATAGGCATCTAACCCAGAATAAAAAAGTCAAGGAAGGCTTCCTGGAGGAAGAGATACCCAACCTGAGGATCAAGGATGAATAGAGATTAGCCAGACCAAAACCGATATTGAGATGAAGATGGCTCCAGGCAGAGAAGGGAATACAAAGGCCCAAAGAGTAGAAAGGACCTGCTCATGTTTAGGTAGTGGCAGTAGACAAGAGAGTAGTGAAAGAAAGTAAGTTTTTTAAGCAAAAGAACTTAAAATGACCAGACTTAGTAATTACATTCTATCACAAGAACCATGTCCAACTGGGTTTCTTCAACACTGGCACTGTATATAATTGTGTTTTATACTATGTATTAGGCACTGACCCGATGGCGTAACACTGCAAAAAATTTCAGATGTTCAGCATTGTGGGCTTTTTTATTATGATTTATACTGTGGGCAACCCACCTGCTTGTTGGTCATTCCTCTTTGAACTTGAGCCAGAAAAACCAGTCAGGCAATAAGATTTCTAACATCTTTCACCTACCTCTGTTAGGTGAAGCTGTTTTCTTATTCTTTGTAGTATATTTTGTAGCTTTCCCTTTTCTGGAGTGGGCTGGGATGTGTAAAACAGCCATGCTATCCCCTCTTCTGACTTGTCTAACCAATTTGTTTCTTGGAGCAGCTTTGAGAAAGCTATTGAGTTCTCAACGCTCATTTTTTCTCTCATTCATCAGCAGATAACTCGGTAAGCAGAAAGTGGCCTTTGTAGCCCCTCAGACCTGAGTTAGGCACTAGCCTAAGTCTTACTCTCTTTGTGACTTCAACAAGTTACTTAATGTTTTTGGGCTTTGGTTTTCCTGTCTGGGAATAATAACACTCACTGCATATCGTGTAAATGTAGTTAAAATAGAATGCTGTAAAAACCCTAGGGTAGTGCTTAACACATAGTAGGTCTTCAGTGAATCATATCTGGAGGTAGTAAAGTAGAGTGGTTCATAGCAAAAGCTCTCAAGTTAGACTGCCCATGTGAGAAGGCTGGCTCTGCCAAAGGCTAGCTGGGTTAACATAAGCTTCCAGTGGCTCAGTTTCCTCATCTGTAAAATGGGGTAGTAATAATGACACCTACCTTATGGTTTTCTTGTGAGGGTTAAATGAGTTCATGCATGTAAAGTTCTGCCGTGTGGGTATGCATATCTCTGCATCCTGTATTAGTAGTGTTCCTGTTAACCTTAATAATTACTGTTATTTTTACATATGACTTGGTCCTATCTATGAGAATAGGAGAGCACTACCTGCCTATCCTGCAAGGTTGTTGTCAAGAGCAGCTATTAAAGACGTATACATGGCTGAGCACCAGCCACACAGTGGGCTCCCGATAAACGTTTGTTGAATGAATGAGAGCAAAGTGCTTCTCTCTCTCAGTGTTTTCTGTAAGTGTTTCACCTTAATGATCACTGGGAGCTTCCACACAGAAGGAAGTGCCAAAGAAGTTCACAGGGCAGCAGCCAGGCTAGGGCCTGGTGGAATCTGATGATGTTGAATGAAATAGATTCAGATCAGTGTGTTTGGTGCCATTGAAACTGTGCCAACAAGCAGCAAAATGTGATTTCATGTTGGGGGAGTGCCAGGATCCAGGTTTGCATATCAAAGAGAACCCTACCTATTTCTAGCACCTTCTCTTTCTCTCCTCAATATTCTTCTGCATGGGTTTTCTTATCTTTGAAAGAGCTTCTGGATGTTTCACAAAATCAGGCCCCAGATGTTTGAAAGACTTTTGCAGACAAGGTAATCAATCCATTTGGTGGCCAGATGCTGTCTGAAAATTTTCCTGCTACAGCACTGCAAGTTTCTAAATTCATTAGAAACATAAATTAATTAAATCTAATCAACAGTGGGCGATGCAGAAGATTAAACAGTGAAAAACAAATACATTTCCAACTGGGTTGTATTAGAGGCAGAGAAAAATGGCTCCACTTTGGAGGTAAATGTAAAGTTAACCCTTCATGTGATATTCTCAGAAAACTTTGCCAGGCCTGAGGCCCCAGGTGAGGCTGTGGTTCTTTCCAAATTAAGTCTGCCCTGGTGGGTTAGTTGACTTTTCAAGAAATAATAAATAAATTATCTGTTTCTCTAAAGCATTTGGAGTGGTCTTATTCTCTTATGCATTCACAGAAGTAAAAATCTCTGTCCTTCCTCTATTGTGAAGGGTCTCTAGAGATAGGATTTACAAGGGGCTATGCACTATGCATAAAGCAATATTTTTCAGTAGCATTCTATAGTCAGATAAATTTGGAAAGAGTGAGGTCTTCTTTACACCACACTAGAGTAGGTTACTTGAGTTCAGGACTGTCTGATCTAAATTTGTCAATATTCAGATTTAATATCGACTATCACTACTGAATCTCCAACACCAAAAAGAATAGTGCCTGGCACATAGTAAGTACTTAATAAATAACTGTTAATGTATGAACTGTGGGTGAACTTCTTTCTGACAGGACTACTAACTATTTCATTTGCCCAGATAAATCCCCAAGATGAGGGACAATGTATGAGCTATTTCCAAACAGTTAGACATTTTCCCCCTAAGAAACAGCATCTTAAGGAACTAATGGTCCATAAGATGTATTTTAGATAACTAAGTTTCAAAGTGTTGTTGTAAAGCACCTCTATCCTTTGTCTCATATCTTCTACCCTCAGTCTAAATGAAACTGGAGAAAATTCAGGGTGAATGAATAGTGAATTCATGCAGTCAACTTCTGGGTAAGAGACTATCTTCCAAGGATATGCTCAGCTTACTGTTTAGGCCAGCCCTTAATTATGAATTTGACTGTTTGTTCATTCCACACTTGCAGTGCTGACAAATGACCTAAGGTTGTGTGGATACAGGTGTTGCTTCCTTGCATGTAGCCCTGTAGAGAGGTACCAGTCTGCAGAGGATACCACTCAGTAGTCAAGACTAACAGCCACTAACTCAGATGCCTACAGAGGCAAAGTAGCATAAAAGATGAAAGCAGAGAGGTAGAGAAAAATCTCAGGAGGGTAAATGGGAACTCACATTTGGCATCAAGGCTAGGGGTACACTAGGAAATGTTAGGAGGTACAGTAAATTCAAAACCTATGCCCTTCTAAAGGGCTGCTTCAAGCCAGGAATGGCCATATGATGCTTACCTGGCAGGGGAGATACCATCATCACGAAGGGGGTTTCCCAGGATGAGGCTTATCCATTGCACTCCAGATGTGGGAAACTTGACTGCATAATTTGTGGTAGTGGGGGACTGTGTATGCACTTTCCCTGGTTAAAAAAAAAAAGAATGGCCATATGAGCATGCCAACTCAATGTTGCCAATCTTTATTTTTCTAAAGAAACTGAAAAATCTCAATTGTTTAAAATGAAACTTTATGCTTTTTAAATGGTAGAAACTCATTCAAAATATTGAAAATCTTTGTGTGGGCTAACATTGCAGTGTTAATAAATAAACGAGTCCAAAAAAATAACTCTGCTTGTCAGATATGACCCATCCACCGCAACTGGTATCCTCTGGGCTATTTGGTCCTATGATGTGGAGCTGTGGAGAGTTGGTCTGCCTTATCTGGGATCTGGGAGCAATAACAACAAATTATATATATCGAGTAGCTACAATGTGCCAGGTATCATGCCAAGCTCCTCCCTATACTTATTTCATCCTCATAATTCCCCTCCAAAATGGTACCAGTATTATGCTTATTTTACAGATATAAAAACTGAGATTCAGAGAACTCAAATAACTTGCCCAAAGGCACATCACTTGTAAATGACAGAGGTGAATGGTATCTTTCTGACACCTAAAGTCATTCTGTTAACCATTCATTATATTACTTGTAGGTAAAATATTATTTGAACATTTAGTGCTTATGTGTGTCAGGTACCATTCTAAGTGCTTTGCATAAATTTATGTATGTAATCTTCAATATAATATCATCCCCATTTTGCAGATTAAATAAGTTGGGGGCAGAGAGAGAGGTTAAATAATATACCCAAGATTTGCCAGCTAGTAAATATGGAAGCTGTAATTTAACCTGGGATTGCAGGATTGCTATTGATCAACTCTTAGAATTATTTCTCAAGACAAAGTCCTAGGTCAGGCACATAGAAGGTGCTCAGTAAATAGTTTTCAATGGACAACAAATCTCATTTTTGGCTTGGGATTCTGTGCTGCAGGTGTGGTTGTTGCTTCTGAGTAGCTGCTATTTCATCCATTATTTCATGTGACTCACTGGCAGCTGTCACTCAGGTGGCCTTCACTGCATCACTTTGCTAATTCCAGGCATGCAGAGCAAAGACCAACAAGCCCTAGAAGCTGGCTCAGCCTCTAATAAACTGTCTAATCCAGAAATCCCTTCTCAACGATCAGGCAATCCAATTCAAACTGCATATGTGACTGAAATAGTTCACTGGGTCAGACTTCTTGGCACATAAAGATCTGCCCACCCAGTCTCTGGTGTTTGATTGCCTTTCTTCCTGAAAATTGAAAGGGTGGAGACTGGTTTAGACAAGGGCTAGAATTTAAGTAGCAGAGGGTGTGTGTACATTTTATAACACATGAGTTTTCATGTATATGATTAGCTCAGCATAAACCTTATTAAGGAGAACAAGGCAAATTGGATTTTATTTGTTTTCAAATTTTCATGATCCCATAGTTCTGCTACACTCAGTTCAACTGAAAACCAAATGTTTGTGTGTATAAGAACAACATCAGAGGATATAATCCAAGTGATCAGGCTACAAATATTAATAAATATTCTAGAAAAACATACTTACTCTTTTTTTCTTTTATTTTTATTTTATTTTTTTTTTGAGACAGGGTCTCACTCTGTCACCCAGGCTGGAATGCAGTGGTGCTATCACAGCCAACTGCAGCCTCAAACCCCTGAGCTCAATCTATCCTCCCACCTCAGCCTCCTGAGTAGCTGAGACTACAGGAGTGTGCTACCACGCCAGGCTAATTTTTGTATTTCTTTGTAGTGATAGGATTCTAAAACTATACTTTCATTGAACATTGCTTGCATGTCTACTATGTGTTAAACATTGGGCTAGGGGCCAGGTATACCATTGTTTAAAAACAAAATTTAGCTGTTATTTCTGTTCTTGTGAATTATGTAGTCTTACAAGGGAGACAGACATCAACAATAAACACTCAAATAAACACATACATAATATACATAATGATGAATTCTGGTACATGTATTAAAGGAAAAGAATAGAGTACTATAGAAAACAATGTGAAGACTTTAAAATAGGCTGTCAGAAAAGTCCACTTTCAGGAAGTGCTGCTGTTCAAGCTGAATTGTTTTTTAAGTTTCTTTAAAAAATTATTATTATACTTTAAGTTCTGGGGTACATGTGTGGAATGTGTAGGTTTGCTACATAGGTGTACACATGCCATGATGATATGCTACACCCATCAACCTTCATCTGCATTAGGTATTTCTCCTAATGATATCCCTCGTTTAGCCCCCCAACCCCCTAAAAGGTCCTGGTGTGTGATGTTCCCCTCCGTGTGTCCATGTGTTCTCATTTTTCAACTCCCACTTATGAGTGAGAACACGTGGTGTTTGGTTTTCTGTTCTTGTGTTAGTTTGCTGAGAATGATGGTTTCCCATGCTAAAATTTTTTAAATGAAGAGATGTTGACCAAGGAAAAGGGAGGAGGGGGAGTAGTTTAGGCACAGCACGTTTCCTCAAAGTAAGGGAGAAAGCAGGAAATTTATGAGATCCTGAAAGCAAAAGTGGGGCTAGAAAATAGTAAGGAAGGAGGTCAGGGGATAGTTTGAGAGGGAGAAAAGGGACTGGTCACAAAATTTTCTTAGTGATAACTTACCAAAAGGTTATTTGGCCCCAAAGCTTCCCCAAAATGACATCTAGTGCATTTTACTGTTGATTTAAGTTCAGTTGAAGAAGCAGGAGGTATATTTGAGATTGTGGCCCCTGTTGAGTCTGTATCTTCAGTGCTTAATGGTTTGATTCTTTCTGTTACCTGATAAAATATTGACATATCATTTTTTTCCCCCAAGAACTTTGCAGAAAACCATCAATGCATCACTATCAGTGCTAGGAACCTGCTATGGTATGTGTTGGAGAGAAAGGAATTTTGCCAATGCATTTAATAGTTATGGACTTTTTCAAGCTTGAAGCTTTTTCATATTCTCCAAAGGCAATAACTTAGGTTGCTCGAATCAGTACTTGAAATGTTCCCCAAAAATAGAGTCCTTGGAGGTATGGAAATTTGATCTGATTTTCACTCCTTTCTATCTACTATTCCTGGAAAAACCATTTCTGAAAATGGCCTTGGTAATAGATTTCTCAAATACTGATTTTATTTCAGAGGTGTCCTAAGCTATAAGCCTATAGTAATGACCATTAAAAATAATAAGTTGTAGGCAAAAATGGAACACGTGTGACTTTAAGCTAAGAAAAGTTCTGTCATGTGTATTACACAAACCCACAGTCAGTTGTCCCCATGAGAATCCTAAATCTCCAGTTGTGAACCATTTATGTCATGTTTGCTATGCACAGAATAAGATCCTAGGTACTAAAAAAGATGCTGTCTACTAAAGAAATAAATATTATTCTGTCTTCAGGGAACTTATAATTTAGTTAAAGAGATAACATACACAAAGTATATTTAAGCCATCTATCAACGTTCATACCATAATCCAACAGAAATGAGTCATGCCTGATAAGAAGATGCCAGCTAAGTTAGTGAAGTTTTAAATGTAAACTATCCTTACTTTATTTCTAGAAAAGACTAATTTTCAACTGAGTGTTAGAAGGGAAGGGTAACAGGATAGGTTCTAAGAGAATATATTCCAGATGGAAGAATTGTTTAAGCAAAGCTCTGAATGAAGGATGGTATTGAGTGCTGGTCTCAGATCCCACCAGGAATCCAGAGGTTCAGAAGTCCTCTGAAAATAAGATGCAGAATTTCACAAATGTATGTACATGCGTATTTATGGGGAAAGGATTTATAGCTTTTATTAGATCCTCAAAGGGGTCTGAGATCTCCGAAAAAAGGTTAAGAGCTAAATTGTATTATTAGAGAAAGGTTCAGATTTTACATTTTTTTATTCATCAAACATCAATTGTGCTTGGTAAGGCAAAATTGAGTAAAATAGGAATTCTGCTTTTAATGAAATACATTTCAGTAAGGAAAATAGAACACGTACACATGTAAGTGACAATGTCATGGGTCACATGTAAAAGTATGAAGAGTTACAAGAGTTGTGAGAAAGAAGGAATTTTTTTCAATCAGTGGAGCTTACAAAAGCTTCATGGAATAGGCAACTTTTGAGCTTGTTTTGAAGTATTTATGTGTTTACTTTTTTATTCAGTCAATCAATGGCTGTTTTTTGCAAACCTACTAGATGCCAGTCCCTATGCTAGGTCCACAGATTGTAATAGTGCCTAAGATCCTGCCCACAAGGGACATCCTTTCTCAGAGAATGAGATGTCAACAGGCACAAGTAATGACAAGAATGTATTAGGTGAGTGAAATGGCACAAACAGTCGGTCAGCAGAGATTGTATTTGCTTTGAGAATCTGAAGAGTTAAACTTTGCTGAAGTTTGTGACAAGGATGGAAAAGTGAAGGTTGAGCCCAGAAGATACACTCTGCTATATTAAGAAGTAAAACCTATAACTGTGAGTGAAAAATGAAAAAGGAATTTATGTAGAAAACAGAAGAAATGGTAGACAAAAGAGAATAGGAACAAGAAATAATAGAAGGCGGTGGGAAAAGAAGCGGTACACAAAAAGCAGATTCTGAACGCAAAGCAAGCTTTGGAACTACAGTTGGGTTAAAATCCCAGCTCCATGACTAGTCTTGGAAACATGGGTAGGTTATTTAACCTGTCTGAGCCACAATTTTCCCATCAGAAAAATGGAGGAAGATACTAAAACTCATGGAGTTTAAGTGACAATTAAGTGATAAAATGTAAAACACTAAGCACAGATCCCAGCCAAAGTTGATATCCGATATATGGCAATGGATCTATACATTTAGGAAGAGAATGTATGTATATAGAGTCAAACGCCATGCCTGGCTTACAGTAGGCCTACTCAATAAATGGTAGTTTTAAAGGAAAACTATGCTTTTCTGAACTGTGCAGTGCTGGTGTTTCTCTTAGGCTGAAATGTCTTGAGGCCAATACAATAGCTGGTTAATTTCAGTGAGTCTTCTTTATAACAATTGCAATCCTCTTCCTGTAGTCATACTGCAGTAAAGGAATGTGCAGCTAAAGGAGTTTTCCATTAAAGACTGACATCCTGGAAGGGAGATCTACAAATCACTTGGAAAGTTCCTGGCACCATCACCTGGGTCTGGCCATTTACAAAGTGTCTATAAATCTTGCACAGGGAAAGGATGAGTGTGTAGGGTTTTTTTCACCGCTCTGACAGACTTGTTTTTATAAGATATTAAGGATACTGGTGAAAGTTAAGAAAGGCCAAAAGGAAGTCAGCTTACCCATGTGGAAATGATCTTGTAGTAGATTTTTCATAACTTTAAAGTGTATATGAGTTAGCAGCCTTCTGCCTCGTAGGCAGATAGGAGGCAGCTAAAGGAAGAGTCCTTTCTGCTCTCAGCTTCAGAAGAAGAAGGGAAGAGAGAGAGGGAGGGATGAGTGAAAAACAGAAAAGAGAGAGGAGGTGTGAGATCAGGGGAAAGGGAGAGAAGGTAAGGAAAAAGAAACAAAACAATCATGAGATCTTTTATTCATAGCAATCACATGGATATCCGAAATGCTGATATATGAGAGAAATTCTTGCAATACTAAATGCTTTAGGAATCATGTTAAACCTTATATGAAGAGAAGATTTCAACAGCATTTTTCTTACTATCCAACTTTTGGCTGTGGGTAGGATTTGAACCTGTATAGATTTTATTTCAAATGTTAGTGGTGACCAGTCCTCATTCCTGGCCTATTCATCCATCCATTTATTTTTTTTATTCATTCAGCAATTCTACCTTCGTTGTCCTTCATTGTAATTTTTTTTTCTGGCTGTTACAACTTTCCCATCAGCATATAAACATGCTGTTATTTCTATGACATTATAAAAGTACTCTCTTGACCCCACTTTCCTTACCATCTTTCACCTCATTCCTTTAGTACTCTTTGCAGCAAAACTTAAAAGAGTTGTACATAGTCAACTGTCTCCAGTTCCTCCCCTCTCATTCTCTTTGATACATACTCCAATTTTATAACTTCTGTAAGTTTGAAATTATTTCAAAATAAAAAGTTAAAATTAAAAAAAGTTTTTTACTCACCATTCAATAGAAACTATACTTCACTCAAAGTTAGAAGTGAGCTCCACAGTACTAAGCTCAAAGTTTTACTCTAAACTTTTAGCTTTCCTATGAGCAGTATTTGACATGGTTGGTCACTTCTCTGAACTTCACTTGGTATTTAGGACATTAAGTTTCCTTGATTTTCCTATCTCATTGGTCAGTCCCTTTGTTTATTTCCTGGCTTTTCTTCTTCTTCCCCCAATTCTTTCAATCCTGGAGTGCTCCATCATTCAGTTCTTGGTCCTCTTAATTTCTTTTAATACACTCACTCTCTGAGACTTCATCTGGTCTTGTTGCTTTAAACACTATCTGAATGCTAATAACTCCCACATTTATATTACCAGCTCAGTCCCCTCTCCTGAACTCCAAACTCTTATTTCCAGTTGTCTCCTCAACATCTTTACTTATAAACCTCTCACATTTCACATGTATAAAACTGAATATCTCATCCCCTAAAAAGTCTGCTCTACTCACAAAATTCTCAGTGATGGCAACTGCAACATGCCAGGTACTGAGGGCAAAAACATTGGCAACATCCTTGATTTTTCTATTTTTTCCATATCCTATAATCAATCCATCAGCCAGTCTTCACAGGTCAACTTTCAGTGTCATTCAGAAAATAGCCAGTTCTCTTCACCTCCACAGCTTACACCATGGTTTATCTCGCCTGGATTATCTCAATACACTCGCCAATTCTACCTCAGCCCTTTACAGTCTATTGTCAACACTGTAGCCAAATTGATTCTCGTAAAAGCACATCACTTATCTATTTGATAACCTTCTAAAAGCTATACCTTTTACTTTTTTATTGTGGTAAAATGTATATAACATAAAATTTACCATTTTAACTATTTTTCAGTATACAGTTTGATGACATCAAATACATTAACATTGTTGTCCCCATTTCACTTTTAGTAAAAGAGTTCTTGCTGTGTTTTACAAGACTATGTCATCTGAAACTCTCATTCCTTATTTACCCCTTGTTTGCTCTTCTCTAGCCTCACTGATCCCTTAGCATTTGCTCATTTCCCTCTTAGGGTTTTTCCACTGTCTGTTCCCTCTCTTTGGAACACTCTTCCTACAGATACCTGCATTGTGAACTCCTCCACCCTTTCAAGCCTCCCCGATGAAGTCTGTTGCAACCACCCTATTGAAATCACAGCCTCCCTGCAAATGTCAGTCCTGTTCATCTTAGCTCTATTTGCTTTCCATAGTACATAACATGCAATGTAATTTAGTATGTTCATTGGTGATTGTCTTTTCCCCACAACTACTAGAATGTAACATTCATGAGGACAGATCTCGTATCTATTTTTGTTTGATATTTCTTTAATATCTGGAATAATACTTGACATATAGTTGATGTGTTCAATGTATATGTGTTGAGTGAATAAATGGGTCAATGAATGAATTGATTAACATTAAATCTTGAGACATTGTTTGGAGGTTCTAGCAGGGAAACACAGATACTTATATACCCTTGACCAAAGACCAGTCCTCCTCTGTTGGGGATGGTTGTGCTCTTCAACTCACCACACAGCTCTGGGAGGGATGGACATGGAGTGATGAGGGAGAAAAGAGACACCTGTCTAGCCAGCCAGATCAGCCAAATCAACCCTGGTGATCAATGGGGTGACAGATGTTGCAGCTGGATTGCCCTCATGTCCTATTAACATAAAATCTTTCCTGATTTTCCTAGTTTTAATATTATTCATTGTTATCTAAACTGCTACATGACCATGAAGTCAAATATAATAGATTTTCTAAATATCCAATTTTCAGTGGATAGAAAAAAACAGTAGGTATGTACTGTACTGCCTTTATCCTGATGAATATTTATTAAAAATTGGGTACTGCTGCTGATGAAAATTAACACTAGTTTATTCATTCCATAGTTTCCTCTTTACCTACTGTGTGTACGGTATTGTATTCAGTGCTTTAAAATATGTATATTATCCAAAAGAGAGTATACTTTATAATATTCTTCAAAATACCATAACTCCCAGCCAGAAATTTGAAGGAGGGAGGGAGAGAGAGGAAAAATACTAAGCAATTCATAGTATTATAATTGGCACACTTATTTCTAATACTTTTCGTTCTCTTTGTTAAGGCCATTGAAAAACCATTATGACATAATAGAACCTTGTGAACTATTAGCAGCATTTTTATTTTGTTTGACATAGGAACCTCATGTTTTAGGAGGAAAAAAATGAAATCTTTGCCTATCGTATTCTTCATTCACTTATCTAGGTTCATCTACAGTTTAACAAAAAAACACATTGTATTTAGTGTTCAATTTGTCCTTTAGAGAAATAAAAGAGATTTACTGCATGCAAGGATATGGCTGAGATGTGTTTCCTTGAATTACAGTAAAGACTTCCTGTTTCCCTCTAGGTAAATAATATTAATAATAATAATAGGATTATTCTGTGACTTAATAATCTCTATTATCAGAGTTTTTGACCAACCTTCCCCTAACATTTTAATTGTATCCCAATCTCCTACTACCTCCCAGTCCCTTAAACTGAGAGTTTCACAAGGCAAGTACCAGTTGTGTCTACTTATTACTATATCCCTGGTACCCGGCCCGGTGACATGACCATAGTAGGTATTCATTAAATCGAGGTCTTTCATCTCAGACCTATTCACTCATCCACTTTGGCTGTCTTATTATCACCTCCATGCCCTCTCCCAAATAGCAACCTACCTGGGCATCCTCTTTCCCCAACCCATCTTCTTTCTCTACCTGTTATTCATAGGACCCTGAATCCCTGCCAAAGCTGCAAAGGCTTTCTAGGACAAGATTGTTCTTTATTGAGCGATCTATCTCATTCTAAAATCATCAAACACTCACTATTCCAAATGAGAACTTTCACTTGCATCTTAAGTAAATGTCTACATCTACCCAGCATACATATTTTGATTATTGGTACTTTGTTTAGGGTTATCCATTCTCTATATGTTGATCTACTTTGGTACTGGCTCTCTTCAGCTCTCATTCAGTGATTCATTAAAGAAAAAAGATTGATTGCCTAATGACTTGTGAGTATAGAAAAGAAAAAAAGATTGAGAAGCATCTGTTTCATACTAAGACACTCAGCTAGGCACTGAGGGTTCAGTGGTGAACAAGTTCCTTGTGGAGTTTACAATGAAGAGACTGAAACACGCATTTAAACAATTCTAATACCATCATGATAAATGCTAATGATTAGTGGTGACAACTTATGAAGGCAAAGTATGGGGAATAATGAGGCTGCATAATAAATGGAGCTGTCTTAGGCTTAAAAGAAGTCACACAGGGCTTCTATCACTTCTTAAGGAAGTAATATCTGAGCCAGACTCCAAATATGGAGAATTTTAGATTCCACAAAGTGGATACCATGTCTTACTGACTTCAGAGCATCTGACAGACCAAAATTTCTGACCAAAGATGTGCCAGATGCCATAATGTGTGTGTTTGGCTGGCACAAGGCCTGCCCAAGAATTCCCATTTTCCACAGATGTGAGAGCTTTCTCATTTTGGACCTGGAGTCCTGCCGACTTTGGGGTTAGACATAGGTGTCCCATATTGTGCAGATAATAGATCTGAATGATTGACAGAGTTTGTATTGCCTGTGCAGTTAATTGCTCCTCTGCTTTTTGAAAGATTGGGTGACAGATGGTAAACACCTTGACAGCAGATTCCACTGTCAACCATACATGCATGTAGGCAAGTCTGGACTGCTATCAATTTCCCACTAGATTTTTTTGTACTTAGAGACTTATAATTTTTAAGACTTCTTTGCCCTTTTGGCAAGTTTTGTTCCAACTATGGAAAAATTTTCTCTTCTAGGCTTCTATGTTGCAGGAAACTGTTTTGAAAAAAAAGGCAATTTTCATCAGCCCACATGTTCTTGGGTTGATTCAAACCTGGTTAGTGTTGGAGATTTGGTCAGCCTGGGGAAGCTGTGTGCATTTTAATGGGAACAGCATGGCATTCATTACTCACCTGCTTCCCACCATCTGGATTTTCACAGCTCAGCAAGCATGGTAGGCTTCCTGCATATAAGCAGGGAAAGCTTGACTCCTAAGGAGGGTGTGGCTAGGTCCCTTTGAAGTCATAATTTTACAATGAACACCATGAATAAATTGGGGTTGGCATTTCTATCCCAATAAGCTGCTATCATATTTGAATGGTTGAAAAATAATACACCATCTCCATAGCAGGGGAAGGAGGAAAAACACAAACCATCTAAATACTGGGAATCAAGCACATGGGAAGGAAAATTGGTTGTGTGGTAGAGTGATATGGAAATGTGCATGTGAGAGTTTGTGCAAAGATGTTGTAAGGCAAGGGAGTTTCCAACTCAACATGCTTTAGTAACCTGGCCTTGTGCAAAGTGCTATCAGGAAAACAAGGATGGAAAGACGTGTCTAGTAGCATGAATTTAGATGAATATAACAGAAAACTTACTAATATAAGCTTAAACTACAGAGTTTAACAAGTTCTGACATATTCTTTCTTTCTTTTGTTTTTTTTTTTGAAAGGAGAGAAGGAAAGATTAAAAAAAAGTAGTGAAAGAGAGGAAGAAAGGAAGAAAAGGAGGGAGAGAGAATAGGAATGTTGCTTTATTCTAAAAATGAGTATTAATAATGGCCGATCAATATTTCATTTAAACCTCTGAGTCGGTGTGATGTAGTATTGACAAGAATCTATGTTTTGTGTATTTAAAGTGGAGAGCTCTATAATTATTTATTAAGTTTACTTGTTCCGGATCTGAGTTCAAGTCCTGGATATTCTTATTAATTTTCTGTCTCATTGAGTCTAAGTCTCTTTATAGGTCTTATGTATCTGAGTGTTAGGATCATCAGCTCTTATTGTTGCATTGATCCTTTTACCATTATATCTTTGTTGCTTTAAAATCTATTTTATCAGATGCGAGAATTGCAACTCCTGCCTTTTTTAATTATTTATTTATTTATTTTTGCTCTCCATTTAGTTGGTTAATCTTTCTCCATCCCTTTGTTTTGAGTCTTTGTGTATCTTTGCATGTGAAATGGGTCTGGATGTAGCATACTGTTGGGTTTTGGCTGTATCTTTTGTTTGGAGGATTTAGTCGATTTAAATTTAGGATTGCTGCCATTTGATGTTAACCGACTGCTGTATCCATTCTTTGATGTAACTTCTTCTTTATGTTGATGCTCTTTACTTTTTGGTATATTTTTAGAAAGGCTAATACTGGTTGTTCCTTTCTATGTGTAATGCTTCTTTCAGAAGCTCTTGTAAAGCAGGCCTGGTGGTAATAAAATCTCTGAGTACTTGCTTGTTCACAAAGGATTTTATTTTTCCTTCAGTTGTGAAGCTTAGTTTGGCTGGATATGAAATTCTGGGCTGAAAGTTCTGTTCTTTAAGGATGTTGAATATTGGCCCCCACTCTCTTCTGGCTTGTAGGGTTTCTGCTGAGAGATCTGCTGTAAGTCTTCCCTTTGTGGGTAACCTGACCTTTCTCTCTGGCTGCCCTTAGTATTTTCTCCTTCGTTTCAACCCTGGTGAATCTAACAATTATGTGCCTTGGGGTTGCTCTTCTTAAGGAAGATCTTTGTGGTGTTCTCTGTATTACCTGGGGTTGAATATTGTCCTGCTTTGCTAGGTTGAGAAAGTTTTCCTGAATAATATCCTGAAAAGTATTTCCCAACTTGGAGTCATTCTCTCCATTGCATTCAGGTACACCTATCAAACGTAAATTATGTCTTTTCACATAGTCCTATATTTCTTGGAGATTTTGCTCATTCCTTTTTATCCTTTTTTCTCTATTCTTGTCTTCTTGTTTTATTTCCTTAAGTTGATCTTCGACCTCTGATATCCTTTCTTCTGATTGTTCAATTTGAGTGTTTAAACCTGTGCATACTTCTTGGAGTTCCTGTATTGTATTCTTCAGTTCCATTAATTCACTTATATTCCTCTCTAAATTGTCTATTCTCGTTAGAATTTCATCAAACCTTTTTTCAAAGTTCTTAGTTTCTTTACGTTGGGCTACAACATGTTCTTTTAACTCACAGAAGTTTCTTATTATCCACCTTCTGAAGCCTGATTCTGTTAGTGGAATGCACTCGTTCTCCATGAAGCCTTGTTCCCTTGTTGATGAGGAACTGTTATCCTCTGTAGAGGGAGAGGCATTCTGATTTTGAGTATTCTCAGACTTTTTATGCTGGTTTCTTCCCATTGTTGTAAGTTTATCCACCTGTCATCTTTGTAATTACCAACTTTCAAATTAGGTCTCTGCTTGGACATCCAAGTTGTTAATTCCCAGGGCCGAAATATGAGCAACCCACTGCACCGGCCAAAACAGCGGAGTTAAGACTGATGGTGCTTTTCTGCCCGGGAATCTCCAGTCTGGCTTCCTTCTTGAGTCCATAATAGGCGACTGCCTTCCTAGAGCTCCAAATGTTGGACTGAAGGGGAACCAGTCCCGTTTACTCTGCACCAAGAGCTGCCGTGCCGAGGCGCCGGCAAAACCGCTGCGCCGCTACGCTGGCGACCCGTGGGGCTTCTCCACTGTGAATCTTCTGGTCTGTGAGCGACCAAAATTCTTCTGAAAGTGTGGTGTCCTCTCATTCTCTGCACTTTCACTGGGAGCTACAATCCAGAGATGTTAGCGATCAGTCATCTTGGATCGTTCCTCAACATATTCTTTCTTAAGGTAGATTTCAGTTGTTCATTGGTGTCATCAAAGATATTGTCCCATTCTCCCATCTGTCATAGTCAGCTTCTTAGCCTTTTAAAGTCCATAGGCTTATTATTACCTTATGGTCACATGGTGGCTGCCACAGCCCCACATATTGTGAACACATTTAACTACAAACAAAGGCAAGAAGTAAGGAATAGTCCGGCCAGAAGGCCTCCCCTCGCTACTTCCTTTTATTCAGGAAAAAAAAACAATTTCCTGGAATCTCTCTCCCCATCCTGTTTCCCCAGTAGACTTTCCTATATGCCTTATTGGCCAGATCTGGGTCACACAATCACCACTAGCCACAAGGCAGTCTGAAAAGCAAGTATGTGGGTTTTCCAGCCTTTGCAGTGTGACAGTCGGAGGCAGGCAAGGAAGAACGGCACTGAATAGGAGTAACCGACCAAGAGTATCTGCCATGGCACATCACCTGCCATTAATGGGCTTGATCTACAGGTTCAGACTGACATTTAAGCAGTGCTCATTTTTTAACACTGCACTTATGGTTAAGTAGAAAACAGCTCTTGTGATAAGAACTTGGGAATTGGAGCTATTGGACCCTTCTATCTGTATTCTTTCATATAAGAGGTATACCAGCACCGGGTTGAAGATAAAACCAGTATGCACATAATTAATTAAATGAAAGGAAAAGGATTCAGTATCCAAATACCAGACACTGGTTGAATGACAGAGGAAACAATTCTAGATCAGAGAAAAAGAATGTATTATACACAGCAGGTCAGGGATAGCAAGCATGTGGCATGTGTAATCAGAACTGTGTATTTACTACGTCTGTCTTTGGACCAAACTAAATGAGTGTGAGAAGTAGTGTCGAGTTAAGAAGGTAATGCTATTGAATAAGGAACTCAAACGTAGTTCCTTTTAAAGACAAGGGCATAGGTAAAAAGGTAGAATACTATTTTGCATAACCTAGTTTGTGGTACAGACTGGCAAAAGTGTATTGATGAATGTTTTGAGCTCCATACCACTCAAACAGAATCCCAAACAGTAATAACATCTAGACAATCAGATTTTTTTAAAAATCTTTGAAAAAATGCTCATCATCACTGGTCATTAGAGAGATGCAAATCAAAACCACATTGAGATACCATCTCATGCCAGTTAGAATGGCGATCATTAAAAAATCTGGAGACAACAGATGCTGGAGAGGATGTGGAGAAATAGGAACACTCTTACACTGTTGGTGGGAGTGTAAATTAGTTCAACCATTGTGGAAGACAGTGTGGCGATTCCTCAAGGACCTAGAAATAGAAATTCCATTTGACCCAGCAATCCCTTTACTGGGTATATATCCAAAGGACTATAAATCGTTCTACTATAAGGACACATGCACACGAATGTTCATTGCAGCACTGTTTACAATAGCAAAGATCTGGAACCAACCCAAATGCCCATCGATGATAGACTGGACTGGGAAAATGTGGCACATATACACCATGGAATATTATGCAGCAATCAAAAATGATGAGTTTTTGTCCTTTGTAAGGACATGGATGAATCTGGAGAACATCATTCTCAGCAAACTGACACAAGAACAGAAAAGGAAATACTGCATATTCTCACTCATAGGTGGGTGATGAACAATGAGAACACATGGACACAGGGAGGGGGTCTACTACACACTGGGGTCTATTGGGGGGGAATGGGGGAGGGACAGTGGGGGGACTGGGGAGGGATAGCCTGGGGAGAAATGCCAGGTGTGGGTGAAGGGGAGGAAGGCAGCAAAACACACTGCCATGTGTGTACCTATGCAACTGTCTTGCACGTTCTGCACATGTACCCCAAAACCTATAATGCAATAAAAATTAAAAAAAAATCTTTGATTCTGTGTACTAACAAAATAATTATCGGTGCCAAATCAAGTTGAGTCTTATCAATAGAGACCAGTAGTATTAAACCTCTGTATCAGCACAGTATTTTTAACTCTTACAGCTCTTATATCTATCAGTTCAGTTTATTCCCATAATTTTACTTATTTTGGAAGAAATGTCCACTTAAAAGAGCAGTATGAAGGAACTTTCTGGGGTTAAGGGAATTGTTCTATATCATGATAGTGGTTGTGGACACATGGCTCTATATATTTGTCAAAACTTGTAGAACTGGATGCCACACAAAGTGAATTTTAGTATATATGTATATACATATATGTATCTATGCAAACACATATACATAGATATGCAGATATATAGGTTTTCTTTTCTTTTTCTTTTTTTTTTTTTTTTTGATACCAAGTCTGACTCTGCTGCCAAGGTGTGAGTGCAGTGGCACAATCTTAGCTCACTGGAACTTCCACCTCCCAGGGTCAAGTGATCCTTCCACCTCAGCCTCCCAAGGAGTTGGGACCACAGACATATCCCACCATGCCCAGCTAATTTTTTGTATTTTTGGTAGAAACAGGATTTCACCATACTACCCAGGTTGGTCTCAAACTCCTGAGCTCAAGCAATCCACCTGCTGAGCCTCCCAAAGTGCTGAGATTACATGGTGTGTGAACCACCATGCCCAGCCTATATACAAATTTTAAATTTGCACAGGGAGCAAGAGACCCATCTGAGGCTCAGCCCTAGCCCTCAGCCTACCCATCAGGGAGTTGGCTGCCTGAGGACCCCCCTTACTCATGACTCCAGCTACAAAACAATTCAATTGCTTTTTTTTTGTCCAAGAGAAAACCTCAGCTAGCTCTGCCAAAAAAGAAAAGAAAAGATAAATTCTGAAATGAAAACACTTTGACAAAATTACAATCATTTGACATAAACTCTTTTATTGACTAATTCTTTTCAAATTTTATGACATATTAACATCTTTCAGCAAGGTCATCTTGACATCATCCCAGTAGGAGTATTTGGGTTTGGCCATAACCAGACTTCTTTCCTGTCCCCTCCCCAACCCTCTATTTGTGGAAAATATGCTCAAATGCACTATTTCAGTTATCAAAACTTACCAAAGTAAACCTTATCAGAGAAAATAGATGCTAACTTTGGACTGTGAACCAGGACCCAAGAAGGAGACTATAGTTTTACATGGATGGGAGGAACAATTGTAATTCCCACCAGGATGCCTAAGAATCCCATTTGTTTAATAATCCACAAAGTAGTCAATGCCAGTCTAGCTAGAAGCCTCTGTACTGAGATGACAAATGATACACATCCTACCTCCCCCACCCCAGATTTATTACCCATTAATCATGGCACCCCAGCATAGAAGTGACCCCGCAAAAACCTTCTCAACACAAACCTGGTAACTATGACTATTTCACCATTGTCATCCACTATGAAATCTATTTTCCATTCTTGTCTTAGCAGAGGGAAAACACTACCAAAACCCAATCCAATCGTTGGAAATAGAGCCAAGTATTGAGTGGGCAGAACTAGTCAGCTGATACAAGTAGGGTAAATGACTTTATGATATTATCTACCAAATGTTTCTTAGATGAAAGATAAAACATTTAATGGGCTCTGAAAGCTAAATTGCATTACCCTTTCATTTCGATCTCTATGATTGATGTTGAGAGGTCAGTGCTAGTGACCTGGTCAGTAAGATGTTTCAACTGTAGACTTTGAGTTTAGATCCTAAGTTTTAGATCCTAAATCTAAACTGAGCCACCATTTTATCAAAACAGTCACCCTACTATGTGAACTATACATCCCCTAATAATCCAGGTGCCTGCCTCAACTTAATCCTCTGGCATTGCATAGACTCCAGCCTGGCATGATACTGCAAAAGACTAGAGATAAACTAGGAGATTGATCTATTTCCATGAGCTTCACAATCATTAGCCTCACAAGAATATCATTGTTAAGTCAATATCTGTTATTCAGGTAAATGATACTTTGTGTATGAAATTACCAGTCTGGAACTTTTTTTTTTTTTGAGACAGAGTCTTGCTCTGTTGCTAGGCTGTAGCACAGTGGCACAGTCTTGGCTAACTGCAACCTCTGCCTCCTGGGTTCAAGCGATTCTTCTGCCTCAGCCTCCCAAGTAGCTGGGACTACAGGTGCATGCCAAAACAAAAAAAAAAAAACCTCAGCCTTAATAATGCCTATTGAGCTAGAAATGGGGTTACCAGGCCACCTATCTTGTGGAAATTAAATCAGCACAAATAGATTTGGACTAGGGCAAACTTCACAACACCCAAGGTTTCCTTTAAAAATCATTTTAACTACATTTGACCTCTCTAGTTGTTTTTGGCTTTTGTTTTTAGTCAATGTGTACTTTATCCACATCTACATAGAACAGAGGAAAAATGCTCAAATTTATAATTTCTTGATCAACAGCATGATTAGCCTGAGCATTTAATGAAATGTGGAATTGTCATATAAACTTATAATTTAAAGGTGAAAACCGTGTTGAACTTGATGAGTTGATTTCTGTTGGCCATGATTTCCAATGACATTATTATCTCTAAACTTGCTGCCTTATTATTACTATTTCCTCTTTCCATATCACAAAATTATTTGATCTTGAGCAGTATATTTTTCAGTTTACACTGCCTTACCAAAGAGCATGCTAAAAACACAAGAGTGTTTGTATCAGAAGTTTCGGTATCTTGAAATTGGAATGTAGAGTGATTCATGAGTTTTGCATCAATTATTAAACAGTCATAGATGAAGATATGCAGAGATGGATGGGGCAGTAAAGTATTCCAGTTACACCTACTGGCTTAGCAATGATAAATGAGTCAGGAAACACAAAAGTTCAAAACAAGTATTAACTTGAGCTGCCATGGCATATTCTCTGAAGGGAAGTAGACAATGGCGTGATATAAACAGGTTCATGTACAGAGCAGTTGGCTAGTAGAATTAAAATAAAGATAAGGTCTTTGCAAGAGAACTAAGAAATTTCAGAATCCTGCCATGCAAATAACCCTTTCTCTTACAAGGTTCTTGAGGGAAACATAGTATTGAAGAACAATAACACTTGGAAAACAAAGGAAGTATTTTTATTACCTGGGACAATGCCTAATATTCCAAAATGCAGAATTATAATAATACTGGCTTAAATCATGTGACTTTGACTTGCACTTGAATCCTGCCTTGTTTTGACTTGCATGGATCTTAAAGTGAAAATAAAGACAATTTCAGAGTCTAGGAAGAAAGACAATGTATGTGTCATCTCCTGGGAAAGCACATGTTATTGCCCTTGAAGTGACATCTTCTTGGCAACTGAGCCAAGAGCTCACATTGGGAAAAGCTACTTACTTCTCTTCTGATACCCAACTTCACCAAAAGGAAAGGCCCATCTTTAGTTCTCTTTGTAAGGACCTTGAAGACCACCCAGAACTCTAGCGTTCTGCATTAATCACTGCCCAGTGAAAGGGCATAGACAGCATGTAAGCACAACCTTAGAAAGGAGCTCTAAGACAAGAGCTGGGCATTGTAAACCTCAGGCCTGGCTCCCACCAACCTCTCATTATTTCCCAATACTCTTTCTTTATGAGAAATGTTTGTGTTTGAGCAGTTCGAGAGCCTTGAACTGGACCAGTCTTTGTGCTAAACCAAAGACCAAAAGTGAAAAGCAATAGCCATTCCCGTTTCTGGCTCTACCCAAATTGGGAAGTCCCATGAAGAACCCTTTGCTAATGACTCGTTGAAAAGCCAGAAGCATGGTTAATGTTAGAAGCATAACTTGGCACTGGTACTTTTCAAGCAGGGCAATCTGAGGCAACTGCAAATGTTAAGTAGATGCCTTCTCTCTTCTAAACATGGGAGTAGTTTGCTGAGATGGGCAAATGATAACAAAGGAAAGTGGTCAAATAACTCACTTGAGGTGTCTGGCTTTCTCACTGACTGGACTTTCTTCTCAATTCACGGGCATTGGTTGCATAAATGAACCTTCTAAACTTATATCTGGAACTTAGTAACCATATTGCTTATTTTGTGTTTCCTTAAAGTAGCATTCATTGGAGGAGTCTTCTTGAAAAAATGAACTAGATTTCCAGTTAAGAGCATCAGTAATGGAATGGGGTAGTCTATTCCAAATGAAGACTCTATAGACTAGAAGTCATAAACTGATGATCCACAAACTATATTCAGCCCACAGATATATGATTAATTTGTTCATTCTCATGGCAATAAAAAAATACTTGCCAATTATATAAACTTTAAGAGATTTTTGCATAGAAGTCTGATTTCCACCTTCCTATATATATTTTAAAAATTAGAACATCAGGCAATACATGCAACATTTCATGCCCCCAATCAGCTTAAGCTGAACAGCCACTTTCCCCTTTAAAGAAGACAGTCTTTCTAGTTGACCTGCTTTACTTCATCTATGTTATTTCATGGCCCTGTAGGGCTTTGAATTTGCGATCTGTGAGGTCAGTTATCTAAGAAGCCAAACAAGAAATTGAGAATTGTTCTTTTAAATATGTCTAGCTTGAAAGTGACCTAGGTTTAAGCCTTACTTTTATTAACTTCTGCATGAAGAGTGACCATGAGGAGCATTTTCATACATGGAAAAGGACAGTTATATGTGAAGTGGAGAATTTTACACTACATACCTGAACAAATCAGGCATACAAAGAAAATCCTGAAATGATGATATAAAAGTAATATTCCAGGTCGGAATTACTCGGGGTAATTGCCTTAGTTTTCCACCTCACTGTTTCCCCTTTGCTTTTCTTACATAGACATTATCTTCAGAATGTTCCTGTCAAAGGCCATAGTCATAATTCCCGTGCTTCTTTTTTTTTTTATTTTACCTCATTTGTACTCTTAGCAGCAATTGTTGGAGCCCTGCAGGGGAATAATTGTGGGGGAATTAACCTCTGACATTTTTCTAAAAATAGCCCTAATAAATCCAATCATAGGTAATTTACCTGTCCGTGTTCCTCTGGGGGTAACCAGCATGGAAGAAAGACTTGGCAGGCTGGCATTCCTTCGGCAATTATCTGTGATCTGAGTTCCTGGTGCCTGTGCATTTTCTCCGATTAGAAATACAGAGTACAAATTGCCCTCACTTCTCTGCCCTTACGACCTTGTTTTCTCAGTGCGCTTTTCCTGGGGTTGAAATAAGGCACGCTCTTCCAAAAGGATGTGTCGAGCTCATAAGAAAAGGAGGGGCACGGGTCAAGCAGGAGCATTCATCAGTTCCTTCCTTGAATTCGTGACTCGTGGAGTTTTCCCAATGATCTCTTTGTGCTCTATTCCTCCATTTTCCGTGTCTGAGCTTCAAGTATCCTAACCTCGCTTCATCACAGCCCCCAGCCCTGATGTGAGCAGCCACAACTGAAACCTGTGTGGGGAAGATTCTTGGATGGCATAAAGGCCATGGGTGCACAAAGTGTTTGTCGCTGGTAGAAATTATCAAAGAAAATCGCCATTTCCATCTGCCATCATGAAGTAATTTTCTCTTACTTAAAACAAAAGGGTCTAAATGTGCTTTTCCTTTTGTTCTCTCCAGATGTTCCAGGAGACCACAGTGCAGTGTGGGCATCTAGGAAATTTATTTCCCAAGTGCCACTTCTAGTGGCATTTAAAATCTAGAACATAACATCCTTTTAAATTCCACTGCAGAGTCAAAGCCCTAAGCCCTTAAATGCACAGAAAAGTATGTCTATTATCTATCCTTTCAAAGTAAGTGTGCAGTTACTTAAATTGCCTTTGTCTTCTTCTTTGCAGCTGACATTATCTCTACGGTAGAATTCAACCACACAGGAGAATTACTAGCGACAGGGGACAAGGGGGGTCGGGTTGTAATATTTCAACGAGAGCAGGAGGTAAGTGGTGGTGAATGCAAAATGCCCATTTCTTCTCTTTTTAAAGGAGGCCTCCTACTGTTCCTTAATCTTTATGTGTCTCCCTTAACCCTGCTACTTCGCTTGAAAACTAAAAACTGCCAAAAAGTCATTAACATCAACATTCAGACTCATAAAATCCCCATTAAAGAGAGCCTTTTCTGGGCCTGGCCTTATCTTTCTAAACCCGAATGTTATACCTTCAAAACAACTTCACCATGTGAGAAACACGGGTGCTTGTTGAGCATAACTCCTCCTTTTTCAGTGGGATCTGTCATAGAGCCATTGAAATTCAGTCTCCCTTCATTTCAGGTCCTGCCAGAATACATAGGAGTTAAAAAACATAGTTTATTTCCCAACAGATGTGAAGAGGACAACTTGGGTTGGGAGAGAAGAAAATGATAGCTCACCTCACCAAAGGGAGTAAAAGGCCACAAACTGGCATTTGAGTAAAGCATATGATACACATCACTGTGTCACTGTAGGTGACACAAAGGGCCCTGGAGCTGAGTGCTACATATAGGATCATTTCTGAGCAAGAGTTCTAACTTCCAGTGACTCTCATAAGCCCATTTCTTCCTGAGACATGAGTTCCACTAGGAATTGTTTCTCTTTTTCATATAAATTGAGTTTTTTGGTGTCTGCTTCTGTTTGACAGCATGGAATTATGGCCCAATTTGATTTCCTTGGCCTCCCCTGGCATGGTCTTGGAGCTTCCAGCAGGCCAGTCTGTGTTCTAGTAACTCCCCCATCTGCCACTGCCTGCCTCTGAGATTCACCGGGCACTGGGGAAGCATGAGGGAGGCCCAGTGTGAGAGAAAGGTTTCACAAGAGACTTCCCTAGCAATTTAAAGCCTGCTTTGTGCCTCAAAGCCATTTGCGTTACACCTCCCCTCAAAAAAGGAAAGCCTCATTTAGAGGTGATATATTTGGTAATTGCACATTATTTGCAATTAATTTCTATAAGGGCATCGTAATCCCTCGGGGTTCTGTATAAATTCAAGTGTTCAGCATTAAATCAGGCATCCAGCCTATTCCATTGGCCCTGGAAACACGAAAATGTGGTTGGCAAGTAGAAACTAATAGCTCTTCGTGACCTGGAATTTTTCCTGCTTTTCCAGAACTGCCTAGTGCTAATTGGTCTGGCACATACTACACACACTTGACAGTCTGATTTGGATGGTAGCAAATCAACACTCCTATAAATTTATTGTTAAGGTGGACTGGCTCTCTCTGCAAATAAGCAGGATAGTACCAAGTATGTCAGGATTTAAAGTCTTTTGAACATTGATTTTCGAACCTCCTTTTCCAGCTTTTCCTTAAAAAAAAAAAAAAACCCAATTAGGTTCGCAGTGATGATAAAGAGGAACCAGAGGAGCTATTTAGCATAAATTACCCAAGGCAGCATGTTGCCAGTAATATTCTGCTCTACATTTTCCGTTAGCTATTTATAGGTTTCACCTATTTTAATTTAGTGATATATTTGGGAAGCCTGATTCAGTCATAGAATGATGGGGGACACATTTTCTAAAGCCGGGTAGTTTTGTTCAATAAAAAATAAATATCAGTGAGGATAAAGAACCTGCAGTTAACACTTGTTAAGCTTTGTGGCCAGTCTTAGAATTAAAACGAGCACTAAATCTGAGAAACAAACCCATGTGACATCATCTAAGGCAGACCTGCTGTTGACTTCGGCGGGTGAACTCCAGGAGTGAATTCCCAGGAGGCACACACCAAGAGAGTCTGCACAAATACATTTCACACCCAGGGTTCAGCACTATCACCAGTTCATAAGCTGAGATTTGGGTTTGAATGCTTTATATCCACCTAGGAATATACATTTGAAAATTAAGCCTTTTATTAAGAGTCAGGCTTTTATAACAAATGTTTAGTAAGACTCAGATTTGAATTTTTGAACAGTTTTTCAAAGCCTGCATCTTGAAGCTCTTGGTAATAAGGACCTAAAATATCCAAAATAAAACCTCCCTTTTCGTTTTCCTCTTCTTCTCCTTCTTTCTTTCATATTCTGTTTTTTTCTCCTCTCTCCCTTTCTTTTTTTTCCTTCCCCTTTCTGCAGACCCTTGCCCTTGTGCTTAATTTTCTCGTCATGTATGTAGTCCCTGCTGTTTGTTCATTGTATAATCAGTGCTAGAGGAAAGCCAAGAGGTAAAGTCTCAGCATTCCTTAATGATGCAGGTAGCATCCCTGAGCTCCTGTCTGCTTTGTCACTCATGTTGGAAAAAAAAAGGAGCAGGGGCATATCTGATGCCCAAATCTGCTCCTTATGAGCTGTGAGACCTTGGGGATGTCATTTACTATCTGAGCCTCTTTTGTCTATTTCCTTGCCCCATGTACTTTAGAGATTTCAGGAGAATCAGATGAGATCTTAAAAGTCCAATGAAAGTCGCAGATGCTACAACTTTGAACTCTCTGTAAGGGGTCAATATAAATATTTATGAAGGCCACTGTGGGATGGCTCACTCTGAAGGGTGACTGCAGCATCTGTTAGGATGCAAAAGAAAATATTAGAAGTTCCATTTATATTGATTTTAAAATTTTGTTCTATTTTAATATATTTCTATGTATATATTTTATATGCTATATGATAGTACAGAAGTTCATGTGTATAATTTTATATGTGTATATATTATATATATTTTATATGTATATATATTTTATATGTGTATATATTATATATTATATATGTGTGTATATATTTTATCTATAAATGTGTATGTATATTTCATATATGTGTGTGTGTGTGCACGTGTGTGTGTATTTCAGAGGTGCCAGTGGCTATCATGGCCCTGCCCTCATTCCACCCCTAATGACTAGGCTGGGAAAAAAGGGAGTTGGTGAGTTTTGTAGTTGGCCAGCCTGATTTAATCTTGTGTGTATTTTTTTCCTTTGCTACAGAGTAAAAATCAGATTCATCGTAGGGGTGAATACAATGTTTACAGCACATTCCAGAGCCATGAACCCGAGTTCGATTACCTGAAGAGTTTAGAAATAGAAGAAAAAATCAATAAAATAAGATGGCTCCCCCAGCAGAATGCAGCTTACTTTCTTCTGTCTACTAATGGTAGGTGGAAGTGACTTTTCCTGTTTGGTATTTTCAGAGATGCAGTCAGCATCTACATATTTCAATCTATATATATATAGTCAGCAACTATATATTTCAGTCTCTCTTAGCCTCAGTTTTCCTTTGAACCATACAGGTTGTTGAAAAACTTAGAAATAACATTTTCAAGATGCTTAGCAGAGTGCCTGGCACACACAGATTAGGCCCTCACTAAATAGTAACTATTATTTTTAAAAATATCAAATTTATGACCCAATTATGTGAGGCCCATTATCTGCAGTTTTCAACTATTGCAGATTATTTGCAGGTGTTTTAGGAATGCGACTTCCTGTCTTAAGATTCACTGAATGTTATTCTGGGAATACATTTCAGGATACTCAACATGCTGTCTCTGTAAGGTTGGCATGTTGAATAGAAGTTATTAATCCCTGAATATATTTTAGGGTCTGTAAAGCAGATGGCTCTATGTCTGTCTGACAAAAATTAAGTTGTAAGATAGGAGCACAAGTCAAGAAGAGATAGGAACTTTATCAAAAAACTGATCAAGAAAGGATTTTCTTCACTATCTCCCTCCATACTTATACCCTTTGTTGGATGAGAAGGAGTTGATATAAATAGGTCAGAGAGAGAAAATGTTGGATATTGAATAAAGAGACAAATTACATAATCACTGGGTAAGTCTTTATATATGGGAATTACCTAACCTCCAGGTTCTTAAATCCTTGCTCAAAGAAGCTATCTAAGCTCAAAACAACTTGGCATAAAGTCATATGGTGCTAAAGTCAAAGGGTGCTAGTTGAATAGCATAACAATTAAGAGGATTCGTATTTAAAAATTAAACATCCTTTCCCAAGAAAACGAGTTGGAGAATGATTCATTTTATCTCATATATGAGTCTATGAGAAATATACATTTTAATTTAAATTGAGAAGCAAGAAGCAAGGTATTTAAAAAGAAAGAGAAATGTTCATATTTCCAGTGAAAAA
The DNA here is from genome assembly GCA_031835075.1 of Saguinus oedipus. NCBI lineage: Eukaryota > Metazoa > Chordata > Mammalia > Primates > Cebidae > Saguinus > Saguinus oedipus. Next base: position 24,048,320 of record CM063170.1, read on the forward strand.
ATACAGTGTAAATAATGTGATCAAACATATACTAGTATTTTTAAAGACTGGAAGGAAATACACCATAAGGTTCATCATGATTAATTTTTGTATAGTATGGGTAACTTGTGAATTTGCTCCTTTTATCATTATAACTTGTAAAGTTTTTACAATGAGTCTTATATTAATCTTAGGAAAAAAGGGGGAAGTTATTTAATGCATTTGAATCCCAAATCTCTCAAATATAAAGCCATCATAGAAGTCTAAAAAATGACAATTCAGAAGCAGCTGGTTTAGGGTTAGCCAAGCATATCCCATCTCCTCATGACCACGCCTCTCCTCATCTGTTTTTCCAGACTCCAAGCAGTTTGATTCTTTCTCAGAACTATATTTATTGTTCTGTTTACGTTTTGCAATCCGGATTTCTTGGAAGCCAAACCACATACATTTGTTTCAATTTCTTTTCTTTTAATTTTACTATTTAAGTTTCACTAACAGGCTTTGCAGATTCAACACTATTCAGAATAAAAGAGACTTCTGATGATTTTGACTTAATTACTTCAGGCAGAGAAAACATGTCTAATTGTCTTCTATAGCTAACTAACCTTATATTATGAAATTTAGCCTATTGATTATTGCAGTGAAACTCAAGGACTTACTAACTACTTTGTTGGGGAGATGGAAAAGAAATCAGTGAAATGCAATGAAGATTAATTATATAGCATAATATTCTGTTAATTGAGTTTTTAAATAGTTTTTTGATTAACAAAGATATTATCTTCCCATTTGGGATACTATTTCATATGCCAACAGCATCTCAAAATGATTCTTCTAAGAAAAATTCCCAGGTTCTTATGTAATTTTCTTTTTTATACTAATATTGAGGTTGAGAATCCCCCTTAGGCCAAATAGGTTAACATGCAAAAATTAATGGAAGACAATTGGAATTACTGTACAAAAGAGAAAATGAAGACAGATGATAAGATTGTGTTTAAAAGCTGCCGCAAGTGATGATAAACTACTCAGAGAACCAGTGAGAAGAAAGAAAAAGTCATTACTCACATTAACAGCCACATGTTCCTTAGACTCTTTTATTCACAAAGCTTCAAGACACTGAGTCAAGAAAAATAGTGTGATAATAAAGTCAGGAATGACTCCAGGCAACCCAACCATGGGGAATTGGATTGAATTCACCATCAATTATCTTTAGGAAAATACACTTCTTACCTTCTTATAGTTGGGAACAGTTTTTACTTTCTGCTAGAATATATTTTCAACCTTAAAATTTTAATAAAAAATTAAACCAACATTCTATTGTGAATCTAGACTCTCAAATTATTTACCACATGAAAACACATTGTTTTACCTCATTTTCTACTTCCACTTTAATACCTACAATGAGAAGGGGAGGTATACTGAATTTGTTTTTCTTGCTATGAAATTAGTACACATTCATTGTAAAAAAAAAAAAAAAATACAGAAAAACATATATAATAAAAGTGTTCCCATCCAGAGACAACTACTGTTAACGTTTTTTAAAGAAAAAGTCAAAAAGACATGAATATACCCCAAAACCTATAATGCAATAAAAATTAAAAAAAAAAAAAGACATGAATAAATCTGTTTCTTTCTTAACAGAAATAGGATATATTCTGCAAACTCTTTTGTAACCAGATTTTTATTAACATAACATTTAATAATATAATATCTCCCCAATTGCTAAATATTCTAAAATACCATAATGACCACATAGTATTCCTTGTATGATTCCTCTGTGCTTTACTAGTAAGCCTCCTACTATTAGTCCTTTAGCTGTTAACAAATTCTCACTATTATAAATCATATATACTATAATGTAATAGTATACATAACATATTCGATCCTTACAAATATATTTGCAGGGATAGATGTTGGTATAAATAAATATGACTAGGCAAATGCATACTATAAACTAAGTATGCCATATTATGCTTACTAAAAACAATTATATAATTGTATATATCAACATAAAAAAGAATCACAAAATTTTATAATAGTTATCTCTATGTAGTAGAATTAAGGGAGGTTTTCTTTACCTTTATGATTATTTTAATAACCATTCCATGTGCCACTTGTATAATAAAAAGAAGGAAATAAAATGAGAAAATACAAAATCTATATATGCAATAATATAAATTTATATTCTCCCCAGAAAGTACATAGAGAAAGTAGTATAGGGATTTATGCAAAATATTGATGATCATCCCTGACTAGAGAGGTTGTAGGTGATTTTTATTCTTTATTTTATACCCATGATTTCTCTGTTTCTCTGTATAGCAACTTATCATTCATGATTAGAAAAATATACAGTGTTAACTTTGCAAATGGGATAGGATACATTCCAAACCCAAGCAACGAAAAATATTTAGTATTAAAATTTACTAACTCTTGGGATGCTCTAAGCCACAGCCGATGAAGAGCTAATCACATGACTGTATAAATATGGCCCAAGTTCATTTTCTCACCCTGAAAAGCAGTTCAGTATACAGCAGGAACTCCATTTGCTCCAGCACAAGCCAGGGTGACTGCACGATTCAGAGCACACAAATCATACACTTAGCAGCCTTGCCAGTGTGTCAGACATGAGCAGCCCGAGTGATGCCCAGATACGAGAAAATGGGGCACTTATTTGCTGCTGAAAGCCCACTTCACAATGTGGTGCATTAAGACCTCTAAGAATAAGGCATTTGTTTCTGGCAGCTTCAAGGCAAATGGAACTGTGATCCACATATCCTGCTTTGAAGATCTGTCCCCCTGAAGGCATGAGAATTGAGAGGTGATGGCAGGAAGTCAGGTGAGGAGTAGTGGAGGAGTGAAGCAAGGGGCAAAAAAGGAAGGAAATCCTAGAGGGACAGCTTTTCTCCCCTGACAGTGTTTACAGAGAAGAAATAGTACGTGCTGACATCATCAAGGGATGAAGCTAAAGCTGTCAGAGCAACATGTTATTATGGCAGAATAGTTGCCCGATTTGCTAATTCTGATAAAAGCTGTGATTTGTGGACCATTATTAGAAGCCTAACACTGTGTTAAACACTCTACATGCTGTGATTTATTTAATCCTCATAACAGCCCCATGAGAAAGATACTATTTCTCCAGTTTACAAATAAAGAAACTGAGGCACAAAGAAACCATCTTTCTTTGTAAGAATGAACTATGTAGGATATACTCATACTAAAGAAATTATTTTTTGCTTATCTGAAGTTCAAACTTAACTGGGTATTCTGTACTTTTTTCTTGCTAAATCTGGCAGTCCTACTTGTTGCTTAAGAAATACTAGTTTTGGTCGGGTGTGATGGCTCATGCCTGTAATCCCAAAACTTTGGGAGGCAAAGGCGGGCAGATTGCTTAAGGCTGGGAGTTCGAGACTACCCTGGGCAACATGCCAAAACCTTGTCTCTATATAAAAAAAAAAAAAATCACTGGGTGTGGTGGTGTGTGCCTGTGGTCTTGGCTACTCTGGAGACTGAGATGAAAGAATCACCTGAGTCCAGGAAGTTGAGGATGCAGTGAGCCATGACCATGCCACTGTACTGTACTCCAACCTGGGTGACAGAGTGAGACCCTATCTCAAAAAAAAAAGGAAGAAGAGAGGAAGGGAAGGAAGAAAGGAAAGAAGGAAGGAAAAAAGGGAGGGAAGGATGGATGGATGGACGAACGGACAGACTAGTTATGTACCTACTGTGTGGGAACCCCTGTCCTTGGCCATGTGGCTGGTGTCAGAGTGGGGATTAGGCCCAAGGTTGTCTGATTCCAAAGCCTAGCTTGTGCAGAATAGAGGAAGATACAAAGAAGGCAACTAAGTTTCTGCCTTCCAAAAGATATGTTAAAATAAGTATAAAAAAAGTACATTGGATCTGATCAGGAAAGCCCACCAAGGTGTGTGGATTGGATGGACGGACGAACGGACATCAGCAGACAAATCAGCAGACATGATTTGTTTGGCCTGAACATGTCTCTTTAAAAAATGGAATTACAAGCCTGCGTGTGGGGCAGGCCATTCCAGCTTCACAGATCCTTTAGCCATTTTTACTCATTTCTTTGGCCTGCATGACCCCTCTAGAGATGGGAGTGCTCATGGGAGTTCTGTAAGGATGAGAGTTCTCTGTTTCAATGCTATGGAGAATGGCTGGTGTCATCAAGTCGTATAAAGTGCTGGGGTGATACAAAGGTGAGAAAGATAGTTTCCAGCTGGCGACTCCATAAAGGCAGCAAAAGGAAAGGAGTATTTTGATGTATCTCCTTACCATTTTATTTCCCTAAATATTGCTGGAAATATGCACTGTGTAAATAGATGAGATTTGTTCATTTGCCCTACTAATGTTTATTGAGCAGCTACTATGTGCCAGGCACTGTTTTGGGTGCTGGTGGTACAGTGATAAACAGTCTCTACCTTCAACAATGTTATACTCTAATGAGAGAGACAGATAGTTATTTGATAAATAATCAACCAATTGTCAGGTAGTAAAAAGTATTATGAAGAAAAATAAAGCAGGAGAGAGGAGATAGAGAATGGTTCTGAAGACAGCATTTTTAGGTAGGTTTTACATAAGCCTCTCTAAGGTTGGGATGCAAACAGCAAGAGCAAAGTGAAGGAGCAAATTACATTAAAAAAGAGGGTAAAGTGCTTTCCTGGCAGAAGACATAGCAAGTGCAAAGGCCCCGAGGCCGGAGTAGCTTAATACGTACCAGGAGCAGTAGGGAGGCTGTGTGGCAGAACCACAGTGAATGAGCAGGGAGAGGGTGGACAGAGAGATCAGAAAGGTGTAGAAAGTGGAGAGGGCAGGTCATCAAGGGCCTTTTAGGACATGGTGAGGAAAATATGTCAGTGAGGTGGGATGCTAAAATAGGGATAATTAATAGCACATACCTCCAGAGTCATGACTGTTAAACCAGTTTCTCATGTAAAATGCTTAGTTCCATTGTAAGCTCTGTGTATGTCGCTTCTCTTATTATTCAATGTTCTATAAATGCTTCTATTGAATGAGCTAAATTAAAGTATAAGCTATAGATTTAAGAGCCCATTGTCAGGGAAAACCATTTGTCCCAGTATAATATATGTTTTTGTTTTGAAATATGAGCTCTGCCTTTAAATAACGTGGGAGTTATACATAGCAACCCTTTACATGAGCCAGCTTTTGTAGCAATTCTGTCCATACTTACCTCTTCCTCTCCCAGCTGCCCCCAGGAAAACTCCCTTATAAGCTTGCTTTTCACTGTAATTCTGATTCAATCTGGTTGCCCACTACAGATAAAACTGTGAAGCTGTGGAAAGTCAGCGAGCGTGATAAGAGGCCAGAAGGCTACAATCTGAAAGATGAGGAGGGCCGGCTCCGGGATCCTGCCACCATCACAACTCTGCGGGTGAGTGCACGTGGCTGCGCTGGCCACCACGATAAGGGGCAGGTCTCCTAAGGTTGGCCATGTGCTGGTTGTTACTGTAGGTTGCAACTGTAATGGGCCAGTGAGGGAACATAGGCAGAGACTCAGCCTACCCCAGTCTCTCTCCGGTGGCAGATGGAGGAGCAGGAAAGGTGCCAAGCCCTCTAATGACTACAAATCCATGCTTTTCCTTTTGTCCCAGAAGACTTGCCCACATGGCCACTGCCAGACGTTACTATAATCTTAGCCTCTGTTGTTCACATTATCTAAAATGTCTTGAGCACCTTCTGTACTCAAGGTACAGGGATGAGAACCCAGATGGCAAGTTGCAGTCTTGTGATTTAGAACACAAACTTAATCATCTGACAGACCTGGCTTCAAATGCTACCACTCACCCAAATTTTCCAGTAGTCACTTAACCTTTTTGAGCTTTCAACATGCAAGTTATTTTTAGTTTCTCCATCTGCAAAACAGCGAACACAGTACCTACTGCTCATGGACTTATGAGGAAGAAATGCAAGAAGATAGAAAACCCTTCCTCTATGGCTGGTCCTCAATATATGGTCTCTACTCAGTCTGAGTAGCTTCCCTCCTGCTCTTCAGACATACATAGTCTGATAAAGAAAGAGGATTTGTAAGGCTAATATGGAAGTGATTATGGCATTAAATATAGTAAGAGGAATGCACTGAGTGTTGGAGAATTGCAGTTTGATTAAAGGAGGAAGAAATTACCTGTGGTTGTTGGAGACCAGAAAAGTTCTCATAGGGAAGTGGCATTAAAAACAGATTTCTCAAGGTGAACTTTCAAGGGAAGTTCTATAGATGTCAGGTAAAGTGGTTTAGGACTGGATGATGAGTTCAGTTTTGAACACGTTCAATGTGAGCTGTAAAGCAGCCTCATGTTGATATACCCTAGCCCCAAGGGACTTGTAAAACTGTATAAAATATGTGATTTCAGACACCAGCAGCTCTACCTACGAAAGACCAGAAAGTAAGAAGGGAGACAGTGAAGTAAATGTGAGGAAAAGAGGTTCTTGCCCTATGTTTGAAAGGTGAAATGAGATAGTCATTGTATGTTTGATTAGCTCACTTGTTTATTTGTTCAATAATTCATTTATGGATATACCTGCTTATTCAGCAGTTGCTTTTTGAATGTAGACGCTTTGATGACCACATGCTAGACTATTAGGTATTTACCCTGTACTAATGGGCACATGGTCTTCAGCTGAGCTGCTTCAGAGCCAACAAGCATTGGTGATGCTGTTTTCTTCATCAGCTTATACCTTCAACTCTGGAGAACCTCCATGCAAGTCCACCTTATCAGACTGGGTGGAAGCGGCAACAGCCTTGATGCTCTGAATGTGCAGGGGTTTGGGAGGCTGGAAAATAGGGTAGTGAAGAGTATTAACACTGAGTCAGTCCAGCCTGGGTTAGAATTCTGGCTCTGTTACTTTCCACTGGTGACCTTGGACATATCACAGTCATGTATCACTTAATGATGGGAATATATTCTGAGAAATGCATCGTTGGGTGACTTCATTGTTGTGAAAACGTCATAGAGAATACTTATGCAAACCTAGATGATATAAGCCTACCACACACCCAGACTACACGGCATAGCCTGTTGCTCCTAGGCTACGAAATTGTAGGGCCTGTTCCTGTATTGAATACTGTAGCCAAATATAACACAATGGTAAGTATTTGTGTATATAAACATATCTAAACATAGAAAAGGGACAGTACAAATACAGCATTATAATCTTATGGAACCAATGTTATTGACCAAAACATCATGTGACATGTGGCTATATTTGAACACCTTGTGCCTCCAATGTCTCATCTGTATAAAGGGGATGATGATAGTCACTGCTTCCTGGAATTGTTGTGAGAATTCAGTACAATATTTTGTGTAAGAAAGAGCTCAGCTTGTATAGTGGTGGCTCACAGAAAGCACTCAATAAAGTCAATTCCCTGCTGTTGTTTTAGTATTAATATCATCATCATCATCGCTATTATTACCCCCTACTGATAGTAGGCCTATATATGAGACAATTCATGTTACTTTTCTTTTTTATACTTTTTATACTGTTATATTTATTCTACAAACTACTCACTGATCATTACTAAGTGGCAAACACTGTCCTGGCAATATAACAGGAATAAGACTGTCTTTTGCCCCTCGAGACATGCCAATCTTGTGGGGAAAGCAACTGTATTAAGTGCCACTTAGAGTTTCTACCATGAACTTCTGCCCAGACTTTACCTTGGCCTTGTTTGCTATGTGGATGGAACTTCTCAAATGCCATCTGTAGACCCCACTGTGGAATCCTACTGTCTATGGCATCCTGTGGGATTTCATATATCTGTGCTTAACCCCTGGGAAAATTCCATCCCTATGATAAAGAGGAGAGAAGGCCTATTTCAGTTTCCATGAGAGCAGAGATCCTCCCCATGCCAAGCCAGTGATGCCAATAAAGTGGACTTCAGATGAAACAGAGAAGGAGGCCCTGCGGTGTGGCTGGGAATTGGAAAATTCCAATTCTGGTTCTCGCTTTCTTACTAACTAGCTGTATGACCTGGCTGACGAAAACCATTTCCTCCCTCCAAGCTTAGTTTCTATACTGCCAAGCAGAGGACTGGGAAATGCAGATTCCCGAGACCCATCCCCAGAAAGGAGACCCAGAGGAATATTCATTTTCAGCGCTTGCCCCTTGTGGCTGAGACAAGGGGTTCTGTGGTCACTGGACTCTGTCATCCCTAAGGCCCACTGGAGCTATCACTTTTATGAACCTCTATTATTTTTCCATTATTTAAAAATTTTCAATTCTCAAATAATTTGGAGAGACATGTTATATTTGCTATATAATTATAAATACCTGTATCTGTATTTACCTCCTCTTCTTTCCTAGGCTTTCAAATATCCTGCATTTCAGTGTAAACATCCACACCACAGCATTCTTTAAAAGTAAACACTGAAAAGTCCAGCTTCCTTTTCTTTTTGATCCCAGTGGTAGAAGGAAAAAAAAGCAGGCAACTGTGAACTAGATTCAGAACAATGACTCCAGAGAATGAGCTGATGTGATATTAATCAGATTGTAATTTACTAACATGTTCTGCTCCTGAAATATGCATTGCCAGCAACTGTGTCTTTTTTTTCCTTCCCTGTACTATGATTACCTCTTGCACACTTTCATAGTTTCCAGTTCTATGTGGGTATTGAGAGTGAGAACATTTAATAATATTCTATAGTTAATTAATCCTCCCTACTGAACCTGTTCTGTTTCAGTGCTGAGAGGCTCAGCTTTTCAAAGCAAGAATGTGACTTTATCTTTCATAGAAGATAACCTTTCAAAATCAATCTTGTTACCAAAGGAGCCTATGAGAAGCATGTCTATGAAAACTATATCCCCTGCTCAAAATCATAACTTAATATATTGCAATAATCATGGTGATAATATAATAATAACACCTTACAGTTGTAAAGTACCATTTATATTACAAAGCGTTTTCTTACCTAGTCCCTTGACTCTTCTTCTGAATAGCCAACGAGGAGGGCAGGATAGGTATTTAGCAGGTGAAAATGCTGGTATCTAGCATTCATTGATCATTTGCCATATCCCATGCACCATGCTGCACTCTCTATCTGTATTAGCTACCTCAAAAGGTGTAGTTCACTGTTAAAACGCCCATTTAACAGATGAGGCTCCAAGCAGTTAAGTAACATACCCAAGATCATGCAGGGCTAAGAACCAAGCCTTGATATGCTTTTCTCTGGGGCCTGAGCCCTTTAACCTGATGCAGACTCAGAGAGGGGAAATGACTTACCCAGTGTCACTCAATTGGTTATTTCAGGACTGAATCTAAAAATCAAGAGTTAGGGCTCTTAAACTTAGACACGTACATTTGGGTATTTGAGATGATTGTCTTAATAATTAGTGCCATTATTATTCCCGGTCAGGGGATCTCTCTCTCCCTCTACTCTCTCTATCCCTCTCTTCACCCCTCCCTCTCGCTGTCCCTCCATCTCCCCCCACTTTCCCCTACCACTGCCCTCCACCACCACACACACACTTGCACATTGAGTTTCCAGATCTCTGACCTCAGCAATGGAGAAACGAAGACCTTGAGGTCTCTATGCAGTTCTACTTCACACGACCCTCCACACCCTTCTTTCCCAACCTCCCAGTGCCCAGGAATAACAAGCCCTCAGAGCCCTTTTTTATTATTATTATTTATTTTTTATTTTTTTATTGCATTTTAGGTTTTGGGGTACATGTGCAGAATGTGCAAGATAGTTGCATAGGTACACACATGGCAGTGTGTTTTGCTGCCTTCCTCCCCTTCACCCACATTTGGCATTTCTCCCCAGGCTATCCCTCCCTATCTCCCCCCTCCCCCCGCTGTCCCTCCCCTATTTCCCCCAACAGAGCCCTTTTTAGGTAATGGGAACTCACTGTTAAAGTGACTTAATCAGCCTGAAATGGAAGCTGGGTGGTGAGAAATTACACTTAGCATACTTCTTCCTGCAGGATGAGCCTTGAGGTATTATTTTCCTCATTATTATTAGCTGCCAGTGCCCCGGAAACCTAGGTTTAATTGAAATCGGCATTTTTACCTGTTATAAATATAGAGTCTAGAAGGTATGAACTCCCAAGCTGTGACTTGTCATAACCTGCCTAAAATGAAGGTAGTATGATGAATTCCATTTTTCTAATGGATTTTATTCAAACATGCCTTACAACAAATAAAAACAATTATAACCACCATATTTTGAGTGCTTACTATGTGCCAGGTGCTAGATTTTATATCCTTAATATTACGCAGTCTTCATAATAACTCTCTCTGGTATGTTCTGTTATGCTCTCCAGATCATCTGAAGCTGTAGCCTCTCCTTGGTTTCAGCACTCTGCTCAAGTGCTACCTATCAGAAAGGCCCTCCTATAGAAAAGAGCACAACCACATTTTCCCATTCATTCTCTCTGCCCTTTTTTCTTAGCTCCTCCATTGCCTAGGGTTGTCTCTGCTGTCTGCCCCCTCTCCACCCCCAGTAAAATGTAAGCTTCACGAAAGCAGGGACTCTGTTTTGTTCTCTCCTGCAGCTCCAGCACCTGGAACAATGCACAGCACATGGTAGGCACTCAGTAAATATCCATCAAGTGAACAGATTACACAGAAATGGAAACTGAGTTTTAGAATAGCCAAGATGTTAGCCCAAAATATCATGGCTGGAAAATGGAAGAGCTGAAATTCAAACCTAGTACACATGACTCCATATCTGATGCTTTTTATTCTTATTCTCTACAGCTCCTGCTTTTTAAGAAAATATTAATTCCTGACCATGGGGCAGGAATGTTTTATTATTGATTGAGGTCCCTTAGAACTTTTTATCAAAGCTCTCTTAACATACAAGCTTGATTTTGATGGGGTGGAAGGCTGGGGGTGAGGGCTGCAGAGGCTTTTCTGCCACTGGGTGGGTACACAAGGGATGCACTGATTTTTAGAGGAAAGGTCAAATGACATCATGTTTTACACAACGACTGCTTCTGACCTCTTCTCAGTGCAGGACACACGGTCTCGTGAATCTCCAGAACTAGACTTTTTCCATTGATAATGACCCTGATGTTAGCAAATCCCATTGGTGGCAATTTGGACACAGCCGTAGACACTGTCTAAGTCACTGGCCAACAGGCATTCGCTTTTACCAGCACTGACTCCTGAATGGGGACTTCTTGAGGACCGTTGCTAAAAGGTCATGAGATTAGGCAGGATGACTGAAAAGACTAGCTAGTTTTCCCAATAGAGAGATCCCCTGAATGAAACAGTTTAACTATTTGATTTGTTTCCTAGAGAAATGATTAAACAGACTATTGGTTTAAGTTTACTACTAATAGCAACTATGCATATTCAGCCTTTCTTAGTGACAGGCTTGGGTCTCAGCTGTTTGATGTATATCTTTTATCATAATTCTGTGACTTAGGCATCCTGCCTATTTTATATAAACAGAGGCTCAGAGAGGTAAGTACTGGCGTAAGGCCTTGCAAATAGTAAACAGCGAAGCTAAGAATAGAGTCCACGTCTAACTGATCTCAGAGCTGCTGTTCCTCACTATTATGTAGGACTATTTATGGCACGTCCCTTGATTTAGACAACAGTGAGGATGACAATATCTGGTGTGCAGGACTTTCCCATGTATTTCGTATCTCAGTCAGTGTCTACTATGCCATACACTGTACCTAGCATGTACTGCAAAGTGTGGCTCTTACAAAGGTGAATGAGACACACTTTCTGTCCTTAAAGGGCATGAAGGAGACAAGTTGCAAGTAGCTGAAAGATAAAATGAATTTAATCAGTGGTTCATAAATGACTGTGTGCCTCATGGTCACTGGGGACCCTGCTTATAACATAGTAGCTGGCCTTGTCACTAGGAATGCTGGTTTAGAAAGTTTGAGTTGAACTCCAATAAATGGCATCTTTGACAAGGCCCCTCCCAAAAAGTGCCCAAGTGATTCTGGTGTGGGTGGTCCCTGGACCACACTTTGAGAAATAGTGGAAAAGGATAAGTGTCCTGAGAAAAGCACAGAAGATAACCATGGCAGGTCAGAAGAAGCACAAAGGAAAGAGACAGGGGATCAGGAAGAAGTTTCCATGATACATCTGGAGGGTAGATGGGCTGTCAATGCTGGGCTTCTTATTTGATGCTCCCAAGGATCCTTTGAGGCACGCAGGATGTGCGTTGCCATTTCTTTCTTTCTAGTGATGTGAATGTGATTATCCCATTTATAAAAAAGGGTAACTGACTCTGAGAGTCCAGGTATCTCATCAGGGTCACACAGCTAGAAAGAGGCAGAACTGGGAATGAAGGATGTTCTGTCTGTCCACATCCTTTAGGCTTTCCTGCTGCCTGCGAGGTACTCATGTTGTGATACTCATTCTGGGAGGAGGGGGAATCCCAGGCCAGACTTAGTGCAAATTATTAGTTGAGTCAGGATCAGCCTTTACTGCCCCGGGTTATCATTTTCGGTATATGCTTTGATAACTGAGGCCTCTTAGGACACAGATACAGCCTTCCTCTACTGTTTTTAATTTTTTTAGACCTCCTTTTGTGATTTATTGCTGCTCTGGGGGCTTCATATCCAATCCTTTTTATGGTTTCATCTTTCCTTTCCTTACATTTGTTGCAAATAACAATGGTGTGTTTAGCTACTGCAGTGAAAAATCAATCAAGCCTATTCCATATTCACAGACTTGCAATGGCACCAACCGCTCCTGGATTAGATTAACTTTGTGAATGTGTCATTCTGGTGTGGGTAATTTCTCAACCTTCGCTCCATCCCTCCCCCGCTCCCCACCTCTGTGGGTGGATATTGAGATCTCTCATTGATTGACTGCCCAGAAAGTGAATGCTGGCATGTGATGTGTGTAACTCAGCGGGACACACATACTCTGTGTTTATGAAAATAAATAATAATTTCTGTTATCATTATTGATTGCCATCATTATCTGATTATATCTGTCTTTGTCATGGGGTTTCAGTTATGGGATCAGAAAGCACTCCACAAGAATTCAGCTACTACCCCCACTGTTTTGCCTTTGTGTTTTGACATGTTTTGCCTTTGGGGGATGAGGGTTAGGGATGTTTCTATTCTGCTCATTGGCTAATATTTTTGGCTCATGTTCAGAGACATGATGATAGTTGAGTTCCATGTTAGCCAAAGGAACTTCTTCAGTTGGAATTAAAAGAGCTGCTAACATTTATGTTCATGTTCCAGGAGCACTTTGCATACATTGGCTAATCTACTCTTCAAGACAAACCTGTAACATAGGCACTGATATTATCCTAATTGTAGAGATGTGATAGCCAAAGCCAGAGAAGTTAAGGAACTTGCCTTAGGTTAGACAGCTAGTAAGTGGTAGTGCTAGGACTTGAGTTCATGTATTTATGGCTCCAAAACCCATGCTGCTGTGTCCTGCCTCTTGTATGAAAATAGAATGCCTAGTATATGCATCTGAATATTCAGTATAAGCCAAAACACATATAAGTAAGCAGGGGCTGGAAAACAACTTGTCAAGGAGATTGTAAAAGTTACTCATGCCTTGGGCACAGGTGGGCTTTCTGTTTTATTTTGGGAGAAGGCGGGCCAGGAAGGGTACATGAAACTAGGTCATGGCTCACTAAAGCTGGATGATCATAAGACTCTGGGAACACCTAAGCCACCCCCAATCAACTGACTCAGAATCTCCAGGAGTAGGGCCAAGGACCCAGCCGTATTTCTCAGTCACGTTCCTGGCCATTCTGAAGATCAGCAGGGTTTGAGACACTTTGGCATAATGGTCTCTACTCAGAAGTAGAGATTCTCAGATTTGATCTTTAAAATTCCTTCCTTTTTCCTCTTGTCTCCTCCTGTCTCAAGGTTCTATATAGATTAGTCTGAGGACAACATTGTTATCAAAACGTGGTTGCCTTTACACTAAGAGAGTGATTTGATTTAGAATAAGCATCCACGATGACTCTGATTGATTGTGAACTGTTAGTGCCTTTTATAACTCAACTTCTTTCTCCTTCTTACTCCTGGTCAAGTCATGGGGACGGCCCACTCAGTTGCCAGTGTGCTATAAGAGTAACACTATTGCCAACATTTGTTAAATACCTATTATTTGCCAAGCCTTCTGCTAGGCAGGTACCATCTCACTGTATCCAGACAGCAGCCTGTGGAGTGGGTACTATTGTTATTCCCATTTTGCAGAGGAGGACATTTGATTCAGAGAGCTATAGCGACATGCTCACGTCTATAGCTACTAAGTGGCACAGCCATATTTTCAAACCAGTTCAATCTGACTCCAGAGTAATAACTATACTTTCTTGCAGAGGTTGGGCTGATAGAGTAACTTGTTGAAGTTTCTGGCATAATACCTTGTCATCAATAGATGCTTAATATATGTGAATCTCTTTCTTCTGTTCCTTCCCATCCTGTCTTTTACCTAGAGACTAGGAGTTTCAGGAAAGCGTGAAGAATGTAATGAAAAGTTCAAAGTAGTATTACATCTAGGGACAAGCAATTCATTATGCTTTGAATCTGCATTTGTACTGACTCTCCTAAGCCTCCTTGAGTTCAGAGTGTATTCTCTGACAATAAAATATTTTCTTTCATCCCAAAGTTACCTTTGTTATGCTGCACTTACCGTGTAGTAATTAGATCCAACATAGATGTAAATATAAGCAGAACCCTATACCTGGCTTAGGATCGAGTTCTCTTTGTCTTTTGCTCCTAAACCCTTTGGAAGGCATCCATGGCTTCTTGAATGTGATAGGAACTAATAAAGGACACCTCCCATATGTATACTCAATGGCAGTGGCAAGCTGAGAAGTCCACTAGGGTCAGAAAAAGAACAGAATCACATTGCAGAAGAAAACCTGGACGTTTCCATGACCTCTGCTGCCATTTATCTTGAGATTCCCTGGCCATAAAGCCTGATAGAGTCCCAGATTCTGACATGTTGTCTTTCCCTAACCTTGGTTGTTAGATTATCTGAATTTCAGAGGTGTGGGAAGGTTGACAGGGTTCTGGCCTTTTTCGGGCTTTGCAAGCAAGGATCTTGTCCCTATTTCAAACCTGATTCACACTGACCCAGATAGGTTTTTCTCAAATGAGAAGTTATCAGAGTGACTCTCCCATTTTTTCATTTAAAGGACTCTCTGTATACTTTTTAACAGAAGTGAAAAATCAAGGATAATTGGATGATTGAAGGGGGAAATACTTTTACTTTCTGAATTATTCAGATGAAATTATCTGAATTTTGAGCATAATAGGAAAGACAATGACCCCACGCCAGGTCCCATTTCTGAAGTGTGAGCTCACTGTTGCTGGAGCAAGGGGTGTGTGTCCAGTCCTCAAAAATCATGCGCGTGGGCCTGTGCAGGCGTGTACGTGGCACACAGCACCCAAGCAGTGCATTGCTCACGAAACCTAAAAATGTTAACAAAGTAAAGAGCTGACTTTTATTTCTTTTTCAACTAGACTTTAATAATAAGAGATCAAAAATACATACCTAGATCCCTTTCTGCTACTAGGTTTTGCAAAGAACTAATTTGAAATCAATAGAGGACTTCTAGGACCTCTGCTTGTTATGCATTAGGATTTTTGTAGAAAATAATTAGTGCAAATGGATTTGGAATCAAGCTCAATAGAGGACATGATCACTTTGATCCTAGTATGTTGCAAGCCAGGCTTCGACTGATGCATTGACGTAAGCATTTTAAATACCAGTCCTTACTGGAGAAAAATATTTTAAATATTTCCCTAAGGGGAATGGTGTATAGCAAGATACTGTCTTGTCTTGGATGCATAAAAACAAGATCTTGGTTGGAGAAAACTACTTATAAGGGTGGTTGTATGTTAAAGGAGACTGTGTTCAGCAGAAAAAAATGTTTTATTGTTTCCTTAAAATGGTTTAGCAAAAAGGAAAGAAATTTTCTACCTGAAAGATGTTAGGTTTGTGTTTGTTTGGGTGGAGGAAGGTGAGTCATTCTCTTGTAATTTGTTGCTGTGTTCAGATGAGTGTGCTTTCTTTACCAGAAAAACATTAAAAGCAGTGGTACACACATACATACACACAGTTTCTCTCACAAATGTCTCTGACTCCAGTATATGGGAAATCCTAGCTTAAACACATTTAAGCAAATTCATTTACTTCAAGGTTTCTGGAAATTTTTAATATACTAATATGCAGTATCAAATCCAAGAAAGATATATGGCACGCAATGTTTTCCACAAAACTTATTTGACCAAGAAGAACTCTTCTCTCAATTCAGGGGATTACTGTTCTCTAGAACATTCTACTCCAAATGCAGTCGTTGACCCATGCCAGTACACAGTGGGCTAAGGGGCTTGTACCAGAATATGAGTCATGAACTATACAGAGCCACTAAGCCACTGTATAATTCAGCTGACACTTTACTTTTTCATAGTAAGGCTTTCTCAATGGATGAAGCAATACCCTGATTTTGGTTTGAGCTCTTATAGCTTGTCATAGGCCAGTAATAAACAGTTCATCAATCTGTTGCTTTGAGTAGCAGGCAGTAGACCTCACTTTGGGAAATGCTGCTTAAACAAACTGGATTAGTGAAAGGGAGTTACCCCTGGCAGGAATTTCATTCTACCCTTACTGCCTTCCAGTCACAGAATTGCCTGATGGTACAAGATTCTTACAGCACCTCCCTGTTGACATTCAAGTTCATTAACATCAACTGAAAACATACTAGTGCTTGACTAGGAACTTTGCACATTTCACCCCATGAGCTATGATTACTGTTTCGTGATGAGGAAACAGCAGCATATGGAGGAGGCAATTTGTGGGTGAATTGTCCATCCACAAGCAATTGGCTGAAGCACAGTTCACTGCTGCCTGTCTAACTGCAGATGCCTCACTCTTAACTACCATATTACCTGGCCTCCCAACAGCAATGGCTTTTAACCATCTGAGCCATGAAGGCTTTATTCTACTATAGAGACTACTTGAAGCAGAAAACCATTAGCCAATCTAAAACCAGTCACTCTTCACAAATGTTTCCTACCATCTAACCTAACATTTATATAATCTACCACTTATTAAAAAAAGATGCCATACATATAGTCATGATGGACATGTGTGGACTCTGCTCTCATGGGGCTTGCAATCCAGTGACTAGGAATATTTGGTTTGAAAACAGTCACAATGGGCCAGGAGCAGTGGTGCACGCCTACAATCCCAGCACTTTGGGAGGCTGGGGTGGTTGGATCATTTGAGCTTAGGATTTCAAGACTAGTCTGGGAAACATGGTGAAACCCTATCTCTACAAAAAATGCAATAATTATCCAGGCATACTGGTTCACGCCTTTAATCCCTGTAGTCCCAACTACTTGGGAGGCTAAATTCTCCCAACTACTTGGGAGAATTGCTTGGGCCTGGTTCAGTGAGCTGAGATCAGGCCACTGTACTCCAGCCCAAGTGACAGAGTGAGACACTGTCTCAGAAAGAGGAAGCGAAGGGAAGAGGAGGGGAGGGGAAGGGAGGAGAGGGGAGGGGAGGGGGGAAGGGGAGAGAGGAGAGGAGGTGAGAAGGAGAGGAAGAGGAAGATGGAAGAGAAGGGAAGGAAAGAAGGAAGGATGGAAATAAGGAAATTTTTTTAAATGTTTAAGAAACAGCATAATACCATTAATGTGAAAAATAAAGCACTCCTATATCACACACACAAAAAAAATAGTAACATCAACTTAATTTGCCCCCTCCTAACATTATAGTCAATCCCATTGTATATTTAGAAATGACCTGAGTTCTTTCTCAACATTTTCTTCTCCACTCCGTGACCTCACTTCCTCTCATTATTTTCAGGGATTGAGAGTTCTGCAACATTCAATTAAATAAGGACACTGTCTGTTTAATGAAAAAAACATTCAGACACGAGGTAAAAACTCTGTCAAATTATCTTTCCAGTTCAATACCAAACATAGAGATGTTTAAAAACTTCTGAAAGCTTGATTTTTTAAATCAAAAGCTCTCCAAATTTAAAGAGCATCTAAGAAAAGTATCCTATGGGGGAAACATAAGATTGCCAGTGCAGACGACAGAGCAGGAGTTTGGGAGTTATAAGGTTAGAGATCAAGGTAGAAGTGACAAAACAAAGCCACACTGGTTATCATTATTCCTTCCCGTAGTGAAATCCTTTATGCAGATGGACTCAGAGGTGACTGCCACACCAATCTCAATTAGATATGCCCTTGCACTACTTGGCAGTCGAACCAATTGAGAACGTGGGCACCACCTCGGTTTCTTGCTCTGCATTTTTAAAAATTAATTCCACAAGCACTTATTGAGTCCCTGCTGTAAGCCAGGTACTGTGATTAGCCCTGGAGTTGTAGAAGTGAACATGAAAGATATGGTTCCTGCCCTCATGGAGCTAGCCGTCTCTTTTGGTTGGAAAAAGCATACATCAAATGCTCCTAATGTAAAGCTGACAGGGTAATGGGGCCTCTAGAGGAAAGGTGCATGGTGTACAGAAGAGCAGATGATGGGGAGAATTTGATCTTTTCAAGGTGAGCAGAGAACAATTTCCTGAGCAATTAATATTTAAACCAAAGCAGGAGGCAGGTAAGAAGAATTGCAGGAAGAATGTTCCAGGCAGAGGAGTTGGCATGCACAAAGGCCATCAGGTAGGGAGTAGCACAGGAAAACACAGTGGGGAAGGAGGGCCAGGTGTCTGGAATGCTGAGTGCAGGAGATGTGTGGTACCAGTAAGATGCAGGTGGTGAGGCAGCTTACGGCTAGATCAGGCTAAGCACCATAGGTCTTGTTAAGGAACTCACCCTTTTTCTCATGAGCAATGCGAGCCCTCGCTTCTCTGTAAAGGTCATTTTTTGGAACAGCCCTACTTTTCCCAGATGGCTAAATGTTCTGCACCCAAGGTAGGATGTTCACCAAGGCGAAAACCATCTAGCTAGCTCCTGGCAGAAGCGTTTAAATTTGGGAAGCCAATGACCTTTCATCAGTTTGGTCATGTTGCCCTCTAGCCCCCAGCTGCCATTGTTTCCTTACATGTCAGGGCATGGCCTCCACAAGGCTTCTCCAATATCAAGGTTCTCTCCCTCCAAGGTGAATCCACCCATGAGGGATTGAATTGTTTGGAGGGTCATGGAACCTGACAGCTCCCTATTACACAAAGGAAAAGATAAGCTTCCGATTAGTCCTGGGGCAGGAGGAAGCCAAGATAGAGTGCACCTGTCAGAACTGCTTACGACACATAAATCATTACCTCAATTTTCCATGCAAGCGGTGGGCCAGAGAGAGAGAGAAAGAAGTGACTGAGGTTGGCTGGCAGTGCAGAACCATATGAAAGAGCTCCCGCTTCCCTCCAAAGCAAGATTTGTCCATGCAAAGAAAACCAAGCCCCATGCCCAGAGGAACGACAAAGACAAATGCCCGCTGGCTCCAGAAAGGGGCAATTTGTTTCTATGGCATTTGCTAACAGCATTTACTGTTAAACTAACAATAGCAGCCACCAAGCCTTTCCCAGACTTTAACTGGGAGCATGCTTAGTATTGCACTTGCTATAATTTTGATCCTAGATTGCTCTTCTTTTTAATTGCCATAATAATCATGGTTGTTATTGTTGCCATTTTCCTTTCATTCACTAGGCAAAAGTCTCTGAGACAGGCCAATTGTGACTAACCTGCTACCCCACAGTTCAGGATACCAGGGCATTTATAGACAGTGCAGGGATGGGAGACATAAAAACAAAAATAGATTGAATGAAAGTTAGCAAGTCAGAAGATGCCCAATAAAGATTCAAAAGCTTAAGTTGATTGGACAGTACCCAGATTTTAATCACAATTTATATTGTATAAAATGCCACGTATTTAGCAGAATGTGAGAACCTGAAAGATCCTAGTTGGAGAAGCCCCAGCACTGAGTAAACTACTAACTTGTAAAGCAAAGCTCAAAAAACACTAAATCTTGTGCTTCTTCCGGGCTACTCTAGACAGAGTAGATAACACTATGGGGGAGACTGGTTCATTCTTCAGAATAGATTAAGTTCAGTTCCCAGAACTTTTGAGAAGGAGTTTGGTGAGTGGCACCCACATTGAAAGGGAACCACCTGTTTGTCCAGCCCAAATATCCCTGCTGCCAATGACGGAGGAGACTTTTTTTCCACCTTGGTGTATTTTAATTGAAAGCGTATTCTCAAAATACAATGCCCCAACCCAAGATGTATGAGCTGCCTGTTACACTCCCTAGGATCTAAAAGGGAAATATAAGAACAAACCCAAAATGTGCATCAAGAGAGTACACAAAAGGATGTAGAAGCTGAGGGACTGAGTCACATGGATACTTTAAAATAAAACAAAATATTTGTTTGTTTGTTCAAAATGTGTGAGCAAAATGTTCTTACTCCCAGGAGAAATGGTAGACAGACTTATTTCTACTTATCGTTTAATAGGGGCAGAAATCCCATAGTTGGAATTGTTATGGAAGAGAGTCTAGAGCTTTAGAGTGACAACTCCAGGTTTAAATTCTAATCTTTGTATGACTGTGAACCTTTTACTTAAGCTCTCAACATACCAGTTTTATCATCAATAAAATAGCAATAATAGTATTTTAAGTATCTCATAGGACTTGTCAGAAAAAAATATTAGCACAGTATCTAGCTTTTAATACTAACCATTCAATAACAGGTAGCTAGCTCCAAGTTGGAAATCAGGAATGCTCGGAACAGAGAGATAACTGGCAGACTCCAGTTGCTATTTTTGGATGAAAGAATACATTTACAAGAGGACAGATAAGAGGGAAGAGCTTCTAACTTGGTTGTATGGCCAGAGTTTTTTTTGCCTAAGACATACCGACCTTAACATGTAAGACTTCTTAGTGAATATTTCTATCCCTTGCTGGAAGGAAATTCCTATGAGGGATTCTCAATAAACTTCTGCAAGTGCAGATAAGATGGTGATGAAAAAGAAATGATCAGTTTGAGATTCTGTGGATAAAGGGAGGTAAGTGAGCTCACCCTTTAATGCCTGTTTTTGAAAGACCAGTAAACTTTCAAGTTCTCACTGAGCTAAGAAAGATTATATGCTCAGGAGTCACTCCTTTCTAGGGAAGAAACTGCAGTCAAGTCTCATGTGAGTGGCCTCTGGGCTGATGACAGTTACAGTTGTCTGGAAAGCTGTTAAAGTCAAGAGTCTAGTTTGGAATCTTCCTTTAGATTCTCTGCTTCAATCAGTCACCAAAAATGCAGAATTCTCAGCCTGGGCCACAGATTTCCCCTTAGGTTAAAGGATCTGCTATCAAATATTAGTTAGACTTTCTGTCTTTATTTTCTAGTGGCGATAAAAAAAAAAATCTTCTAAATAGGTTAATTTTCCTTAAATAAAAACAAACCCAAAAAAAGTTCTGTTGATAATTTATCCTTTGTCTTGACCACTAAGGGAAAAAATTTTTTTCTTCCAGCACAAGTCCATTATTAACCCATTTAAAATTTGCAAATTAAGATACAACATTAGACATTAGTACTGACTTTCCAGAAATTTTTCTCTTAATTGGACTTCTTTCCTGTAAAAATCATCCTGCCAGCATCTGTGGTAAAACAGATTCTGGAAAAACAATGTGCCATGCCAAATTATCAGGTAGAATTAGTTTGCTCTATATTTCTGTTTGATAACAACACTGTGCCTTAGCACAATTCTTGTTGATTATCAGAAAGGAAAAAACCATAACTCAGACAGATGAGCTTTATTGGCATTGGTCCCTTCTATGAAAGAAAGAAAAATGTATGAACAGAAGCATTTGCAAGTGCCATATATGTTGAGAGAATGAAATTCCAAACAATCTGTAAACTTAGCTTTCCTGCAACCTTAAAAAATAAAAATGCCTCCCTATATTTGGTGTCATAACTCCAGATCTGGGTTTATCTCATTTTCTATATTTCAAGATGAAAAAATTTACATGACTATAAATATATCTAGAATAGAATGTCATGTTAAACTAGAGAGTTCTCGTGAAGGAAAAAATAAATCTTTGGAAAGAGTTGTGAGTCAGACTCTTTAGAGAACATGGAAATTAACAAGAAAGTGTTAAATGAATACTCAAATTGAACAGCTGCATACACTACTTATAGAGGGAGGGAGGTTTGTCTGCCATTTTTATTTGTTTGCATGCTGAACCAAACTATGGTGTCCATTTTTCCTAGCTGTCTTTATCCACCTCAGTTTCTACAAGCAGTTTTCCCTGTTGAGATAGATAATGGAACTTTAATCTGGAACATGTGAACGAAGTCTGCTTACCCTTTCTGTGTCTTTCAAGCATTATCCCCCATGTCTCCAGAAGTATCCTTGAGAAGCTACTTTTTGCCCTCCAATTCCAGACTGTACCCCTTTCTCTAGGAGAATCCATAGAAACCCTGTAAGCCCCTTCCCTGAGCAAATTCAGGACTTCTCTGACTCTATTCACGACTCAGGAATATTTAGTCCCTGTTTCCTGTACCCCAAACAGCTTCAGATGTCCATCAGTATCGAGGGCCAATTGCATGGTTTGATCCTCGTTCAACATCAAAAACCAGTGCTTTGCCTTTTGAGGACTCAAAAACAAGAATGTTGCTTCATAATCTTCTTCCCCTGGGAAATTTACATCTCCTCTTGCCTCCTTGGATGTCTCCCATTGTGAAAGCGGCAGCAAATAATTTTGCTTCCCTATGTCTTTCTTTTTGGCACATTCTTACTTGTCGATCAGTAAATTACCCCCTGCCAAGTTCCAGCAACCTGGCTTCCTTCTTCACCACTTACATTCTCCTTTTGTGTTTAAAAAACAGCTCATTATTTTTCTCTTAACCTCCAGTGAAATATTCCCTTTATTCTCTCCCTTTGTTTTGCTTATCATTTAACTTAATTCTTATCCATCCATCCCCATCTGTACCTGCCTCCCAGTCCTCTGCATTTTCCTCTTTAATAACCAGAAGTTAATGAGACCTCCCTTGGAGTCACATGCTCCTTTTCTGATCACACCAGGATAAGGAAATGGGATTTAAATAGCAGTAGCAGGTAATACAATAGAGGAAAAGCCATAGGCAGGGATTCAGCCAGTCAGGTAAAACAGAGGATATACTTTTGTGCTCTCTGAGATGGATAAGGCCTCCTATTATAGCTGTGCCTAAGTTTTCTCATCTGAGAAATGAAGTCAACCATCACTTATAGTATCTGCCTCATGGAGGATTAGATGAGATAAATCACATAATGTGTTTGATGGGGTGGCACACAGGAAGCCCACAGTAAGTATTAGGCACTACTGTGTCATGATTATAGGAAGCAAGTGTAAAAGGCAATCCTACCTTTTACTAGGTTTGACAGCTGCAGTTCCATATGGGTGGGAGACAGAGGCATTTAGTGTCCAGCCAGGAATCCCAGCTCTATTTGTTTATGCAAATAACTCATCAAACCCACCATTTAGCAGTTCTTAACTGAGAGAAGGTACATGAAATAACACTAGACAACCTAAGGACAGAGATCTGTTTTCCTGTTCCCAAGACCCAATATTTTGCCTGACACAGTGCATTCTCTATAAATATTTAAAATCAACTCATATGAATCACCTAACATATCACCTTCAGATATCACTGTGTTTCCCAAAGTCTAGGATATGTGTTTCTGTTGGTATAAGACACAACTGTAAGTAATAGTGAAACACGTAACTGAGAAAGTTATTCCCTTCTTGCTTTATAAATTATTCTGATTCCATTAAACCCAAAGTCTCACTTTGTTATTTTTTTTTATTGCATTTTAGGTTTTGGGGTACATGTGCACAACATGCAAGATAGTTGCATAGGTACACACGGGGCAGTGTGATTTGCTGTCTTCCTCCCCTTCACCCACATCTGGCATTTCTCCCCATGCTATCCCTTCCCAGCTCCTGGCCCCTGCTGTCCCTCCCCTATTCCCCCCAACAGACCCCAGTGTGTAGTGCTCCCCTCCCTGTGTCTATGTGTTCTCATTGTTCATCACCCACCTATGAGTGAGAATATGTGGTATTTCATTTTCTCTTCTTGTGTCAGTTTGCTGAGAATGATGTTCTCTAGATTCATCCATGTCCCTACAAAGGACATGAACTCATCGTTTTTGATTGCTGCATAATATTCCATGGGGTATATGTGCCACATTTTTCCAGTCCAGTCTATCATCGATGGGCATTTGGGTTGGTTCCAGGTCTTTGCTATTGTAAACAGTGCTGCAAAGAACATTCATGTGCATGTGTCCTTATAGTAGAACGATTTATAGTCCTTTGGATATATACCCAGTAATGGGATTGCTGGGTCAAATGGAATTTCTATTTCTAGGTCCTTGAGGAATCGCCACACTGTCTTCCACAATTGTTGAACTAATTTACACTCCCATCAGCAGTGTAAAAGTGTTCCTATTTCTCCACATCCTCTCCAGCATCTGTTGTCTCCAGATTTTTTAATGATTGCCATTCTAACTGGTGTGAGGTGGTATCTCAATGTAGTTTTGATTTGCATTTCTCTGATGACCAGTGATGATGAGCATTTTTTCATATGTTTGTTGGCCTCATGTATGTCTTCTTTTGTAAAGTGTCTGTTCGTGTCCTTTGCCCATTTTTGAATGGGCTTGTTTGTTTTTTTCTTGTAAATCTGTTTGAGTTCTTTGTAAATTCTTGATATCAGCCCTTTGTCAGATGGGTAAACCGCAAAAATTTTTTCCCATTGTGTTGGTTGCCGATTCACTCTAGTGACTGGTTTCTTTTGCCGTGCAGAAGCTGTGGAGTTAATTAGGTCCCATTTGTCTATTTTGGCTTTTGCTGCCAGTGCCTTTAGTGTTTTGGTCATGAAGTCCTTGCCTACTCCTATGTCCTGAATGGTTTTGCATAGATTTTCTTCTAGGGTTTTCATGGTGCCAGGTCTTATGTTTAAGTCTTTAATCCATCTGGAGTTAATTTTAGTGTCAGGTGGCAGGAAGGGGTCCAGTTTCTGCTTTCTGCACATGGCTAGCCAGTTTTCCCAACACCATTTATTAAACAGGGAATCCTTTCCCCATTGCTTGTTTTTGTCAGGTTTATCAAAGATTGTATGGTTGTAGATATGTTGTGTTGCCTCCGATGCCTCTGTTCTGTTTCATTGGTCTATATCTCTGTTTTGGTAGCAGTACCATGCTGTTTTGATTACTGTAGCCTTGTAGTATAGTTTGAAGTCTGGTAGTGTGATGCCTCCTGGTGTGTTCTTTTTGCTTAAAATTGTCTTGGCTATGTGGGCTCTCTTTTGGTTCCATATGAATTTCAAGGTGTTTTTTTCCAGTTCTGTGAAGAAAATCAGTGGTATCTTGATGGGGATAGCATTGAGTCTGTAAATTATTTTGGGCAGTATGGCCATTTTCACGATATTGATTCTTCCTAACCATGAACATGGAATGTTTCTCCATCTGTTTGTGTCCTCTCTTATTTCATTGAGCAGTGATTTGTAGTTCTCCTTGAAGAGGTCCCTTACGTTCCTTGTTAGTTGTATTCCTAGGTATTTTATTCTCTTTGTAGTAATTGTGAATGGCAGTTTGTTCTTGATTTGGCTCTCTTTAAGTCTGTTATTGGTGTATAGGAATGCTTGTGATTTTTGCACATTGATTTTATATCCTGAGACTTTGCTCAAGTTGCTTATCAGTTTCAGGAGTTTTTGGGCTGAGATGATGGGGTCTTCTAGATATACTATCATGTCATCTGCAAATAGAGACAATTTGGCTTCCTCCTTTCCTATTTGAATACCCTTTATTTCTTCTTGCCTGATTGCTCTGGCTAGAACTTCCAGTACTATATTGAATAGGAGTGGTGAGAGAGGGCATCCTTGTCTAGTGCCAGATTTCAAAGGGAATGCTTCCAGCTTTTGCCCATTCAGTATGATATTGGCTGTTGGTTTGTCATAAATAGCTTTTATCATTTTGAGATACATTCCATCAATACCGAGTTTATTGAGGGTTCTTAGCATAAAGAGCTGTTGAATTTTGTCAAAGGCCTTCTCTGCATCGATTGAGATAATCATGTGGTTTTTGTTTTTGGTTCTGTTTATGTAGTGAATTACATTTATAGACTTGCGTATGTTGAACCAGCCTTGCATCCCTGGGATGAATTCTACTTGATCATGGTGGATAAGCTTTTTGATGTGCTGTTGCAATCAGCTTGCCAGTATTTTATTGAAGATTTTTGCATCTCTGTTCATCATGGATATTGGCCTGAAGTTTTCTTTTCTTGTTGAGTCTCTGCCGGGTTTTGGTATCAGGATGATGTTGGTCTCATAAAATGATTTGGGAAGGATTCCCTCTTTTTGGATTATTTGGAATAGTTTCAGAAGGAATGGTAACAGTTCCTCTTTGTGTGTCTGGTAGAATTCGGCTGTGAAACCATCTGGACCTGGGCTTTTTTGTGTGGTAGGCTCTTAATTGCTGCCTTGACTTCAGACCTTGTTATTGGTCATTCATAGTTTCGGCTTCCTCCTGGTTTAGGCTTGGGAGGACACAGGTGTCCAGGAATTTATCCATTTCTTCCTGGTTTACTATTTTATGTGCATAGAGTTGTTTGTAATATTCTCTGATGATGGTTTGCATTTCTGTGGAATCTGTGGTGATTTCCCCTTTATCGTTTTTTATTGCATCTATTTGGTTATTCCCTCTTTTCCTTTTTATCAATCTGGCTAGTGGTCTGTCTATTTTGTTGATCTGTTCAAAAAACCAGCTCTTGGATTTATTGATTTTTTGAAGGGTTTTTCGTGTCTCTATCTCCTTCAGTTCTGCTCTGATCTTAGTTATTTCTTGTCTTCTGCTAGGTTTTGAGTTTTTTTGATCTTGCTCCTCTAGCTCTTTCAATTTTGACGTTTGGGTGTCAATTTTGGATCTCTCCACTCTTCTCATGTGGGCACTTATAGTTATATATTTTCCTCTACAGACTGCTTTAAATGTGTCCCAGAGATTCTGGTATGTTGTGTCTTTCTTCTCATTGGTTTTGAAGAACTTCTTTATTTCTGCCTTCATGTCATTGTTTATCCAGTCAACATTCAAGAGCCAGTTGTTCAGTTTCCATGAAGCTGTGCGGTTCTGAGTTCATTTCTGAATTCTGAGTTCTAACCTGATTGCACTATGGTCTGAGAGACTGTTTGTTATGATTTCAGTTGTTTTGCTTTTGCTGAGGAATGATTTACTTCCAATTATGTGGTCAAGTTTAGAGTAGGTTTGATGTGGTGCTGAGAAGAATGTATATTCTTTGGATTTGGGGTGGAGAGTTCTGTAAATGTCTATCAGGTTTGCTTGTTCCAGGTCCGAGTTCAAGTCCTGGATATCCTTGTTAATTTTCTGTCTGGTTGATCTGTCTAATATTGACAGTGGAGTGTTGAAGTCTCCCACTATTATAATGTGGGAGTCTAAGTCTCTTTGTAAGTGGTTAAGAACTTGCCTTATATATCTCGGTACTCCTGTATTGGGTCCATATATATTTAGGATCGTTAGCTCTTCTTGTTGTATTGATCCTTTTACCACTATGTAATGTCCTTCTTTGTCTCTTTTGATCTTTTTTACTTTAAAGTCTATTTTATCAGAGATGAGAATTGCAACTCCTGCTTTTTTTTTTTTTTTTTGCTCTCCATTTGCTTGGTAAATCTTCCTCCATCCTTTTATTTTGAGCCCTTGTGTATCCTTGCATGTGAGATGGGTTTCCTGGATACAGCACACTGATGGGTTTTGGCTTTTTATCCAATTTGCCAGTCTGTGTCTTTTGATTGGTGCATTTAGCCCATTTACATTTAGGGTTAATATTGTTATGTGTGAATTTGATACTGCCATTTTGATTCTAGCTGACTGTTTTGCCCATTGGTTGATGCAGATTCTTCATTTTGTTGATGCTCTTTAGCATTTGGTATGTTTTTGGAATGGCTGGTACTGGTTGTTCCTTTCTATGTGTAGTGCCTCTTTCAGAAGCTCTTGTAAAGCAGGCCTGGTGGTGACAAAATCTCTGAGTACTTGCTTGTTCGCAAAGGATTTTATTTTTCCTTCACTTAAGAAGCTCAGTTTGGCTGTATATGAAATTCTGGGTTGGAAGTTCCTTTCTTTAAGGATGTTGAATATTGGCCCCCACTCTCTTCTGGCTTGTAGGGTTTCTACCAAGAGATCTGCTGTGAGTCTGATGGGCTTCCCTTTGTGGGTGACCCGACCTTTCTCTCTGGCTGCCCTTAGCATTTTCTCCTTCTTTTCAACCCTGGTGAATCTGACGATTATGTGCCTTGGGGTTGCTCATCTTGTGGAAAATCTTTGTGGTGTTCTCTGTATTTCCTGGACTTGAATATTGGCCTGCCTTGCTAGGTTGGAGAAATTTTCCTGGATAATATCCTGAAGAGTATTTTCCAGCTTGGATTCATTCTCTTCATCACATTCAGGTACACCTATCAAACGTAGATTAGGTCTCTTCACATAGTCCCACATTTCTTGGAGACTTTGTTCATTCCTTTTTGTGCTTTTTTCTCTAATCTTGGCTTCTTGTTTTATTTCATTGAGTTGATCTTCGACTTCTGATATTCTTTCTTCTGCTTGGTCAATTCAGCTGTTGAAACTTGTGCATGCTTCGCAAAGTTTTCATGTTGTGTTTTTCAGCTCCTTCCATTTACTCATGTTCCTCTCTATGTTGTCCATTCTTGTTATCATTTTCTCAAATCTTTTTTCAAGGTTCTTAGTTTCTTTGCATTGAGTTAGAACATGTTCTTTTAGCTAACAGAAGTTTCTCATTACCCACCTTCTGAATTCTGATTCTGTCATTTCATCACACTCATTCTCCATCCAGCTTTGTTCCCTTGCTGGTGAGGAGTTGTGGTCCCTTGTAGGAGGTGAGGTGTTCTGGTATCGGGTGTTTTCCTCTGTTTTGCACTGGTTTCTTCTCATCTTTGTGGATTTATCCACCTGTCGTCTGAGTAGTTGCTGATTTTCCTATTGGGTCTCTGAGTGGATGTCCAGATTGTTGGTGATGAAGTATTTCTGTTTCTTAGTTTTCCTTCTAACAGTCTGGTCCCTCTGCTGTAGGACTACTGAGGTCCACTCCAGGCTCTGCTTGCCTGGTGTACACCTGTAGCAGCTGCGGAACTGTGAGGGTTGCCACCAGTTTCTTCTTCTGCTATCTTTGTCCCTGAATGATACCCACCAAATGTCAGTCTGATCAGTCCTTTGTGAGGTGACTCTTTGGATATACGGGGGTCAGGGAGCTGCTTGAGGAGACTGTCTGTACTTTATACTTGAGGAGACAGTCTGTACTTTATAGGAGCTCAAGTGGTGATCTGTGAGCTCCGTTGTTCATTCAGGGCTGCTAGGCAGGTACATTTAAGTCTGCTACAGCAGAACTCATAAAGCACCTTTTTTTTCCTCAGGTGCTCTGTCCCAGGGAGTTAGGGCTTTATTTATGAGTATCCATTGCACTGTCCTTCCCAGCAAGGAGGCAGTCTAATCACTGCCTGCCTGTAGTGGCTATGCTGAGCTGCTCTGGGCTCCGCCCTGTTGCCATGGGCTCCACCCTGCTGCCATGGGCTCTGCCCTACTGTCATGGGCTCCGCCCTGCTGCCATGGGCTCCACCCTGCTGCCGTGTGTAATTCCCTGTAGTCCTGTTTATATAGGTGTGGTTAGAACTGCTGTGGTGATGATGGCCCACCTCTGTAGTGGTGGATGGTCTCTGTTATGGCGGGTTGCCTCAGCAATGGCAGGTTACCTCAGCAATGGCAGGCTGCATCAGCAATAGCAGTGTACCTCCATAGGGTTTGAGTGCCTTGGTAATGGTGGACGCCCCTCCCCCTCTGAGCTTTACTGTCCTGGGTTCAGCTGTGCTTGCTGTGAAACTCTCAACCCTGAGCATTTCCAATTGCTTTTTTTTTTTTTTTTTTGAGACGGAGTTTCGCTCTTGTTACCCAGGCTGGAGTGCAATGGCGCAATCTTGGCTCACCGCAACCTCTGCCTCTTGGGTTCAGGCAATTCTCCTGCCTCAGCCTCCCGAGTAGCTGGGATTACAGGCGTGCGCCACCATGCCCAGCTAATTTTTTGTATCTTTAGTAGAGACGGGGTTTCACCATCTTGACCAGGATGGTCTCGATCTCTTGACCTCGTGATCCACCCGCCTCGGCCTCCCAAAGTGCTGGGATTACAGGCTTGAGCCACCGCGCCCAGCCCCAATTGCTGTTTTGTTTGTTTTTGTGGGGGTGGGACCTGCGGAGCCTGATCACCTGGCTCCCTGCCTCAGAGCCCTTTTTTTTTTTTTAAAGCTGCACGGTTGACTCTCTCCCAGGTGTTCCAGTCGCCTGCTGAAAGGGCGCCGGGATCTGTGTGATTTCCGGTGCAGCAACCCACTGCACCGGCTGGAACCACATTGCTGCCCAGGAATCTCCTGGCCTGGCTTTCTGTTTAAGTCCCGTTTAATCAGATGAATGTGTTAATCTGCCTTCTGAAATCTCCAATTGCCGGTTTAACAGGGCAACCAAACCAGTGTATTTTGTATGGAGTGCCACTGCACTGCGGCCCTGGCCCAAACAGCCATGCCAGCCCAAACAGCCACGCTGGTGGCCCATGGGGCTCCTACACCTGGGAATCTCCTGGTCTGTGGGCAATAAAGATCTGTCTGGAAATGCAGCATCCACTCACCATCGGCGGTTTCACTGAGAGCTGCAATCCTGAGCTGGTCCTACAGCGCCATCTTCTCTCTCCCCCAAAGTCTCACTTTGATGTTAATATTTTTTAACCTCTCGCATAACACTTACAAATCTTGATTTTTTTTTTAAACTGAGAACTGACCTTACACTCTATATGTTTTCAGTCAACTATATCTGGCCAGAATTTAAAATCCATTTTATTGTATTTATTTTTATAATTTTATTATTTTTTTTTTTGACAATTCAAGAAAAACTGCTTTCCATGTATTACAGGAATGTAAAGTTCCCTATCAAAATAGTGTTAGTCAACTAAAAAGCAAATCAGTTTAAAGAAAATACTAAGTGGGACAGGCACAGTGGCTCATGCCTATAATCCCAGTACTTTGGAAGACCAAGGGAGGCAGATCACTTGAGGTCAGGATTTTAAGACCAGCCTGGTCAACATGATGAAACCCTGTCTCTACTAAAAATACAAAAATTAGCCGGTGTAGTGGCACATGCATGTAGGCCCAGCTACTTGGGAGGCTAAAGCAAGAGAATTGTTTGAACCCGGGAGGCAGAGGTTGCTGTGGGCTGAGATCACTCTACTGCACTACAACCTGGGTGAAAGAGAAAGGCTGTCTCAACAAAAGAAAAAAAGACAGAAGACACTAAGTAAATAATAGTACAGGTGAAACAAAGAAGACAAGAAAAGCTGAAGGGATACTAAAAGGACTGAGTTTTAGAAAACACTATTCTAATGTTCCCTCAATTGTTTGGAGAGCTTTAAAAACAAAAATCAGTGTACCTAAGCCTCACCTCAGACCAACTGAGTTCATCTCAAAGTCTGTATTTTCTATTTCTCTTTAAGAACTCTTAGGTGATTCTGATTTTTTAAAAGCAAGTTTAGAAATCTCTTAATGACAAAAATCTGATTTTGTTTTTAAATTTTTAAAAAATACTCAACAAACATTTGTTGAATATCTGCTGTGTGTAATGTTCTGTGTCCTGGGTGCTAAGGATATGACAGAAAATAATACACATACTATGTTCACAGATACTGTGTTCACTGAGTTTTTCCTGCTTATGAATTTTGCTTCTGTGCTGAATCCCAACCTGACAGATATGAAAGTGTCATAATTTTGTGAACATGTTTTGGTTATGAATCTGACATTGAGTTTACTGCAGAGAGAAACCTAAAGACAGCCTTATTTTTCCTCTAGTACAAGAGGAATTCATTTTTAAAGATCTAGATAATCCATAAAACTTCTTTATACTCAAAATATAATAACATCACCAGAAAAAAATACGATGGTATTGACCATTCTCTGTAAGGTTCAGATGGTATTTGAATTCTAGTTCTGCTGATCCCGAGGACTTCATGACTTACTATGTCATTTAACCTCACTGAGCCTCAGCTCTTTAAAATCTGTAAAGTATTTATAGTATCAACCATGCCGGATTTTTATGAAGCTTAAATGAGGTAATGTATGTAAAGCAAACAGAGGATAGTAGGTGCTTTTTAAAGGGTCATTAAAGTGGCAGGTTTACAGAGGGTAGGTTCCAAAGTCATCCCTTAAAGCAAGCACCAGGTTTGGTAAAAATACTCTTGAAAAATCCCATAAATTACTCATAACATCTGTTTATTTTTATAAACTCTATAGAATAATATATACATATAAATATGTAGGATATAAAGAATATAAAGCTATGCAAACAATATGAAGAGCCATTTGTGGAAAAATTTACTTCCTTAAACCTTAGTAACTTATTCAACATCCCACAATGTCCAGAGATGAGATCCATCCAGACTGTCTATCTGAAGAAAGAGCAGATTAACTCCCCTCCCACCTCTCATACTCAGTGGGACTTCTGATCCATTATTTAAATTTGTTTCCTTCCTTTTTTCTGTTTTATTCTAAGCATATATAGTTGAATTCACATATTAAAGGCATATGTGATGCAATTCAGTACATAATTGTATTCCTAGATTAGAGGCAAAATAAATACTCAATAGAATGTAAAATAGGTGGAAGTCAGGTACCATAATTTGATGTTCAACTACAGTGATTTTAAATGAACTTCACATTTGTTCTATTTTCCCTCTCTATGATTAGTTTGCCTTTCCTTTTAGGTTTTCCTTTCCTGTCTATTAGCCTCAGAGCTTGATGATTTTTAAACAAGGTCTCTGCTTTGGCTATTGGAGAAAATAGTTTCTATTCCTTCCTTTAGGAAAAAAATGAATTAATGGAGTCTACGGTCCTCAAAGGACCTGTGCCCTGCTTCCTTCCATTCTGTGGCCTCACAGTTCACAACATTTGGGGGCACAGAAGCCAGAAAGAAGTACAGAAATGAATGGCAACCTTGAAAACTTGAAGGGAAGATAGGATACAGAGCTTTCAAAGGACAGAGCATAGTGCTGGGACATGGGAAAAGAAAACTCAACCATTCATGTGTACAATGTGGAAACACAGCCAAAGTCAAGTTGCAGAAAAAGACTTCAGGGTCTTAGCAAATAACATGAAAGTGTTACTTAAAAGTAGACCAGGCCGGCGTGGTGGCTCATGCCTGTAATCCCAGCACTTTGGGAGGCCGAGGCGGGTGGATCACGAGGTCAAGAGATCGAGACCATCCTGGTCAACAAGGTGAAACCCTGTCTCTACTAAAAATACAAAAATTAGCTGGGCATGGTGTCGCCTGTCTGTAGTCCCAGCTACTCGGGAGGCTGAGGTAGGAGAATTGCTTGAACTCAAGAGGCAGAGGTTGCAGTGAGCCGAGATCGCGCCATTGCACTCCAGCCTGGGTAATGAGCAAAACTCCATCTCAAAAAAAAAAAAAGTAGACCAGGCATCACTCACTCAAAATAGTGTGTTGTTCCAGAAGTAATTTCCTAATTTTCTTCAGTTCAGGATACATTCTTACTCAAATATAGTTTGAGGATCTAGTTTTAAAACACAATGTGATTGCCATGAAAAGGGCTCATAGAACTTCTAAGATTGGCAGGGAAGTAGAGGGAAATTATAAAGGAGCATTAAATAAATGGGTTCATTGCCTAAAGAACATTGAAAGGCAATTATAACATTCCAAACAAAATAAAATTTCTAGCTGGGGAATAGTGGCCAATTGTGCTTTGCCCCCCTTGTACAAGACACTGTTAGAAATCTAGAAATCTAGATTCAAACACTAGGAACTCAAGTTACAAAACGATTCCAGCAGAGTTGTCAAAATAGTGACAGGTTGGAGAAGGAAGCTAGAGAATTAATCATTTTCTTTAGGAGTATTAAAAGTATCCAGTTACTCAGCATCACAATGGGTACATACAAGGAAGGAGTAATGAGAAGAGCTCTGTTAACAGCAGCAATTGGGTTCTGGGATGATTTAGGGATGTGGATGGGTAGCTAGAAGTGAGGTGAACAAAGGAATATCCTAGGAAAAAGTGTGGATGTGATTATGAATTGGGATGTCCAAGGGACAAGGATGAGACCCAGTTAGAGGGCTCTGCTGCTTCCTTCTTCCCACTTTGTTTCTCTGCCTGCTTGTTTTCTTCTCTCCTTTCTGATAGCACTGAGCAATTGGGCTGAAAGTGTTACAAAATCTGGGCTGGAGTGACTCATTGGAGGCCATATTCAGACTGGTAAACAGATGAAGTCATTGGTAAAAAGAGGAGAAAGGGCCAGACATGCAGAGAGAAGGCATTTAAGAGACCAGGTGGCCCCTAAGCGAGACAGACAAAGAGAGAAACAGAAAAACAAAGCATATTTTTCGAGGTTCCTAACAGCTTGCCAAGTCCCTGTTCTATTTCATATGCTCCATTTCAGTCTTGATGAGCTGTAATATTTTTTAACCTTCAATAATCCTTTTGTTTTTTGATTTTTAAAGTAAGGTTAGGAAGGTTTCTGTTCTTAAAATGTAAAGAGTGCAGACTAGAATTTTACTTCACCTCCCTGCTTTCTTCTCTTTTTCCATTCTTATTTTTGAAAGCTTGGAGTCTTTTTTTCTCTATAGAGTTTTATTTCTGCTTCTTTTCTCGGATATTTTCTTCTCTTTCTTGTTCCATTCTTTTTATCTCTTTTTGTTTTGTTTTGTTTTGTTTTTTTGTCTATTCCTGTTCTCCTTGGAACCAGCAAACCTTCCCCTCTGGAGTTCTCTCTTCTTCATCCACATCATATAAAAATTTATTTTCTAGAATCACTAGAATTACCACATTCAAATTCAGCTCGGCCATTGGAGAAGAGAAGACTTGAGGTCTCTCCTACCCTCAAGCCTTAATTCAGAACATTGTCATTGTCTTCTCCACTTCCCTAACTCATTTCTTCATCTTCTGACCAGTTAGCCTTTATTAGACAGAAAAATCCACTTATCCAGAATCCACTGTTCAGTAGATTCTCACCACCATCTCCCACATTCACACACATACCATTTCCTACCTCTGTATTTTAAGAGAAAGTGACAGATCTAGGAGGAGAGGTTAGGAAATCACATTTGTGTGATTCCT
Organism: Saguinus oedipus; assembly: GCA_031835075.1. Lineage (NCBI taxonomy): Eukaryota > Metazoa > Chordata > Mammalia > Primates > Cebidae > Saguinus > Saguinus oedipus. Next base: position 24,083,373 of record CM063170.1, read on the forward strand.
AACAAAACAAGATGTGACTTTGTTTTGTTTACAAAAGGAAGTCTGTTTTAACATACAGAAAGCATATGTCTTCTTTGCAATAATAAATGCCTGTGTTCTGAACTGATAGATTGCGTTCAGTGAAGCAAAGCATTGGTGGAAGCCAAGTGACCCTACCCATTAGTGAAGTGTGAAGATTGGAGGCTGAGTCTTGGCATAATCAATCGAAGTGGAGAGGAGATGGGCTGAGAGCAGTCCTCAAATATCCAAAGTGCTGTTGTGCAGAGAAAGTGAGTGGGCTGACTCTGTCTGCTCTGGGACCAGGCAGACAGTTCAGGAAAACAGAGAAAAGCTCACAAGAATTAGGAAGTTGTGCTCATTAGAGATGCTTAAGTTTTCCCAAGAAGAATCCAGTGCAGACTGAAGAATCTTAAGAATCCTGCCCTGATAAAACATTAAACATGATGTCTCTCCTTCCTTTTCTTTTCTTTCTTTTTTTTTTTTTTTTCCGAGATGGATTTTTGCTCTTGTTACCGAGGCTGGAGTGCAATGGTATGATCTCGGCTCACCGCAACCTCCGCCTCCTGGGTTCAGGCAATTCTCCTGACTCAGCCTCCTGAGTAGCTAGGATTACAGGCACACACCACCATGTCTAACTCATGTTTTGTATGTTTTTAGTGGAGACGGGGTTTCACCATGTTGACCAGGATGGTCTCGATCTCTTGACCTTGTGATCCACCCGCCTCGGCCTCCCAAAGTGCTGGGATTACAGGCGTGAGCCACAACGCCTGGCTTCCCCTTCCTTTTCTTACAAAAGCAATGTGTGTTTATAGCATAAAGTCAAATAATACTATATTTACGATTCCATATCTCATGGTAACTAAGGTTGCTAGTTTGGTGTGTGTCTTTCCACACCTTTCTCTGTATCTATGAATACATACTGTAACATTAATAAATGAATAGATGTGACTTTGTTTTGTTTACAAAACTGAGATCACACTAGACATATTACTCAATAATATAAACATCCCTCCAGGTCAATTTACCTTCCTTGAAAGAGCTGCAGATATTCTAAAGTATAGGTGTGCTATGACATTAAATCATTCCTCCATTAATAGATATTCACATTGTTTCTAGATTTTGCTATAAGTGTAACTAACAATGCTACAATAAATGTTCTCAAACATACAGACATACCTTGTTTTATTGCATTTTGCTTTATTGTGCTTCATAGATAGTGTGTTTTTTACAAGTTAAACATTTGTAGCAAACCTGTGACAAGCAAATCAATGAGCTCACTTCATGTCTCAGTGCCACATTTTGGTAATTGTTGCAATATTTCAAATGTTTTCATTATTATCCATGTTATGGATATCTGTGTTCATTAATTTCTGAGGTTAATATTGGAATTCCTATGGGGTGTTTTGGGTCTCTCACTTTAAATCAAAAGCTAAAAATGATTAAGCTTAGTGAGGAAGGCATATTGAAAGCCAAGATAGGCCCAACACTAGGGCCTCTTGTGCCAAAAATTTAGCCAACTTGTGAATGCAAAGGAAAAGTTCTTGGAGGAAATTAAAAATTATTTGTGAGCACTCCAGTGAGCACACAAATAATAAGAATGCAAAATAACGACCTTGCTGACATGGAGAAGGTTTGAGTGGTGTGGATAGAAGATCAAACCAGCCACAACATTTCCTTAAGCCAAAGCCTAACCCAGAGCAAGGCCCTAACTCTCTTTTGTTCTATGAAGGCTGAGAGAGGGGAGGAAGCTGCAGAATAAAAAATTTGGAAGCTAGCAGAGGTTGGTTCATGAGTTATAAGACACTATCTCCATAAAACAGTAGTACAAAGTGAAGCAGCAAGTGCTGATGTCGAAACTGCAGAAAGTTATCCAGAAGATCTAGCTAAGATCATGAGTGCTAGTGGCTACACTAAACAACAGAGCTTCAATGTAGACAAGAGAGACTTATATTGGAGGAAAATCCAATCTAGGACTTTTGTAGCTAGAGAGAAGTCAATGGCTGGCTTCAAAGCACAGTCTGATCCTTTCAGTAGGTGCTAATGCAGCTGGTAACTTTAAGTTGAAGCTAATGCTCATTAACCATTCTGAAAGTCCTAAGGCCCTTAAGAATTACACTAAATCTACACTGCTTGTGCTCTAAATGGAACAACAAAGCCTGAACGAGAGCACCTCTGTTTACAGCATGGTTTACTGACTATTTTAAGCCCACTTTTGAGACCTACCACCTAGAAAAGCAGATTTTTTTCAAAATATTACTGCTCCTTGACAATGCATCTAGTCACCCAAGAGCTCTGGTAGAGAAGTACAAGGTGACTAATGTTTTCAGACCTGCTAACAACATCCATTCTGCAGCCCATAGATTAAAAAGTCATTTTGGATTTTCAAATCTTATTATTTGAGAAATACATTTTGAAAGTCTATTGCTACCAAAAATAGTTTATCTGATGGATCTGAACAAAGTAAATTGAACATCTTCTGGGAAGCACTCACCATTCTAGGTGCCCTTAAGAACATTCATGATTTAAGGAAGGAGGTCGAAATATCAACATTAACAGGAGTTTGAAAACATTTGATTCCAAACTCTCATAGATGACATTGAGGGGCTCAAGATTTCAGTGGAGGAAATCTCTGCAAATGTGGTGGAAATAGGAAAAAAAAATTAGAATTAAAAGTGAAGCCTGAAGATGTGCCTGATTTGCTGCAGTCTATGTTAAAACTTTAACAGATAAGGAGTTGCTTCTTTCGGATAAGAAAAGAAAATGGTTTATTGAGATGAAATCTATGCCAGTGAAGATGCTGTGAACCTTGTTGAATTGACAACAAAGGATTTAGAATATCACGTCAACTTAGTTAATAAAGCAGTGACAGTGCTTGAGTGGATTGTCTCTAATTTTGAAAGAATTTCTGTGGATAATATGCTATCAAACAGCATCATATGCTACAGAGAAATCATTGATGAAAGGAAGAGTCAATCGATATGGCAAACTTCATTATTGTCTTTTAAAAATTGCAACAGCCACCTCAACCTTCAGCAGTTACCACCCTGATCAGTCAATCAGCAGCATCAACACTGAGGCAAAAGCAACTACCTGCAAAAAAATTATGACTTGCAGAAGGCTCAAATGATCATTAGCATTATTTAGCAAAAATTTTTTACTTATGTACCTTGTTCATTTTAGACATAATGCTATTGTACACTTAATAGACTATGGTATAGTGTAAACATAACTTTATATACACTGGGAAACAAAAAAATTTGTATAACTTTATTGCAATATTCACTTTATTGTGGTGTTCTGAAATTGAACTTGCAGTATCTCTGGGACATGCCTGTGTATTGTTATATACAGATGTTTTTAAGGGATAGTTTTCGTTAAAGTAGGGTTTACTAAGTTAAAAGATATGTACATTATTTTAACAGCTACTTTCAGATTACCTTCTGAAAATCGTTGTAAATCATGCTTCCATGAGTAAATACTCATTCCTAATTCCATCTCCAGGATAGGATGTTATATTTTTCTTTTTATACATCCAACTAAGAGGCAGCATAGGTATAGTGGTTTAGAATTAGGACTCCCTTGGCTAGAAATACTGAGTATCTATCTCAGCTCCAGCAAGTACTAGCTGTGTGCTTTTAGCTAGGACACATTACTGCTTTGTGTCTCAGATACGCTGATCCATATAAAGAGGATGATATGAATACCTACCTTATAAAATTGTTATGAGTGTAAAAGAATTAATAATAGTTATAAGACTTATAACAGAGACTGACATATAGTAAATTCTTTATGATTAAAGGTTAAAATCAAAAGATTCATCAGATTAATCTTTTACAAGATTAAAGATTTTAAAAATATTAGTTTGAATCTCTTTGCTAATGAGTTGGGCATATTTCTAGTAGTGTCTTGGTCATCTTCTTTTCCCTTTTTCTAAATTTTCCAATCATTTTTTACCCATATTTTATTGAGCTGTTTGTCTTTTTACTAATTTTCATGAACTCTTTATATATTATAATAGTAACCTTTTTCCTGTCTTTTTTTTTTATCTTCAATAAGTGATTTCCTATTTATGATTATAAACATCATCAGAATTTTTTTAAATTAACAAAAATTCTTCAATCAGTATAGAACTATAAAAATCATTTTAAACCCATGGTCTTAGTCTGTTTTGTGTTTGTATAACGGAATACCACAGACTGGGTAATTTATGAAGAAAATAAATTTATTTCTCACAGTTCTAGAGGCTGGAAAGTTCAATATCAAGTTCCAGCATCTTGTGAGTGTCCTCATGCTGCATCACCCATGGCAGAAGCAGAAGGGCAAAAGAGCACCCCAGGGGGGCCTAGGCATCAGTTTTTAACAAGAGGTCTTATTTCATTCTGATGTGCAGCCAAGGTTGGGAATCAGACAGTGCAACCCTGAAATGTCAATCTTAAGTCAATTTGTTTCTAAATCAAAGCGTTGCTAGTAATTACTACTGCCATCTGTTGGTGGGAGGCAGAACTGACACAGTGTAGCTATGGATATTACAGCATTATTCAGATCTATGAAAGGCCATGTTTTTTAAATTCTTAGAAATGTATCTTTGTATTTATCCAGACTTTTTCAATGTAAATGACCTCTCAGGTAACTTCCAGCTGTAAGATTCTTGAAATTAATATCAAATTTGTATTTATCTTCTTAGTTCTGTATATTCCATAGCAATAAATGACAGAATGCACTGTGATACTTCTGAGGTTTGGTCAATCCTTGGTGATCAAAGATTCAGTGATATTTATTCTAATAACAGGAAAAATAATACTTCATCAATAACAGTTTAAAAAAACAGCAAAAACAGTTTTTGTGATTAATCCTAACCATACTAATCAAAAACCTACCTCTCCCAACCCTACTCTCCCCAGCTATAAATGTTAATTGAAATTTTCTCTACTGGGGTATTTTAAGATGTCTCTTTTTTCCTTGTGGCATTACACAATGTAAAACATCAAAGGAGATAACAGGAAGGCAGTGAACAGGGAAACACACTTTGAGAAATAGTGATATTGGCAGAAAATGTAAGTGTCTGGGGAAAAAAATAAGATAAAACTGGCAGAATTACAGCCTTCCGCCTGGGTTGTAATTAGACAGTGAGTTTGTCCTCTGAAAGAAAGGTATTTTTCCTCTCCTTTTCATAGACAGGCCAAAAGAAGTCAAAGACACAAAGAGCATGAAATTGTTTGCCATGCAAACCATTTTTGAGGCATTGAATTTCAAATATATACATTAATTCCCCAGGCAGCTTTTATGCATTGTATATTATTCTTATAGCTGGCTATAGGGGATAAGTCTTTCAAATATATATTTTATATGTATTTGAAATAGAGATGTTAAAAATATTTCTATATATTTGTGTGTGTGTGTGTGTGTGTGTGTGTGTGTGTGTGTGTGTGTGTGTGTATGCATGTATATGAAGTACTTTTTAATCCAAAACATCTTCATGAACTGAAACTTATTGCTGGCCTATTGTGGAAATTAGCACTTTGTTTCTTCTATCAATCCTAGATTTGGACTGTGTTCCAGGAGAGAGTGCTTAAGAGTTGGGTTTTTAAACCTTGGAACTGTGGACATTTTATGCTAGATAATTTTTTATTTCAGGGAGAGCTTCCCTGTTCATCAAAAGGAATTGAGCAACATTAGCTCCTGCACACGAATGTCAGTAACATCCCCTCTGTTGTGGCAACTAAAAATATCTCCAAACACTGCCCAATGGCAAAATCACTCCTAATTGAGAACCACTGATTAAGAGGATCAAATGCTCATGGCCCATGCTTTTGTGGGGTGAATTGTCATGTCTTTAAAAACAACTTAACTGATTCCTCAATCTAAATTAGAGCCCTTGTTTCTTTCTCTCATGACACAATATGTATCTCTTTATAGCATCAGTGACAGTTTATAACAATATATTTACTTGGAGACATTGTGTCTTTCTTCCCTATTAGACTTTAAATTCTACACCTTAATCTGTTTTGTTCACTCTGTATACATACTACCTAGTACAGTAATTGGCACTTAATAAATGTTTGTCAAATGAAAGAATATAATTCTAAGATATTTAATGACCTGAAACACAAAGCCTGACTTGGTTCAAAGGGGTTTTTCTTCTCAGGCTTATTTCATTCGATATGACAAAGCCAGCAAAAGAAGAAATTAGGGACATATTGAGGCTGGTGAAGGGTGTGAGCAGGGAAATCTCAAAATTATATTATTTGGATGGGATTCCCAGGGGGTTTTGGCGGGGTGCTGGTGAGTGGCAGTTTCATTCTGGAAACAACAGCTCTGATATGTCACTGTAAGCCAGAGCCAGCCTATCACTCCTGCTTTCTGAACTCCATCCACCACTGATCCATGAAAGAAACAGGTTTTTTGACCAAAGCAAGGTTCAATGTTTCACTAATTCTTTGAGGAAAAATGCCCTAGGACAAGGAGAAAGGTAACTATAGAAAACAAGCATCAGTACAAATAGCACAAGAGGCCTTTAAATGCTTCTTTTCAGGTTTCTAAAAAATGGAATTAAGATGCATTTTTTTTAATGTAAAATGACTGGCATTCTTCCCACTGAAAATGAAAAGTAATTTAATTTGTTAGTGGTTTATTTTGTTTGACAGTCGTTGTACATACTCGATTTGGTTTGTTACACTGAATTACCCTTTAATAATGGGTACACACAATGCCAGACTTTGCCCCCCAGGTTAGTTTGATAATTGGATGAGCATCCATATTGTTCAAGATTTTCATGACAATGAGGATGGAGCTATTTGCAAAACTCCTAACCAGGAGAGCTTTCAGCTTTTTAAATTCTCAGTAAAGTTAATTGCTATCCAATGACCAATCATTCCCCTCACTACTTTTCCTAAACAAGTTACATTATATAATTATGACTGAATTCCCTCAGTGGATGGAAAAGATGCTAAAACCTTGAGAAAGAAAAGTCAGAAAATCTTCCCCAGGTGATCTTTCAGAATGGACCATTTTTCTACAATTGGAAGTTAATGGTAAGAATGCCAATAATAGCTACCATAGGGGCTCGAGCCGGAGAACCAACATCCACAGCAAAAATTCTACCCCTTGGCCACCATATGACAGTGGGCAAACTTCATGACCTGTGTTGCTTCAGGAATTACATCCATAAAATGACAATGATCTTAGTACCTACTTCATAAGGCCAGTGTAAAGATTTAATAACATGGTGTGTATAAATGCTTAGCACATTCCCGGCACAAAGCAAGTTCTCCATAAATGTTTCTTTATTAGACTGTATATATCAGTCCTTGTGCTAAGTTCTCTTAACAATGCTACCAAAAGAGCTACATATCCCCAACATTAAGGAAGGGAATACTGATATGATATAGAAAAAGATTAAACAACAAGCCCAAGGCCACATGGTTGGTAATTAGCACAGCCAGGGTCCAAGCCCAAGTCTGCATAACTTAAAAAGTCCTCAATTCCATTCCAGTTGTGAGCTTGTGTGCCCCTAGAAGAATTTTGAATAGCTGTGTACCTTCCTGGGCACTTTAAAGTGGACAACTAAGCATGTCCATTGTAATGTTAAATAATTGCAGAAAATGTGACTGCAGAGTATTTTAAACATTGGCAGTTTAAAATAAAACTGTTATATCACCTTTATTGCATCCAGTGGGATTTAAATGCCTCATTACTGGATACTCACCAATACCCACTAAAAGAATATATGAACAATTTTTTTTTAACTCAAAAGCTTTATATTATTATTTTTTCTTTTGAAAATATCTTTTTACAGCATTTCCCCTAAATATTAAATGCTTTTTTGATCATTTCTTTAACATATACAGATGTAAATAGGTTTTTCCTTTTATGAATATATTACTATAAGACTTTAAAATTATCTTCTGGGTTTAATTGTTGCTATAACTATTAATAGAACACAATATATCAAAACAACATTAACGTATAATTCTGACAAATGATGACTAAATATAAAAAGTAAAATTTTATTAGAAATGCATATCATAATGAGCTGGGGATGGGGGCATCTATGGGGCCTTGATTAAAAGTGTCATGCAAATGTCCCTCTCAGAAGAGTTTACGAATTGCATAATACACCTTAGTAAGATGCAGGATAAGTTAAGATATATCTTCTATATCTTTCCTTTGCAAAAGGAAAAAGGAGAACCTAGGCTGTGGGTACTCCTGAAAAGATCTGATTTTAGGAAGGAGAACATGGAAGTTAGGAATGAAGAAATGAATTTCCTTAAACCTTTTTCACATAGTTCTTAGCAAGTCATCCACCACTACTGTTCCAAGGAGAACAGTATTCTCATTGAAGACAGCTGCTCTGTACCACCAAGCTGTATTGCTTTGGAATTAGGGTATTTACAGGAGGACCCAATGGCTCTCCCATTTTTATGACAATTCACTCCCTCTTCCTTGAAAACGAAGTCTGGCTGCCCCTTAGCTATTGGCTTTATCCCAAACCTATGGCAATTGTTACTAAAAATTCATGAAGGCTGTCTCTTTTTACTAAACAGGCAAGGTGATTTGAATTTGAAGTGAGGCTGGAATCTGGAATTTCCAAGCCCCTCTGAGAGCTTTACCATCTAGTGCCTCAAGATGGGATAACATACTCACCCTCAGATTCTCCACTGGGCCTCAAACCTGTGGTCCCAGAGCACCAGAATCAGGGTTTCCTTATACCTAGGATGAAGTGGACATGCAGGACTTCCACCCTCATCTTTGTCTTTTCTAGATCAACAGCCTTGGTTTCAGCTTCCCAAAAGGGGTGGTTATGAGTAAGAAGGGGGAGAGAGTTGTATATTGCCTACCTCTCTCCTAAGATTCTCAAGGATACTCTGTGCAGCAACTTCTCAGCATGTAGTAGATGCTCAATAAATGTTTGTCAAAGGCTTTATCTGGAGCCAGTGTGTGGTTATAACCTTCCTATGTGCGCTTCTAATTGATGATACAGAACCCACCAAAACCCATGACCTTGATATATCCTGTCGTCTAAATGTAGAGTAATCTCAGTTATTCGGGGAAGGGAGTGGGGAGTACCTGTTGAACACTGACATGGAGATATGGAACAAGTGTGGATTTAAATTGATAGCAATTTCTTCAGAGTACCCCATAATGTTAATTATGTTGATTGTACGTAACAAGCAATGGTATTGAAAGGTTTGTCCCTTCACCTCAATGAGATTTGGCCTAGAGTTACCAAATGACTAAAATCCATCCACATCTTACAGACATCTCTCTCTTCTTCCTTCTCCAAGACTTCATCTTTTCTGTTCTTTATCTCCTATCTGGCCATCCCTTCTTTCTTCTCTGAGTCTTGCCTTGCATCTGTCAATTTACCGAGTTGCTGGAGGTTGCCATGGTAAACACAGCTGATGTTTTTTTCTCTGTGAAAAAATCCTCTCATGAAGTGAATTGAGGGGAGTCCTCCCCATGGCCTCCCCCTGCTTGCCTTTTCACAGATGTTTTTTAAAGTGGAGGCTTCAGGGGCTTCCTGTTTTCTAGGGCTCTACTAGAAATTGCATGTCCCTGAAGCAAGGCACTGTGACCAGCCAACCCCCACTTAGGTGCCGTGGAAGATTGTGAAGAATCACTGGTGTGGTCACCAAATAAGCCAAATGACAGCAACATTCATTTTGTTAGTAAATGTGTTCTGGGAAGTGAAAGATGACCCGGTATTTCCCAAGAGGAGAGGCAGGACAGATAATAAGAACCTGTAGGGGGAAGTCTGAAAGCAGGTGGGCAGAGACAGAAGGAAGGGTGAGAGAGGATCAAGTCCCGAATCAGGCAGCTACTCGCCGGTCGATACTCACGCCTCCCTGAGCTTTCCTCACCCGCACAGTGAAGGCGGTGATCCGGCCCTAACTACCAATCCAACATCTTCTCTGGCTGCTCTGCTTCCTTACTCACTCCCCTCTGGCTATAAAAACTCTTTGCTGACAGGTACAGTGGTGTGTTTGTATAGTTCCAGCTACTCAGGAGGCTGAGGCAAGAGGATCACATGAGCACAGGGGACCTGGGCTGTAGTGCCCTATACCGATAGGGTGTCCACACTAAATTCAACATCAATATGGTGATCTCCTGGGCATGAGGGACCACCAGGCTGCCTAAGGAGGGGTTAATCTGCCCAGGTCAGAAACAGAACAAGTGAATGCTCCCATGTTGATCAGTAGTGGGATTGTGCCTGTGAATCACCATTGCACTCCAACCTGGGCAACTTAGCAAGACTCCATCTCTTTAAAAAGAAAAGCTCTTTGCTATTGTTCCTCCTGTACTCTAAGCATGCTCTAACCTCAGTGCCTTTGCATTTCCTGTGTCCCCTGCCTGGAATGCTCTTCCCCACAGAGCTGCATGGCTCCCTGTCTCACTTCATTCAGGTCTCTGTTCGACCATCACTCCCTCAGAGAGGCCTTCTATGACCACCCCACCTCAAAGAGCACACTCCCTGCTTGCTAGCCCCTTACCCAGCTCAGGTTTTCCTCATATACACATACACACAAGAACTTATACCCCACAGAGTGTTCACTGTTGTGGCACCAGCCCCTAGAACATGTCTGCTATTAAGAAGGGATTTAACAAGTATTTGTTGAATGAATAGCTAAATCACTGGCCTTACCCCAGAAGCACAGTCACCCATCTATATATGTATCCTTTGTTGTCTCTCCTGAGTTTGCACACTGCCAGTCCCTTTGACTGGAGCCCAGTTCCCTCCCCTCCCCACCGCCCACCTCTGGGGACCTCCCACTCACCCTTCAAGCCCTGCCTAGCTTGGTAGTCCTCTCCTTTCTGAGGTCTGCCTTGGGGTCCCCAGGCAGGACCCCTTTGGCTGATACTGCCAGGGCAGTGCCTACTGATCTCCATGGCAGTGTGATTGCCCTTGCTGAAAGATCTGTTAACCTGTCTCCCTCCCAAGCATCTGAGTGTGCTTTAAGTGACTAAGGGCATAGACTCTTGAGTCAAAGAGTGGCAAGACTGCCAGGCCTGAGTAGTCACCCTGCCTCGGACTCACTATGTGCCTTCAGACAACTTCACCTTTCTGTGCCTCAGCTTCCTCATCTGTGCAATAGGAATTGTAACATCCACCAAGTTAATCACGAAACAGCGAAGAAAATTCACTGATGAACTGCTTGAGAGTTTAAAACACTCTAATCAGTCAGTTGGGTAAGAGGATAGACTGGAGGCTGTGCGATTTGAGGTGGGATGGCCATGGAAGGCCTCCCTGAGGGGGCGACATTTGAGCAGGGACTGATTGAAGTAAAGGAGGAAGCCATGCTGCTCTCTGGGAGGAAGAGCTTCCCAGGAATATTACAACTGAAATATGTCTCTGTAAGCTTTATTGCAGATTAGACTCAGGCTGCTTTTTGGGGGCCTGGGACATTATTCAGTTGATATTCTAATGTAATACTGGGTGTCCAGGCAAGACACAGGGCTGGGATGCTTGTCCTTTGAAAGCAGCCTAGGAGTATGAGCTGAAACTCAACCAGGGTCAGAGAGCAGGGTGAAGCACCTGAGTTGGGGACATCACTGAATTCCAGCTGCTCAGCACAGAACCAACTGCAGGTGGGCTAAGCACTGGCCGGCCACTCAGAGCGCCAAGGACTGGCCACTTTTTGCAACACCTCCCTTGTCTCTGCGTTGATCCTAGCCCCATCAACGACTCTGCCAAGATGGCTCAGACAAGAAGGTTTGAACTGAGTTAAGATGTCCTGGCCTGATCTGAATTTTGTCTAGTTCTGCTTCTGTCATTTGGCAAAAGGGGGTTCTGGTCCTGTGGAGGATGGCTCTGGCAGGTGGTGTGTGACAGCAGAAGTCTGGGACAGGAGGCAGAGGCCTGGGCTGTGCGGGCAACCCTGGAAGGGTGGCCATGGACAAGGTGCTTAACCTCTCAGACCTCAGTGTCCTCATCTGTAGATTTCAAGAACTACCCAGGCTATTCGCTTTCACACTTTGCTTATCCATGGAAATCATTCTTCCAGCATGATATTATTGAGGATGCCAGCATATAATACCAAGAATAATGAAGGAGGAGAGGCCTAGACACTATGGCCTCCCACTATAAGACTCTCCCTGACACGCAGATGATGTCCTAGGAAGAGGCTCTATGGGTTCTTCCAAGCCAACATGTTCCCTGATTTGATGTCACATCCATACAGCACAGAGCCTTTTTAAAGTGTTAGGCTGAACCACATGAGATTGCTGATATTTGACAATTTCTGACTTACAAAAATGGCAGTTTTGTATTTCAACCTAATAGCTTCATTCACAGTAGTGGCTAGGTGTGCTCATTCGGGACTCCTCCGCCTCCCCAACCTCCCCTGTAAAACGGGGCAAACAGAGGAATCATCCTTGGAAGGTTGGTTACTGAGGGCATTGGGGGAGATAACACCTTGGAGTTGGGTGGAGCAGGGAGTGGGGGGTTGTAATCACAGCAGCTGGCACAAGAAGCAATCCATGTATGTTTCCAGAGACGGCTTTAACAATTGCCTGTGGGCCTGACTCAGGGAATAGTGTCCAGATCTCCTTCCTGCCTGGCCTCAAAAGGAGTACGTGGCCAGAGCAGACGAAAAACAGTCTCAGTATGGTTTCCTAATTGGTCCATCCTATCCTGCTTGAACCACCAACTTCCCTTTTTCTCCTTGTGAGGGGAGTCACTGGGCAGCAGACAAGCCTTTACATAGGCCTGGGACTGAGGCTGGAATAACACGAGAGGCATTCAGCTCTCCATCCCCCCTGTCTTATCTGGGCAAAGCATTAGAGGCTCCATCCCCAGATACCTACACAGAGCCCTTCCCCATTAAGTGGTACATCATGGAATATGTCAGGCTGAATTAGCAGGCAGGCCCATCACGTTAAGCTGAAGCTGTGGGCTGGCAGCTCCCACTCATAATGCCTCGTTCCTAGCTGCATGCTCCCTTTCACGTCGCCACAGCCACAGGAACCGTCTGCAGACAATGCACAGTAACCAAGGAGGCCCAGGGAAGAGTTCAGGAGGACCCTCAGGAAGTCCGGCAGATTCCATTTCTTTTGTGACCCTTGGGATCCTGCTCTGAGCTCTGGTACGTCTGAAGGGCAGAGGAAGCAGGTAGCAACCAAAAGCTTCAGGTGGGGAGCTCCTTTGTGACAAACTATAAAATCATGGCACATGTTTCTGAAAGAATAAATACTGTGTTCAAATACCATGAACACCTACAACACCTAATTGAAGTTTCTTAATGACAGCAGTACTGTGAATCCCACTACCATTTAACTACCAGTAACGCTAGTTACTCCATCAATTCTCCTGGCAATTTATGTCACTTTCAGAGCATTTATCACTTCTACTCTGTATGATATTTCAACAGGGTGTGGTACGGTGGGAAGAACACTCACTTAGCAGTCCCCAAATTAAACCTAGCTATGCTTCCTATGTCTGGGCAACCCCGGGCCAGTGACTTATCCTCTCTGTGCCTGAGTTTTCTCTTTGTATGAGTGTGTACTGTACCTTTGCATGAGTATGTACTGTACCTTTGCATGAGTACCTATGTGAGTATCCTCACAGGGCTCTTGAAAGAATTACCTGAGATTATGTATGAAGAATGCTTGACACAGAGAAAATGCACCACAAATATTTCAGTGTAGACTTTCTGAGGGCAAAGTCACTTTTTATCCATTACGATGCCTTAACTCAGGCATGCCCTTAATTGGTGTCCAAGAATATATGATCTTCCCTTTTAAAATTCTACCTCATTAGTCCTCTAACTTGTTTTCCACTGTACATCTGGAATGATCTAATCAAAACCGAGATTTGATTATATCACAGTCATTACAAATCCTTTCCCTTTTTTCCCTATTCGCTTGGAATAATGGCAAAACTTTTTTGGAGGAGGGTTGCCTCCTACCTCCCCTGTGACCTCATCTCCCACAATAGCTCACATCAGTACCTCTGTCTCAACTACAGTGACCTCTCAGTCCTTCACTCTTGACTTGTTCACCCCACAACAGGACCTTTGCACATCCTTCAAACACATTCTCCCCTCCTAGCCTGGTTAAATCCATACCCATTGTTCACATCTCAACACACTCATACCTTCTCAGGAAAGCCTCTCCAGTTCTCCCTGAGCAGGTTAAATTTCTCTTGGCAGTATATCCTCTCTTTGGGAGACCTAGTTCTTTTAATCATGTCTGTCTCCTCTGACAAGATTAGCTATAGATGGCAGGACCTGTGTCTGGTTCTGCTCACCAGTTGTGCTCCCTAGGACCTCGTGTGACACTCAGTAAATGTTGTTGAAAGACTGGGTAGGAGGATGCATTGGAGGTCAGATTATCTCAACAAAACCCCACACCACCCTTTGTGATAGTGAGGGCATAGGGAGCATGGTCACTGTTTTGCAGACAGTGTGATTGAGCTCAGGAGGAGCAGGTTAGTTGCCCAGACCTCACAGCCTGCTGGTTAGTTAGGAACTGGTCTCCCAATTCCTGCTACAAACACTTATGCTATAGGGCCATTATTTATGATGGGGATGGCGGACCACAAAGATTTTCCCTCCCTTTCCTTTCCTAGTATTCCCAGGACAGCTGACTCATCTAGACCCACTCCCAAGTCACCTCTAGTTTCTGGGTTATGAAGTACCACATCTATCTAGAATTCTGTGTTTCCTCTGAATCATTTATTTGATTTAAAAACTCCCTCAAAGGTGAGTTCAAGTCCCTCAAGTCTGAGCTGGGAGAATTTTTTTTTTTCTAAAAGGTTATGTTGGTGAGGTGCCTGCACTTCAGAAAATTTAACTTTTGTTTTTGCTTTCTTCTCCTCACCACCTGGGTTGAAGCCAATCCAGAAGTCAAAGTCTTCATCTACCACCTCGTATCAGATCAGTCAGGGTCAGTTGCAAGAGATGATGAGCTTGAAAAGAAAATAGCTTTGGTTATTTTATCATCTTGTTTTTATTAAGAGGCCACGCCTGTGGTGTGAGGTTTTGTTTGTCTTTTGTGCTTTTTTAGTTCGCTTCCTTTCAGACATTTGTGTTCTTACTGTCTTTCTTTGGAGCCAGTTCACCCAGAACTCAAAGATAAAGCAGGAAGCGTGATGGTTCTTTGTTCATGTTTGCCAGAGAGACAGTCATGTGTGGGAAACTATTTAACTGCCGATTCTCTGATCCACCAGAAAGAAATCATTTACTCATGTGTTCTCATTCTTTCAACAAATACTTACTGAGAAGTTTTTATGTATCAGTAAGGTGACCATATCATTAATATCCAAACTGGGATAGTTTTGCATGTAAATGTGGACACTACCTGGTTCGCACTCTAAGACAAGTATAAACCAAGATTTTCTCAGGTCAATCAGGATGTCACTGGGTTCCCTCTAGATTGGTGACTGAATTTGGACTATTAGAGTCTTCGGTGATGATAAAGTTTCCCAAAATGCCCTTAAGGATTGAGAACAAAGTCAGGAAGGGGTGTAGGCTTCCAAAGCCATGAGATGAAAAGACATAAAAGATAAATTTAAATTGAAGTTGAACTAGACATTTCTAAAGTTTTCCTACAACTTCATTTTTTAAATAGATTTCATGTTTAAAAAAAAAAAATCTGGAACAACGTCTCTGAGAAGTAATGATTCCACAATGGAAGCCAAGTTCCCCTGAGATGAGGCTACCTGGAGGAGCTTGGAAAAATGTTTAAAATTTATAAAGAATGAAATTTCCCATCAGGGCTAAGTGATGGTGATACCTTTTGAAAGAGGAGGAACAGAAGGGAACAGGAACAATGTGTGATTCTTTTTTAGCCTCTTCTTTCTCTGACTCGGAGTTTCTTCAGTGTGGCTATGATTTGTTGTGTGATAATCAATGACATAAGCATGCACACTCTTTTCCTATGGAAGACGTTTGGTTCTGAAGTGATTTGTTTCTCTTGCATTCCAGGTGCCTGTCTTGAGACCCATGGACCTGATGGTGGAGGCCACCCCACGAAGAGTATTTGCCAATGCACACACATATCACATCAATTCCATATCTGTCAACAGCGACTATGAAACCTACATGTCTGCTGATGACCTGAGGATTAACCTATGGAACTTTGAAATAACCAATCAAAGTTTTAGTATCCTTTCTTTGTGGCCAAGAATCAACTGGCCTGAATTAAGAGTATTCAGGTATGAGTGGGCTTGGGGAAAATATGGAATAGAAATGCAACACCTAGCATTTGTGGAGAACTTGCCCCTTTTAAAATATCCTGGCACCTATGAGACTCTAATCATAACAATAAAGTTAGAGAAATATTGTTATTACAAGTGGTAAGCCAGGACTAACTCTGGATTGGGACTCTGAATCAATTCCTTCATACAGAGTCACTTATATGTCATGAATTAAAATTAGAGAGGATTTTATCAACAATAAGATAAGACCCTAGAGTTCCGGTTCTTTCTCTGTTTCTTTCTCAGTTAAAGGATTCATAAATCTGTAAGGACAGCATGGACCACAGACATTACTGGTTTTATATTGTATTATAATAGTGAAAATAATAGTGGTTGACATTTATTGAGTTCCAAGCACTTGCACTAAGAACTTTAAGTATAGGATCACATTTTTTACCTCATTGAAGTACAGTATGCATATAGAAAAGCACATGTAATTGTACAGTTTGATAAAATTTCACGGGTTGAACTCGCCTATAACCAGCATCAACATACAGAAACAGAACTTTACTAATAATTCTCATGCTCATCATGCCCCTTTATAGTAATAATTTCTACCCCCAAGGACATATTTGATGAAACAACCCTATAATGTAAGTACCATTACCTCCTGTTTAATAAAAATATAGAAAAGTCGGCCGGGCGCAGTGGCTCAAACTGGTAATCCCAGCACTTTGGGAGGCTGAGGTGGGTGGATTGTTTAAGGTCAGCAGTTTAAGACCAGCCTGGCCAACATGGAAAAACCCCATCTTTATTAAAAATAAAAATCAAAAAAACAATAGCCAGGCATGGTGGCACACGCCTGTAGTCCCAGCTACTTGGGAAGCTGAGGCAGGAGAATCGCTTGAACTTGGGAAGCAGAGGCTGCAGTGGGCCAAGTCGCTCCACCAGCCTGGGTCACAGAGCCAGACTCCATCTCAAAAAATAAAAAATAAAAAAATAGAAAAGTCAAAATAATTGCTGAATAGCCGGGCCACTATTTTCACCCCACTATGTTGACCCTCTATTTTGTAGTTAAAAAAAAAAATGGTCATTTATTGAACACCTATCATGTACTCCATGAGATTTATGAGGAATGGCACTGAACAACTCAGACAGCTGAACAATTGACCCAAGCATCAGTATGGAGTCTTCTCTTCCACTTACCGGCCTCCCCCACTCTAACTCCATCTATTCATGAGCTCTGCCAATATGTCCTCTAAAATATATGTCAAATCAACTCATATGTCCCTAACTTCGACTCCTGCCTACCACAGCAGCATAAGCCACTGTTGTCTCTC
The DNA here is from genome assembly GCA_031835075.1 of Saguinus oedipus. Taxonomy (NCBI): domain Eukaryota; kingdom Metazoa; phylum Chordata; class Mammalia; order Primates; family Cebidae; genus Saguinus; species Saguinus oedipus. Next base: position 24,100,848 of record CM063170.1, read on the forward strand.
ACCTCTGTGACTACAGTCATCTCTTGTCTGGTCTCCATTTGTTCTTGCTCTTTTATATGGTACGTGCCCACATAACAGAGTGGACTCTTCAACATGTCATTCAGATATCACTCCTTCCCTGATAAAAACACTCTGGTAGCTTCCCATTGAACTTAAAAAAGTTATTTAACTTCGCCTATAAGATTTCACTTAATCTGGAGCCTGTCTCCATCTTTGATATCCTGTCATGAGAGTCTTCCCTAATTCACTTTGTTTCAGCCAACTAACCACTTTTCTGTTCCTAAGTAAACCTTATTCTTTCATTCTTTGCATTTGCTGTTTTCTCTTTCTGGAATATTCTGCCCCCAGCATTCAGACGGCTAGCTACATGTCACCATTCAGGCTTCAGAGGTACTTTTTCCCATTAACTCTCAAGTAGCTACCAGTAACTCTATCCCTGTTATCATCATAGTACTTATAATGATTTGAATTTTTTTATTTATGTATTTTCGGTTTCCTCATATTAGAATGTAAATTCTACAAGTGCAAGGGCTTTGTATGAACTATTGCTGTATGGAGAACACTCTGACATATAGAAAGTTACTGGACCTGTCAAGTTCAAAATAATAGTAGGTCATCAAAGTAGAGAGATTCAGTAGACAGTTGATCATACAATCTAACCTGGAAATTTAAGAGTTATAGCAAAGCTCTGAAGGTTCGTATATAAAATAGACCCCATGATGGCTCAAACAAATAAAAGATTTATTTTCCTATAAAGTCTAATATTGATAATCCCCATAAGCAGGCAGCCTCCTCCAATCAGTAATTCAGAAACTCGGACCTCTTTCATCTGCAGCTCCCCAGTGTTAACCATGTTTGTAGCGGGACTGTGAAAGGGGAAGGTAATGGAAGATCACAAATGGGAGAGTCCTTTGAGCCAGGCCCTTAAAAAGCATGCATTCCATGGTTTTTAGACCATTCAGCCACGTGGCCACCTCTTACTGCTAGACAGCCTGAAAAATGTAGTCTGGCTGTGTGCCCAAGAAATATGACCTGGTTTTGGTACACAGCTAGCTAGTTTCCACCACAGAGAGCACTCAACAGTCTCCAAAGGCTTTCAGGTAAGGCAGCTTTAACCAGGTAGTGGCAAGTATGAGATATATTTGGAGACACTGAGAACTGACCATCAGGACCATGCCTGGCATCTTTTGTTGATCACGGAACAGACTCAACATGCTGTCTGGGCCTGCCCACAAATTTTGCCTGGCAGTGCAGCTGCTAATAGAATGAGTGTGGGTGGTGGTTCCCTTTCTCTCTCTCCATCTATTCCAAGAGCCAGAAATCTGCTCAGGCTCAGCTGGCTGTCACTCCAAGCTTCTGCTTCCCCCAGTCTAGGTGACATATTTTCTGAATTTTGCCTCTAGGCCTTCAAGGGGGAGGGGATTTTCTTTAGGCATTTTGGGAGACAGATGCCCTGGGGAGAATGCAAAGGGGAAATATCAACAGCACAGTTTAGGTTATATTCTGCAGATGTGTGACAGCCTGCCAGATGCTGGCATACTAATGAGACCATGCCATTCACCCTTAAAGCAGCCATATGTAAAATAATCATTGTCATCATGAGAACGATGATAAGTGATATCTATATAGTTCTTTTCAACCAGACCGCCCTAAGCACTGAGCCAACTATACAAACTGAGACCCCTTTCCCTCTCATCACTGAAGTATAGCCACCTCTGGGGTAGGAGGCAGCCATCTTTCAAAACAGCCTCAGAAAAATACCAGCCACCAGGCTGGATTTCCACAATGCCCTCTATTCACAAAGGAGATAGAAGAAACATTGTTCAGAATAGAATAATGTGGGATTCCCAAAGCATAGTGTGCCTACTACTGGGGGGTGGTAAGCAATGTGTTTCTAAGCAATACATAAACATTTTTTAGTTTTCATATTTATGTATTTATTTTAACGAACATCAGAAAACACAACCATTATATTCTACAATTTCACAGATATTGAAAATCCATTTATATTACAAAGTAAGTATATGTAAACTATTAAGTAAATAGTAAGACAAGTGATCTGGAGATATGGTTAGAAAAAGTCATGACTTCCAGTGACTGGCATTTGGTGTGAGTTTGGCATTATGATTGAGAACTCAGGCTTTAGAGTTCAACAAATGATAGAATTCTCACCCAGCCCTACCACTTTCTGGTTGTATAAGCTTTAACATGTTTCTTAATTTATCCAAGCCTCCATCTCTCTATTTTGTTATCTGTAGAAAGGAGCTCTATCAAAGAGGATTGTGAGAATTAAATACACACACACACACACACACACACATACATGCACACATTTAGGGTAGTACCTTGCTAAGTAAATGCTCAGTAAACAGGGACTACCGCAATCATAATTGTTACTGAAAGATCAAGGAAACTAGAAAAGTTGAACATTAGAATGGTGGCTTTTATTGTGCTAAATTCATTATCTGGATTGTCTTTTCAATTCTAGACTCTTCCTTTGGCTCTGCAGTTGGGTGTCCTTTGCAAAATGTTGCTCCCTAGTTACCAGATATTTGCAGGGACTCTGAGGCCCAGGGCCTTGTGTTTAGCACCAGATCAGAGCAAGGCATTCCTAAAGCTCATGATGCCTGGTCATGAATTCTCTCCCTTCCATCCATAGCCAGTCAGTCCTTGGCTTGTATATCAAGTTCTAACATAAAGTAGTCAAACTTTGGTCCTAATACGCTAACTATATCAGGACAATAATAACTCATTAATAGATTGGTAATTTTCTAGGGTAACAGGCAATAGCAATAAATGAAAATTGATATTAAAATATGCGGCTGCTTTATGAAAACTATGCTATACCTAGAATCATTTGAACTCTGAAGAATGAATTGACCTAATTTCCTACCTTCTCCAACATGGGACCTATTAAATAGACCCAAATCAAGTAAAAATAAAGACAAGCCTTCAACAATGATAAATTAAGTGCCTAGTTTGTGCCAGACACAAAAATGAGAAAAAACAAATTTGCCACTTTCAGAGTAATGGTCATCAAATACACTAATGAGTATATAATTATAAACTGAGATAATTTCTGTGAAGATAGGGAATATGGTTCTATGAATGCATTTTTTAAAATCCTGCTATAGACCAGGGAAGGTTTTGTTAACTAATTGATTGTTGAGATCTGAAATAGGAAGGGTATGGGCTAACTTGGCAAAGAGGTGTGGAGATATGTGTTCAGTGTGTGCAGAAGTCCTGTGGCAGGAGAGAGTATGACATGTTGGATGAATTCTAAGAAGGCCACTATTTTTAAAGCACAGAGTGAAGTGGAGCATGGTGTAAGCAAGGCTGGGAACAGTAACAGAAGCCTCACCTTTCAGAAGTCCGGTCTCTGAACATTAGACAGAGGACTTACCTGGGAGAAACCAGCTGGACTCTAGGGATACTTCAGCTTTGATCTTGGTCCTAACGACCCTGTACAGCAGCTTCATTTTATTTGTCAACCAAGCTGAGGCTCTCTTAGAGTAGATTCCCTGATTAAGGAACCGCATAGCCTCAACTCTTGGCTTCCAGGATCTAGCACTCACCACTACCATGGACAGCAGCTTTCTTTTCATTCAGTGGGATTCTGCCAGGCAGGCTTCCAGGGAAGCTGTGGGGTCTAGTACATGTTTCTCCACCTTCTTGCTTCAGTGACTTTCACCCTGCTAGAAATCAAATATGCATATCAATCTCAAACTGGCATTTAATGTAAAAGGAGAGCATCCCTTCTAATGACATATCTGACATATTAGCCTGTGTGTGCCAGGGCAGCACCCTCCTTCCTTATTAAAAGCAGGCTTGGTGGGTTTTCCCAGGCTGGGTGCCTTGCTTGTGTGGATGCTGACCCTCCATCTGAAGCCAGCCCTAAGGCTCTGGGAGTCTGGAACGTTCTCCTTCCACAGGGTCAGGCCTTTGGGTTTCGTGCTGTGAGAGGAAAAAACAAGAATTCAACCATGCAGACTTCTCTTGGGTTTCTTGAGATCCCTCAAGTAGATAGCTTAGTAGCTGAAATGCAAACTCTGGAGTCAGATTCACTGAATTTGAGTCTTGCTTCATCTTAACATCTCTCTAACTCTCAGTTTCCTCATTAGCTAATAGAGATAATAATATGATCTATCTTATAAAGTTGTAAGGATTCAAGAGGTAATCATGTAGAGTACTTAGCGGAGCACCTGGCACCAAGCGAAGGCTCAATAAATGGCACCTACATTTATGTGGAGCCTTTCACTAGTCCCCTTTTCTTCTTATCTTGCTGCTTAGATTTCTCCTAAGAAAACCTCAGGCTAAGTGACTTATACTATATAAGTTTGGCATCTTGGCCTATTGGCCTACTGTGGGTTTCTGCATTATTAAAAAAAAAAAAAAAAAAAAAAAAAAAAAAAAAAAATGGCCTGCTATGGTGGCTCATGCCGGTAGTCTCAGAACTTTGGGAGTGCAAGGCAGGTGGACTACTTGAGCTCAGGAGTTCAAGACCAGCCTGGACAACATGGTAAAACCCTGTCTCTACAAAAAATAAATTAGCTGGGCATGGTGGCATGTGTCTGTAGTCCTGACTGCTAGGGAGCCTGAGGTGGAAAGATTGCTTGAATCCAGGAGGTCGAGCTACTCTGAGCCACGATTATGCCACTGCACTATAGCCTGGGCAACAGAGGGAGACCCTGCCTCTAAAATAATGCCTGTAGGAAACTTCTTTTTTTATTTTTATTTTTTTAGGAAACTTCTAAGTCACAAAAATGAATTAAATAATAAGTCATAAACATTTACTGGGCACTTATTAAGTGCACTGGAGATGCCATGAAAAATAAAACTCCATCCCTAATGTCATGCCCTTGTAATCTGGAGGGTGGGTATATCAATCAGACTTCATCCAGAGAAGCAGAACCAGTAGGAGAGGGGTGTGTGTATACAGAAAAAGAAAAAAGAAAAGAAAAGGAAAGAAAAGAAAAGAAAGAAAGAAGTGAAGGAGAGATGAAGAGAGAGGGACAAATTGACTTCTTATAGTGAATTGGCCTTGCAATTATGTGGCTTGCTGTGCAAGTCCAAGGTCTATAGGGCAGAAAATCAGGAAGGGAAAACAACAAGCAGGCCATAACCCACTGGCATGAGCCGAAACTTGGCCACAGCTGGTAGACAGGAAGGAAAGTTTGCAGGGCCAGGAGCCATTTGGGGTCTCTCCTTCAAAGAAGACTTGAATCTTATTTTAAACGCTTTACAACTGATTGAATCAGGCCCACCCAGAATAATCTTCCTTTTGATTAACTTTAAAATGTCAACTGATTATTGCCTTTAATCACATCTGCAAAGTCTCTTCACAGCAGCACCTGGATGAGTGTTTGATTGAATGACTGGGAGAAGTTATGTGTATGCTGCAAAATTATTGCTTCTTCCCTTTTATTCTCCACCTCTCAGGAGAGACTATCCCTTGTTGTCTACTGTAACCTGAAACATATTAGAAATGGAATTCTAAGGATTATGGTTCAGCCTAACCAAGTTAACATATCACAAATCCATCAAAGTAAGTATGGGGACAAAAGGAGACAGACATATAACCACACAAGAGAAGATAAGACTAACCACTTTTTGAGTCTGTATTAAGTGCCAGGTATGTTACACATATCATCTCCTGTCATTTTCTTTCTCTTTGGGTCATGAGTTAATAGATTCAAAGACATTCAAGGTGATGTAACTGGTCAAGGAATTGGGAACTAAAATTAGTACTTCTCTTAGTCCAAATTTCAGTAAAATCTATTATACTATCTCAAATTATTCATGTAATTACAATACTGTGCAGTTTGTGTTCTCATAGAGGTATGCTCAAGGTGGTATAGATGCACGGGATAGGAATGATCATAAAAGAAAGGCTAGAATGCTTTATAATGAAAGTAACTTCTGAGTTGGCCTTTGAATTGAAATTTCAGGCTGCCTTACATCAATTGGAAAGAGTTTATGGTTATGGGGCTTTCAAGTGCTCCCCAAATCATAAAGGCTGTCTCAGCAGAAAGTCTTTTGCAGCTCAATACATATTTAATATGACACCATGTGTCTCTTTGTCAATCTCTTCATATTGAGCCTAGCAATTGGCAAACACTCCATGAATATTTACACAATGGCTTTTTTTTTAAGCTCTTAAGAGAGAAATATCCCTTGGAGTCCTCTTTGGAGATTCCCAGGGTCTCATCATCAAGCAACATGTCCTTTCAGCTAATAAGATCTTTATGCTTCATAATCATTGCTTAATATTCAAAGATTAAATTTAGGCCATGGAAAGGAAAAAAGACCTCAAAGCCACTCATGTCCCTAAAAGGAAATCAAACTCTAATATGTTGTGTTCACACAAAGATATTACTATTTTCTACCTTTAGCACTGGCAGATTTAAGTGGGATATGAAATGCCTCAGCTGCTTTCAGTATGGGTACTTTACCCTAGTAAACATAGATTCCACCCTTCAGCTTGTCCAATGTTTATAATACTCTGCCCTGCAGAAAAGTGTCCTACTTGGCTCTCCCATCCTCAGTTGGCTTAGACAGATTGGGGAAATATGCATGTCACTATCAGCAAAATCAGCAGCAATGGGACAGAGGCATACGAGAGTCACCTCCAAAGGCAGTGCATATAAACCCTATCCTGGGAGAAATATGTGCTTTTTTTCAGAAGAAGAAATATTCACTCCAGTGTAAAACCACTTAATAAATTATCTCTTCTATTATCTTGTTTAATAATTAAAATTCTTAGAGGCTGATAGGATTATCCCCATTTAAAGGCCAAGAAATAGAAACCCAGAGAGATAAAATGACTATCCCAAATTCTCTTGACAAAATAGAGAATCAAAACTAAATCCCAATCTCCCGGCCCCATTTGGTTACAATCACAATATTTTTCACAATATTATCTTGAACTTTACCCACTGAGATGAAGGCCTGGTCTCCCAACTCTCTCATAGATGATTTTAAGCCAGGGAAACAACTTTTTTAATGTTTATTATTTTATTTGTTTAATAATATGTATTCATTGTAGAGATTTTGGGAAAACAAAATAACCAATAATCTTACTACCAATTTTGCTGACTATATATTGAATTTGCATCACAGTTTTAAGTTAATGCTAGCTAATTCAACAATGTAGGTTCAGAGGGAAATAAATAAGAAAAGCCAAGAATGATTTAAAACTCCTGATTTACCCAAGAACCTTTCTTCTTTTTTTTCCTTTTGAAACTTTCCTGAGGAAGGAAGTTCAGGCTGCTAATCCACTGTGTTTTTGTTTTTGGTTTTTCCATTAGGACGTTCCTTTTATTAATATTAATTTTAGTACAAATAACACATTAATACAAGTTATATTTTGGTAAATTACTTTCACAGTAAACAATTCACCTCCTTCTCTGCTAAAAGGTTATAACAGGGGTTGGCACACCATGCCCACAGACCAAATCTATCCCAGAGTGTTTTTGTAAGTAAAGTTTTATTGGAACACAGCCTTTCAGTTATGTATTGTCTCTGGCTGCATTCCTGCTGCAACTGCAAAGTGGAATAGTTGTGACAAAGGCCCACAAAGCTGAAAATATTTGCTACATGGTCCTTATAGAAGTTCACCTAGTTTAGGAAAGGGACTCACACTTTTTTCTATTCATTTGTATAGCAGGCATATTCACAGACTATTTTATATATAGTTGGGATTATACCATATGCATTTTTCTTTAAAAAAATCTATTTAGGTTTTGGGGACCAGGTGATATTTGGTTACATGAATAAGTTCTTTGGTGGTGATTTGTGAGATTTTAGTAAACACTGAACCCAGTCTGTAGTTTTTTATTTCTCACCTCCTTCCCACCCTTTCCCCCTGAGTCCCCAAAGTCCATTTGTGTCATTCCTATGCCTTTGCATAATCCTCATAGCTTAGCTCCCACTTATGAGTGGAAACACACAATGCCAAGAACCTTTCTTCTATTCAATCTAGGACATGGAGACACGTAATTTCACTCTCCCTTTTCTGCTTTTTCTGCTTAGTAGTTATTACTGTCTAATATACTGTGTGTTATACTCATTTACCTTGTTTATTAACTGTTACCTCCTAGAATGTAGGCTCCATAGATCTTGGGGATTTGGGGTCTGCTTTGGTCACTGCTGCATCTCCTGCACTCAGAAGAGTACTGGCAGGGTATAGATTCTTTGGAAACACTTGTAGAATACATGAAGAAATAAATGAGTGAATGGGCCCTCCCCTTCCCTCCCCTCCCCTCTCCTCTCCTCTCCTCTCCTCTCTCTTCTCTCCCTCCCTCCCTCCCTCCCTCTCTCCCTCTCTGGGGTATGTGTGTGTGTGTGTGTGTGTGTGTGTGTGTGTAATTTTTTTTTGAGATGGAGTTTCACTCTTGTTGCCCAGGCAGGCTGGTCTCAAACTCCTGACCTCAGGTGATCCACCCACCTTGGCGTTCCACAATGCTGGGATTACAGGCATGAGCCACCATGCCTGGCCAATTTCTTTTACGTGGTTATGGTCAGACTGTATGTATTTTGTGCCTAACTTTCCTCACCCAAAATAATACAAATAATAAGCATGGAGAGTATCCTAAGTTTTTGTTTGGCTTTTTAATATAGGGTCTCACTCTGTTACCCAGGCTAGAGTGCAGTGGCACGATTACCACTCACTGCAGCCTCAACCCTCCAGGCTCAATCAATTTTCCTGCTTCAGCCTCCCCAGTAGCTGGGACTACAGTTGCATGCCACCACAACCGGCTAATTTTTGTATGTTTTGTAGAGATAGGGGGTCACCATATTGCCCAGTCTGGTCTCAAATTCCCGAGCTCAAGTGATCCACCCACCTCAGCCTCCCAACATGTTGGGATTACAGGTGTAAGCCACTGTGCCTGGCCTAAGATTCTTTCCATCTTGAAATACAACTTTATTAAAAGAAAATGTGGAAATGGTACTGATGATTGAAAAGAAAAACCATTCGTAAACCCAGCCTGATAGAACTATCACTAATGTTTTGGTGTCCTCCCATTTAGCTCATCATTTTCAGAGTATAAGTTTTAAATGATATCACCATACTATCCTTAGAATTTTGTGTACTATGGTTTTTATAGGCTTGGAAATTTCACTGCAAAAATAATTTAATGACATACATAAAAATTCATCTAATCACTTCCCTATTCTGTAAATTTGTCAATCTTTTTCTAATATCACACTCGACTTTTTTTTTTCGTGAAAAGTTTTTCTAAACTCAGAATTAGGAAATAATGTTTGAATGGCCCCCACCCTACCTCTTACCATCCTGCCATGACCCTCTTCATTCCCTCATCCCACCGCTGATGAACCATTTATGGCTCTGGCTTCTCATTTGTTTGAAGTGGCTCCCTTAAGGAGTGACCTCCCGGTGTCTTCAATTATTATTTTAAATGATGCCTCAGGCCACTGCCTGGCACAGCGGTACCCTCACCTTCTCCTCTTCTGCCTTCCAAGCATGAAGCTCAGCTGCCAAGCTGGCTTTGCCCCCTCCTGTCCTCAGAGCTGCCTCCAGAGTCCCAGCAGAGAGTCAGATTAACCCCTTTTGTTAGCAGATGTGATTTGCCTGGGCTCAGCATTAATAAGGAATGCTGTAAGCAGTCTGGTCAAGATGAACAGATCTGTCAAGCCCCAGGGTTAATTTAATAGCAATCTGTAGGCTGTCGGGGTTATATATTAGCCATGAATACAATGCTGTGTTTTGCTTTTGCCATCTAGTTATTTGGGACAACAGGGAAATAATTTGGATAGAGAGCTCTAAAGGATTAGGAAAAAGAAAATTGGCTGTCAAAATGCATCATTCCATTTTCAAGATTATACATGGAGCCACACATTGCTCATCCTCTTTCTCCTTCCCTCCCAACTTGAAGGGCAAAAACTACATATGCTGAAAACATGGGCTGCCCTTTAGAGCAGTGCAGGGGGAAATGCCCAGGTTTCTGGAGGATGCAAATGTCGAATATCCTCTCCCATCATCCCCATAAGCCATTTAATTGTTAGCAACTAGACTTCTCTCAAATGTTTCTAGAACTCACCAAACCCTCCAGCAGGTAAAAATCCAAACAATCCCTTGTCAGGCTTTTGTCCCAAATTCTGCTTCAAAAAAAGAAATCTTATCATATCATAGCACATAAAAATTCTGGTTCTGGAAAATGCAGTCATCAAAGTGGTAGGTAAATTAAGAGAACACTGACCTGAAGCCAGAAGAGATAGAGCGGCCCTCTCAGATTAGTTGGGATTCTTTTCAAGAGAACCAAAATTATCATATGCAGAAGCACTGGCTTTGTAAGGCCATTCTTCAAGGGATGCAAAGTGGCATGGTGAGAAAAAACCCAGGCTCCAGAGTCAGACAAGCTTGGTTCAAATCCCAGCTCTGCCCACTGCATCATATAACCTCAAGTAATTTATCTGAGTTCCCTCGGCTGTAAAATGGAGCTGTTAAAGGTCCTGCCCTCATAAGGTTGAGACGAGGGGCAAGGGGGGCAATGCATGGAAAGTATTGGCACAGGGCAGGCCTGGCCCTTGATCAGCATTAGCTACTGGCCGTGATTAGCTTCCTCTTAAGTTCATCATCACAATGATTAAAAAGAGGGATAGTTGTGGTTTATCCCTAGAACCCCTTTGAGTCAAACATAGACGAGCCCTTTAGTCAAAAAGGAGACCTGCAGGGGGAAGGAAGCCAATGGCTTGGGGATGCAAGCTGGTTGGTAGGTAGGCTTGGAAAGTCCAGTGAAGGAAAAAAAGATCCAGAGATGGCAGGTCTAGGTAGATCTCGTGGGCACAGCCCCACTGGCATCCTTGATGGCAGAGGATGTTCCTGGTTTCATAGACATGTTTGGGCACTTTGTTTTTGCACATTCTGACTTCGGGGCTTTATTTTTAGGTGGGAAAAAATAACTGTAGCTGTAGCACCTCCCCCTCCTACACAGCAAAGATCCCTTCCAGTTCAGCTTGTTTTTAGAGCTATACTGGTAGAGGTTGAGAAAGCTGACACCAGATTTTCTTTCTCTATTTTGAGAAAAGAGAAACATGTTTTTCGCTGGCACAGTGGGGTATCAAGGCTCACTCTGGAGGATGAGGAAATTTGACAGCAGCTGAACACTAACCTCTGTTTACCTAATGCCATGTCATGGCAACAAAGCCCAGGGCATGGGTCTGTGGCTGAGAGGGCACCAGAGCTGCAGCCTGGAGCCTCCTCCTGAGGGGCACAGGCTCTTGCTCCACAGCATGTGGTGCTAACTGCAATCATATTTATAACTCTGGCAGAAGTTGAGTTGAAAGGTAGTATTTTGTGATTCCAGGAGACCCACATACCCTGGAGACCCAAATAATATTTGCATCTGGGTTTGGTGGGAGAAACTGTAGGAACATGTATTGTTAGCTCAGTCTCAAGCCAATTTTAGAAAGAACCCAACAGGATTTATAAGAGATAATGAAGGGGAAAGAGGCACAAACAAATACAAAGCCATTGCTGCAACAGACTGCATATTGGAATGCTGTAGCAGGAGCACAGGTAAGGTTTGATCATTGATGATTACTTTGTAGCGCTAGCAGGACTAAAAATATCAGTGCATTTGCTTATACTGCATCTAAACCCAAAGGACAGGACTATGCTACTAGCTTAATGAAAAGCATACAAGACTTTGATCCACTTCAGTCTAATGGGACAGTTATATCAAGTTATCGCTTGTCGATTAAATACATTGTTGTTGAAAATGTGGTGTACAAACTCCTGGCACATGCCTTTGCAACTATTATATGTTGATTTTATTTATATTATTCAAAATGTAGCTACCTCATTAAACCCATGATTTTATGACTATTGGGTTACTGTTTAGATAAAGCTAAGTAAAGAAAAAAGTGAATCAATTTAAAGTTGATCTGAAAGAAAAATGTTAAGTAAAAAGTACTACCTGATGATGCGCAGATGGGGCAAAAATCACGAAGGTGGCTCACGAGTGGGAGAATCTAGTAAAGGTGGGAGTCCTGTTGTAATGAGTTGGGATGTAACAGCATCCACATCACAAGGCTTGTTCTTTGCTGGATGTTGCTGGGTCCTCAGACAGCACCTCAGCCCCTCTGTGTCCTGATTTCCCAACCTCTTGGTAGAGGTGTGAAGAGATCCATACAAACCCACTCCTTCACTCATGCCAGACATCCTACCGAAGGGGTTGTTTTCATTGAGTCACCTTCATAAATAAAAGGCTAAATGTTTCATTCTGATATACAAGGATATGGTCTTTAAAAAATACAGGTATAATTCTTGATCAGAAAGGGAAATACTGAGAAAAAAAAAAAAAACCCAGATGATAAAACTAAGGATATTTTCCATGGGACCCTGAAACTGGATGGCTTCTTTCTGATACTTAAAAACTCCCTCACAAGCTCAAAAGCAGATCACAACTTAAAGAGACTAGAACCCTTATATATCATATATGAGACAAATTTTGCATAATTATGAAAGAGCACAGACTTTGCACCTGGGATGAAATCCTAGTGTTGTCACTTAGCCATGTGACTTGAGGCAAGTTACTTACTTTATGCACTTGGAGCAACTGTTTCTACCCCTGAAAAAATGAGGATAAGGAAAATGCTGATTATAGAGTTCTTTTAAGGATTAAATGAGATAAAATACGTGATATGCTTTGCACAGTGAATGGCCTATAGCTAGTGCTCAATTATTGGTAGCAGCTATTATTATCATTATCATCAACATATTATAAAGAAGGGCTTAGGGATTTCATGAAAGAGGATGGCAGTCTATTATAGATATCACTTATCTGTCCAAGAATCCAGGTAAGGAATCAAATAAAATGAATTATTTGGTTATAATAGAACTAGTGCCTTAATCATTATTATAAAATGAGAAGCAAAATCTTTGCAACTTGGTACATTTTAGCCTGATTGTACAAGCAGTTAACTTGGGTCATGAGTGGATGTCTTTTACGTGTTTATAGAGGATAAAATGCAAACGAGGAGTCAGGAGACCTGAGTTCTAATGCTGTCTCTGACTATTGGGTAACCCTGGGCTGTTAAATATTTCCTGAGTCTCATCTGCCTGGGACAAGTTTATAATGAGGATCCGCCATGTGCATAGCACATTCTGACATATTACACTAATACAAGATGATGCCATTGCTAATTCTCCTTTTCCCCAAGTTCCTGCCTCCTTCTGCTTGTTCCCTCCTTCTCCTGGTTCCCTCCTTGACTCGTCTGTGCCAGATATCGTGGACATTAAGCCGGCCAACATGGAGGAGCTCACGGAGGTGATCACAGCAGCAGAGTTCCACCCCCATCATTGCAACACCTTCGTGTACAGCAGCAGCAAAGGGACAATCCGGCTGTGTGACATGCGGGCATCTGCTCTGTGTGACAGGCACACCAAATGTGAGTAGCAGCTGAAGGGAAGTGGGGGGCATGGCCACTGGCCCCACCATGTGGGAGGAGGGCCTGGAAGCTTTTGATCTCCCTTTCTGTACAAGACACTCTAGGAGTAAAGAAACTACAAGTGAGAATCAGCTCCGTATTTTATGTTTCAGTAAAGATGAACATTCATGTTCGATTCCAAAACATCCAGAGATGAAAATGAATAAGACATGACCCTTGTCAGAAAAGGTTTTAAATAACAGTGTGATGTGATCCAAATCATGTGTTAAGGAAATCAGGCTTGCTGTCATGAGGAGAATGACTTTGAGGAGTAGCAGGGGGACCAGTTAGGAGACCGTTGAAAGGTGGCCTAAACAAGGAGGTGAGTAGAAATTGAGAGGGCAGATGGATCTGGACACATTTTTTTTTAATCCATGTAACCTGCATAGTACTCCACAGATCTTGGCCATAAGTTAACAGGACTTACTGAGCTGTGAGGGAGGCTGAGAACATGAAAGGCGTCTAGAACAGCAGCTGGAGGAAGGAGCTGGTAGCTTTTTGGAGAGATTGCGGCTCTAGGAAGAACAACTCTAGACGTTCCTATGGTTTGAGTGGGCACCAGAGAAAAGCTTCAGAAAGACAGAATGAAAGTAAAGCAGACTCATGGCCTTCGGGTCACACTGGAGTTTTCAGGACACTGAGGGAGCAAAGGAGCTCTTAAGTTAGTGGGAGCTAAGTGCTTGGACACAGAAAGGCTGTGACTGCCAGTCCTGATGCGAGCAAGTGAAGCCTCTTAGCACTGACTACAGGTGCTGTGGTAGAAAAGATGGGTCTGGAGCTAGTGGGGGAATTTCAAAAAACTGCTCCTTAGGGTAGAGGTGGCTGGAAGGTGGCAGTAGTCACTGCCCAGTGTTGGGCTAAATAATGTGCAGCTGCCAAGATGTTCAGGAGGGCCATAGCTGTGTATGCCCTGCCATCGCCTTCTGCTGCATGCAGTTTTGCCACTGCAGTTTGCTGCGGAAAGCCAGAAAGGAAGACCTTTCTTCCACAGATTTCAGTTTCAATCCCTGCGTGCCATCAGCGATGTGCTGGCTGTTTGTGTGGGTATATGACTAAGAGATGGATGGAGAGCTTGTGGTCCTTTTGGTAATTTTTGTTTGCTCATTTGTTGCCAGTGGTTTGCATGGGTGAGCTGGTATGCAGAGTACAGTGGTAATGTACAGAGTGTAGATTCTAAAATCACATGAACCAGGTCAGAACCAGGCTGCCCCCTCACTGGCCAACTTTGTCCACCTTCCCTGAACGTTTCTGAGCTTCCATTTTCTCATATGTAATGGGTAAGATTGTCCTAACAACCACCTCAGGGGTTCATTACAGGGCTTAGATGAGATAAATATTAAAAATGGTTACTGAGATACTCTACATTCTTTCTTTTCTATACTAAGTCTTCAATCCTTGGCATGTATTTTATCATTACATCATATTTCAATTCAGATTAGCCACATTTCAGGTGCTCAAAAGCTCTGTGTGGCTAGTGGCTTCCATATTAGTGTAGATTTAGGACATTCCATCATTGCAGAAAATTCTACTAGAGAGTACTGATAGCTTCTTGAGACATTGGACTGTTCTGTCTTTTTCACTGATGTTTTCCTAGCACCTAAAACAGTGCCTGACCTACGATCAGTGTTAATGTTTACTGATGTTTGTGCTAGTGTTGATCTTTGAGCAGTGATCGTAACATAAGATGACAAAGTGAAAAGTGTTCAGAAAAATCAGCATGTGCAAAGATATTGAGGCATGAAAGATCATGTGTCTACGGAACTGTATTATGATTGATGACCACGTGACTTGGATGAGGAGTTGAGGCTCATAAGAAATGCCTGAGCCATGCCATGATGACCATGATTTTAAAAACTTGAGACCAGATGCAGTGGTTCATGCCTGTAGTCCCAGCACTTTGGGAGGCAGAGGCAGATGGATCACGAGGTCAGGAGTTCAAGACCAGCCTGGCCAAGATGGTGAAGCCCCATCTCTACTAAAAATACAAGAATTAGCCAGGTGTGGTAGCATGCACCTGTAATCCCAGCTACTCAGGAGGCTGAGGCAGAGAACTGCTTAAACCTGAAAGGCGGAGGTTGCAGTGAGCTGAGATAATGCCATTGCACTGCAGCCTGGGCAACAGAGCGAGACTCCATCTCAAAAAATATGAATATATAAAAAAGATAAAAACTCAACTTTATTTTCATCAAAGTCAGTAAACGGCCACTAAAGCAACCAGGGGAGTAATATGATCAGAATTAGTTGTTAGGGAAATTGCTCAGACAGAAGGAAGAAGGATGAAGATTAAGTTCTTGCTGAGAGAACAAAGAAACAAGGAGACAGGTTAGGAAGCCACTATAATATAAATAAGCATTTCTTAACAGGACACCATTGAATCTTGTGCTTTAAAAGTCTTTGTTTCTCGGAAGGGGCTGTCCTGTATGTTGTAGGATGTTTAGCAGCATCCTTGGTCTTACCCACTAGATGTCAATAACACAAGCCCAGTTATGATAACCAAAAATGTCTGCAGGCGTTGTGAAATACCCTCTTGGCAAAAACATTGCTCCCAGTTGAGAACCACTGATCTAGACTGCAATTCATTCGGTCATAGATATGGCCTGATATTCTTGTATCTGCAATGTGTTTGTTACAACAAGGAACTCTGGTACAATGGAAAGGTAAGACTTATCTCCTGTACTCAAGGAATTTTAAATTTGCCTAATGAGACAAGATGCACCCAGGAAGCATTTCAGGAACAAGGCAGTTTAGTTTTAATAGTCAAGTTTATGGTGGAGATAATGAAGGGTTAGTCCATTCAGAGGGGACTGGGACACTTGAAACTGACCTCACAGGGAAGGCAGAGGCTGAGTAGTTGAGTGTTGAAGTACAAGTAGAATTTGGTTAGGTGGAAAACAGGAAGAAAAGTATTGTTGGCAGCGAGCACAGAATGGGCAGAATTCTGAAGTTACTAAAGTAACGGAAATTTTGAAGAGTGTTAAAAAGTGTCAGACTTTTTAAAGAGAAAGGGGAACCTTGGGTTCATAAGGTTAAATAGGGATAATGGTTTATATCAGGTTCGTCCTTGAAGATCAGATTCCAAAATGTATGTTGTCATGTTTTCATTCATTCAATGAGAACTTATTTTATACCCAAAGTCTGGTTCCCATAGTATCAGGTCCCTCTTAAGCTGTTCCACCAAATACAGTTCTGGTGGGGCCAAGCCATAAGCCCTGCTGCCATGGAAGGAGGGTACAAAGAGGAATCAAACCCCTCCCATGTGCTCTGAGTAGCCCAACCTACCAGCAAAGGCAAAACAGTGCATGCCTGGCAGAGAACAGCCACCCTGGAGGGAGCAGGGGGTTAGGGGTGCTGACTGTACCAATTTTCTTTGAAGCCTTATTTTTCTTTCTAAAATTTTATG
Organism: Saguinus oedipus; assembly: GCA_031835075.1. NCBI lineage: Eukaryota > Metazoa > Chordata > Mammalia > Primates > Cebidae > Saguinus > Saguinus oedipus. The sequence goes on from CM063170.1 coordinate 24,117,700, forward strand.
TGAATTTTATATTTTAAACCCATAGAATATCTATTTTCACTTTAGTTTAATAATTACATTTCTACCCCACTCCCAAATTTTAAACAGAATTGATGTTTCTGAAAGATGTAACATTTATCCTATAGCTTCCTGTACTTTTTAGTATACCCCCATATCCTCCCCTCTTCCTAACCCCTGAGGATACATACAGGTACCCCAGTTTGAGAAGCACAGTTTCTAGTATGTGGGAAGTAATTTGAGATCATTTAGCTGGACCGTGGAGTTAATAAAATTTGTGTTTCATGGAAGATTAACACAGTGGTCATGTGAAGAAAGGTAGGAAAGTTTGAAGGTTTTGCTTTAGTCTCAGTTTGGAACCTAGATAAAGAATAGGGGCTATAGAGATCCAAAGGAAGAGAAGGGGAAAAAGGAACATTTTCTTTTAAAATAACTGTGGGTGTTGTGACATTAAAGGTTAGCATTCATCGCACATGGATGTAATATGCATTGTTCAGTGCCGTTCCCCTCTAGATACTAAACTCTTTGAGGATGAGAACTGAATCTGATTTGGTCATATTTTTGAACCCCTGACACATAGTGGGGGTCAGGATATATTTAATAAATGTGTGCCTAAGGTTTGACATAAATGACAAGTGGGAATGGGGATGGATGTAAAGTCTCTGTCTCCCAGAGAGAATGAAGTGTTGGGATTCAGTGTGGGACATGCTATGGGTGAGGCGACATGAGCTATCTAAGGAGTCAGGGCCTCTCTGGTGAGTGAAGGCAGAACCAGGCTTGCTGGGCCACCAACCCAGGGTGGATGCCAGAGATGGCACAGGAGGCCCTGGCATCCCCATAGCCCAGTGTGGCTGACACCAGCCTCAGCTTTGGAGTCAGACAGACCCATGTGAGTTCTGGATATTGGGGAATCAACTGATTGGGAAGCTTGATGAACCCTAAACAGAAGGGCAGGGATAAGAAAAGGGCAAGACCTGCTTTCAAAACTAGAATGGTAAATAACTGATGGGTACTAGGCTTAATACCTAGATGATGAAATAACCTGCACCAAAAAAAAACCCTCATGACACACGTTTACCTGTGTAACAAACCTGCACATGTACCCCTGAACTTAAAAGTTAAAAAAAAAAAGAAAAACTAGAGTGATTTAGAGCAGATGCTTTGGAATCCGAACTCAGCTCTGACACTCGGTGTCTACATGACTTCAAGCAAGTTGTTTAATCCTTTTGAGCCCCAGATTCCTCATTTGAAAGTAGAAATATTAAGGACAGCATCATAGGGCAAGTTGTTCACAAGAGCTAAATTGCATGTGTGTGAGACCCTAGCCCTCTGCCAGGCACAAAGGAGTCAATGAAGGAGCAGCAGTTATCACAGTTACTCATCCTGGATCCCCCCTGGTCCCGGGCTGCAGATATAAGATGTTCGAAACCCCAACCCTCTTGCCAGATATAGAAGGCCTCATTATTCATTTATTTAATCAATATTTGTTAATCACATATTTTCTGTTAGGTACTGTATCAGACTCTGGGGACACAAGGTGAGCAAAAACAGACTTGGTTTCCCTGGTTTCCTCCCACTTAGAGCTTACTGTCTGTATTAGGGTTCTCTGGACAAACAAAACCAGTAGGCTGTGGTGTGTGTGTGTGTGTGTGTGTGTGTGTGTGTGTGTGTGTGTGTAAAGAGATTTATCATAAGGAATTAGATCACATACTTATGAAGGCTGACAAGTCCCAAGGTCTGCAGCTAGCAAGGTGAAGACCCAGGAGAGCCGATGGTAGTGTTCTAGTCTAAAAGCCATCAGAGGCCAGGCGTACTGGCTTACACCGGTAATCCCAGCCCTTTGGGAGGCTGAGGCAGGCAGATCACCTGAGGTCAGGAGTTGGAGAACAGCCTGGGCAACATGGTGAAACACCACCTGTACTGAAAATTAGAAATTAGCCAGGTGTGGTGGCGCACACCTGTAGTCCCAGCTACCTGGGAGGCTGAGGCATGAGCATCATTTGAACCCAGGAAGTGGAGGTTGCAGTGAGCTGAGATTGCCCCACTGCACTCCAGCCTGGGTGACAGAGCAAGACTTTATCTCAAATAAATAAATAAAGCCATCAGGCCGAAGACCCAGGAAAAACCAGTATTTCCGTTCAAGTCCAGAGGTCGGGGGGAGGGGAGACAGTATTCCAGCTTGAAGGCAGTCAGCCAGAGAAGTTCTCTGTCACTTGCAGGAGGGTCAGCGTTTTTATTCTCTTCAGGCCTTCAACTAATTAGATGAGGCCCATTGACCATAGGGAGTACAATCCGCTTCACTCAGTCTATCAATGTAAATGTTAAAGTTCTCCACAAACACCTTTACAGAAACACCCAGAATTTCTAGCCAAATATCTGGGCACCCCGTGGCCCAGTCAAGATGATACATGACATTAACCACACTGTCTATGGAAAGAAGACATATTAGTTAGAGAATAGAAACAAATATAGCATTGCAACTGCCATACATGTATAAAAGAGAGGTGTGTGCTGGTACAAGAAGGGGTGATGAAGACTACAAGGCAGTGACTGCTCAGCTAAGACCTGAGGATGGAGAAGTGGTCAGGGAAGAATCATGCAGTTATACAGAAGCAGGAAGCCTATCGTGCTGCACACCCAGGGAGCCCCAGAAGCTGCTTCTCCCTCCAACCTCAGCCCCGTACAGCCCAGAAGAAGCAAAGCCCTGGTGACTGTCCTAAGGGAGACGGAGAAGCCAGCTACTGGCCGTCAGGCCTCTGCCCAGCCCTGTGCTTCCACTCCCTAGTCCAACACCAGCAGAGTTCTGAATTGCAAGCTGCCAGACTGCTAACTAATTAAGAAGCAAATGAAATTCATTTTCCTGACTCCTTCAAAGTACCAACCTTCTTCAGTGCACATCTCCCTTCGTTCAGCTGCTGCGGCTATGGGCCCCAGCTCCTGCCAGCTGGGAAAACAAGTTCAATCTGACCGCTCACCTGACATTTCATATTGATTTTCTCCATCTTCCTCAGACACCAGCCTGCAGTCGACTGCCGTTCAGTTGAGGTGTGCGATCGGAATAGAGACAGTTCATCAGAGTTCAAAATGAAAAGCAACATTGGCTTTCGGAGATGAGCACTGAGAAGGAGGGTATTTAATAACCATAGGCGTTTAATCAAAATGCCTAGGAGAACCATGTTATCAGAGCTGCATTTACTAATTTCCATATGTCCCTCACTCTGCATACTCAGCAGGGGTTGAAAGGGATGATTCCTTTTCTCCCTTGCCTATTTTTTTCTACTACTTCTGGCGGTAGTGACAAGAGTTGTGTTTGCAGTTTAGACGCCTGAAACAATAGGGTGCTGATGGCGGCACTTAACTAGTCTGGATTATGCTTTTCCCTTTCCATGCATGGGTACCAGGGGCTGGGTGAAGAAACTGGCCAGGTGTGATAGACACCAGCCTGGGGAATGAAAGGAATTAAGCCTGAACCCCTTTCTAATGTGCCTGTAAATGTGATCTCTGCCACCCTGTCCCGGCTCAGCTCCCTGTAGCCTGGCCAACTGGCTTGCTTCCTGCACCTCCGATACACGCAGTCCTTTCCCGCCTCAGGGCCTTTGCACATGCTCCTCTTCTGCCTGGAATGCTCGCCCCACCCCAGAATGCGTCCCACCTGTCTGGCCTGTACTGACTTTTTACATTTCTGAAAAAATGTCACTTCCTAAGAGGTAATTTCTCCGTCCACCCCATCTGCACCTACCTTCTCTCAATCTCAATCTCATCTATTTTATTTCTCTGTTTCTTTCATAGCCTCCAGTAAAGTTGTTTTCTTTACTTAGCCTCTGTCTTGCTGACTGGAATACAATCTTTATGAAGACAGGGACTTTATCTCACTAAGTACTGAATTTGTACAATACTTATATAGCACGGCAGGGCTTCATAGAACATCTGTGGTGGGAAGGCAGGCAGATAGGAAAAGACAGGTGGAAAAGCACATTAATTTATATATCAGGACTGCTGCAACAAAGTACCACGGACTGTACTGCTTAGAAAATTCGACTATTGTTTCAAAGTTCTGGAAGCTGGAAGTCCAAGAGGAAGTGTTGGCAGGGTTGGTTTCTTCTGAGGGCTGTGATAAAAAGGATCAGTTCCACACTGCCATCCTTGGCTTGTAGATGGCTGTCTTCTCCCTGTGTCTTTATATCAACTTCCATCTGTGTCTGTGTCCAAAATTCCTCCTCTTAGGAGGACACAGGTCCTGTTGGATCAAGGCCCACCCTGATTATCTTATTTTAATTACCTGTTGAAAGGCTCCATCTCCAAATACAATTAGGTTTTACAGTACTGGGAGTTAGGACTTCAATATATGAATGGAGAGGGGGCACAACTCAGCCTGTAACTGAAGGAAAGACATAAAAATTATCAAAAGCACAAGCTCTGGAGCCAGCAGTTCCAGACATTGTTTCTAGGCCTCATTGCCGCCAGAAGCCTGGGCAGGTGCTGATATTGACACCTTTCTCCAGGAGGTAAGAGTGGAAAGAAGTCATGGACACAGGGCTCTTGCACAGCCCCTGACACATTGGGAGCACACAATGAGCATAACTTTTATGAAAGGCAGGAGAGAAACCAGGCAAGGGACCAAAGGACCAGGATGATAGAAACCTGTGCCTTGGGTCTCAACAGTTTCACCAGGCAGGGTTGTCAATGTATGTTAGAAGGGTGATGCATGGAGGCTCTCCTGTGGTGCTGGATCACTTTGTTTCTGAACAAATGAACTTTAATTAATTTTAGAGGCTCTGAGAAGTCTGGTTCCTATTCAAAAGCCGATCTTGAAGGGAGAGGTTCCCCAATAAGTAGACTGTGGCTTAGCAGCATAAAAGCAGCAGGCGAAGTCCTCAAACGGGACTGAGAATAGAAAAGAGGTACCTTGAAGCCACAGAGACTTGACTTGCCAAAGACCTGGGGACACAAAGATGGAGCAAGTGGAGAAATGCTTATAAATATTTTTTAATGCTTATAAATGTTAAAGCAGCCTGCAAAGTAACAATCTCTCCATGAATGCAGCAAGGTCAGGATGAGTATATGTGGTCAAAGACTAGCAGAGACTGTATGAAAGGGATGAGGTCAGAGGCCATGAAGTGTGGGTGGCTTTCTTGTTTTCTAGATTCCCTCCAAGGTGGTTGTTTTACTTCTATAACTTGGAGAAAGTTAAAGAATGACCAGAGAGTCCCACCAGTTGCCTTACCTCCAGGGTAGAGACAGCAGGAAACATCCAAACTCCCTGAACACCCCAGCAGCCCCTGTCATAGGTGTACTGAGATGCGGCAAGGCAGTGAGGAGCCCAGCATGGTGTTCCCTGTAAGTGCAGCCCAGGATGGTTTTGCTTTGTTTCTTCCCCTCTGTCAAATCAAACCGACAGTAGTGAGTGAATTCAGAGATTGGTCAAAACAAAGGAGGAAAACCAATGTGGTTGACCAGCCACTATCAGCTTGTATCCATGGCCTAACTGGTGATCTTGAACAGGTAACTTAACCTCTGTGCTTCAACTTACTCACCTATAAATTAACGGTAGTGGGAGTATTTACCTTATAGGGTGCTTGTGAGGATTAAATAACAGCCGTGGCGCCTTAGATTGATGCCTGGCACATAGTATAAGGATCATATTGTGGTTGGAGTGAAGATGCTGTCTTGCTTCCCTACCACATGGTCTTTTAAGAGTGGAAGCAGGAAGAGCAACAGCAATCGTTGTAAAAGTAGTAATGTCAACAGCCTTATTCACAGCTAACTTCCATGACATTTTACTATATCCAGGAAGTAAGCCAAGTATACATGCATGAGCTCATTTAATCCTCATAACAACCCTACGAGGTACATACTGCCATTATTCACATCTTAGAGATGAAGCAACTAGCTAAAGGGGGGAAAGATACACTTATGGCCACCAAAGAGCAAGTGACGAAGCTGAGGTTTGAGCCACACCACCTGTAGCTCTTTGGCAGAACCAAAAACCACTTATTCAACTAAGACTGATTAAGCACCTGCTGGTTTCTGCCTTTAGGGAGTGTACCTTCTTGTGGGGAAGGAAGAGAGAAAATGTACAAATGTACAAATAAACAAGATCATTTCAGACATGATAAAAAGCTGTAAGGAAGTTTAGCTGGGTCAAGGAGTAGTGGTGTATGGCAAAGCCTTTGAATTGAGACCTGAATTATCAGAGGATCCAAAGAGAAAGCCAACATCTGAGTGTGAAGGCCCTAACACAAGAACAACCTTGTGTGTTCAAAGAATAGACAAAAAAGATTGGTAGATGGAGACAAGTATGCTGGGGAGAGTGTAGAAAGTGAGGCCACAGCCAGGCATGGTGGCTCATGCCTGTAATCCCAGCACTTTGGGAGGCCAAGGCAAGTAGATTGCTTGAGGCTGGCAGTTGGGGACCAGCCTGGCCAACATGGGGAAAGCCCATCTCTTCTAAAAATACAAAAATTATCCAGGCATGGTGGTGCACACCTGTAATCCCAGCTACTCAGGAGGCTAAAGCAAGAGAATCGCTTGAACCTAGGAGGCAGAGGTTGCAGTGAGCTGAGATTGTGCCACTGCACTTCAGCCTGGGTGACAGAGAAAGACTCCATCAAAAGAAAGAAAGAGAAAAAGAGAGGGAGAGAGGGAGGAGGGAGAGGGGAAAAAGGAGAAAAAGTAGGCCGGAGAGGTAGCCTGGGGCCAGATCATGGAGAGCTTTGTGGGCCAGAAGAGAGCACTTGGATTTCACTCTAAGTGAGATGGAAAGCCATGAGATGGTACTAAGAAGGAAGTGAATACTCCGTTTATGATTTTAAAAGAGTTCTCAAATAAGGGGTGCCAGGCCTGGAAAGCAAAGAGACCATTTAGAGCCGTTGCCACAGTCTAGCAGAGACAATAATGGCTCTGACCAGGGTGGGCACAGTGAAGTGGTGGTAAGTGGGCAGATTCAGGATCACCTTAGGAGGTGAGGCTAAGAGGACTTGCTGAGCGATTGGCAATGAAGAGGTGATGGAAAGGGGAGAATCTAAGAAACTGATAGGGTTGGGGCTTGAGCAACTATAGCGGTACCATATACTGAAATGAGGAGACTGGGGAAGGAACAGTTTTGGCATGGAAAGACCAAGCATTCCCTTTTGGATGTGTCCAGATTGAGATGACTGTGATTCATCCAATTAGAGAAGTCTGGCAGACAATTAGATAACGTGAGTCTGAAAGTCTGGGGAGAGGTCTGAGCTGGAGGTATAAATTTAGGAATCATGAGCATGACACACTATTTTAAGCTGTGCGATGGGATAATGTCGATTAGGGCAGAAGGTATGGATGGAGAATAACTGAGGGCCCGGGAATGAGGTGAAGGCCACACCAACATTTACCAATGGGGTAGGGAAAGGAGGAAGTGGCTTTTTACAGGTGATGAGGTATGAACTGCCAGGAAAGTGAGCAGAAAACCAACATATGTAAGCTGAAAGAAGACAGTGGTTTAGAAAGACATTAGGATCGATTATGTCAAATGCTTCTGAGAGGGCAGGAAAGATGAGAGGGGAGAGGTAATCATGGGATGTGGGCTCACGGAAGTCTTTGTCCATTAATTAGTTAATTAAAGTAAAAGCACTTAGGACACTGTCTTACACATAGTATGTTCCCAGTACACATTTTCTGAAAACAATCGTGTGTGATGGCACAGGGTAGGTTCTGCAGTAGCATCTTAATTTCATTGTGGTTTAGGCAGGCCTTCCTTCCTCCTCACCTGCCCCTCGAGTTTCCATCCTGTCCAGAGGGAACGTCTTGTGCTGGGGAATTGCAGAAGCTGAATCTGGCCAGGGAAAGTCTTGAAGGCCAGGGTAAGGAGCCAGGGTTCCCTTCAGCAGCAGTGATCCCCTTGCATTGTCTCTACCAACAAGTCTGCTGCCTATGGACAGTCTTCTAGCAGCAAGGCCTTTCTGCAGACTGGCAAGTCTGCAGCCCAAGGATTGGCCACAGAAATCCCCTCCTTCAGATAGAAGCAGCCTTCCTGTCCAGGAACAGTCTGACTTTTTCATGCTGAGGGGGAAATGGTATAAGCACTTTAGACCTTAAGGTCTTAGATGTTAGGCCAGGCACAGTGGCTTACACCTATAAACCTCAGGACTTTAGGAGGCCGAGATGGGCAGATCACTTGAAGTCAGGAGTTTGAGAGCAGCCTAGCCAACATGGTGAAACCCCGTCTCTACTAAAATTATAGAAATTAGCCAGGCATGGTAGTGCACACCTGTAATCCCCACTACTCAGAAGACTGAGGTAGGAGAATCTCTTAAATCCAGGAGGTGGAGTTTGCAGTGAGCAAAGATTGTGCCACTGCATTCCAGCCTGGGCAACAGAGCAAGATTCCATCTCAAAAAAAAAAAAAAAATCTGAGATGTTTCTGTGAACAGTGTAGTCATTGGAGAAACAGCCTGAGCTTCAATGAGAAGAGGACAAAATTTGATGCCCAGTCCGACGATTCAAATCAGAAATTTCATTGTCCTCCAAAGGTGGGTGTAGTAGAGGGGGAGGGTGCTATTTTTGAGCCTTTCTGTGTCTCACTTAATTCTCACAACAACCCATGAAGATTGGTATTAGTACCTCTAATTTACATACGAGGCACAGAGAGGTGAGGAAACTTGCCCCAGATCACAATGGAGGACCTAAGATTTGAACCCATGTTGGTACACTTCCAGAAGATTTGTTCCTTTTCTGAGCATTTGACAGAAGGATAAAGAGCATGGTCTTTTTCTAAAGTCCAGAAGGATAATTTCACAAGAGTCCATTTGATACACTCCCCATTGGCTGGATTCCCCAGCCTGATAATTTTCAAATGAATGAACTCTGCTATTACACAGAACGTATAATTCTTCACCCTCATCTACAGACTTAATTGCCAAGCCCTGGTAAGTAAGCCACTAGCTCCCTAATAAACCTGTGGCTCATTCCCCAGGTCTCTGATGGAATGTGTCCAAAGACATCAGCTGAGATGGCAGCTGCAATGAATCTTAAAACCTCTGAGATTTGGCACATCTTCTGAAAGGGGTTCAGTATTGATCTGGGGTATAATTAACAGTATTTATTTCAGGGGAGCTTGGTTAGGTTAAAATGACAAGGTCCTTTATTAAAATGCTTTTGCCTGATGACAGGATTGCAAACACACACACTGCCCACACTGGAGAAAAGCCAAAAGCCTTGCTGCAAGGAGCAGAATTCACTGATACCACCGCCACTGCCACCTCACCCCCATGTCTAAAGCTGCTCTATCCCATTCACGCTTAGCAGCAATTAACAACAGAGCAGGCAATGCCCAAGCCATAAGGGAGTAAAAATAGAATCCCTTCCCCCTTCTTCCATCCTCATTTCCATTTTTGATTAATTTAACCAGTTCTGTCAATTAGTCATCCTGGAAAATCCAGTTGAGTGGATTTTGCTAAGAACCAGAAGGCTTATTAATTTTGGAAGTGGGTGTTATTCATTAGTAATTGACACCTTCCTAGGTCTTGCCCTCTCCCTCACTTGGGGTCTTGAATGAGAAAACAGTGGAGGCCATAACTGGCTCACACACAGACATGCAGAATGGGAAAGGTTGGCCACGGGGTTATAGACGGCTTTAGCCTTGGGACATCTTAGGTCAACTTACCTGTCATCATCGAGCCCCGTAACAAGCTGTCACTAGCAAAGCAGCCACAGGCCCCTGTGGGCATCCTGAATTCTAGATTCAGGAGAACCCAGTCAAGGAAATGGCCAGAAATATTTTTTCCAGAAAGACACATTGGCCTGTTAGAGTCTAGGGAGAACACTGGCCTCCTCCTGTATTTTGCCTGCAAAAACTAAAAATTTTCTTTCATGTTTTCAATTTATAAATATGTTGCAACTTTTAAAATCTATGTTTTATTGTCATTTTTCCATTTGTGGTGCCAAGGAATGAATCTTACTTTTAACATTAGCATAAGTTAATAACAAGGTGGGAATTTTATTACACAATTTTGATATATAATAGATCTTCTAACAGTCCACTGTTTCCCTCCACAGTGAAATCAAAGTTCACCTTTCTCTTTGTATTAGCTTCCTATGGCTGCTGTAACAAATGATCACAAATGTAGTGGCTTAACACAACACAAACTTATCCTGCAGTTCTGCATGTCAGAAGTCTGACAACTGTCTCCCTGTCTAAAATCAAGGTGTTCATCAAGTTGTGTTCCCTGCTAGAGGCTCTAGGCGGGAATGTTTCCTTACTCTCTTCAGCTTCCAGAGGCTGCCCACATTCCACAGCTTATGGCCCCTTCCTCCATTGTCAAAGCCAGCAACAGGGAAACAGGGAGATGAGTCCTTCTCATATCATATATCACACCTCCCTCTCCCTCTCTCTCTCTCTCTCTCTCTCTCTCTCTCACTATCTTCCACTTTTAAGAAGCTTTGTGATTACACTGGGCCCACCTGCATAATCCAAGATACTCTTCTCATCATAAGGTCAGCTGATTAGCAGCCATAATTCTACCTACAATCTTTATTCCACTTTGCCATGTAAGGTAAGATATTCCCAAGTTATGAATTAGGATTTTGACATCCTTGGGGAGCCGTCATTCTGCCTACCACATTATTAAGTTTCAGTTAAGGCACATTCCTCCAGGAAGGCTTCCTGGACCCCCAAATAGGATTAAATGACCTTTCTCAGAGCACTTAATACCATACATTTAATTATATCTTTCTCTTTTGGTCTCTCACTAGATGGGACCCTCATTATGGCTAGACTCTTTTCTCAAACCCCCTCAGCACTTAGGACAGTGAAAGTACTAAAGAAATGCTTTTAGAGGTAAAACTGGAGTCATTCAATCTGATAAATTTGCATCTGATACTTTTCTTTACACAAATGAAAATGCTAACACTAAAGAGTAGTTGACTCACTGTTTGCTCATTTCTAGTATTAAGACATTACACACACAGACACATAAATTATATAATAAAATACCTACCTTGTTATATTTAGCTTATATGGATGTTAAAATTAAAATGCATTCCTAGGCACCACAAGTGGGAAAATGACAATAACAGACTAAGATTTTTAAAGTTGCAATATTTTTACAAACTGGAAAACTGGAACTTAATTTTTGGTGTTTGCAGGCAAAGTATAAAAAAGACAAGTCTATGAAGTAATGGTAATCAGCTCCTACTTATTTATTCAATAAATGTTTATTGTTGCTTCATAAGTGCCAGGTACTGCTTCCGGCACTAGAAAAATCGTCCCTCCTGCCCTTGCAGCACTTTATTCAAAGAGAAGGAATATTAAGATATAATATTAAGACATTACACACAACACACAGATAAATAAGATTAGGTGAGATTTGGTGAAAATGCTTCAGGGGAAGAAGCAATAGCAAATGCAGCAGCTCTGAATCTGGACTGTGCTTGACAGATCACAGGGTGGAAGGATGACCAGCTGGGCCATGTAGAGTAGTGTGTGGAGGAATAGCATGAGAGGAGGCAGGAAGAGCCGCATGCTGGGCAGTCACCTTGCACAACACACAGCCCCCTTCACCTTGTATTCTGTGCAAAGGACTTGAGAGCTGAGTGACACAGTAGACCTGTAGGCAATTGTAAGGAATTTGGATATTACTGTATTAAGAGAAAATCCAGGAGGGCTTGGTGTAAAGAAGATAATTGATTATACTTTTATATGTCACTCTGTGGCTATTTAAGAATGAAGCATGAGGAGGAAGAGTAGATGCTGGGAGAAGAGTCAGAAAGCTATCAAAATGCTCCAGGCAAGAGATGAGTGTGGCTTAGACTAAGATAGTGACAGTGGAAATGGTGAGATTGAATTGATTTGGACCGTGCTTGAGCATAAAGTTAATAGGACTTGTTTAATAAAAAGATGTAGAGGGTGAAGAAAGTACCAAGGATAGCTCCCATCTTTTTGGCCTGAGCCCATGCCTAGATGAAGGTGCCATTGAGCGAATTGATGGAAACAGTTTGCAGGGGAAATTTACAAATTCTGTGGGCTCTCAGATTCATATTTTTAAAAAAGAATAAAATGATAAAAATGGATACTTTTGCCGTCTAGCCCTTTGCCATTTATAGAGCCCCTTCTCATTGATTTACCTTCATTGATCCTCCCGAAAACCCAATAAGTTTGCAGTATGTCTTTCTTTTTGCAGCTGAGGAAATCAAGGTTTAGAAAACATTAAGCCTGAAATGCTGATAATGATTGGGTTTCTTTCTTATATCAGATAATGAATACACCCACCCTCATAACTTGCATGGCCCTGTAAGATGGAGAAGGGGGATCTCTCGTGTGTGTGATTGACTCATGTTTAAGTATATCAGTTAATTCGAGGCCCCCCATGCAGTTCTCATAATTCTATTTTGACAGCTCAGTAGGTAGTATCAATAACTGAATTGTGAGATCTGCTGTCCACTCAAGCAGCTTCCAGCCTGATCAGTGCAATTCTCTTTATCTGCTGAATTACTCAAAGCACCTGCTGGCCTTCCATCATTATCAAGCACAGACTGGAGACAGCAGAGGGCAGGGGAATGCTCATCCCCATGAAGCTTGTAACGATACTTGCCTTTATCTTCTCTTATATTTTTAACCTGAACATAAAGATTTAAATAGGATTGATCTCATGTATGGGCATCCTTAATCCCAGGGTCAAATAACATATCCTGACATTTTTGTTCCATTTGAAAATGTCTATCATGTAATGAAATTGCCATTGAAGAGTAACATATGAGAAAAATGGAATCATCAAGCTTAGGAAAAAGACTGCGAAATCAAACAAAGCAATGAATTGGTCAATAACTGTTAACAAAGTATTGTGCTAAGCACAATGGATAGACAGACATATGCAATTACTGCCTTTGTACACTTATCGTGGTGGGACAAGAGGATACAAAATTACGAAATGTTTCTAATATAAAGTTCATTTTCAATTGAATGTGAAATTTAGATTCCCATCATCAGAAAGAAAAAATGCTGACTAAAAAGTGTTTGTGCTGAATGTTGTTTTAGACAGTTGAAATAGTGATGCCAAATGTTCTCATCCTCAGCATATCCTATGTGTTCCCAAAAGTTCTGACGCATAGCATTTTTTCAGTTTCTGTTGAGAATCGTTTGTGTTCGTGTCATTGCAGGGCCACAAAACTACAAATCTGTATTGATCTAATGCACTGTTGCTTGCCCCTAGGAAGGTTATTAAGTACTGAAAGATTCTAAGGGCCATGCCTGATATTTCCTGGATATTAAATTGTAGTTATTGAATATATGAGTGAATAACATGAGAGCTAACATCAGATAAAAGGTGATACGTGTCTCAGAATACACTAGGACTATGAATTATAAGCTAACTCAGAATTGTCTCAATTTTAAATTTTTCTCCTGGAAGTTTTCCTGAAATGTGTATGATCTATATAACAGACCCCAGTACAACATAGTATACTGAGTTATATATAAGCTACTTTAAAGATAATATCACAATATTTTGTGGTGCTCTGCACCATGACTTCTGTGGTCTTGACCACAACCTGAGAACCTTGCTCTATAGAAGTTCAGAGTAGGAAGTGATTATTTCCTACTCAACTTTGCAGAAAAAATATCAAGGGGTGGTGGAAAGGGAAGAGGGAATGATGGAGCAGAGCCTGGACTATGGAAACGATTTTGCCTTTTAGAGAACTTCAAATCCTACTGAACAACTTCCGGCCTCTACGTGGCTTTCAGATACTCTGTTGAGGTTCATAAAGGTAAATTATAAAGGCCAGGTATAGGTATTTGTGAGATTCCTGTGACTTGAAAACTTGGTTTTCATGAAGATAGAAAGAGGATGTATACCATAGTGGTTAATAGTGCTGGTTCTGGGCTCAGACCAGCCCAGGTGTGGGTAACTTGGACTTAACTTCTTGGATTTACCCTCTCTACACCTAAGTATCTACTTAGGTGAGCATGAGTTACTGGATTGTTGTGCAGATTCAGTGAAATGTCTGGTCCACAGTAAACACTCAATACTTTTTAGTATTTTATTATCATAACAATTCATAAACTTGGAGTTATAGATGAGGAAATCGGGCCCAGAAAAAGCAAGATGCTTACACAAAGTCAAAGATCTAGGCAAAGGTAGAGATGAGATTCAACCCAGGTCTAAAGTTGAATGTTGTTGAGAGATAATACCTATAAACACGTCCCATCTTTGCCTCCCCAGGCCAGTGGGAGAGTTAGCCAAGGAAGCCAAGTACTAAGCAGAGCAGAGAGCACAGGTATTTTTCTGGCAGAGTCTGGCCATACCTGGGGTCTGTGTCTATACAGAACCTCCTGGGGGAGTGCTAGAGCTCACTGGAGGGAAGTACCTGAGCAGCAGTGGAGATGGAAAGACCTCTTACTCTCTAACCAAATTCAAAATGAGAACTGAGTACAAGCTGTCTCTCCTTCGCATGACTAAGTCATGAAGCCAAAGTGTTTGCTAACAGATAAAGCCTTTATTGTCTACGGTGATTATAAAATGTATCTTCTCTCTGCATCAGAGGACAGGGACCTCAAGTTCTGGAGTGACTGTGGAGGGGAAAGATTGCCCGCACGTTGATGCTATATCTGGAGCCTGTGGGAGGGCCTAGCAGGTAGTAGGTTTTCAATAAATTTAGTGACTGTTCTCTACCTTGCCCCTGGTACATTGTGTTAAGTCCGTAAAGAGATGACGCCACTCCGGTTAATTCTCTGTGGTTGGTGAGAGCACATAGCTAAGGAAGCCCAAATCAAAGGTTTAATCCTTGCCAGTCCAATTTCATTTTTCTGAAACTATGCCCTAAATTCCTAGCTCTGCCTCTTCTTAGCCTGTGACCAAGGGCAAATGACTCTCTGAGCGTCATTTCTTCATCTCCATAAAGAGTTCAGCACACCACCTGGCAGATGGAAGACTATCACTACTTGATGTTTGCAAACTCCAAGAACCATTAAGAAACAGGTCAGTGGATTAGGAGCAGTGTTTTCCTGTAGAAGACCAGTACTGGGGGTGGGCGTGGTGGTTCACGCCTGTAATCCCAGCCCTTTGGGAAGCCGAGGTGGTCAGATCATGAGGTCAAGAGTTCGAAACCAGTCTGGCCAACACAGTGAAACTCTGTCTCTTACTGAAAGTAAAAAAAATTAGCCAGGTTTGACAGTGTGCGCCTGTAATCTCAGCTACTAAGGAGGCTAAGGCAGGAGAATCATGTGAACCCAGGAGGCAGAGGTTGCAGTAAGTCAAGATCGCTCCATTGTACTCCAGCCTGGGTGACGGTGAGAGACTCTGTCTCAAAAAAGAAAAAGAAAAAAGAAAACCAGTACTGGGAACATAGATGCATAGTGCCAGATCCACGAGAAGACAGAGTGAAGCAGTGACCAGCCCACACCAGGGTCCCTCCAGGGAGTGCTTGGCCCATGCCGGGATGGACTGTTGTACTCAGCCATAACTGCTTACCTTGCTCTGCAGGGAGATCACTGTCAGTGCAGAGCTGCTCCTCTCTCCCTTTCTGTGCCTTTGCCTCTCATTGCAGTGATTATGTAGACAGCCTGGGAAACGGGAACAGCTTGGGAGTTTGGCTCTGGCCTCTGCGGTGCCATGGCAACCAGCTTCCCAGCAATCACCCCTAATAATGGCCACTCGAGGTCTCTTCCACCTGGACAGAGGCTCCCCAGGGAGCCCGGGCTTCTCTTGGAGTAGTTGCACAAAGCTACCTGTTGGGAACAATTTATGAGAGGGAAGGAGGGAGGGGAGAGCATGCTATCTCAGCGGGAGAGATGTGAAAAAGGAGGCAGACTAAGTCTTTAGCCTAGGATGGGTGAAGTGGGCCCAGGGGCCTGGGGATGCTGCCGTTGTGTTCCTGGAGCCCACTGGCTGTAGGAATGTGTAATTCCACAATGGGAGGGAGAGGCCCACGGATACCTTTGCCACTCACCAACCTTGCAGAGAGTGAAAGACCAGATATGAGCACTCATAAAGCCAGCCCTCGCTGTTAGCAGATTTCTTCATTAGGCTCCTGTCGAGATGCTCACTGCCAACTCATCATCTTGTCTGGACTGCAGCCGCCTCCCTTACGGCTGCCTGCTGGAGAGAATGTGCTCAGAGGCCTCCTTCAATCAATATCTTTCCAGAATGACAGTTTTCAAAAAGGCAACAGTCCCGCTTGGCTAATAAATGATTATTTCTCACAAAAGGAGGACAAACAGACCCACAATTAATGAACTTGTCTGTAGATTTTAGCCCAAATTCAGTCTTCAGATTGACAGGCAAACCCTAAGCCAAACACAGGTTTTTGCTTCCCCTTTCTTTAGATCAGATTCCAGCTGAGGCTCCTTCATAAGGAAGTTCTAACCCCACAGATAATGAGCTTTCCAATGCTGTACTCACTCAGGGACCATATGGTCCTTTGGGTCCCCATCTCTCCAAGCTTCTGTTTCCTCAGCCATAAAATAGAGGTAATTCTTACCCTAGATCATGCCTGGCGGGTAACAGGTGTTCTTGTTATCACTGATGTTGCCTTTCTATGGGGCCAATTCCCTGAAGTAAAATTTAACTCATTGTGAATCCCGAACAAATAATACTTTAAAATAATGGGAGGAAGATTAGAGGTTGGCCAAATTAACCAGTAAGGAAGAAAGGATGCAGTAGGCTGAGGTTGTCCAGGAAGCCTTTCTAAAAACGACAGTGAGCCCTGAAAGTTGAATAGAAGCCATAGAAACAAGGGAGCAGGGAGAAGTAGGGAATGGGCATGGATCCAGCCCCAGCACATGCCACTGTGCCACAGACCTCACCATCATCATTGCAGGGAGTCATTCAGGTCACAGGCTGTGGCCTGCATAGCTTACAAAGGATGTATGTTTGATCACACATTCACATTTCTTTTATATATATATAATTGCATTTTAGGTTCTGGGTTACATGTAAAGAACATGCAGGCTTGTTACATAGGTACATACATGGCAATGTGGATTCCTACCTTCCTCCCCATCACCTGTATCTGGCATTTCTCCCCATGTTATCCCTCCCCAGCTCCCCACCCCCCACTGTCCCTCTGCTAGTTCCCCCCTACAGACCCCAGTGTGTGATGCTCCCCTCCCTGTGTCCATGTGTTCTCATTGTTCAACACCCACCTATGAGTGAGAACATGTGGTGTTTGATTTTCTGTTGTTGTGTCAGTTTGCTAAGAATGATGGTTTCCAGATTCATCCATGTCCCTACAAAGGACACAAACTCATCTTTCTTTATGGCTGCATAGTATTCCATGGTGTATATGTGCCACATTTTCTCAGTCCAGTCTATCATCGAGGGGCATTTCGGTTGGTTCCAGTTCTTTGCTATTGTAAACAGTGCTGCTATGAACATACATGTGCATGTGTCTTTATAATAGAACGATTTATAAGCCTTTGGATAAATATCCAGTAATGGGATTGCTGGGTCAAATGGAATTTCTATTTCTAGGTCCTTGAGGAATCACCACACTGTCTTCCACAATGGTTGAACTAACTTACACCCCCACCAACAGTGTAAAAGTGTTCCTGTTTCTCTACATCCTCTCCAGCATCTCTTGTCTCCAGATTTTTTAATGATCACCATTCTAACTGGCATGAGATGGTATCTCAATGTTGGTTTGATTTGCATTTCCCAAATGACCAGTGATGATGAGCATTTTTTCATATGTTTGTTGGCCTCATATATGTCTTCTTTTGAAAAGTGTCTGTTCATATCCTTTGCCCACTTTTGAATGGGCTTGTTTGTTTTTTTCTTGTAAATCTGTTTTAGTTCATTGTAGATTCTGGATATCAGCCCTTTGTCAGATGGGTAGATTGCAAAAAATTTTTCCCATTCTGTTGGTTGCTAGTTCACTCTAATGATTGTTTCTTTGGCTGTACAGAAGCTCTGGAGTCTAATTAGATCCCATTTGTCTATTTTGGCTTTTGTCGCCAATGCTTTTGGTGTTTTAGTCATGAAGTCCTTACCTATACCTATGTCCTGAATGTTTTTGCCTAGTTTTCTTCTAGGGTTTTTATTGTGTTAGGTCTTATGTTTAAGTCTTTAATCCATCTGGAGTTAATTTTACTATAAGGTGCCAGGAAGGGGTCCAGTTTCTGCTTTCTGCACATGGCTAGCCAGTTTTCCCGACACCATTTATTAAACAGGGAATCCTTTCTCCATTGCTTGTTTATGTCAATTTTGTCAAAGATCAGATGGTTGTAGAAGTGTGGCATTCCCTCTGAGGCCACTGTTCTGTTCCATTGGTCTATATCTCTGCTTTGGTACCAGTACTATGATGTTTTGATTACTGAAGATGTGTAGTGTAGTTTGAAGTCAGGTAGTGTGATGCCTCCAGCTTTGTTCTTTTTGCTTAGAATTGACTATGTAGGCTCTCTTTTGGTTCCACATGAAGTTTAAGGTGGTTTTTTCCAGTTCTGTGAACAAGGTCATTGGTAACTTGATGGGGATATCATTCAATGTATAAATTACTTTGGGCAGTATAGCCATTATCACGATATTGATTCTTCCTAGCCATGAACATGGAATGTTTCGCCATCTGTTTGTGTCCTCTCTTATTTTGTTGAGCAGTGGTTTGTAGTTCTCCTTGAAGATGTCCTTTACATCCTTTGTTAGTTGTATTCCTTGGTATTTTATTCTCTTTGTAGCAATTGTGAATGGCAGTTTGTTCTTGATTTGGCTCTCTTTTAGTCTGTTATTGGTGTATAGGAATGCTTGTGATTTTTGCACATTGATTTTGTATCCTGAGACTTTGCTGAAGTTGCTGATCAGTTTCAGGAGATTTTGGGCTGAGACAATGGGGTCTTCTAAATATACAATCATGTCATCTGCAAATAGAGACAATTTGCCTTTCTCCTTTCCTAATTGAATACCCTTTATTTCTTTTTCTTGCCTGATTGCTCTGGCTAGAACTTCTAATACTATAGTGAATAGGAGTGGTGAGAGAGGGCATCCTTGTCTAGTGCCAGATTTCAAAGGGAATGCTTCCAGTTTTTGCCCGTTCAGTATGATATTGGCTGTGGGTTTGTCGTAAATAGCTTTTATTATTTTGAGATACATTCCATCGAAACCTAGTTTATTGAGAGTTTTTAGCATAAAGGGCTGTTGAATTTTGTGGAAGGCCATCTCTGCATCTATTGAAATAATCATGTGGTTTTTGACTTTTGTTCTGTTTATGTGGTAGATTACATTTATAGACTTGCATATGTTGAACCAGCCTTGTATCCCTGGGATGAATCCTACTTGATCATGATGGATAAGCTTTTTGATGTGCTGTAGTAATCAGTTTGCCAGTATTTTATTGAAGATTTTTGCATCTCTGTTCATCATGGATATTGGCCTGAAGTTTTCTTTTCTTGTTCAGTCTCTGCCGGGTTTTGGTATGAGGATGATGTTGGTCTCATAAAATGATTTGGGGAGGATTCCCTCTTTTTGTATTGTTTGGAATAGTTTCAGAAGGAATGGTACCAGTTCCTCTTTATATGTCTGGTAGAATTTGGCTGTTAACCCATCTGGCCTGGGCTTCAAATTTATTTAGTTATTTGCTAACATGAAAAAAAATCAGAGTTCCTCAAAAAAAATTTAGACTTTATAAATAAGAGAGTCTGGCTACACTGGAGCCCCGTTCCTACATGGCTATATTCAGCCAAGCAAAGGAGAAACTGCCCCTTTTATATAGGGTATGGATACTCTCGTTTTCCACAGTCATTACTTGTCTGGCTGCTGGAGGCAGGAGGTCTTCGACTCTGGTGCAAATGATGAGTAGACAGGTCAGACCTCAGTGGAGCATTTGAGCAGAATGAAGTAGAGAGTAATATTGGAATGCTAACCTGGGGCTTGATATGGAGCCCCTAAACACCAGGACAAGTAGGTGGGACTGTTGGTTATCAGCCACGCAGCATCACATGTCTGAGCACAAAGTGGCATCGTTTTGAGAAGAATCAAATATTTAGCACATGGTAGGACTGCAGGTAGTTTCATGTTCTGCAGCTAAGCCCTGAAGTCTCTGGGCTAGAAGTCTCTGAGAAGTTTGGCTTGCTCTGACTTTGTAGCTGCTGGGCTCTGGTTTCTCTGAGGTGTGTCAGCTTGTGGCTATAGTTGCCACAGCAGGAATGCTGGGAGGGTAGGGTGGCTGAGCTGGGATTCACCAGCTCCCTTGGAAACAGTGAACCTCTCATGGTCTGTGCCCATAAGCAGCCCACTCTGGCCTCCCTTCCCTGTCCAGCTATACAGGGGTGGCTGCTGAAAGGGAGCTGGCCCTGGGGTACAGGGAAATAACAGCAGCTTTGCAGAGTTGAAAGGGGAACTCATGAACTTTGAGCCCTCCCTTTGTTGACAAATGGAAGGTCACTATTGCTACTATAACAAATTAGCATATACTTAATGAACTTAGTGGCTTAAAATAACACAAATAGATTTCCTTACAGTTCTGGAAGCCAAAAGTGGGTTAAAAGTCAAGGTTAACTCACTGGGCTAAAGTCAAGGTGTGAGCAGGGCTGTTCTCCTTTTTAGAGGCCCTAAGGGAGAATGGCTACTTGCCTTTCCTAGCTTCAAGAGGCTGCCTGCCTCCCTTGGCTTGTGGCTCCTCTCCATCTTCAAAGCCAGCAGTAACCAGTCTTATCTTTCTCATATGGGGTTACTCAGAATTTATTTTTTCAAGATGGAGTCTTGCCCTGTCACCCAGGCTAGAGTGCAATGGCGTGATCTTGGCTCACTGCAACCTCCACCTCCCGGGTTCAAGCGATTTTCCTGCCTCAACCTCCCAAGTAGCTGGGATTGCAGGCATCCACCACCACGCCCGGATAGTTTTTTGTATCTTTAGTAGAGACAGGTTTTCATCATGTTGGCCAGGCTGGTCTCGAACTCCTCACCTCCTGATCTGCCCACCTCAGCCTTCCAAAGTGCTGGAATTACAGGCATGAGCTACTACGCCCATCTGGGGTTACTCAGACTTTGACCCACTTGCCTTCCTATTTCACTTATAAGGACTCTGGTCATTGGGCCCACCCAGATAATCTAACATAATCTCTCTGCCTTAAGTTCAGCTGATCAGCGACCTTAATTCCCCGCTTGCCATGTAACATAACATGGTCGCAGGTTTTAGGGATTAGGGTGTAGAATTATTTGGGGAGGGGGGGTAGTGGCATTATTCTGCCCACTACAGGGGAACTGAGCAACTTTTCTTCCTTTAAGAGATGGCCAGGCACAGTGGCTCACTTCTGTAATCCTAGCACTTTGGGAAGCCGAAGAAGGTAGATCAGGTGAGGTCAGGAGTTGTAGACAGCCTGGCCATCATGGTGAAACCCCATCTTTACTAAAAATACAAAAATTAGCCAGATGTGGAGGTGCCCATCTGTAATCCCAGTTACTCGGAAGGCTGAGGCACAAGAATTGCTTAAACCCAGGAGGCAGAGGTTGCAGTGAGCCAAGATCATGCCACTGCACTCCAGACTGGTGGATGAGAGAGCAAGATTCCATTTCAAACAAACAAACAAAAACAAAAAACAAGAGAGTTGAGAGGAGCCCTAGCCATAGTAGACAGGAAGGCCTACTCTTTGTTGAGGGAGCACAGGCATGGTGTCTCTGTTGCTCACTCTTGAAACCCTAGCACTTATCAAAGTGCCTCACACACACTGGGTGCTCAGTACCTGTTGGTTGAATGGTGTGCGACACTAGAACTTGTTGACATCTTTTTGTAGGTACATAGTTGTACATATTTATGAGGTATATAGATATTTTGATCCACACATGCAGAGTAATCATCACATTGGGGTGAATGGTATATTTATCACCTCAAGCATTTATTCTTTATGTTACAAACATTCTGGTTATACTCCTTTAGTTACTTTTAAATGTGCAATTAAATTAATGTTGACTAGAATCACCCTGTTGTGCTATCACCTACTAGTTCTTATTCATCATTTCTAACTATTTTTTTGACAAAAAACAAGAGAGTTGAGAGGAGCCCAACTTCCCCCACCCCCAGCTACCCTCCTTAACCTCTGGTAACCATCCTTCTACTCTATATCCATGAGCTAATCATTTTTATTTTTAGCTCCCACAAATAAATGAGAACATGTGAAGTTTGCCTTTCTGTGCCTGGCTTATTTCACCTAACATAAAAACCTGCAGTTCCATCCATGTTGCTGCAAATGACAGGATCTCATTCTTTTTTATGGCAGAATAGTACTTCCCTGTATATAAGTACCACATGTTCTTTATTCATTCAACTGTTGATGGACACTTATGTTGCTTCCAAATCTTGGCTGTTGTGAGCAGTGCTGAAACAAATATGGGAGTGCAAATACCTTTTCAATATACTGATTTTCTTTGTTTTGGGTATATCCTAGGAGTGGGATTGCTGGATTCTATAGTAGCTCAATGTTTAGTTTTTGAAGAACTTCCAAACCGTTATTCATAATGGTTGTTTGAATTTACATTCCCACCAACAGTGTACAGGTGTTCCCTTTGCTCCACACCCTCGTTGCCATTTGTTATTGCCTGTCTTTTAGATGAAAGCCATTTTTTGGGGGGGAAACTTAGAAAATTTTTTTAATGTGTGTGTGTGTGTGTGTGTGTGTGTGTATATATATATAATTGCACTTTTAGGCTCTAGGGTACATGTGAAGAACATGCAGGATTATTGCATAGGTACATACATAGCAATGTAGTTTGCTGCCTCCATCCCCATCACCTATATCTGGCATTTCTCCCCATGTTATCTCTCCCCAACTCCCTACCCCCCGCTGTCCCTCCCCTAGTCCCCTGCTACAGACCTTAGTGTGTGATGCTTCCCTCCCTGTGTCCACGTGTTCTCATGGTTCAACACCGACCTATGAGTGAGAACATGCAGTGTTTGATTTTCTGTTCTTGTGTCAGTTTGCTGAGAATGATGGTTTCCAGGTTCATCCATGTCCCTACAAAGAACATGAACTCCTCATTTTTATGGCTGCCTAGTATTCCACATTTTCTCAGTCCAGTCTATCATCGAGGGGCATTTGGATTGGTTCCAGGTCTTTGCTATTGTAAATAGTGCTGCAATGAACATATGTGGGCATGTGTCTTTATAATAGAACTAGTTATAATCTTTCAGATATATACCCAGTAATGGGATTGCTGGGTCAAATGGAATTTCTATTTCTAGGTCCTTGAGGAATCACCACACTGTCTTCCACAATGGTTGAACTAATTTACACTCCCAGTGGTATAAAAGTGTTTCTATTTCTCCACATCCTCTCCATCATTTGTCTCCAGATTTTTTAATGATCGCCATTCTAACTGGTGTGAGATGGTATCTCAATGTAGTTTTGATTTGCATTTCTCTAATAACCAGTGATGATGAGCATTTTTTCATATGGTTGTTAGCCTCATATATGTCTTCTTTTGAAAAATGTCTGTTCATATCTTTTTCCACTTTTGAATAGGTTTGTTTTTTTTCTTGTAAATCTGTTTTAGTTCTTTGTAGATTTTGGATATTAGCCCTTTGTCAGATGGGTAGATTGCAAAATTTTTTTCCCATTCTGTTGGTTTCCAGTTCACTCTAATGATTGTTTCTTTGGCTGTACAGAATCTCTGGAGTCTAATTAGATCCCATTTGTCTATTTTGGCTTTTGTTGCCAATGCTTTTGGTGTTTCAGACATGAAGTCCTTGCCTATGCCTATGTCCTGAATGTCCTGAATGGTTTTGCCTAGGTTTCCTTCTAGGGTTTTTATTGTGTTAGCTCTATGTTTAAGTCTTTAATCCATCTGGAGTTAATTTTAGTATAAGGTGTCAGGAAGGGGTCCAGTTTCTGCTTTCTGCATATGGCTAGCCAGTTTTTCCAATACCATTTATTAAACAGGGAATCTTTTCCCCTTGCTTGTTTTTGTCAAGTTTGTCAAAGATCAGATGGTTGTAGATGTGTGGCATTGCCTTCAAGGCCTCTGTTCTGTTCCATTTGGTCTATATCTCTGTTTTGGTACCAATACCAAGCTGTTTTGATTACTGTAGCCTTGTAGTATAGTTTGAAGTCAGGTAGTGTGATGCCTCCAGCTTTGTTCTTTTTGCTTAGAATTGACTTGGCTATGCAGGCTCTCTTTCGGTTCCACATGAAGTTTAAGGTGTTTTTTTCCAGTTCTGTGAACAAAGTCATTGGTAGCTTGATGGGGGTAGCATTCAATCTATAAATTACTTTGGGTAGTATGGCCATTTTCATGATATTGATTCTTCCTAACCATGAACATGGAATGTTTCGCCATCTGTTTGTGTCCTCTCTTATTTCATTGAGCAGTGGTTTGTAGTTCTCCTTGAAGAGGTCCTTTACATCCTTTGTTAGTTGTATTCCTAGGTATTTTATTCTCTTTGTAGCAATTGTGAATGGCAGTTTGTTCTTGATTTGGCTCTCTTTTAGTCTGTTATTGGTGTATTGGAATGCTTGTAATTTTTGCACATTGATTTTATATCCTGAGACTTTGCTGAAGTTGCTCATCAGTTTCAGGAGATTTGGGGCTGAGACGATGGGGTCTTCTAAATATACAATCATGTCATCTGCAAATAGAGACAATTTGACTTGCTCCTTTCCTAATTGAATACCCTTTATTTCTTTTTCTTGTCTGATTGCTCTGGCTAGAACTTCCAATTCTATAGTTCTTAGGAGTGGTGAGAGAGGGCATCCTTGTCTAGTGCCAGATTTCAAAGAGAATTCTTCCCATTTTTGCCTATGTGGTATTATATTGGCTGTGGGTTTGTCATAAACAGCTTTTATTGTTTTAAGATACATTCCATTGATACCTAGTTTATTGAGAGTTTTTAGCATAAATGGCTGTTGAATTTTGAAGGCCTTCTCTGCATCTATTGAGATAATCATGTGGTTTTTGTCTTTGGTTCTGTTTATGTGATATATTACGTTTATAGACTTGCATATGTTGAACCAGCCTTGCATCCCTGGGATGAAGCCTACTTGATGGTGATGGATAAGCTTTTTGATGTGCTGTTGCAATCAGTTTGCCAGTATTTTATTGAAGATTTTTGCATCTCTGTTCGTCATGGATATTGGCCTGAAGTTTTCTTTTCTTGTTGAGTCTCTGCCGGGTTTTGGTATGAGGATGATGTTGGTCTCATAAAATGATTTGGGGAGGATTCCCTCTTTTTGTATTGTTTAGAATAGTTTCAGAAGGAAACCAGCTCCTCTTAGTATGTCTGGTAGAATTCAGCTGTGAACACCTCTGGACCTGTGCTTTTTTTTGTTGGTAGGCTATTAATTGCTGCTTCAACTTCAGCTCGTGTTATTGGTCTATTCAGTGTTTCAACTTCTTCCTGGTTTAGGCTTGGGAGGGTGCAAGTATCCAGGAATTTATCCATTTCTTCCAGGTTTACTGGTTTATGTGTATAGAGTTGTTTGTAATAATCTTTCATGGCAGTTTGTATTCTTGTGGAATCTGTAGTGATATCCCCTTTGTCGTTTTTATTGCATCTATTTGATTATTCTCTCTTTTATTTTTTATTAATCTGGTTAGTGAAAGCCATTTTAACTGGGGTCAGATGGTATCTGATTGTAGTTTTGATATGCAGTTCTCTAATGATCAGTGATATTGAGCACCTTTTTGTATGCCTATTTGCCATTTGTACATCTTCTTTTAAGAAATGTCTATTCAGATCACTTGTTCATTTTTTAATTGGATTAGATTTTTTTCCTATAGAATTGTTTGAGTTCCTTATATATTCTGATGATTAATCCCTTGTCAGATGGGTAGTTTGAAAATTTTTTCTTCCATCCTGTGGGTTGCCTCTTCATTTCGTTGATTGCTTCCTTTGCTCTCAAGAAGTTTTTAAACTTGATCCCATTTGTTCATTTTTGCTTTGGTTGCTTGTGCTTATGGAGTATTACTCAAGAAATCTTTGCCCAGTCCAATGTCCTGGAGACTTTCCCCAATGTTTTCTTATAGTAGTTTCATACTTTAGGGTCTTAGATTTAAGTCTTCAATCCATTTTGATTCTACTTTTGTATATGTTGAGTGACAGTGATCTAGTTTCATTCTTTTGCATATTGGATATCCAGTTTTTCTAGTACTACTTATTGAAGAGACTGTCTTTTCCCCAGCATATGTTCTTGGCACTGTTGTTGAAAATTAGTTCACTGTAAAGGTATAGATTTCTTTCTGGGTTCTCAATTCTGCTCCGTTGGTCGATGTGTCTGTTTTTATGTCAGTACCATGCTGTTTTGGTTACTGTAACTCTATAGTATAATTTGAAGTCATGTAATGTGATTCCTTCAGTTTTGTTTTTTGCTTAAGATAGCTTTGGCTATTCTGAGTCTTTCATAATTCCATGTAAACTTTAGGATTACATTTTCTATTTCTGTGAAGAAAGTCATTGGTATTTTGATAGGGATTGCATTAAATCTGTAGACTGCTTTGGGTGGCATGGACATTTTAATACTACTGATTATTCCAAATCATGAACATGGAATATCTTTCCATTTTTAATGACCTCTTCCATTTCTTTCATCAATGTTTTTTAATTTTCATTGTAGAGACCTTTTACTTCTTCAGGTAAGTTAAATTCTGGGTAATTTGTAGCTATTGTAAATGGGTTTAATTTCTTGAGATTATTTGCTGTTGGCATATAGAAATTCTATTCATTTTTGTATGATTTTGTATCCTGTAACTTTACTGAATTTGTTTTCTAATAGTTTTTTGGTTGCATATTTACATTTTTTCAAATACAAGATTATATCATTGGCAAACAAGGATACTTTGACTTCTTTTCCAGTTTGGATACCTTTCCTTTCTTTCTTTTGTCTGATTGCTCTATCTAGGACTTCCAGTGCTATGTTGAGCAACAGTGGTGACAGTGGGCATCCTTGTCATGTTCCAGATTTTAGAGAGAAGGCTTTCAGTTTTTCCCCATTCAGCATGATACTAGTTGTGGCTCTGTCATATGTGGCTTTTATTATTTTAAGATACGTTCCCTTTATACCCAGATTTTTGAGGATTTTTGTCTTTTATTATGTTGATATGATGTATCACATTGATTTTCATTTGGTGAACTGTCTTGCATCCCTGCAATAAACTTAACTTGATCTTTTGAATGTACTATTGAATTCTGTTTGCTAGTATTTTGTTGAGGACTTCTTTTGTATCAATATTCATCAGAGATATTGGCTTATAGTTTTCTTGATGTGTGTTTGTCCAGTATTGGTATCAAGGTAACACAGGCCTCATAGAAGGAGTTTGGAAGTGTCTCTTCCTCTGTTTTTTTGTAACAGTTGGAGTAGAATTGACGTTAGTTCTTTAAATGTTTGTTTGGTATAGGCTTGTTGACTTCTGACCACGTACCAGGTATTGTGCTACATGTCTTATTTGCTTTTATCTCTTTTGATTTTTATAACCATGCAAATAAGATATTAATGTCTACATTTTAAAGATAAAGAAGCTGCATCTTAAGATAAGAAAAATTGACAAAGACAATCCAACCTGGAAATGATGGAGCCCAGGTTCTAGCCCCATATGTCTGACTCCAAATTCCATTCTCATGTACCAGCCTTAGAGATGTGCCTTAGGAAAGCAATGTGCAGTTTAAGCAGTAATCTCATCTTCCAGTCCTTCTACATGATCTCAAGGTGTTACTAGTCCTAGGGGCCCATTGTCCTACAAAGATGCATTCATCACCCTAGGCATTTACTCATGCCGATTCCCCTGTCTAGATAGGATGCCCCCTCCTACCCATCAAAAACCATTATCAGGGCTCAGCCAACTATAGTATGCAACCAAATCTGACTCACAACTTAATTTTTTTACAGTGCTATCAAAGAATAACATTTTTATTTTCAAATAGTTGAAGAAATCAAAATTTTAATAGTGTTTCATGACACATAAAATTTATGCAAAACTGAAATTTCGGTGTCCATATACAAAGCCTTCATGTGAGATACATGCTCATCTGTTTATGTATTGTCTATGCTAATTTGATGCTAACAAGGCAGAGTTAAACAGTTGCAATGGCCACCAAATGGCCTTCAAAGCCTAAAATATGTACTAACCTCTTATCTCTCCAGTGCTTATTGATCATTTAAGGCTCATCTTATTATTAAGTCTTTCCTGATCACACCAACCCATTCACTCCTCACTTCTCCCCACTGTGAATTTTTGGTCTTTTTCTCCTGTCTAGGAAAAGAAAAAGGTTTTGATTCAGTATTTCTTAACTTCGAATGATTAGTTTTTAAAAGACATGGTATTTGTAAAGGAAGTGTAGATATGCAGAATTACTTTGAAAAGTTATGTAAAACTTAGGAACCAATATAATTTCCTCTAGATTAACTTCTCATTCTTCATCACGCTATGCATTGTATGCCTTGTCTTGCTGAAGTGTCACTGTCCAACAATTGTTTGTTGAATTAATGGAGGGTTATATGAAAAGCAAACTGCCAGCATTAAGCAACTTGCTTTCATTATTTCCCAATTCAGAATCCTTCATCTGAATCTTAATACGATCTAAATTTGCAGTCTCCAACCTGTGTCTGGAGACTATGTCATTAGGCCCCTGGTAGCACAGTAGCCACTAATTAAATCTTAAACCTCTTTTCTCACTGTCCTCAGCTGGATAAAGGCCAGCATTGTCAGTCTGTGGGAGTTCTTACCCTCTGTGGGAAAAGTGTTGGCCGTTTCTCTCATTGGGCAAAATTATTGGATATGTCTTCTCTATAGTAAAAATTACTGGCTGCATCTCAATTGGCGAGGCTTTTCTCTCCAGGGGCAAAACTGTTGCCTGCATATCTCTGAAGGAAAATTGCCATCTGCCTCACTCTGTAGGAAAATTGCCAGTTGTGTCCCCATTATGGAGAAATTGTCAACCATGTCTCCAAACGGAAAAACATGCCAGCTGTGCTTCCCTGTAGAAGAAATGTCAGCAAAAGTGAGCAATTTAAAGCCCTGCTCATGACTCCAAGGTCATTCCTTTTTCATCGTGAGCAAACCCTCACATCCCCTGACTTGTTTCCTATACTCTCACTCTCATCTGCCTGCATCATCACAGCCAGGGTAGGGGTGACATTGAAATGAGAGACGCTTGGATCAAGGAGGGTGTATTTTGAGAGATAGTTCAGAAATGAGCTCGTGTGTCTGTGTCACAGCCCAGACAGAAGACCCAGAAATGAATATCACAACTGGTTCTTAAAATCTGCCTCAAACAGAAAAACACTTTAGGCTTTTGGACTCATTGTACGCCAAGCTTTCCTTAAGGAATGCCTACTTCTGCTTTACTGCTGCCTTCCCTATTGTTTTGGGTGCAGACACTTTGCAAAGTGCTTCACATGCAAGATCTCATCCATCCTCACAACCACCCTAGAATGTAGGTACTACTGTTAGCTCCATTAAATGAAGCTTAGAAGGAGTCAAGCTGCTTACAGACCTGGAGTTTCAACCCAGGCCACTGAGCTTGGAACCAGCTGCACTGTTAGCCACCACTCCCATCTAAGACAGAGAGTGAGCAGGTTTTCAGGATTGGCTGTTAGTGGCCTTGGGTCCCTTCCTGACCCCTCAACATAGGCATGAGTTCTTGTGCAATTAAGGAAGGTTCAGTGTAAGGTCCAGAGAAAGGAGCCATACCCAGGAACAGCCTTCACCTATGTTTTACCTAATTTCTCTCTTCTATCCACGGAGTCCACAACCAGCTCTCTCCATGCCTCCTTTCTGCCCTTGCTCCAACTGTAATGAATGTTGTTTCACTTTAGGTTTCTCTAAAGTTGGCAGTTTTCTTCTTAACTCTTTCTCTTATTTTTGAATTCATGATTTTTTTTCAGATGCAGTCTCACTCTGTTGCCCAGGCCTGAGTGCAGTGGCGCAATCTCAGCCCACTGTAACCTCTGCCTCAAGTGATTCTCCTGCCTCAGCCTCCCAAGTAGCTGGGACTACAGGCACGCGCCACCATGCCTGGCTCATTTTTATATTTTCAGTAGAGACGGGGTTTCACCATGTTGGCCAGGATGGTCTTAATCTCTTGACCTCGTGATCCACCGACCTCGGCCTCCCAAACTGCTCCCAAATTACAGGCCTGAGCCACTGCACCCAGCCAAATTTATGAATCACTGAATTCAAGGTTTTCCCCAGATTCTGGAACCTTATTTATTTATCTAGTCATCTCAGCCCTTTCAGGGGGCTCACACAAGATACTTACAGCTCCATGGAGAGGTATTCATATCTGTACCTGTTAGAAAACACGTCTGCACCAGGCACATAAGATAGCCTATGGAATTTTAAAGGCAATATTCAGTTGCTTTTGACTATAGCAGTATAGCCCAAAGTGTGTTCTCAGGAACCCTATACTAGAGAAACACTGAGCTGCAGATGATCTGCCAAATAAAAATAAAATGGAATTGGGAGAAAGGTATGATCAAATAATATTCCGAAGTGGGATTAAAGCAGTGGTTCTCACTGTCCCCTGGGAGACATTTGGCAATGCCTAGACACATTTTTGGTTGCCACATGTGGGAAGATGGGGGTCAGCAGGGCAGATCTAGTGAGCAGAGGACAGATGTATTGCTGAACATTCTATAATGCCCTAACAATAGG
Source organism: Saguinus oedipus (assembly GCA_031835075.1). Taxonomy (NCBI): domain Eukaryota; kingdom Metazoa; phylum Chordata; class Mammalia; order Primates; family Cebidae; genus Saguinus; species Saguinus oedipus. The sequence continues at coordinate 24,148,236 of CM063170.1, forward strand.
GTAATTGCATCATCAACTCCCAAAATTTGGTCAGAGTTTCCCAAGCTTATTTGACCTTGGGATCTGGAATACCTGATATGTCACAGGTTGAACATTTTGCTGAAGTCCTTTGGAAAGGCTACCTAGAGTAATGGGATTAGGAAAGGGAAATTGAAAAACCAGTAGGATTCTATAGATTTTAGAATCTAAGAACCAGGAGGGACCTGGTAGGCAACTAACTCCTTCATATTGCAGAGAAGGAAACAGGCCCAGAGAGTTGACAGTTGCTGAAAGCGACACAGATGAGAGTAGGACAAAGGTTAAGAACGTAAGCTGGAATTATACTGAGTTCGAATCCTGGCCCTGTTCCTACTAGCTGTGAGTTGTGCCCGAGTTGACTGATTAGACTAATTTGTGGAAAAGAGAAAAGAATAATACCTATGAATATTGAATGAGTTAATACATGTAGAGCACACAGCACAAAAGCTCAATAGATGGTAGGTATTATCAAAATCCAGCCGGGACTTGTGCCCAGCCTGGATTCCAGCCCAGCATCCCTGAGTCTGATGTACTTTCCAGTGTACCTGAATGGGCACAGGAAGAGGTGAGGAGCAGCAGAGGCCCAAAACTGGTAATACACAAGGTATATCTAGAATGTGAGGAATCCTGGTTTGACCTGATTGTTTGAACGGAGAAACAGTATTGACAAAGCAAGGCAAGGCCCAGTTGTGGAGGCAGTTTGACAGGTAGACAGAGTCAAGATCTCATCTCTGCCACTGCCTAACTGCATGATTTTTTTTGCTGGTGACTTACTGAACCTCTCTTCTTGATCCATCTCCTTATCTACAAAAGAGAACAGTAATAGCACCTTCCTTACCTTCCTTAGAAGTTTGAGCATTAATTGCAATCATGTATATAAAACTTGAGGACCAAGAAGTGGTAGCAAATGTCATCATGATTGTTACTGTGACTATTGGGGTATCCAAGACATACTCTCCTATTGGTGAACCTGACATATTCCCAGTGGCTAGGACTGGGCTATGAGGATTCTCACCAGGACTGCTTCCTCACAAAGGAAGCAAAGCTCTTCCTAGTTCTCTTCCTCTCTTTTCTCAATGTCAATATTTTGTGGTAGCTAATTGGAAACCTTGCAGGTCAGCAGATTCTCTAGTGTCGTACCCAGCCAAGCATCTCCAGGAGAAATGCTAGTGTTCATTTGTCTCAACATTGTTCTATCATTCAGGCACCAGATACTGTTGTGCTACATGTTCAACAAATTTTGCACTTCTCTGATATTGGAGGAGGCATGAGAAGTAAATTTTATGGAACACACACTATCTTCCACTAGCCGTTCCCTAGCACTGTGACTTCCCTCTGATAACACACTAAAATCTCACTTATTCACAACTGTAACCACATTTGTGTGATTGCTAAACATGTGTCCCCTCTATCCTGTGAGCTAGATCTGTCTTGTTCATTATTGTGTCTTTAGCATTTGGTACAGGGCCTGGCATATGTCCATCCCACAAACAAAAAGTATTTTAGCTGTGGACTCTAGCTAACATACTGTTGTGCACGTGTGTGTGCCTGTGCATACAAGACACTTACAAATGAATGCTCAGCAACATCTTGTACGTGGCATCATGATTAAGAACAAAGATTCTGAAGTCAGACAGACCTGAGTTCAAAATGCAACTCTATCTTAGTGTGTCCCTGAACTGGTTACAAAACCTCTCTGTGCCTTAGTTATCCACATATATAAAAGAAGGAATCATAATTCCTACTTCATAGGCTGTTTTCACAACTAAATGAAATAAAACATGTAAAGTACAGGGTCTGCAGTATTATAAGCTTTCTATCAAAAGTAATTACTAATACCATTAAATGCTATTACCAAAGGAAGGGAAATAATTCCTGGATCTGCTATTAAATATGCATAGATATGAACTACAAAGCACTATGCCAATATAGAATCTGTACTTTGCCCTCTGTGTGATGCCTAAAGCTGGCACTCCACAAACAAATGGAGGTAGGTCGATTAAAGAACTGTCATCTTTCATTTCACATCCATCTTGTCAAAGTGTCATTTTTAGGCTTTACAGTGTTACTGCACTGGCCTCCCAATGTGCCAAGTATTTGGGAAACAGATTCCTATGTATAATATTGAAAGGCACCATAAATATATACAATTTTGTTGTCTATTTAAACATTTTAAATAGACTTGAGTTTAAAGAAAACAAAATGCGAACGTTCTTTAGGTCTTTTAAATAGTCCGCAGGCTCTGTACTCTTCGGTCCCAAATTCTCAAGAGTCTTAATAGGTAAGATACGACTTGCCAGCACTGAAGCAGCGCATGCTGACAATGAAAGTAATGACTGGCATGTTTTAAGAGCCTACTGTGTACCAAGCTTATAGGCCAACAACATGGCTCCTCATTTTGCAGATGGGAAAACTAAAGCTGGGGTAGTAAATAAAATGTTCACAGCTAATAGCTGACAGAGGCAGGAATTGATGACTCCAGAGCACAATTTTCTAAGCCCGTCCACTTTACTGCCATGGGGTCAGGTGTTTTACTTGGAATTTCCAAGCCCCCAGTACTGATGAGATGGCTGTTAGTTGAAACTAATGTGAAAATTTTCCTCCCATCTAGTTCTCAACTATGAAGACATCAGTCAGAATCCCAGGGCCTTCACTAATGCTCAGCTGAAGCCTAAAAGATGAGGGCACAGACTAAGACACCGGGTCAGAGGCTGTAATGAGCCATGTTTTTCTGTTTCAATGATTTTTTTTTTAATTTATAGTTTCAATTCTGATTGGTCACGGTTTTTGTTGCTATTCTCTTTAATGGTTCTGTGAAAATTTTAACATTTTGGTTTAGTTCATGGCTTAATTCAGCAAGATTTGAAATGTAACTTATTATATAATTGGGCTCTTTATATAGAATTGATTATTGACTGTGAGTGCATTGAGCAAGCAGGAAAGAAGTAGTCTTGGAGGATGAGTTAACTCAGCAACCTGTAGGCCAGTGTTTGGTTTAGCCATACAGAGTCACCATCTTTGTAGGTAAAAAATGATTGAATGTCAGCAAATGTGTATGTTTCAACCTGATACTATACATGCAAGGCACCCAGAAGGCAAAGAATCTGTTAACTTCTCTGGCTTTGGCTCCAGTGAAGCAACAACTATTCATTGAACATTTGTGAGTAAGAATCTGAGTATGAAGATAAGTAAAAGCAAAATCCTGTCCTCAAGAAGCTTATGTCCTAGTTGAAAAGATAAAACTCATGAATTGTTAAAATAACAATAATAATGTGAAAAATGATAGTTTCATTGTAAGAGAGTACCTGAGCAAATACTAAATAAATGGCCAGACCAACAATGATAGGATTTCAGAGAAAAGAATCGATCATTTGGGGTTTAACAATATGTCGTAGATGAGGTATATGAATCAGAGTATTTGGATCAGTGACGAAGGAATCAGGCAATACACTGAGTGGGAAACATCAAGATACACTCTTTACATCCAAATGAAAATCAAGGTAGAAGGAAGAATTAGAAGCGATTTATGATGGGCCCAAATAACATACTGAGAAGCCATGCCTTTTTCCTGTAAATGGAAATCAGCTGAAGCTATTGAGACAGATAACAGGAGCCTGGATATCAGTGCAAATAGACAATCCACACAAAATACTTCGTGGGATCAATGTACACTGTGCGGCTAATGGTTACACTAGGAGCCCAGACCTCACCTCTGTGCAATATAGCCATGTAACAAAACCACACTTGCACCCATTAAGTTTATACAAATTTAGAAATTTTGTGAATTTTAAAAAGACATTGTAGCTATAGTTTACATATAAGGAGACTTAAGGCACAGAGAAGTACCTTGGCTAAGGTCACAGAAAAGTAAATAACCAACTGACCTTAGACCCAAGGCAGTCCAGCAAGAAAGTGCCACTGTTTTTCTTTCTTGAAGACAGGATCTCGATCTTGCCCAGGTTGGGGTACAGTACCCCAATCATAGCTCACTGCAGCTTCCTTGGCTCAGGTGATCCTTCTTGCCTTATCCTCCCAAGTAGCTGGGACCACAGGCATGTTTCACAATGTCTGGCTAATTTTTTTTTTATAGAGATAGGGTCTCCCTCTGTTACCCAGGCTGGTCTCAAACTCTTGGGTTTAAGGGATCCTCCCGCCTAGGCCTCCCAAAGTGCTAAATACAGGCGTGAGCCACCACACCTGGCCAAAGTCCCACTATTTAACACCATAAGCCAACAAGAGAAATGAAAACGTATGACCAGACAAAAACTTGTACATGGATAATCATAGCAGTATTATTCCTAGCAATTAAAAAGTGGAAACAACTCAAATGCTCATCAGCCGATAAATGGATAAATAAAATATGGTATATTCATACAATGGATACTATTACTATTACTATTCAGCCATAGGAAGAATGAAGAACTGATACATGCTACAACATGAATGAATCTTGAAAATTTTATGCCAAGTGAAAGGAGCCAGTCAGTACCAAATGTCCATGTATTCTATGATTCCATTTCTATGAAATTTCCATGAGAATCAGAAAGTAGATTGGTGTCTACCTAGGACTAGAAGAATAGGGAATGGAAAGTAACTGCTAATGGGTATGGAGTTTTTGGGGGGAGGTAAAGAAAATATTCTAAATTTAATTATAGAGATGATTGTGTGATTATGCAATTATACTAAAAACCACTGAACTCTACACTTTAAGTACATCTTATGGTATGTGAATTGTGTCTTGCTAAAGCTGTAAAAAAATTAAGCATCTAAGATGACTCCATGTTTTGTGCAGTGACATCCAGATACCAACGGAAACAGAAACAGAGTTAGATATGTAGATTTGTCAGTTCCATATCTACGAATGGGACAGGTCCCATGCCAGTCCTTCCATGAGAATGAAAATCCAGAAACCAATGACAGATTTTTCTGCTGCCAGAGAGCTGACAGTTCTCTATTAGCCATTTAGATTCTACAGTCACCAGCCCTGCTTAGAAGACTCTCAGATACACTGTTAGCTTCCTAGCCAGTCCAAACATGTTAGAGTCAGTAGATAAGGATGCGTTACATTTGTCTTGTTTTGCTTTTGTTCTGCAGTTTTTGAAGAGCCTGAAGATCCAAGCAACAGATCATTTTTCTCTGAAATTATCTCGTCAATTTCGGATGTGAAGTTCAGCCACAGTGGAAGGTATATCATGACCAGGGACTATCTGACCGTTAAAGTCTGGGATCTCAACATGGAAAACCGCCCCATCGAGACTTACCAGGTACAGAACCCCAGGCACCCATAGGTATATTGAACACTCTCCTTCATGTGAGCTTTTAAGTCAGCCCCTGTTTATAATCCAGCAAAATGAAAGGCAATGCATGCTGATACATTCGGTAAAATGGCAGGGCCTGTAAGTGCCACAGGATTTAAGATAAAGGTGCATGTGGAGAGGCTAGAATTCAATTTAATTGATATGGACTGAGCACTTCATGTGGAATGGATATTATAGAGGTAAACAAACGGTTCTGCTCTCATGAAGCTTACCATCTGGTAGAAAAGTCAGATGATGAACAAGGAATTGAGTGTGCATCTCTGCAAGAGATGGTCCAGCCAGGTGAGGAAGGTTTTCCCAAAAAAGTGACCCTTATGCTGAGTCTTAACTGCCCTGAAATAGTCAGGAAATGCATGCTCTTAAAGTAGTGTATTCAGAGGCCTGGAGTCAAGAGAAACGAGGTGTATTCAGGATGCTTACACCTTGAATATGAATCACAAAGGCAGAAAGATGAGCCTGGATATAGAGGCAAGGGGCTGATCACTATGCCCTGGTAATGTAGAGTGGACTGTTTTGCCATTGTGGACTGGGTACAATGGAGAGCCATTAAAGTTTTATACCAGGAAATGATATTGTGAGTTTTAGTTTTTACTGTGTGTTTCACTTTGCAGTTTGCCAAATGGACAATTTAGATAAGAAGAGATGATGGCACTTTGGTCTGGTAATGGTAGTGTCCAGATGGAAGGATGGGTAGGATGAAGAGTCAGTGAGGTTTGCTTGGTACTGAGTAACTGTGCAGGGAGAGGAATCAAGAAGACTGTGTGGAAGTTTTGGACTTGAGTGTTGGGTAGATGATGTAAATGCAAGGGAACCAAGGAGAAGGAATTGTTTAGGATGGCTTTGTTGAAAGAGGAAGACCAGACTTTGAAGTAGAGAAGATTTAAAGAAGCAAAATTCAGGCAAGAATATAATGAAAGAAGAGTATAATGAAAGCAAAGATCAATTGGTGGGGATAAACTAACCCTATTTTAAGCAATTTGGGGTTAGATAAAAAGTGAGGGAATTCTAGACAGAAGGATTTGATTTACATTTTTTCCTTGAGATATAATTTACATATCACAATAATCAGCCTTTCAAAGTGCACAATTAGATGATCTTAGTTTACTCACAAACCACCACTATCTAATTCCAGATCATTTTCATCACTGACATTTTTAAATGAACATTCTGGTTGTGCTGGGGAGGACATGTGTGTGGGAGGGACGTTGGAATGAAGGTAGCCAGATTTTAATATATTTCCAAGGTAAAAGGTAATCCAAGGACTACTCCAAAATTTTGGTCCTGAGCAATTAGAAAAGTAGAGTTGCCAGTTTATTTAGATGAGAAAATCAAGAGTTTGGTTTTGGCACTGTTAAGCCAATTAAACATCCAAACAGACACAGCAAGTAGACAGCTGAATGTGAGTCTGGATATATTTAGCTTCAAGATATAAATCTGACACTCACAAGTAGATAGAGGGTATTTAAAGCCACAGGACTGGATGAGATCTTCTAGGCAATTAGTATAATTAAAGAAGAGGTTATAACATATGACCTAGTTGAGAATAGGAAGAGGACTTGGCAAGACAGATTTGGGGAAACTAGCCAGTGAGATGAAAGGAGTGGCTAGAAAGCCAAGTGGAGAAAACATCTTAAGGAGAAAGAAGTCACCGACTGCCAAATGTTTTGGTGAATCAAGTACAGAAGACTAAGAACTTGGATTTAGGAAGTGGAGGTTATCCATAGCCTGAATGACAGAGGAATAGTTGTAGAGTGGTGTGAATAAATGTCTGATTGGGGTGAGTTCAAGAAACGGAAGAAGTGAGTTCAAGAAACAGGAACATAATGAGGACAGACAACTGTTTCAACAAGTTTACTCTGACAAAGAACAGAGAAATGGAAGGGTAGCTGAAATGGGATTCTGGCTGAAGGAAGTTATTACAGTATGTTTTCTCCTGATAGGAATAAGCCACGAGAGAGAGAGAGAGAGAGAGAGAGAGAGAGAGAGAGAGAGACCATTAGAGAGAGACCACTGAAAGAACAAAGCCCTTGAGGGAAGCCAGAGGGGATGGAGTCCATTGCAGAATTGGCCATAGATGGTAAGATGCATAGATAATTCATCTGTCAAAGGAAGGAGAGCAGTCTTCATATATAGATGAAGCAGGTTTGTGAATTTTGTGATGGGAGCATGTAGGTGTTTCATTTAGCAAAATAAATAGTAAGGTCATTAGCTGAATGGGAAGGAAGAAAAGGGGTAAAGTTTTCTTTTAAGAAAGAGAAATGTTGTAGGGTGGTAGGTTTGCTCAGGGATCCACTCCAAATTTATATAATAAATTTAAAGGAAGATTAATTTGTATGACTACGTTTTTTCCCCAGCCACATTCACCAGCTTGGTACAGGTAAAGAAAGGGTAGAAAGTTAGATTTCACCAGTGACGGGTTTTGCCAAATAAGTACAATGGAAAGAGAGAGCCAGAAAGGCAACCTTGTTGAATATATATGTTAAGGGAGTGACTGTAATGATGCCCTGCTGAATCGAAGCTGGGGGAAAGGGGAAATAATGAATTTGAAGAATTGGTAGAATCAGTATACTAGAAGGAGTGAACTAAAAAGACAGGAGGTAACAACAGAGTGAGACTCATTCCGCAGGTACAGAGATAGCAATGACCAGGTTCATAATATGACCAAGAAAGCAAAGGACAAAACCCATTGAATATGATGAGATCAAGTAACTGGGAGACTAGAGTGCTTGAATAAAAATAGTGGCAGGAAAAGTGACGGAAGAGACAGAGGTGCAAACTTGCTTCAAGGAATGAGCATTAGGGACTCAGAACTTTTGATGGCTGAAAGACAGGTAGCAGGAAATTTAGTTTAATGGCATGATTTCAGAGGAGTTGAGGACTTTATATAGGAATAGTTGTCTGGGGCAGCAAGGAGCCCACTACCCAACATTGGCAGGTGGAGTGATAGCAAAACTCTAGCTACCACTTGAGTGTTTGCAGAGGAGATCCAAAGTCCAGCCAGAGGAAGAAGAAGGTTCAGAGATGAGGTTGAGGATACTGGAGACTTTGACGACTCTTTGTAGCAGGTGCTGGAGAAAGGTTTGGGAGCCAGAATTCACAGCTATATATGTAGTGGAGATAACTTTGTTTCCCCTATGGTCCAGTACACTCCCTGTTATTTAGAGTGTTACTGTCTCCTAAATCCTACCTCAACTTCAGGGCATGGCTCCACCTCACTTGCCCCCAAGGTTTCATTTACAGCCCTTCATCTTTAGCCCATGACTGGAGTCACCACAAGTGTTCCCTTCCAGCTCCATAAGACAAACTGTATAGTGTTCAAATCCTTAATGCAAAAGAAAGGACCATGGGAACTAGGACCTGGGTGTGACTACTGGGGAGCCTTGACTAGGAAGAGCAGATTTAGGACAAAGCTAGTTTTAGAATACAGTTAGCTAGCTTTTACATGAAGTAGTTTAAAGATGGTCAATAAACTCTGATTTATCATGGTGAGCCTCCAGAACACCATGATAGGTTGTGAGGTCCAGTGGGGAAGAATTTAGTGATCAGTTCATACAGGTAATGCTACTATTTCACGTTTTCATACATGCATTCACAGATCTCAATCATGTTTACATGAATAAAAGGCTGCAGACTTAAGTATGATTAGCTATTTTCAAGTTTTCCTATAGAACAGGGGTTGGCAGACTGCAACTTGTGTTCCAAACCAGCCCCCTATTTGTCTTTGTAGGTAAGTTTTATTGTCACAGCCATATACAGTCCCTTTCTTATCTTCCATGGCTGCTTCTGTGCTGCAATGGCAGAGTTGAGTAATTGTTGTAGAGACCATATGGCCCACAGAGCTTAAAGGATTTACTATCCGGCCCTTTGGAGAAAAAGTTTGTCAACACGAACTATAAGAACAGACCAATAGAGTTGGCTCTTGGTTGGCCTCATAGCAGTCCACTAACTATAGGACACTGGAATCCCACAAGTAAATATGAGAACCACTCAGTCTAGTGTCAGATAGCCCATGCACAAGCTAATAGTATCATAGAAAAGTCATATTAGGAAGATGAAAAAAGAACATCAAATAGGATGAGTTTTAAGTTCTCTCTTGCTCCATGCTCTAGATGTTGCTCATGTATACATCTTACTTTATTTGCTCCTCTGGTAGAGAAAGGTCCCTCTGATTTGCCTAAGAAGACTTTTTTCTATGCAACAAAAGATAAATACAACATACCTTCATCGTAGATGTTCTTTTTCTTTAAATGCTGTCAATTAGAGGCAGGCAGGAGCTACCCAGACCTTCCATGCAGATGAGGAGAAATAACGCTTCAGACTAGGTGTTCCCTTGAGTCCGTCCCAACTTCTATCTTTCAAGAATTATTTACAGAGTTCTCAGCAATGTCATTCCTGCTAATAGGCACACACTTCCAAAGCACACATGTGTTGATGCTTGATATTCACCTGCAGTGTTTGTATAAGACAAAATCCCAAAGGTGAATGATGACAGATGAGGAAAGGTTCATCACAAAGAGGACATATGGAGCTAGACCTTAAAAAGCTCCCCACTGCCCAGTTTATAAACCTCACGCTATGCCCCATAGGGAAGGTCAGTGAGTTAGTTTATAGCAAAGATGCCTCTGTAAGGGCAGAATACAGCCTCACCCTCACAGCCCCCAAATGCATCTGACAATGTCAACAGCACTGCTGTAGGGGAATTCCTTTGTCACCAAAGCACTGAAGCTGCTACCCTGACAAGGCCTGGAACTGTTTGGAAGTGAGAGAGTAAAGGTGGGGGGAAATGAATTTGCAGAATGAGAAATAACTTCCACTGTCCAAATAACTCAGAGCTTTTCAAACACCCAAAACATCTAATGGAACATAGGATGAGCCTGACCTCATTCCTTTGCCCTAGACGTAAGCACACAACTAGGTCTCAAGCTCAGCATCCAACAAAACTGTTGAGATCAAAGGAAGAGAAGGAGCCATGGCTGCAGAAAAAAGGAGACTGAATCATCACTCTTAACTTAAAGTTAAATACGAATACCCTTGGTAGCCTCCCTCTGCTTTTACTCAGTTCTATCTCATCTCTCAGCCTCACTAGAGTTCATTATCACAGCTCCTGTCAAGGACTAGGACCCACCAGAGCAAGCTGGAGCCAGGTTGCTAGTGCAGCTCAGAGTGTGTGCTCCAGAGCCTGATACCAGGGCTCAGTTCCTTCCACTTCTGTCATTTTCTTTTCTGTGTGATCTTGCACAATGATATCATATCTCTGTACTTCATGCTCCATTAAAGTAAAGAGAATGAAAGCACCTACATCATAAGATGGCTTTAGAGATGAAATGAGGTTTTGACAGATAAAGCACCTGGCCAGTAATGACAAGCCAGCATATTGTGTATGCCTGTTATTATTACCACTCTGTGCTAGTAGGTTCAGTAAGGATTACCTTCGAAACACTGAACCCAGGCTACTACTCTCTGAAGCTTATTTGTCTATTTGGCACCTACATCTGAGTTGCTGAATGTAACTGGAGAAAAATATTCAACTATGCTTGATCAGCCTTATTTGACATTCATGTCCAATGTCAAGTGTCCCATGGTGCCTTCATGAAATCTGACAGTTTCCCAACTATTCCTTTCTCCTGATCATTCTCAGTTGATAACCATGCTGCTGCTTTCATTGGAAAAGAGAAATCAGGAAAGAATCGCCACATACTCCAGGACGGCACCTTTTACCTCAGAGTCTACTTGACAGCTCCATGTGTAGAGACATCTCTAAATCATTTTACCCAGAAGTGAACATGGCACCCCCTTCCTTCCACTTTCTCAGGAGAAAGATCAGGGATTGATCTTTGACTCCTGTTTTTCTCTCCATACTTCAGAGTTGACCCAAGTCCTATCTGCTCTTTCTCTAAACAAAAGGAGACTCTGACCAGCCCCCATCACTGCCCATGCTCAGATCCAAGCCAACATCTATCACTCAGGTTGTAACTGGTCTCCCTGCCTTTGTCTTTGCACGCTTAGGATTCATTGCAACACAGCAGATTCAGTAATCCTCTCTGTGAGGTCTCTTCTTCCTCAGGATAAAGGGCCTATGTAAACTGATCATTTGCTCCCCTAGCTGCTTGCTCACCACCCTCCCACCACACTCTCTCCAGCACTCCTGCCTCTAGGCCTTTGTGTTTGCTGTTTCCTGTGCTTGGAAAGCCTCCCCCTCACCCCAAATCAAGACATTACTGTGGCTCATTCATCACCAATGCTACCTCATCGAGTGAATCCTTGACTACTAGCCCTGTATAAAATAATATACCCCCCACAAGATCTCCCAGCCTCTTTTTCCATACATTTTTGTTCTATGATTTTATCACCATCTAAACATCTTATTTGTTTACTTGGTTATAAAGTCTCTCCCATGACACTGGGATGAAAGCACCACAAGAATATTTGGCTAACTGCTATATCTGAAAGGCATAGTAGGTATTGAGGAATTTGTTGAAAAGAATGGATGAATGGTGACCTCTAATGCCCATGAGCAAATCAGCTTAGAAAATGAGAATCTACCACTTATTGAGTCCAATTGGATACCACTGTCTACACAAGCAAGCTTGATTAATCCCTATCAGCCACATGAGAAGCTCAGCAATCCATCCTAATGTCCCACAGCTAGAAAGGGCCAAGCTTAGGTTCACATCCAGGGCCATCTGGTTCAAGGCACATGTACAATGAAAGATTTAACAGCTCACATCAGAAGAGGAGGTATTTCCAGAGATAATTACTGTTTAAAAGAATAACTGACCTTCTCGATATGTTTCCTCTCCAGGTTCATGACTACCTCCGCAGCAAGTTGTGTTCCCTCTATGAAAATGACTGCATTTTTGATAAATTTGAGTGTGTGTGGAATGGGTCAGACAGGTAAGAAAGGCTCTGTGGCTGAGAAAGCTTCCAAAAGTTGCCTTGGGGCAGTGTTGGGCAATTTATCCTGAGGATAGCCAAAGGGAGATCAAAATTAGGCCCCAAAGCCTGGCTGAAATGCATAATGTGGGCCCCTCATGACCCTTGAAGTCATGCCTGGAAAGAAGGGAAGGACGTTGTAAGACCCTTGAATCCTGTTTCTGAAGTGGCACAGATAACACCTTAATGTTAATAAGAAAGTCCTAATCTTTTGCACACAAGACACTTTCAGTGCTAGGTCAACATGACCAAATGAAGATCACTTATCCACCAGCAAATTCCGGCCTGAACAGTTCAGATTACTGCCAAGTGGGCTTTCCAGATCAAAAATTATCCCTTGAAGCTGCTAGTGGAGACCTGGCCAACGGCCCTGGTGGTTCATTAACTGAAATCTAGTCAACCTCATTTATCACATTCCCTCAAAGTGATTTATTACTATTTTAGGCCTTTGATTTGAACAGTACTTCATAATACCTCCCAACAGTTCATTTTTAGTTTGACAAATACAAATGATTCTCGGACTTTCGTGAGAACTAAATGCAAGCAACCAGGGGCTGATTTCGTTCCCTGATGAAGGTGGCACCAATAATAGTGTTTCAAAGCCTAGAAATTCTATTATGGCAAGACATTCAGACATTTGAGCTTTTAGTGAATATGAACTGTCTGTCTCTCTCTTTCACTCTCTATCTCTCTCTTGCTCTGTTTCTTGGCTTCTTTGCCACTGATCCAAAATTAAACCCCTCCTTAGCAGGCTTGGAAAGAGTCCCCACATGGCAAAGGATCCAAGTCACACTGACCAGTTGGTATAGGACAGAGAGCAAAGTAACTGTGACATATGAACAAAATCCCCCATGGGGAAAAGAAGCCAGCCCTATCATTTTATTCTTTTTATTTACATAGATATTTATTTATTCATATATTATTATTTACATATCTGTTGCTATTGCTCAAATTTTTCCTCTATCTTAGCCTTGATTCAAAAATACACTTATTAGGCACCTACTTTATGCCAAACACCTTCATATACATCATTTTATTTAATCCCAGCCACAGTCTAACGAGATTGTTTTCATCATTTTCTCATTTTACAGTTAAAGAAATTGAGGCTTAGCAAGATAAAGTAATCTTTCTAACCTCATAAAGTAGTAAGTAGTAGAGACAAAAGTAGTAAGAAGTTTTGAGTTTGAATCCTAACATCAACCTTCTTTCTATAACATCACAACTGGGAGATTTTATTTCTCTTCCAGATAAGGTTGGTATTATTTAAAAAAAAAAAAAAAAGACTATCTTTTCCTTGTTTAAAAATAAGTCGGGTCATGGTGGGGAAGCAAATGGCAAAGCATGGGAAGCAGTGAAGCCAACTGGCTGAATACTATGCCCCAGAGTCAAGCATATGTGGGTTTGAAGGTGGACTTTACCACCTACTAGCAATGTGACACTAAGCAAAGTACTTCTCTGTAAAACCCTTTTATGGGATAATAGAAGTTGAAATGAGATCATGGAGGCAAAGCCCTCAGCACCCTGCCAGACAAGGTGATAACAGTCCACTTGAGTACACAGACACAGTTCACAACATCAGTTTGATGAGCCAGAGTAACAAAATCTAACCTTTGCATAATTTACCTGGTACAGCTGAGGACATGCCCAAAAACACATCCCCTTGTTGTGGCCCAGTCTTGTCAGCTTTTTCCTTCACCTCTCTATACATCCCAAATCATTTGAGAAATAGAGTTTGTGCTCTCCCATCTTAAGGAGCCAGTCAGAGCTCCACCCAGAAGTAAGTGGGAGCCAGCCCCTCCTAGGGAACCACTGTGTGATGGCATTTGCAGACATCCTCGCCCAAGGAATCTCTCTCCCCCCACCTCAGCTTGTCACCATGTCTGAAATGTCACCATTATTCAGTACATTGCTTCTGGAAGACATCGGGTGTTCACTTCCCTCCTGATCAGTTGCAGCTATACCTAAGAGGGGATAACTCTTGTAAAAATGTGGAATCCATCTGTCCATCTACTGTAAAGTGTTTTATTTCCTCATCCCAAATGCTTTTAAAATTTGAATTTGCTTATTTGATTCCCAGGTAAGACCATGATGACATCTATTTTATAGATAAGTTTTCTAAAAAGGCCAAATTCTGCACTAGTTCTCAGCAGGTGAGGGGACACACCCTGGGTTCGTGCACGGTGCCACCAGCATCTCTCCCGCCATTGCACTGATGCCATAAACCCTTAGAGGTCAGATGGCCCAGGAACCCCCTAATGGTGGCCAAGCCTTAAACACATACAACTGCTTATTGTTTTCAAAAGTGTGTCTACTTCAGCAAACCTCATTCTAGTGTCACATGCCTGATGGGAGGTAGGTAGGACTGGGATCATCAAAACCACTGGATACCTTTACTGAGCCAAAGAACCAAAGGAATCTATGGAGCAAAAGTAAATTACAAGGAGAGTGCTCACCGTCCCTCCTTTTCAATCCTAGACAAAAAGCTTACTGCATTCAGTTATTTAAAAAAAAAAAAAAAAAAAAAAAAAAAGGCCAACAATCACACTACAGAGCCTGTTCTAATTTTTCTGGTTTTTGTTTTTAGTAAAGTCTGTGGTGTCATCAGCTGGCTATAGCAGGGTATCATTTGCTCCAGAAAGACACAATGGAGATAGATCATTGCCTTTCTCCATAACACTCAGTCACTCCCTCCTCTCTACCCTTGCAGTGTCATCATGACGGGCTCCTACAACAACTTCTTCAGGATGTTCGACAGAAACACCAAGCGTGATGTGACCCTTGAGGCTTCAAGGGAAAACAGCAAGCCCCGGGCTATCCTCAAACCCCGAAAAGTGTGCGTTGGGGGCAAGCGGAGAAAAGACGAGATCAGTGTCGACAGCCTGGACTTTAGCAAAAAGATCTTGCATACAGCTTGGCATCCTTCAGAAAATATTATAGCAGTGGCGGCTACAAATAACCTATATATATTCCAGGACAAGGTTAACTAGGTGGACGAGTTATAACTTAATAATCTCACATACTGAATACTAGTCAAACAAGTTTTTAAATGTTTCTTTGGGTCTTCATTTGACGCATTGACTTTAATTTCCCTATTCAGGAAATGATTGGAATAGAATTCAAAGGAGTCCAACTTTCCCAGCTCCCCAGTTCTAAGAAACTTTTGTCAAATCCAATAGGTTTGGGACACTTCTGTTTAGAATTGAAAGCTGCCAGCTAACAGTAATTCTTCCATAGTTGACTTGAACTTCTGATGCTTTTTTTGCCCCATTTTCTCTGGTGGGTCCAGTGTTTTGTTCCTAGGTGTCTGCTGCGATAAAATGAGGTTGTCTGTAGTATTTAAGGAGAAAAGAGATAAGTTTTTTTTTAATTAATCAATTCCATTCGATTGAAAAAAATCAACAAAAAATAAACACCGTTTACTCTTAGCCAAATTCTTCTTGTTTTGTGGAAAAAAAAAACAGAACTAGTCAGTATCTCCTGCCACTCCACCATTTTTTTTCCTTTTTCCATTTTCCTTTAAACAATTTCATTTAAGCCAGAGATTTACTGCGTGAAGCTGAGAAGAGGACGCAGAATGACAAGGAAAGGGCACATCAACCCTGCTATGCTCTTTTTTTGTAAGCTCCATAGAAACAGCCTGAGAATTTGGCTAGGAAACTTGAATGCTTCAGAGGACAGAAAGAGAGCACTTTCAACACAGTGCTTCCCAGAGTGAGCTTGGCAGGGCCAGGCGGGGCCAAATTCCATCTGCTGCCTTGTTACTCTTGCTTTTTGTGCTCTTAAATGGCTCCATATAATCCTCTACCTACATGTTCCTTGGCTTTTTTCTCTTCAACCTTTTCCAGCTTATTTATTCCATTGACTTTTAAAGGCCGAGTCCTGGTTGCTTATTATCTGGTGTTCTAAATGAAGCAGTAAGTTGGAAGCAGTGGCACCACCCCTGAGTCCCTGAGAAAGGCTGGTCTGTTCTTTTTGGGTGTTTCTCCTAAGCAGCTCCCTCCCCTCCTCCTGGTTTTGGTAACCAAAAGTAACAATCCATCAACCTCCATTGTACCTAGAACAAAATTGGCCAATAAAAATGCTGATTTGTAAAGTCCAGTCAGGCACTCCTACCTCACCCCAAGCTTGCCATCTGGGAAACAAACCAGAATGCTCTCTTCTACAGAAATGAACTGTGGGGAAATCCAGCAGCCGTGACATCAGAGTGAATGAAGTCCACTTGAAGCTGTGGAAGATGGTTCATCCTTTTCCCCAGTTGAGGATTGAGATTTATAACTTCTAGAAAGCCATTTCCAGAAGGTTCGGTGTGGCACACCTCTGGGAAAGGCACTAAATACATGCAAAGGATTTACAAACTTAGGGAGGGTAGATGGGTGAAGTCCAGAAATCTGGGTCTGGGTTAATATCTCTATATCTGTCTTGATGACTCGTTTCTCCTAATTTCCATTTAGTGCAGGGTGAATGGTTGAGATGAGAGTTTTTAATTGAAAGAGAAATTCTTTCAGTTCATAGATTTGTTAGAAGTCCTGACTTTCAAGTGTACTTTGCTTTGGAGGAGAAAGAAAATAGTGAAAGGATCATATCGTCTCAATTCTAAGCTACTATCCATTTACTAATAGCTTTTTGGCAAGGAAATAACTGTCACCTTAGGTAAAAAGTTTTGTAAGCTGCAGCACAATTTCAGGAACATTAAAATGTGAAAAAGTACATCTCAGAATTGAGGGAGCATGGGAACAGAAATGAGACTTTCTCCGTGTTTCTCATTTTTCCTGTAAGGAAAGCCTCTCCTTAGGCATCTCAAATAAAATGGCTAAGGTGGAAACTCTCTGGGCAAGATTTCTGGCCTGCCTGGGAGTGTTCTTGGAGGAGACATGAAAGAGTCAGAAACTTCTGCCACTCATAGAGAATTATGATATTGCAGGAGGCCACTGGGTTATTGGCCTACGTTTACCACCAACTTCCTTTATGACCTTCTCTCCACTTCTCTGGACTCAGCTCCTCTGTCTGTACTAGGTGGGGGTTTGGGACCAATCATTGTATCCCAAACTTAAGAATCAACCCACATTTGTACTATTACCTATGTAATATTTTTTTAAGTCACCTTTTCTTAAAAGCAAGAATTAGCCTCCTCCAAAGAAATAATATGTATGAAATTTCAACTCTTGATACACTAGGTTTTTTCCCTAACATTAATCACGTAATTATCAATATCAGAAACATGCACCCAAATACCACTTGAAATCTTTGTGAACCACCAGGAGCATGTGTATCAAACTTTGGGACCCTGGGTAACTGATACAACAGAACATTTACACTTTTGGGGGCATCAAAGAGTCTTGATGGCTCTTTGCATATTAGAGTCAGCAGAGTTACCCAGAACACACACACAAATAATTCTGGTCATGGTTTAAGGAGTTCATAGGCCCCTTTGCAGTTCATCTGTGAACTCCAAATAAAAGCCCCTACACTAGGTGTACAAACTGAGATCCAGAGTAGGATGAGTTTGCCAGAGAAGAAAGCAGAGAGCAGCCATCCTCTCCTCCATCCCCTGCAAAGCATGCATTAGAGCAAACACCCACCACTCCTGGACAGGGACAGGAGGGGAAAGCCCTAAAGATTAGGCCTCAGGGAAAAACCACCACCATGTTTCACAAATTACCTGTTCTTTACCAGGCGCTGAACTAGGTATTTTCTATGTGTGATCTTTCAGCCCCAGTACTAGCAATATTTCTTCGATAGTGGCACATAGCAGTCAGTCTGTTTTCCAGCTGACACTAAAAACTACTTGAAGGCTGATTTGCTACCTTGCAACAATTGGTTCGATTCTAAGGGTCCTACCTGTACTACTTTACACTGCAAGGCCTGCTACTTGGTAGAGTCATCAGATTACAACTGGAGGGAATCAGTTGAATGAAGGAAAATGAAAGCCACGCCATCTTTGGCTTTTAATAAAATCATCCTATTGCAACATTCAGTTCCTGACATTAAAAACAAGTCATGCAAAAAGCTAAACTTTTGTAGACACTCATGCTTTTCTGTCAGGAGGAGGAAGATTAGTTAGAAAAAAAACAAAAAAAAAGGAAGACACAAGCCAGCATCAAGTAGTGGGATACGCATAGGCAGATGGGCAGTGGCAATCAAGTTGCTTCTTAACTCCTTAAAGTGTGGTTCCTGCCTTTACTCTTCTATTGAAAAAGAAAAAAAAAAAAAAAACTTTAAACCTCTAATTGATCTTGCAATTAATTCAACCAAATCAGCATGTATTAGACAACATGGAACAACTGTAAGGTGGAACAAAGATGAAGCTAAAATTCTGCTAGCTCAATAGCCCAATAAAATAAGTCTGCTTTCTTCATTAAACTTCCTCTGAACATTCTAGGGTCCATTATAAGAAAAGGCACACCCTCAAATGCCCAATTTCTAGGGATTTGGGAAGCCATGATTTCCCCTCCTTCAAGCCTACAGAGCAACTGCCTAAAGCTTCGCTCGCCGAC
The DNA here is from genome assembly GCA_031835075.1 of Saguinus oedipus. Taxonomy (NCBI): domain Eukaryota; kingdom Metazoa; phylum Chordata; class Mammalia; order Primates; family Cebidae; genus Saguinus; species Saguinus oedipus. The sequence continues at coordinate 24,166,999 of CM063170.1, forward strand.
CAGCCCAGACCTCATTTCTTTTTCAGTTCTTTTGCTAGCTGCCTGCAGGGCTCAAGAAAGCCCTGGTAAGCCTCATAATGAGGATTTAGGGATGACACTATAGTCCACAGCCTGAGTGGTGGAACCCTTACTAATTTTCCCTCTTCCATGATGAATGTGTGGATGAGGCTAGTGTGTTTTCAATAATGCCACCCGCCTTCCAAAACAAATCCCCCTAACACAGTCTTTGGACATATCACCCTGAATGCACCTCATCTCATCTGATCTTGGAAGTGAAACAGAGTCGGGCCTGGTTAGTCTTTGGATGGGGAAAATCTAGACACACCACTGGGAAACATTCACACGGCAACCTGATTCACTGTGTGTCCATCATGCCTTCATTCCTCCTCCCCCGTACTTCTAAGTCAGCTCTCAGGGACTGCTTTCCATGGGAGCAGCCATCCTATCAGTGGAAAGAGGATGGGACTAGAGATAGGAAATGTGGGTCCTGTTAACCAAGGAAACCTGCTCCTTGTAACCAAGGTATTTAGGCTACCCGCTCAGTCCCTATGTCAGCATAATCACCTGTAAAATGGCCAGAAAAACATCCTCTATCCTAGCTCAGAGAATTACTAAGAGGACAAGAAATCCATTTACTTATAACTGCTTGGTAAGTTTAAAGCACCATAAAATAATAATAGCAACAACACTGATGGGTAATATACTATTGCTTTCCATGCCTCATCTCATTATCCTCTCCCCCAAACCCCATGATGGCATTAGTATTTCCATTTTGCAAATGAGAAAATAGACAAGTTGTCAACCTAGCCAAGGGCACAAAGCCAGAGAGAGACGGAACCAGGATTCCAACTCAAGGTATCAGACTCTAAAGCCAGAGCTGTTAAAATATGACTCTAATATACAATAGTTGCCAACATTTATTGAGCACTTATCATAAGCCAGGCTTTGTTCTACAAATTTCACAGGTATTGACTTATTTACCACTAAAACTCCAAATGCAGATACTACTGTTCTCATTTTATAGATTCAGAAACAAAGACAAATGACAAATGAATTTACACAGTTCACAAGTGGCAAAGCCAGGCAGTTTTAGTCAAAGTTCTTATCCACTATCCCCATCGTAATTACGTAATTAGGTATATGTATGTGTGTGCTTGTGTGTGTGTGTGTGTGTGTGTGTGTGTGTGTGTGTGTGTGTATGCATGTAGATGGAAATTACTGATTAGAAAACAAATCCCAGTAATGACCCATAAGCTCAATGAATGAAAGATTCATTGGTTGTCTGGGATGTGTCAGGAAGCCAGGCTCTGGCAAGGGGCTGGAGAAACTGAGATGTTTAAGCCACTGGTCCCTGCCCTCCAAGAGATGACACTCACATAGGAGAAAATGCATATTGTAAACATATTTACAATGAGGTATGTACAAAGGGCAGAAATCATACAGAGGAAGAAATGGTTAATCAATGACAGATGAGAAAAGGCTCTCAGAATAAGTGTCATCTAAGCAGAATTTTAACTCAATTTGCTCAACAAAGCATGATGCAGCATTTCCAATAGGTAGATCAACATATACCAGAAAATGAAGCAAAATCCATATGGCATGGGAACAGAAAGGCAATGTTTCTCTCCTTCCATTAGAAACACATTTTCAACATACTAGAACTAGCCTGCCCCTTTTTCCTTTTGTTCATCCAATAATAAATATTTATTAAACCTTATTTTTAAGCACTTTATTTAAATGTAAAATAGATGGAAAGACTAAAAGGAAACCAGTATTTCCTGGGCAATTATTGTAATGACAGGCATTGGGAGAGGCACTGTTTTAAATCATTGTAATCACCTGGTAGGTAGGTGTCTCAGTTTTATAGGGAGAAACAGACTCAAAAGGGTTAAACGACATGATCAGAAGTTTTATCTAGATCTCTCCTGTTCCAGATCCTGTACTTCTTCCATCACAGTGATTAGTCATGCAGAGATACCTTGGCTTGATTATTTTCCCTAGCGTGAATACTCACAAACACGCCATTTCTCTGTGACTAAATATTTCCTGACAGCTGACCAAGAATAAAAATTCGGTCTGTCATCAAAGCAGAGAGTGAAGTCAAGTGGCTCACAGGTCTCCAACTCCTGACCCCGACCTTATTATGACTGATTAACTGTCTCCCAATTTAGATATTCCATGCCCCATTGGTTAAACTGCTGGTGGCAGAACCATCGTGATCTGCCATCTCTGCTGATCCCTGCCTCAGCTGCAATCAAAGCAATGATCACCATCAGGCCAGAAACAGGGGCTTAGCCACTGCCAAGACAGAACACAATCCACTCCCAGCCTTCCCACACCTGCTACCCATTCCCCAAAAAGTCAACCTGCTTTTCCTGGATGAACAGCACCCACTGAAGCCCTCCCTTGCTTGCCCATCTCAAGCCCTCTCAGTTGCCACTCCAATCATCTTGGCTGCTGCATTTGGTTTGAGAAAGTTGAGAGTATACTTCATCAGAACTCATCTTTGGCAGAAACCTGAAAATTGTAGGAATGGGCCATGAGTGCTGGGATTCTTGCTCTGGTTGGCTAGGGATGCACTCTCTTCCAGCCAGAGTAATAACATTTTTGTGGGAGTCATAGAATCATGGAAGACCCCAAGAAGCTGGATTAGAAGGCAGGGGGTGCTGCCTCACTGGTAAAAAGAAAAGCAACATTTTGGAACTCTAAATGGTTGCTCAGTTGGGTGAATTTCATTCATTCATTCATTTAGTAAATAGTTAATGATTGTTCATGTACCGCCTACCAAGCCTGTGCCAGGGTGGACTGTGGAAGCAGAAGTGACAGCTCCATCTTCACACAGCTCACAGATAGTGGGAGGTGCAGACAAACTCACTTGCAGTGGTATCAGTGGAATGTCAACAGCCCAGGATACCGAGCCTGCCTGCCTGCCTGTGATAAAATCTGAGCTCCATCACTTAAAAGCTGAGCAACCTAGAAAAATGACCTCTCTGTGCCTCAATTTTCTTATTGAATGGATAAGGATAAAAATGACATCTCATAAAATTGCTGTGAAGATTGAATGATTTCATATACACGAAGCTCTTAGAAGGGTGCCTGGCCCACGAATATGCACTCAGTGCACATTTCTTGCTACAGTTCTGCTAATCCTGTAAAACATATGCACTATGATGAATGTGTCTGAGTGCCAGGAGGACACAAAAGAGTACCACACCTCACCCAGACCAGAAGTCCCAGAGGAGGTGATTCCCAAGGTGAAATCTGAACGATAAAGTGAGTGAGTTATCTAGGGGAAGAGAAAGGAAAAGCATATTCCAGACATCAGGATAGAACAGTGGAGATGGGGTGTGTGTGTGTGTGTGTGTGTGTGTGTGTGTGTGTGTGTGATTCACAACACTCCAGTGTGACTCAGTAAAAAGCAGGAAGGCAGACCAAGAGAAATAAGGAGACATAATAAGGTAGACATGATAAGGTAGATAGTTGTGTGATTTTACTAATGCTTGCTCTGAAAAATAATAACGCATGGACTTAGTGAGGTTCACACATCAGAAGCTTATCCAACAGCCAGGCTATGAAGCACTCAATTAAGGAGCTATGATTTCCATAACTTAGCAAATACTTATAGTCCAGCCACAGGGGATATACTGATAAACTCAGCTCAAATGTCACCTCCTCAGAGATGTTTTCTCAACCACCCTTAGTTCCATGAGGACTGCATAATTGTTTAGGCCACTCCTGTATCCCCAGAGCACAGAACATTGTCTGGCTCATAGTAGGTGCTCAAAACTCTTGTTGAATGAATGAACAGATAAATATGTAAGGAAGTCAGGCACAGTATTTGCCCACAGGAAGCTTACAAGATGAGCAGCATGCCAATGGGAGTTTGAATGAAGGAGAACCTGGTATATGGAGATCCAAACAGCATCATAGGACTGCTATGAGTAATCAGGGAATTAAAAAGAAAAAATTAAGAGCCAGTGAGCCAAGATGTGTTAAGAGCAAGCGATCAAGCTTAGATTGCAGTGTTAGTTAGTAGAGCACATGTGTCCCTGCCTGATGCATTACCCTCTCTGCAGTAGTTAGCCTTCTGGGACCCTGCAAAGAATGCAGAAAGGTTGACAGCTTACAATCAATACCATGTTCACTGATGCAGGGAGCAACATTATCACATCCAAGATATTTCCCCCACACCCAGGCTGCAGCACTAAATATTCCCCATAACAAGGCAAAGGGAAGTGACAAGAGCTATTATTCTCAACCCTCCCACTTGGAAACAAGAGGTGAGACAAACCTTCCCCTCTATGTTCTTAGGGGAAGGTAAGACAGTTTCCCCAAAGAAATCTTTCAGAGCTGAGCACATGCCTAATACAGCAAGACAGGGATGGGAGATGATTGGCGTTTTCATTTGCCTGGTTGTCCACAATATTGCAGGGGAAGTTCTGTGGGCAGCTAAGAAACACAACAATAAATTGAAGGGGGATGAACAATAGCGTCAGTGGGACTGTCTGCTAAGTGAAAGTTGGATTTTATTCTACATGCCCAATTCACTCCAATAAGATAAACTTGACTTCCCCCAGAGTGGCTTTCTTATTTCAGCTTCTCTGACTGTGGCATAATTGAAAGTCATATTTCATCTAGGCCATTGGTTTTCAACTCCAAATGCAGGTGGCTTATGAAGACTCAGCCTGAATATGTAAAGAGAACAGCAAATAATTATAGTCACATATTAAAGACAATCTATTTCTCAGTAAAGGAAAGCCAGTCATATTACATACTAGCCACAACACAGAACTGATCTGAAATACACTGTGGAATGGCCTTTCAGTCTATGCTGGACTCTAACAGGAAAAAGGCAGAAGGTGGTCAATGGTGCATTTGTTTAATGGTGGAGTTCATTTTTTAACCTTCATTTCCTCCCTGACAAGAAGAAGAACATAGTTCTTATTTTTCATATTATTTTTGAAAAGGCAGAAAGGTTAATTACCCATTGACTCAGTTTGGATCTGTGTCCCCATCCTAATCTCATGTCAAATTGTAATCCCCAGTGTTGGAGGTGGGCCAGGTGGGAGGTGATTTCATCATGGGGGTGGATTTTTCATGCATGGTTTAGCATCATTCTCTTGGTGCTGTTCTTGTGATAGCAAGCACATTCTCATGAGGTCCATTTATTTAAAAATATGCAGAACCTCCCCTCTGTCTCTCTTGCTCCTGTTCCTGCCATGTAGGATGTGCTGGCTCCCCCTTTGCCTTCAGCCATGATTGTAAGTATCCTGAGGCCTCCCCAGAAGCTGAGCAGATGCCAGCACCATGCTTCCTGTACAGGCTGTGGAACTGTGAGCCAATTAAACCTCTTTTCTTCATAAATTACCCAGTCCTTGGTATTTCTTTATAGCAATGCAATAGCAGACTAATAGAGGTAACTTGTGATGTTTCTTGATGAAAGACTCAGCTGAAATTCAAGAATGGATATATTCATTGAAGATCAGACAAATATAGAAACAGAAAGTATCCATCTTGAAACAAGAAAGTTCAGCTCAAAAAGCTGATTTTTTCAAAGTACAAAATGAAGAACCATTTCAGGAATGGACTATGACTCAAAGATAGGGCAAAGAAGCTTTAACCAGCACAGGAACGACTCACTGACCAGCACAGGGATGATTCACTAACTCAATCGGTCTCAAATGAGCCCCACAGTGTCCCAAGAGAGACTTCGGGAAGGCTTCAGCAAGAACAATAATTATAGCTTTTCCACGTTCTCTAGAATTCAATAAATTCTTCTTAACATGACGTCTGCTCTTGCTCTCTCTCTCTCTCTCTCTCTCTCTCTCTCTCTCACACACACACACACACACACACACACACACACACACACACACACACACACACAGACTCAATGCCCCACTAACAGGCTTCTTTCCTCTCAGGAAATCATCTCAGAATTCATTATGCTTCTTGTAGAAATGGAGGATGCTTCCCAGCTGCAAAAGGACCCAACCCAGAAGCAAAGATTGTAAATTTTTTTATTGTATTTTACATCAGGACTGGGGATCCATTTTCAAATTAAGGCTCCACCGGCTTGGTTGATAATAAGGTTATATGACTCCACATAAGACTGTAATGACTTCCTTTTTTACATGCTCATTATTACATAACTGTCCAGTTGGTGAGCAGTAATTAAACATTATTGTTTTTGGAGACATTTCAACTTACTCAGGCACTTTTATGACCAGAAGGATGGTGACAACTTCCCAAGGTTATGTGAAGAATTACTCCAACGCCAGGATAGAAACCAGATCTTTTGAACTTCTAAAATCAGTTTTATTTCATTGTTATTGTAATTGTTGTCTTTATTTTTCCATGTGCCTAAAACCAATGAGTCAATATCCTTGATAAGAAGTTTTAATTCCTACCTAGGAACATTCAGCATTTTTTCCTGGGGTACCATTCAAAAACAGATCTGCAAGTGGCCCTGGGGGAAATGCCTCATGCCAAATCTCACTGACAACCATATTCACACACATGGGCTCACTGCATTATCTACTATGTTAAATGTCATTTACCCACAAAATTAAATGATATTATTTTGCCTTCCTACAGATCACCTAAGCAAACAAGTATTCCATACCTAATCATATGTCACAGAGTAAACTACAGAGACAAGGCACAATCCCTGTCCTTAAGGAATATCATATAGGAGGAAATGCCATCCCAACCAGATGACTTAAATACAATGTGGTATATGAAATAGCAGAAATATACATAAGTTATTATGCATACACAGAGTCAGAACATCCAGTCCCCTGGAGACGAAAGTGAGTTAGATCTTCAAAGATGTACGGGTGAATCAGGGGAGAACAAACATGAGCAAGAGTTAAGAAGCACTACCTCTCTCTGAGTAGTACAAGCAGTTTGATTTTACTAAAAGGAAAGACTCTTGGCTAAGACTGTCTCAAGTGCTGGTGAGGTAGCAGCGCCGACAGCAGAGGGCCGTTTAGAGAGCTTAGACTTCACTCAGGCAGTGGAGTGCTGTTGCAAGATCATAAGAAGAGAATTGACATCGTTGGGATCACATTTTTGAAGATCACTTTGGCAACTGTGTAAATGATACATTTGTAGTAGATAAGACTCAAGGCAGGGAGCCTACTCAGGAAGCTGCTGAAGTGGTCCAGGAGAGAGATGATAAGGACCTGAACTAGGGATGAGGGAAAAACTGAAGAAATAAAATCAATATAACTTAGAGAGTGACTTGATGAGAGCTAAGAAAAAGAAGTTGATGAAGATGCCTAGATTGGTAGCTAAGATAATAAACAAAGGCATGAACAGAGATGGAGAATAAAGAAATAGTGGAATGTTCAAGGGGAAGGAAAAGACAGACAAAGAGTCTAATTTTGGACATATGGATTTGAGAAGCCAGTGGAGCAGAGATGTAGAGAGAGATCCCCAATAGGTATCAAGATAAAAAGATCCATCACTGAGATGTCACTGAATATAATAAAGAGTTAGTCATCAGTGTGTAGTGGCCTTCACAGAGAGGATGACAAGGGAAAATGCAGAGTAAGAATATGTCAGTTGAGGAGAGGACCACAGAATACTGGGGAGGGAGACCACCCAAAGCAAAAGAAAAGGAGGCATCACAGGTACAAGGACCATTAGCAACAGATATCATGGAGATAAGAGAATAGAGGTCCCGCTTTGAAAATTGTTTCTACAAATCATATTTAAAAAAAAAAAAAAAAAAAAAAAAAAAAAAAAAAAAAAAAAAAAACAGAAACCTGGTAGAAAAGTGAGTATGGGACTTGAAGGCAATTCACAAAAGACAATATTCAAAACAATCAGTGAACGTAAAAAATGAGAAGGATTGACACTAACAAATGTTGGCAAAGACATGTTACAGCTAGAACTCTCATACACTGCTGGCATGATCACAACCCAGCACACTTCAGAAAACTCTTTGACATTATATAGTAATATTAGATACTCAGACTCTGTAACCCAGTAAATCAATCAAATCAATCAATCATAATATATGGCAATACATATAATACCCTATGTTATACCCTATGACCCACTTCTAAGTCTATATCCAACAAATGCACATATACCTACTCTAGGAGACAAATTCATAGCAACACTATTCACAAATACTAAAATTAGAAAATAATGCAAATGATCATTGATAGAAGAACAAAACAATATGTTATTCCCACAAAATGGAATACCATCAATGAAAAGGCATGAGTGATAATTTCACACAGCAACCTGACAAGTCTTACAAATATGAGGTTGAGAAAAAGAAACCAGACAAAATAATATATGTTTTACAAATACAATTACATAAAATTCACAAACGTGTAAAACAAGACTATAGTTAGGCTGGTACTTAGGTGGTAGAACTCTGAAGAAAAGCAAGAAAGTTGTTACTTTAGAATTAATGACAATGGTTGTCTTTTAGGGAAATAAGGGAGTATGACCTCGTGGAGGGATTCAGAGGAGCTTTAGGGTGGCTGGCACACTACAAATTTACCATTTTAAAAGATTTTCCCTATGATAATTCATTAAGTTCTATATTTCTCTTTTGTGATTTTGTTTGTGTATTATACTTCATAAAAAGATAATTAAAAGGCTAACAGAGGCCGGGCGCGGTGGCTCACGCCTATAATCCCAGCACTCTGGGAGGCCGAGGCAGGTGGATCATGAAGTCAGGAGGTCAAGACCATCCTGGCCAACATGGTGAAAATCCATCTCTACTAAAAATACAAAAATTAGTTGGGCGTGGTGGTGCATGCCTGTAATCCCAGCTACTCTGGAGGCTGAGGCAGAAGAATCACTTGAACCAGGGAGCTGGAGGTTGCAGTGAGCCGAGATCGCATCATATACCACTGCACTCCAGCCTGGGCAACACAGGAAGACTCCATCTCAAAAACAAAAACGGCTAACAGAGGGACCAAACACCCAAACAACATGAGTTAGGCTTTTCGGGGAAAACAGCTCCAAATGCATGTCACAAGCCCTGAAAGTCCTCACTGCATCAAAACCTAGGACAGTATATTTATGACAATGACTGTGACTCATGAAGAAAATATTAAGTTAGTGCCATACTTGCAGCTGGACCAGGCAGAAAAAAAAAACAAGAAATGCATACATAATAGGATAAAGGAAAATTACAAAGGTTGCAGCAGCTTTGGCTGAAAGAGAACTAGTGCTCAAGTTAGCAGTTGGGTATAGGTTCAACTTCTCTCCTTTCAGAATTCTTCCTCACTCTCTCACTTTCAATGATCTTTTTATTGACAATCCTTAGTAGCCACTAATTAGCACCCAGCCTCTCATGAGAGATGTGAGTGGAAATATCGTCTTCCTGCATAGCCATCTGGAATGTTACTGAAATATTTCCATCTAATATTTCCATTTACATCAAATATTTATATTTATGTCATTAAATAAGCAAGTGCACTAAGCAGGCCAATATTAATACCATCAATATTTGTTTTTACTACCCAGAATTCTGATGCTTTTCCCACAGTAAACTCTCTAGATGTCATCTCAGAGTGGAACACTCTTTCTTGACCTCCAGCCACCTACCTTGAATAAAGCTGACTTCATTCCTAGCTTCAGGGATGGAGCAGGAGGTCTGGGCAGTTCAGTGATGACCTGAATCAGGCCAATCAGGGCAAGCAAGACTCAATTCTAGGGCTTCATCTGAGGAACCAGGGAACTGGATATGCTCTTTATGAGTGTGAAAAGATAAGGATTAGGAAAGGGAGCAGCTGCAGCCATCTTGCCACCATATGAAGCCTAGGAATGGTAAAATCCAATATAGCACAGTGGTTTAGGGTAAAGGTTGGTAACTCTTCTTATAAAGGGGCAGATAGTAAATACTTTAAGCTTTCCAGGTAATATGTTTCGCTGTGTGGCCCCATCCAAATTTCATGTCAAATTGTAATTCCCAATGTTGGGGGAGAGACCTGGTGGGAGGTGGTTGGATCATGGGAGCTAATTTCCCCCTGGCTGTTCTTGTGATAGTGGGTGAGTTCTCATGAGACCTGGTTATTTGAAAGTGTGTCACACCTCTCCATTCAGTCTCTCTTCCTCATTCACTGGCCTTGTAAGTCATGCCTGCTTCCCCTTCACCTCCCAGCCATGGTTTCTATATAGACTGAAAAACTGTGTGTCAATTAAACCTGTCTTATTCATAAACTAACCAGTCTCAGGTAGTTCTTTGTAGCAGTGTGATAACAGATTAATACAGAAAATTGGTACCAGAGAAGTGGGACATGGCAATACAGATACCTGAAAATGTGGAACTAACTTTGGAACTGGGTAATAGGCAGAAGTCATTATAGTTTGGAGGGCTCAGAAGACAACAAGAAGTTGAGGGAAAGTCTGGAACTTCCTAGAGACTTGTTGAATGGCTGTGACCAAAATGCTGATTGTAACATGGAAGTGAAGTCCAGGCTGAGGTGGTCTCAGATAGAGATGAGGAACTTACTGGTAACTGAAGTAAGGGTCACTCTTGCTATGCTTTAACAAAAAGACTGGTGGCATTGTGCCCCTGCTCTAGAGCTCTGTGGAATTTTGAACTTGAGAGAGACTATTTAGGGTATCTGGCAGAAGAAATTTCTAAAGAGGAAAGTATTCAGGATGTGGCCTGGCTGCTTCTAAAAGCCTACTTTCATTTGCATAAACAAAGAAATGACCTGAAACTAGAACTTATATTTAAAAAGAAAGCAGAACATAAAAGTTTGGAAATTTTGCATCCTGACCATGCAGTAGAAAAGAGAAACCCATTTTCTGGGGAGGAATTTACAGCTACATAAATTTGCACAGAGAAGAGCCAAAGGTTCATAGCCAAGACAATGGGGGAAATGCTTCCAAGGCACTTCAGAGACCTTCACAGCAGCCCCTCCCACCTCAGGCCTAGAGGCCTAGGAGGGAAAAATGGTTTCCTGGGCCAGAACCAGGGCCCTGCTGCTCTGCGCAGCCTTGGGACATGGTGCCCTGCATCCTATCACTCCAGCTCCAGCCATGGCTAAAAGGGACCAAAGTACAGCTCCAACCATTGCTTCAGAAGGTGCAAGCCCCAAGCCTTGGTGGCTTCTACATGGTGTTGGGCCTGTAGGTATGCAGAAGGCAAGAGTTGAAGTTTGGGAGCCTCCACCTAGATTTCAGAGGATGTATGGAAATGCCTGGATGTTCAGGCAGAAGTCTTCTGCAGGGGCAAAGCCCTCATGGAGACTCTCTACTAGGGAAGTACAGAGGGGAAAGATTGGGTCAGAGCCCCCAACACAGAGTCCCCAATGGGGCTCTGCCTAGTGTAGCTGTGAGAGGAGGGCCATGGTCTTCTAGACCCCAGAATGGTAGATCCATCAACAGCTTGAACCATGTGCCTGGAAAAGCTATAGCACTCAACACTAGCCCATGAAAGCAGCTATGGGGGCTGTCCCCTGTGGAGCCACAGACGCAGAGCTTCCCAAGGCTTTGGGAACCCAACCCTTGCATCAATGTGGCCTGGATGTGAGACATGTAGTCAAAGGAGATTATTTTGAAGCTTTAAGATTTATTGACTGCCCTGCTAGATTTTGGACTTGCATGAGGCCTGCAGTCCCTTCATTTTGACCAATTTCTCTCTTTTTGAATGGGGGCATTTACACAGTGCCTGTAACCCCATTGTATCTTGGAAGTAACTCACTTGTTTTTGACTTTACAGGCTCATAGGCAGAAGGGGCTTGTCTTGTCTCAGATGAAACTTAGGACTTGGGCTTTTGAGTTAATGCTGGAATGAGTTAAGACCTTGGGGGAATGTTAGGAAGGCATGATTGTGTTATAAAATATGAAAAGAACATGAGATCTGGGAGGGGCCAGAGGAGTTACGATATGGTTTGGCTCTGTGTCCAAACCCAAATCTCATGTTGAATTGTAATGTCCAGTGTTGAGGTCGGGACTTGGTGGGAGCTGATTGAACCGTGGTAGTGGATTTTCCCCTTGCTGTTCTCATAATAGTGAGTTCTCATGAGATTTGACTGTTTAAAAGTGTGTAACACTTCCCTCTTTGCTTGCTCTTTCTCCTGCTTCACCACAGTAAGTTTACTTACTTCCCCTTCACCTGCCACCATGATTGTAAGTTTCCTGAGGCCTCTAGCCATGTTTCCTGTACAGTCTGCAGAACTGTGAGTCAATTAAACCTCTTTCTTCATAAATTACCCAGTCTCAGTTAGTTCTTCATTACAGTCTGAAAATGGACTAATGTAGCTGGCCATACAGTCTCTGTTGTAAATGTTCAACTCTGTCATTACAGTATGAAATCATCTACTGACAATATATACATGAGTGTATCTGTGTTCTAAACAAATGCATTTAAAGTTATTTAAAATAAGTTTTTACAAGAATGGGCACAGGTAGGATTTGGCACATAGGCCATAGTTTGCCACGCCTGGTTTAGACCACTGGGTTTCTCTCTCTTGGAACGTTTGATAATGATTATGATAATAATGGTAATAGCATCATGGATTCTAAACAGACCACATGGGTTCTAATCCCAAGTCCATCACTTGCAAAGTCCTGAACAAGTTACTTAATATCTCTATGCTTCACTTTCCTCGTCTGTAAATGAAAGTGATTATACTACCACCTACCTCATGGACTCATTTCGAGCATTAAGGGAATTAGTAAATATAATGTACTTATAAACAGCATCTGAAACATCTGTTATATGTGTTAGCTGCTATTATCATTATCATCATGATTATTATCAAAGGTGCCGAGAGAGAAACCCAGTCCTGGGTCATTTGAGTCCCAGATCAAAATGAGCTAAAAGCCCTTAGTCCAGCCTATTGAGTTACCTGAGATAGTAAATTCCCTTTTATGCTTAAATCAGTTTGAATTGATTTTCTGTCTTATAATTAAAGTCATCCCATCTGACTAAATGAATGAAATCAAGGCAGGGATGACAGTTCACCTAACACTTATAATGTAACTTCTCTCATTTTAGCACCCATCACAGAAATTAATCAATCACAGCATTCTCTCTCATTGAGCCCAGATTGGGCCTCAGACATGTTTTTCCCCTAAAACAGGACTCTAAATAACTTCTACTATTCAATCAAAGTCAGAATGTAAAATGCAACTTTTACATCCCTGATTTAGGTCATGAATTCTAAGAGTTGGTCCCCAGTAATATTAATGAGCTTTGTAAACATCCTCCTAATATGTTTTTGTTATAGATAAACAAATTTTCCAAAGAAAACCTAGACATTCTTAGGTGTGTGGTCTCCTTTTCTAACTCCTCACTTGGGAGTCCCTATTCTATTTCAAACCCAGATACTTTGCTGAAAAACCTGGGAGCTGTATTAGTTCATTCTCATGCTGCTATGAAGCAATACCTGAGACTGAGTAGTTTATAAAGAAGAGAGGTTTAAATGACTCATGGTTCTACATGGCTTGGAAGGCCTCAGGAAACTTACAATTATGGTGGAAGACACCTCTGTAGAGGGGGACAGGAGAGAGAGTGAGTACCTAGCAAAGGGGGAAGCCCCTTATAAAACCATCAGATCTCATCAGAACTCACTATCACAAGAACAGCATGGGGGAAAACTGCCCCCATGATTCAGTTATCTCCTTATCTCCTACCAGGTCCCTTCCATGACACGTGAGGATTATAGGAACTACAATTCAAGAAGAGATCTGGGTGAGGACACAGCCAACTATATCAGGAGCATTCTACCGTTCTGTACAGACTGACTTTCTTCAAGAAGGTGCTTGATAAATGTTTTCCTGAAAGAGGTCAGCAGAGGCTGCTAAGGAACAAGTTTCTCCTCTGACCCAGGAAGCGATTAAATTAATAGACTTTAAAATGTACAGTGTCACTGACGTATGTAATGTTCTTAATCTACAGTGTAAAAACAGTGGAATAATTAACTTGATGTGTTTTATATTTATGAAGTAAGGGGCCTTTAAATTCAGAATACAAATGAGCCAACAACCTTAATACTTTTTCATTTTTTTCCTTTTGATCTTCATTCACCTATTTCAAAGTGGTTTTGATTTTTGTAAGCCCTTCAACTTAGATGACAAGGCCAACTATTTGTAGACTTAAAACCGTGCCATCAGACAGTACTCTGCAAGTGGTAATGCAAGGGTTTTTTTGTTTTTTTTTTTTTAATTTTATTTTATTTTAACTTCTGTAGTACATATGCAGGATGTGCAGATTTGTCACAGGGGCAAACATGTCATGGTGGTTTGCTGCACCCATCAGCCAATCACCTGAGTATTAAGCCCAGCATTAGCTGTTTTTTCTGATGCTCTTCCTCACCCCACCCCAACAAGCCCCAGTGTATGTTGTTTTCCTCCCTGTATCCACGTATTCTTATTGTTCAGCTCCCACTTATGAATGAGAACATACAGCATTTGGTTTTCTGTTCCTGAATTAGTTTGCCAAAAATAATGGCTTCCAGCTTCATCCATGTCCCTGCAAAGGACATGATCTCTTTCCTTTTTATAGCTGCATAGTATTTCATGGTGTATATGTACTACATATTTTTTATCCAGTCTATCATTGATGGGCATTTGGGTTGATTCCATGTCTTTGTTATTGTGAACAGTGCTGCAATGAAAATACATGTGCATGTATCTTTATAATAGAATGATTTATATTTCTTTGAGTATATAAGCAGTAATGGGATTGCTGGGTCAAATGGTATTTCTAGTTCTAGGTCTTTGAGGAATCACACATTGTCTTCCACAATGGTTAAGTTAATTTACATTCCCAGCAATAGTGTAAAAAGCATTCCAGAATCTTAAGGACACAGCTAAAGCAGTGTTAAAAGGGAAATTTCTAGCACTAAATGCCCACATCAAAAAGCTAGAAACATCTCAAATTGACATCCTAACATCAAAACTCAAAGAACTAGAGAACCAAGAGCAAACACATCCCAAAGCTAGCAGAAGACAAGAAATAACAAAGATCAGAGCAGAACTGAAGGAGATAGACACACACAAAAAACTTCAAACACTCAAAAAACCCAGGAGCTGGGTTTTTTGAAAAAAAAAAAAATAGACTTTTGGCTAGATTAATAAAGAAGAAAATAGAGAAGAATCAAATATACACAATAAAAAATGATAAAGGGGATATCACCACTGAGTCCACAGAAATATGAACAATTATCAGAGAATTCTATAAACACCTCTATGCAAACAAACTAAAACATATAGAAGAAATGGATAAATTACTGGACACATGCACCCTCCCAAGACTAAACCAGGAAGAAGTGAAATTCCTGAATAGACCAATAATAAGTTCTGAAATCAAGCAAGTAACAAATAGCCTACCAACCAAAGAAAGCCCAGGACCAGATGGATTTACAGCTGAATTCTACCAGAGGTACAAAGAGCTGGTACCATTTCTTCTAAAACTATTCCAAAAAATTGAAAAGGAGGGCCTCCTCCCTAACTCATCTTATAAGGAATGCATCATCCTGATACCAAAACCTGGCAGAGATACAACAACAAAAAAAGAGAAATTCAGACCAATATCCCTGATGAACATCGATGCAAAAATCCTAATACTGGCCAACCAAATCCAGCAGCACATCAAAAACCTTATCCACCATGATCAAGTTGGCTTCATCCTCAGAATGCAAGGCTGATTCAATATATGCAAATCAATAAACATAATTCATCACATATACAGAACTAAGGAAAACAACCACATGCTTATCTCAATAAACACAGAAAAGGCCTTCTATAAAATTCAGCATCCCTTCATGTTAAAAATTCTCAATAAACTAGGTATTGAAGGAACATATCTCAAAATAATAAGAGCCATTTATGACAAATCCACAGCCAATATCATAATGAATGGGCAAAAGCTGGAAACATTTACCCTTGAAGCTGGCACAAGATAAGAATACTTCCTTTTCTCTTCAAAAATATCATTTGTGTGTTGCTAGCAATATTCCATACTTCTCCAATTCTTAACCCACATGGTAGAAATACCATTACAACTTCCCTAAAAAGCTACTCTGGTGTGTACCTTCCTCTCAGATAAATAGAGATGCCATCACTTGTTAAGAAAGCTTCCCTAGTAATTCTACAGCTGTCTATGAACTGTCTGGAACAGTGGTTTTCTATTTTAAGTGTGTGTTTGAATCACCTGCAAGGCTTGATAAAAGATTGCTTGGCCCCACTTCCAGAGTTTCGGATTCACTAGTTCTGGGGTGGAACCTGAGAATTTGGATTTCTAACTAGTTCCCAGGTGATTCTGGTACTGCTGTTGCAGGGACCACATGCTGGCTAATGACTTGCTCTAGCTAGAGGTCTTGTTCTAGGCTAGTGGTATTCAGTGAAGTAAAAGGAAGCCATCTTCACTAACCTATACTTTACACCACTCTAATCCACTCTTTACACCAGGGGTCCCCAACCCCCTGGGCCACAGATCAGTACTGGTCTGTGGCCTGTGAGGAACTAGGCCACATAGCAGGAGGTGAGCTGTGGGCAAGCAAACATTACCGCCTGAGCTCCACCACCTGTCAGATCAGCGGAGGTATCAGATTCTCATAGGAATATAAGCCCTATTGTGAAATATACATGCAAGGGATCTAGGTTGCATGTTCCTTGTGAGAATCTAATGCCTGATGATCTAAGATGGAACAGTTTTATCCTGAAACCATTCCCTCACCCAATTCCCATGGAAAATTTATCTTCCACAAAACTGATCCCTGGTACCAAAAAGGTTGGGACACTCCTTTATACTGCATCTACAGTTACTTTTCTAAAATATGAGTTGAAGTTTACTTTCTTTCTCAAAAAGCACCAATGACACTTCATTGCTCATAAATTTCCAAAATCTTTAGTCTCACATTCTAGCTCTTCTATAATCTGATTCCAACTTTCCCAGTATTGTTTTCCCCCATACACCCTGTTACCTGTCCTGCAAATATTTGCTATTCTTAGCCAAGCCATATTCATTCATGCCTTGGCTTTGCTTATGCTGTTTCCTCAATGTGTAGCATCCTTTCTTCCTTCCCTACTTACTGAAATCAATGAAACCAGATTCACTAAGACTGAGATACTGACTGCAAGTAAGAAGATCCTAGCTCCACTGGCTTGCACAATACTGAAGATTATTACACCATAGAACAATAAGTCAGGAGTTAAGATGGCTCCAGAGATGGTGAATTTGGCAACTCAAAGACACCATCAAAGACAAAAGTTATTTTCAATGTATCAGTCTGACATCCTCAGTACACGCTCTTGTTCTCAGGCTAATTCGCACTGGGGTCACAAAAGGCTTTAGCAGTTTGAAATATCATATTCAGTCAAAAACACATCTAACAGGAGAAGCAGGAACCTTCTTGAGATCCTCTTTTTATCAATTTAAACAATCCCAGCAATGATCCCATCATATCTCCTTGGCCAAATTGTGTTGCATTCCCACTCCTAAAACAGGCACTGAAAAGAGGGTTGAAATTACCATGATGACTTAGACCAGGTGTATTAGCCTGTTCTTACACTGCTATAAAGAACTGCCCAAGTCTGGATAATTTATAAAGAAAAGGGGTTTGACTGACTCACAGTCCCACATGGCTAGGGAGGAAACTTGTAATCATGGTGGAAGGAGAAGCAAGCACATCTCACATGGCAGCAGGTGAGAGAGAGTATGGGCACACAGGAAATAGCAGGGAAAACTGCCTGATAAAACCAGTGGATCTCATGAGAACTCACTATCATGAGAATAGCATGAGGGGAACCAGCCCCATGATCCAATCATCACCCACCAGGTCTGTCCCTCAACACCTGAAGATTACAATTCAAGATGAGATTTAGGTGGGGACACAAAGCCTAACCATATCACCAGAGGTCAATAAACTTTTCCTGTAAAGGGCTAGATAGTAATTATTTTAGTTTGTATGGGCCATGTGGGCTCTGCCACAACTGCTCAACTCTCCCTGTGTAGTACAAAAATAGTCATTGATAATACATAAACCACTGGGTGACTTGTTTCAATAAACTTCATTTACAAAAACATGTAGCAAACTGCTTGGCCCAGTCAGCCACTCCATGGTTTAGGCCAAACAGGATCAATCTTTGAGTCATGCTGGGGAAACACAGATCCCCCCAGAAACATCAGAGCTCTTCAGGAAAGAAGGAGAAAATGGCTTTTAGAAAGGCAACCAGCAGCATCAGGAGGGACATCCTTCAAGCTCTAGCTCAAATGCTACAAATCAAGGCTGCTCTAACTCATTTCAGACTGAATTAAACTCTCCCAGTAAATTGCTTAGATATCCATTTGGAATTATTGTAATGTAGCCAGCCGACACAACTGTCTCCTTGAATAAAGAACAAGCTTCTTCAGGGCAAGGTCTGTGTTACACATCTTTGTATTTTTTCCCTTTACCCCCACCCAGCACTATATGGAACACATAAGATTTATTAAATATTAATTTAATTAAAACAATACAAATCTATGATCCATGAAATCGTTTTCAAATGCTTGGTTTCTTTGCCATTGACCTTAATCTACCAACAGTTCATACTTCACAAATTTTACAGTCCACCTGCATCCAGAATTTTCAGTTTGATTCACAGTCCCACATAGTCCAGCAGATCTGTTTGCACAATTAAGAAAGCTCATTCTATCATGGCAATCTGTATATACATCTGTATTCATTTCCTATGCCATGTAACAAATTACTGCAAATTTAGTGCCTTTAAATAACACAGACTTATTATCTCACAGTTTCCCTGGGTCAGGAGCCTGAGTAAAGGTTAGCTAAGTCCTCTGCTCACAAGGTTGCTAGATCTGGGGTCTCTTCCAAGCTAACATAGAACTCGTTAACCCACTTTCTTGCAGCTATAGCGCTCATGAAGGTTGTGTCTTCCAGGTCAGCAGGAAAGTTTCTCTCTCACACTTTGACTCTCTTTTGACTTCAGGAAGGGTTCAGTACCTTTTAAGGGCTCACTCGATTAGGTCTGGTTCATCCAGAATAACGCCATTTTTTTGTCAACTTAAAGTCAACCAATTAGTACGCTAAACAGAGGAGTAATATACCATCAAGTTCACAAGTCCCAACCACACTCAAGACGAGGGGAATGTAGATGCAGCAGGAAGGGCATACACCAAGGGATCAGGAAATCTGGGAGCCATCTCAGAATTTTGCCTCCCAGGGCCAGGTGCAGTGGCTCACACCTGTAACCCCAGCACTTTGGGAAGCAGAGGCAGGCAGATCACTTGAGGCCAGGAGACCAGTCTAGGCAACATAGCAAGACCTTTTCTCTACCAAAAGAAAAAAAAGAAAAGAAAAAAAAAGACATACACACACACAAAAGAATTCTACCTCTCATAACTTCTATTATAATGCCTAACCCCTCAATATTGACACCTACATATTTAAATATCTGTCCCCCTATTGAAAAGCGCTCATTTTACTTCCATGTCCTCAGTGCCAAACACCCAAAAGATATTCCATAAATACCAAATGAACGAACAAACAAATGGATATGTTTGGCCTTATTATCTCTCAGTAGAGGCTTTTTCTTTGCATTCTTGATTTAAAATCTTCTGGAAAAAGCAAATGGGCTGGGCATGGTAGCTCACATCTATAATCTCAGCACTTTGGGAGGCTGAGGCAGACAGATCACTTGAGCTCAGGAGTTCGAGACCAGCCTGGCCAACATGGTGAAACCCCGTGTCTACTAAAAACACAAAAATTAGCTGGGCATGGTGGCTCACACCTGTAATCCCAGCTCTCAGTGGGCTGGGGCAGGAGAACTGCTTGAACCCAGGAGGTGGAGGTTGCAGTGAGCTGAGATCGCATCACTACACTACCAATTTGGGTGACGGAGCAAGACTCTGTCTCAAAAAAAAAAAAAAGGAAAGAAAAGAAGAGAAAAAGTAAATGATGCATTTGATTACATACAAATAATACATCGGAAACCTGAGGAAGGAAACAAATCCATAAGCAAAATTCTAATGGCATGTGGACAATGCTGTCTTCAGAGGATTATGAACTCTAAATAGGAAATATTATTCAGATATTATTTAAATCAGAATCAGGATTGCCAAAAGATTTGACATATGGGCTTTGACGCCTGTGCTTGACCATATCTTATGTTTGATCACAGTAGTTAAATTTATTACTGTCATTATTATATTATTATTATTCAAAACTTACTCTGCTATAATATCCTGTGGTCTTATGAGAGGGAAAACTATTTCTGTCTTGTTTACTACTGCACGCTGAGTGTTAGCTCAGTATCTGGATGCTAGTAAGTGTTCAACAAAATAGTTGCTGAGTCGGTTACCAAAAACTCTAAGAAATTATTATGCTCATTTTGAAGATAAGGGAACTGACGCTTAGAGAAGCCAATGTCTTGCCTAAGGAAACACAGATAAAGAGACAAGATTCCAACCCAAGTGCTTCACTCTGAAGTCCACACTTTTTTTTTTAATGGAATCTCACTCCTTGGCCCAGACTGGAGTGCAGTGGCACAATCTCAGCTCACTGCAACCTCCACCTCCCAGGTTCAAGCAATTCTCCTGTCTCAGCCTCCTGAGTAGCTGGGATTACAGATGTGTGCCACCATGCCCAGCTAATTTTTGTATTTCTGGTAGAGGCAGGGTTTCTCCTTGTTGGCCAGGCTGGTCCCAAACTCCCTCAGGTGATCTGCCTGTCTCAGCCTCCCAAAGTGCTTGGGTTACAGGTGTGAGCCACCACACCCAGTCTGAAGCCCACACTCTTGATCACTCATCTATAATGGCTTGCTGCTCATTCATGCAATTATCATATCACAGTAACTTTCTGCATTTTTAAACTGGACTTGAATTGGCCTAAGTCTCTTAAACCAAAGCCTTTCCTTTAGTGTACCAATTCTACGTCTTAGAGGTATCTGCTTGCTAACTGAGCCTTTTCCAAGAAAGCTGAGAAAGAGGAGTATTGATGATAACCAAGGCCTACATTTATGTCAGGTACCCCTCTGTACCCTTCTCCTAGGTAAAGTAAGGAAGAGGACTGATAAATTCACTTAGGACTCATTCGAGGAATCTCCCCTAGATGCCAAATGATTCTTGAAATTGTCACCACCATTCTGAAAAGATCTGGACCTTCACTTGACCAAATCCCAAGTGGACATTTCAATTCTTTGGCATGAGATAGAAAATTAATTCATAAAACATGCGTAAAGGAAAGGAAACATAGGGTTTTGTCAGTTTGTGCCAGAACTCTGGGAAGTTGTGTGCTTGAAAAATATTTGTGTATAGAAATAGGAGTAGGCTGGCAGAGAGTATAAATGTGATGGAAACTATCCCCAAATACACTAGTGAGAACTGTGAAACTAGCGTATGAATTTTCCCCTCTGTGTTCTCAGCCACACATTCAGTCAACTCTCAGTCCCTGTACCAGGCATCAAAAGTCTTTTCATGACGTGTTTTCAGAAGAAATAGAATCAGTAGTGCTGGAAACCTCTCTATGTAGACCCATTTTCAGGTGTTCACTCAGCTCACCCCTTAACAGTGTTGCCCCCACCACCCCTCAAAAAGGTCACACCCCTGGCTGCCAAGTTTTCATTCTTTGCCCCCACCTAGTGGCCATAGCTGCATAGACCAGAGTATTATGACAGACGTTTGAGCAAAGCCTGAATCACACTTGCAGGTTGAAAGATCACCGTTCAGTTTGGTCTGGTTTCTTGTGGAGGGGTGCGGATCTGAGCATGAGGGGTAGTGATCCACACTTGCCACATAAACTGCAGTCATGCTTGCTTACAAGCCATCTGTTACCAGTCCACAAAAAATTAAGGACAGAAACTGAGAGTAAGGAAACACTTAGGAACCATTATAGCACTTTGACAGAGCAATTTTATGTCTATGGAATCTAATAACAAAAAATCAGGGCTTATTTTATTTCCTTTTAGTATAACTCATTTTTACTGTGTTTTAGCACAGATAGTTTGAAAAATGCTGGATTTTAGAGAGGCAAAAGTGGATCTGCAGAGAGAAAAGGCAGCAGCAGATGTTTGTGAAGGAATTCCTGTGTCCAGACTATTCCTGGGGCCTGATGACATCCATGCCCTTCAGTTCCAAAAACATTCCTGAGTCCTTACAATGAACACTTTTTTTTTTTTTTTTTTTTGCTTAAGCTTGCTCAGGGAATTTTATGGGCCTCGAAACCAGAGTCCTAATGAATATACTTACACCAATCTCTGGTGGGGGCAGTGGGGAAGCCCCACTCCACTTCATCCTAGTTTTCCCAAGAAGTTCTTCTAACCTAAGACTCCACCTCAAACCAATCCAAAACAATAATCACCTTTTCATTCTCATTCTTGTCTAGACCCTTAATTCTAAAATAAAATGGTTTTTTAATATAGGAATCATGGAGAATAAAGAGAAATGACTGAGGGAGTTAGCCAATAATTATGTATGGAGAGCCTACTCAGTGCTCTCCCTGAGTGGACAAGAATCAGCGGATGCACAAAGGCGGGCCAGATGATGCTTGCATCATAGTGGGAGGGGAGAAACAACAAGCAAACTATAAATAAGATAGTTTCGGAGAGTGATACATGCAAGGAAGGAAATCATATATGACAAGGAAACACAGACCAGCCACTCAAAACTACTAGATAAGACTGTACCCCAAAACCTAAAATGCAATTAAAAAAAAAACCTACTAGATAAGACAAGGCGGAAGGTGAGGCAGAGAAGACAGACTCATAATTATAATCAATACCATTTATTAAGGGTTAACTCCATGCCAGGCACTGCTAAGTATTTTAAATACCCTCACAACAAACCTATGAGATGATGTTATCATCCCCGTTTTATAGATAGACAAATAAGTTTCTGGAGGTTTCTAACTTGTCCAAGCTAAAAGCTGGGAAGATATGAAGGCAGAGCATGTGTCCAAATGCATCTTACTATAAAGTTCATACCCCTAACCACCTATAAAGAATAGCAAAACAATAACATGAGCTTCTTTTGTCACCCAGAAGAGTCTGGCTCCAACACTGTTGCTTCCTGGCAAAAAGGACAATGAAATCCTTTCAAATACATGTGCTCTTCTGAAAATCAAATGCAAGGGTCTCCTGCTTAGTGAGGCTAGCCTGTTATTTCTTAATAGAAACTGAGAGTAGCCAACTGCTTAGGGTACATAAAAGCTATTTTCGCAGAAACCATCTTGTAGAATGGAACAAGAAAGAAGGTTGACTCCTAGGACATTATTTCCCCAAACAGTGGTGGGAAATTGTTGTGAAACATCTCATAAAATCCCATCAAATGTACAAATGGCGTGGACTTAAACAAGTTTAACAAGGATTGAGTGAGTCCTTGAACTTGGGCTGGATTTCCAACAGCCAGGAGAGCCCCAGGCACAGTTCTTTGTTTACAGGTGCTAAACAATCCATCACAGCCCCTCCTTTTAAGCCCTGTCCTCCCTGTCCTCAGGCATGCCTCTCTGTCCTCCCTCTCATTCCCTTGATAGGTTAGTGTGTGTGTTTTCTAACAACAGTTTCAGGTGACCGAAGTCATCTATCTTTCTGGACCTTATTTATAGGTAGGCAGATTTGAAATTTAGGCTTCTATAACCAGCTCCAGGCAGATCACTTGACATCCAAGCAATGAACAAAGATTAATACAAGAGCATTGGATGACTTGAGTGTGCAATAGATTTATGGAACGGTGGCTCTAGTCTAATTAAAAGAAATAAAACTTCCTTTCTCATGCTACTACCCTAGAAGTCACACAATCTAAAATAACCATTATTGACTTTACCTGTATGTTCCCAAGAAATAAAAGCACACTAGATCAATTAACATTTTCAAGTACTTTAGTAAAATTAACTCTCTGAAATTACATACATTCATCAAAGAATTACATTTGGCCATGTTTCACTAATAATAGTATTAAATGGCCAATAAACATCAGCATGTGTCAGACCTCATCAGACTAAGTCTCACCACAAGCCTGTGGCATAGATACCATTATCCCCACTTTAAAAAAAAAAAAAAAAAAAGGGAAGAAAACTAAGGCTTGGAGATTAAGTTTACTGTCCAAGGGCACAACAACCAGGCAGACACGTGATTCAATCTGAACTCAGAACCACGAAGCCTACCTCAGAAGACTGGAGCACCAGGCAAGGAAGCTGCAGAAGAAGTTGCTGTGAAGAGGAGAGCACTTGATCAATGAGATGTCTTCAGAGTTCCCTTACATTAGATAAGGTCTCAGTACTGGGTAGAACTCTAGAAATGGTTTGATAGTCTCTTAAATTCCCCCATACATACACATACTTTCTTCAGTATCCTCTAATGTCTAAGTACTTGGGTTTTGGAGAGTCCCAGCTTCTGCCACTTTATAGGTTGTGTGGCCTTTAGTAATTTATTTAGCTCTTGAAGACTCATTGCCCTCATCTTCTATCAAATGGCAAAATGATAATTGAACCTGACTCCTAGAATGGTTGTAAAGATTAAGTGAAACAGTGTACATAAAGAACTTGGAACATGGTAAGAATTCAATAAATCATAGTCAGTAAAATGGCTGGCTTCTCTGATTCTATCGCCCACTGAGTATGGCAAAATATCAGGCCCCACCATGTAATGTTCCATTTTAACAGGTGTAAGACTTCTTTGTATTCAAGCCAATAAAAACAACAGTAGGAGCAACAGCAGCAACACCAGGCAGTTTACTTTTTATTGAGATTTACCTTGAAATCTTCCTAAGTGTGCTAGGAAGTCAGTTTCTCATTTTACAATATAGAAAGTTAGCCTGAAAGATGTTAGCTTGCACAGCTCAATGCAACCAAAGAGGGCAGAACCAAGACCCTGAGCCTAGAGCTCCATGGCACACATAACCAGCATGCCACACATAGGCAGCACGCTACCTGTAACCAGCACACTGTGGGTAACCAACATGTTTTTCAGTGAAAGATTAGTCCCATGAGAGAATCTTCAGGGCCAAGGGAAAGGAGAAGCTCTGTAGTCATAGGAATAGGACGCCCTTGCCAGGGGCGCCACAGTGGACACTAGCATAATAAGGGCTCCAAGAAGTCTTTCCATATTCCCTATAGGGACTAGCACAGGTCTGAGTACTCAGTAGGCTACCAATAAAAAGCTCTAAATAATGCCTTCCTTGCTTAAAAATATTCAGCCAACAAAACAGAGAACATGAGAAGAGAAAGCCCAGAGCATAGAAGAGATGAGAGGCTCATAGCTAACGAGAAAATCCTCAAGGCAGAAAAAGGCTGATATATTGTGTGAGCCAAAATTGCCAACTTTTTCTAAATTTGAGGGTACGCAAAACCTGAAACCCACAAAACACCTAGGAGCCATCCTGAGTTTCTCTCACTCCATTGTTGCCCACACTGAATCCATGGGCAGATTCTCTCAGTACAGACAGGACTTGGCATCAAATTCCAGAGCCTCCTGAAAAGCTCATGACCCCATCTATTTATTGCCATTGTATCACTGATAACTACCCTAGTCCAAGCCACCATCATCTCTCCTTAACCACCACAGGAGCCTCCAACTGCCCTTCCTGCTCCTATTCCTCCCAGCAGCTACAACCTGGTCCACACACAGCAGGTGGAGTGATCTTCCCACCACCACCATAAACCAAAATATGCCAAGCATCCACATAAAATCCTCCAGCTGTACTTAGAATACAATCCAAATTTCTTCTTATGAACTTAGTTCTAGACTATACACTTCTCTAATCATCTCACACCACACTTTCCTGCCACACTCTCTCCTTTCCTGTGTGTTGAATGACCTCATCTCTTTATCATACCAGGCTTGAACCCACAGCTCCCTTGCCTGGAACACTTTCCCCAGATCTTCACTGGCTCTTTCTTTACCTTCACTTTATAGCTTCACTGTCATCTCCTCAAAAGGGTCCTCCCTGACCTCCCATCCCACCCATCTTCCATGGCATCATCACCCTCACAGCAGCCACCAGTACCTGAAATGTCCTTTGTGCCTTCGTTTTATCATTCTAACTGGAACGCAGTCTTCACAAGAGCAGGGACTTCCCTCTGGTTTGCATCTGCTCCTCCATAGCACATAGTGCGAGTGCCAGGAGTACTTACTGAGTGATTAGATGGTTAGATGGTTCCTATGTTGGAGTAAGGGGGTCCCATCTAATGGTAGGAAGGTAGACAGGGAGGGAGAGCAGCACCTGCCAGACCAGGCCTCCAGCAGAACCATCTATAGCACAGAGCCCTCCAGAGACACACACGCCTCACTCCAGGAACCCTCAGAGACTCTGAAGAACAGTTCGGTGTCCCTCCCACAAACTGTGGCATTAAAACATGGGCAGCTTTATGAGGTTAGGGGACTCAGAGGGTTATGTAATCTAGATTATCTAATTCACTCTTCACAACCACCCGCTGAAGTCAGTATAATCCGTAAATCACAAAATGAGGAAAGTCGGGCTTGGAGAGGTTGACTCACTGCCTGGGGTGGAATCTGTGCCCTCCTACCAGATTCAGAATATTAGAATCTGTCCGCCAACCATTCTAATATTTATCTTGTGCCAATTGCCATCTCAATTGCCCACTTTTGGTATAATTTTGGGCCGTAGAAAATACTTCATTGAGGAGTCAACTGAGAAAAAAATATATTTTTCAGACATATTGAACTCAAGACGATGTCAGAATTTAGAAGAAACTTAAGACTACTGTGTTTATACATTTATTTCGCTCTTTTCTACCTCTATATTTGACGGGGGGTGAGGCTAGGGAAGAAACATCCCTAAGAAAAGGTCTGGGAGTCTTGCATTCCAATGAGACCACCACAGAGGAGCTGGCACTAAATTCCAGAGCCACTAGGGACTATGCTGGATTGGAATTTATAACCTTTCGTTTTCCTGGCTCCTCTTAATGTAATTTTTTCCCTGCAATGATATCTCTGAATGATGAATAATTGACACAATATTCAACACGTATGAAGACAGATGTGATCACAAGGCTATCAATCTATCCATTTTAATGCTTCCTTTGCCCACATCCCTGATGGGCCTGGAGATGAATGGGGGAGGGGAGGTCCTGCAGAGCCTAGGAATGAAAGCGATACAACAGCGTCAAATATAGTGTTTTCAGGATTCTTTTGGGGGTGGGGAGAAGAACTTTGGTTCAGCAGCACCTTGTTGAGACTCTCTGGGGAGCCACTAGTCAGGTGGAGAGGCAGATCCCAATGATGAATGGACTTCTCAAACCTTTTTTTCTTAGTATGTTTTCTCAGCCATAAGATGACTGAAAAAAATACAGATTCAGAAATACACAAAAAGATACACACAGAGATATGTACATTCATACATGAATACACGCACACATACAGAAATACACACGCACACAGTCTGAGCCTGGAAAAAGCCTGCTTAATTTTTAGAAGGTCTGCTAGACTGATCCCTGTTTAGGTTAAAAGAAAAAAGGTAAAATGACCTACAGGACAAGTTTTGTCTTTAGAATAAGAAACATAGGGAGAATCTACTAAATTTGGGGAACATGGTGTTTTCAGTGAATCTTGGGTAAATGTGAATAAATTTCCCAAAACTAAGTTTTGATGAATACTGGTAAGACTTATTTTAATTCTCAGACATTATAAGACCAACCCAAGGACAAGAATGTATTACAATGTTAGGACATGTCTCAGTTTGCTTTTATAAATAGAATTCCTTTTAACCTATTTAGTTAACAGTAATGAAAAGTGAGAAGTTAGCAGTAAGAAGACTAATACATATATATCCAAGATGTTGAGGTTATTATTACAATAATTATTCTGTTCCATAAACCTTAACATTTCTAGTATATCTATAAAATTCATTCCCCCAAGTAACCAATAGAACTACAATTACATGTTTCTAACTATTACACAATTTTGCCACTTGGCATTCTATAATATTGAACTTCTCAATTAGTCTCAAAGTAATCAAATTGCCTATCTTTTAAAATAATGATGAATGTGTTGTAGAGTCATCTAATACAATTCCAAAATACTAAGAATCTTAGTCATTAGGACAGAGCTGAAAGATAACATTAACTGAACTCTTTATTTGTGCCAGCACTGTGCTCACAGATTTTCCCTCATTGTCTCATATAACCCTTAAACCATGCCATGAAGGGTACTACTAAGTTTACCTTACAGGTGAAAAAAGTGAAGTTAAGAAATATTAAGTTGTCCTGTACTAGGTAAGTGGCAGAACAGAGTTAGATCTTGCTCCCTGTCTTATTCAATTTTCTATGCTGTAACTGAATACCCAAGACTGAGTAATTTAAAAAGAAAATACATTTATTTTTTTCAGTCTGGAGGCTGGGAAGTCCAAGAGCATAGTACTGGCATCTGGTACTGGTGAGGGCCTTCTAGCTGCAACATAACATGGCAGAGGACATCACAAGACAAGAGGGCGAAAGTGTGTGTGTCAACTCAGATCTCTCTTCCTTTTCTTATAAAGTCACTAGGTCTATAATGGGAAGCTCCACCCTGATGACCTTATTTAATCCTAATTACCTCCCAAAGGCCCTACCTTCAATCGGCATATGAACTTGGGGATTAAGTTTCCAATACATAAAATCCTGGGGACTCATTCAAACCATAGAACTCCCCTATCCACTGACATTCTGACAGTAAACGCTTTTAACAATTACATGATTGTGTATAAAATTTCTAAATGATTGATATGGTTTGGCCATGTCCCACACAAATCTCATCTTGAATTACAACTCCCAGAGTTCCCATGGACATGTCATGGGAGGAACCTGGAAGGAGGTGATTGACTTATGGGGGCAGGTCTTTCCTGTGCTGTTCTCATGATAGTGAATGAGTCTCACGAGATCTGATGGTTTTAAAAATGAGAGTTTTGCTGCATAAGCTCTCTCTTCTCTTGTCTGCTGCCATGTGAGAGATGGCTTTCACCTTTTGCCATGATTGTGAGGCCTCCTCAGCCATGTGGAACTAGAAGTCCAATAAATCTCTTCTTTTGTAAATTGCCCAATCTCAGGTATTTATTAGCAGTGTGAAAATGGACTAATACAGTAAATTGGCACCAGTAGAGTGGGGTGCTGCTAAAAGATACCCAAAAATGCAGAAGCATCTTTGAAACTGGGTAAGAGGCAGAAGTTGGAACCATTTGGAGGGCTCAGAAGAAGACAGGAAAAGGTCAGAAAGTTTGGAACTCCCTAGAGACTTGTTGAATGGCTTTGACCAAAATGCTTATAATAATATAGACAATGAAATCCAGCTTGAGGTGATGATCTCAGATGGAAATGAGTAACTTGTTGGGGACTAGAGCAAAGGTGATTCTTGTTATCTTTCAGCAAAGAGACTGGCGGCACTTTGCCCCTGCAAAGTGGAACTCTGAACTTGAGAGAGGTGATTTAGGGTATCCAGTGGAAGAAATTTCTAAGCAGCAAATTATTCAAGATGTTACTTGGGTGCTATTAAAGGCATTCAGTTTTATAAGGGAAGCAGAGTATAAAAGTTCTGAAAATTTGCAGCCTAATAATGCAATAGAAAAGAAAATCCCATTTTCTGAGGAGAAATTCAAGCTGACTGTACAAGTTTGCATAAGTAATGAGAAGCCAAATGTTAATACCCAAGACAATGGGGAAAATTTATCCAGGGCATGTCAGAGGTCTTCCTGGCAGCCCCTACCACCACAGGCCTGGAGACCTAGGAGAAAAAAATGGTTTCATAAGTTGGGCCCAGAGTCCCTGTGCTGTGTGTAGCCTGGGGACTTAGTGCCCTGCATCCCAGCTGCTCCAGCTGTGGCTGCCAATGTAGAGCTCAGGCCATGGCTTCAGAGGGTGCAAGCCTCAAGCCTTGGCAGCTTTCATGTATGCTGAGCCTGCAAGTGCACAGAAGTCAAGAATTGAGGTTTGGGAACCTCCACCTAGATTTCAAAAGATGTATGGAAACACCTGCATGCCTAGGCAAAAGTTTGCTGTAGGGGCAGGATCCTCATGGAGAACCTCTGCTAGGGCAATGCAGAGGGAAATGTGGGGTCAGAGCCTCTACACATTGTCCCCGCTGAGGAACCATCTAGTGGAGCTGTGAGAAGAGGGCCACTGTCCTCTAGACCCCAGAATGATAGATCCACTTGCTGCCTGCACTGAGCACCTGGAAAAGCCACAGACACTCAATGCCAGCCCGTGAAAGCAGCTGGGAGGGAGGCTGTACCCTGCAAAGCCACAGAGGCAGAGCTGCCCAAGACTGTGGGAACCCACCTCTTGCATCAGCATGACCTGGATGTGAGACCTGGAGTCAAAGGAGAACATTTGGGAGTTTTAAGATTTGACTGCCCCACTGGATTTCAGACTTGCATGGGGCCTATAGGCCTTTCGTTTTGATCAATTTCTCCCATTTGGAAGGGCCATATTTACCCAGTGCCTGCACCCCCACTGTATCTAATTTGCTTTTGATTTTACATGCTTGTAATTATGTGAAAGGGGCTTGCCTTATCTCAGAATGCCTTACATGTGGTAACACGGAGCTTTCCCAAACTCACACTTGTAATCTTCACCTCTTTGACACTACTTCAGGAATAGTAGTAAAATTTTATGGTAAATGAAAGTATATTTTAAGTGAAAAAAATCAGAGTATAGAACAGTATTCCTAATATGTTTTCATTTGTATTTTTATAAAGAAAAGAAAAAGAAGAGGTGAGAGAAAATATACATATTTGCTTGTATTTATATAGAACATTTCCTAAAGCTTACACAAGAAACTGCTAACATCGGATGCTTCCAGGGTGGAGACAGGGTAGACAAGAGATAATTGACTGTTTCCTTTTATTACTTTTGAGTTACTTTTGAAGCCACTCAAATGTACAATTTTAAGAAATACTTTCAAGAAAATCAAAGAATAGCAAGATTTCGTCTTCATTTCATATTTGGCTAAACTTATTTCTGCTTTTCTTAACTGAAATATATGCTATTGGAAGTTTACTGCCTTCTTTGTAAAGTCAACCAGAAAAAGTTGAAGCACATGAATTGTCACACCAGCCTCTTAGAATTGAGAAAACCCTAACAACTATTCTAAAACATTTAGAAAATTCTGCTGCCTTTAGTTGCTATGTATAGCAATTATACATACAGTAACTTTTGATTCAATATTGTACAGTAATATGAATTTTGAAGACATTTAAACCAACAACGAGATAAATATTCACATGCTATGGTTTGAAGGTCCCCCAAAAATCATGTGTTGAAACTTAATGCCCAAGAGGCGAGAACTTTTGAGAAGTGATTAATTATAAGGATTACTGCCTTATAGAAGAGATGACACAAACTAGCTTAGGCCCTTTTGCCCTTCTATCCCCACCAGCGTGTGAGGACACAGTGTTTGTCCCTTCTGGAAGATGCAACAACAAAGTGCCAACTTGGAAGCAGAGACCAGGCTCTCATCAAACACTGAACCAGCTGGCACCTTAATCTTGGACTTTCCAGTCTCCAGAACTATAAGAAATAGATGTCCATTCTTTATATATTACCCAGTCTGTGGTGTTTAGTTATAGCAGCATAGATGAACTAAGTTATCATGTTTAATTTACATTTACCTTAAATCATGCTACCAAAATATCTCCCAGCCAAAGTGACAGTTAGTGAACAGATTCCTTCTATGAACTCCAAGTTCGAATATGAACAAAGACAGCCTCTGATCTGTCACTACTCATTCCTTTGCCTAGAAAGTTTCTTTTGATATTAACTCTAAAAAGTATCTCAACCTCAGAAGTGTTAAAATAGGTGCTGAGGAGTAAAAAAATAACACACAGGTCAGTCACGGTGGCTCATGCCTGTAATCCCAACACTTTGGGAAGCTGAGGCGGACAGATCACAAGGTCAGGAGTTCAAGACCAGACTGTCCAACATGATGAAACCTTGTCTCTAGCATAAATACAAAAATTAGCCAGGTGTGGTGGCATGTGCCTGTAATCCCAGCTACTCAGGAAGCTGAGGCAGAAGAATTGTTTGAATCCAGGAGGTGGAGGTTGCAGCAAGCCAAGATCATGCCACTGCACTCCAGCCTGGGTGACAGAGAGAAACTCCATCTCAAAAAAAAAAAGAAAGAAAGAAAGAAAGAAAGAAAGAAAAAAAGAACACAACACACTCACCAGAGTGGCCAAATTTTAAGAGAGAGATAATACCAAGTTTGGGCAAGGATACAGAGTAATTCGAACACTAACATATTTCTGATGGGAATATAAAATAGTACAGCCACATTCAAAAACAATGTGGCAGTTTCTAATGAAGTTACATAGCACCTATCTTATGACTCAGAAATTTCACTCGAGTATGTTCCCAAGAAAAGGTAGTGCATATGTCCACAAAACAGTATACATGAATGTCTATAGTATCATGATTCACAATAGCCAAAGATGGAAATAATCCAAATATCCATCAGCAGGAAAATGAAAGAACTGTGGCATATCCATATAATAGAATACCTCTCAGATATTAAAAAAAAAAAAAGAACTACATGCAACAACTTGGATGACTGTCGAATGCATTATGTTGAATGCAAGAAGTCACCAATAAATGGAATGCATACCTTATTATTCCATTTACAGAAAATTCAAAACCAGACAAAATAATCTCCAGTGATAGAAAGCACATTATGATTGCTCTGGTAAGAGGAAGGGGTTGACTGCAAAGGGAAATGAGGGAAGATTCTGGGCTGATAGGAAAGCTCTGTATTACAACTGGGGACTCTTATATAGATGTTTATATTTGTTAAAATTTCTCAAGCTGTACCTTAAAGATTTGTGCATTTTACTGTATATAAATTATCCATCAATAAAATATTCCTAGTATTTGGAAAATCCACGTTACAATTGAGTCAAGGTGTTACATAGTTATGTGTGAATCTCTAATACCCAAAGAATGAGATAGAAACAGAGAGATCTAGCAATTCTAAAAGCAATGAAATAGGAACTCCATCAAATGCAAATTCCATCTCAGTTCTGACTTTACTGCCTTGATCCTGGCAATTTACCCTCTTTTCTGTATTTATAGAGCAGCTGCACTAGGTCTGTGAATTTGTCTTTTAGTCGGCAGATCTTGTGAGAATCATTCAAGCAATGGAGTCAACTCCAGAAAAATGAATATACATAAACCATTTTGCATAGGATCCCAGAGGGTCATAAATGATCTAAAGGCCATCAAAGATGCCAGGGTAGGTGGCCCTGGAGAGATGTTTTATCAGACTCTTCAAAGCTCAGAGGTTCCTTGTTAAATTATAAGTTCTTGTTGTCTAAATCAAACCAATGGCCTCTAAAATGCAAATTGGTCCATTGGAGTGTGGAAGTATTTATTATTTTAATTAAAAAATAAGTATTATGTTTCACTAATATCTAACCCATATGAAGTCAGTAATAAACAACTTATTATATATATATATATATATATATATATATATATATATGCATGCTAGGGATTCCTGCTCAAAAATTTTATATACAAAGATATATCACCTAAAAATGTTGACCTTGCTACTCTATTTTAGACCTTTGAATTTCATGGAACTTACATGGAAATTTCATGGAATCCCCAATGTTTGGGAATTATTTTTATTTTTTTGTTTTTGCCTTTTAAAAAAATGACCCCCTACCTTCATTATAATTTTAGAAAAGAAAAATAATAAGGTAGGAAAGACAGTCTCAGGATTAAAATAAAATCTTTAAAACAATAAATTATACATAATATATTATCATGATTTTTTATTTTTACTATGGAAGGAAAAACATTGCAAAGCATCTCTAGGGCACAGCCTTAAATGCTAATCTCATCAAATTTCAACCCTATTTTATTTTGCCTCCACTGAGCTCACATACATGAAAAAGAAAGAGCTCAGGAATTTTTTACTGTCAAATACCCATGCCCCTTTGCAGAATAAGAATTATACTTTGGTTACATTTAAGAGTTAGACTATGAGTAGAAAAGAGTTTTCACCTTCTTTCTGCCTCCTTTGGCTATTTAGAAGACCCACTGGCAGTCAAATTTAAAAAAAAAATGCTTGCTGATTGATTAACAAGTCACTTAGGACTTAGGAAGCAGAGGAATTCATACCTATATACAACATTATCATCTGAGATGGCCACAAAACTGGTATACAAAACTGCTCAGTGACTTGGAACCCAGTATGTTTCACTATCCACCAAACCTTGAGCAACTGATCCTTACCAAATGCTTCAACAGACCATGCTATTTACCCCTCTCACAAGTAACATATGAGGTAATAGATGTGGTGATGGGAGGAGATGGGACTGGGAAGAAAAGTGTTTTTACCTTTAGACCAGGCATTGGCCAAATCCAGCCTGCTACTTGTTTTTGTATAGCTTGCAAACTAAGAATGGCTTTTATGTTTTTCATTAGTTAAAATTAAAAGAAGAATGTTTCATGACATATGAAAATGATAGAAAATTCAATTCAGTGTCCATAAATAAAGTTTCATTGGAACACAATCCTGCTCATTAGTCTACAAATTGTCTATGGCTGTTTTCCACTACAATGCTGTAGTTGACAGAGACCACATGACCCACAAAGCCTAAAACACTTACTATTCTGGTCCTTTATAGAAAGAATTCACCGACCCCTGCTCTAGACTGTAAGCATCCAAAGGACAGAGACCATGCTCCTGTTGTCAACGTTTTGTTATTTTTGCTGCCCAGTGTCTGCCACCATGATTCCATTCAGGAAAAGCTTGTCCCTCCCTCTATGTTCAGTTCTTTAAGTGGAGCCTGCCCCTGTAAGGCCAGTGGATGTACCAGTTCTCCTGGGCTTGGCAATGGGGGCACGGACACTTGACTCAGTCATTCCAGAGCAAATCCTAGGACCTTTGAGAATTCGCTCATGTTTTCCCAGGAGATGAAGCTGAGCAGGTAGAATGGGAACTGCTGCCATCTTGCTGCCCTGAGTGAGAGCTCATTGAAGAACTGAAGTTACACAGAGCAAAAAAAGCCACAAGAGAGAGGAGCCAGCTGCTGACTACACTGTTTGAGCCTGGATCATACAGAATCTGAGGCCAAATCCACTCTTGAACTTTTCATTTCATATTCTCCAGCCTAAACTCAGAACCATGTTTGCTTAAATTTGTCTGAATTATATTTCCTATCATGTGCAATTGAAAGAAAAAAAGTGAAGTCCTAACCGATGCAGTCCCCTTGTCACTGCATTTCTGGCTACACCCAGCCCCACAGCATGAACACAGGAGGATACTATAAATGCCCACAAATTAGAATGACAGCCTGGAGAACTTCGAGCCAGGAAGAGAAACCCTGCAGTACTTGAAAACCTCTAAAAGGCAAGATGAGTAAAAAAACACAATATCAATTATCATTGAGAATCAACTACCAATGATTGTCAACACTTGTCTCACACTATATTTTTGCAATCTTGTGTCTTACGACAACTTGCTAAAATCCCCTGTAATGAACAGAAACTGATGTTCAAAGAGGTTATTTGTCAGATGACATACAGGCAGGAAGAGATTTGACACAAAGTCTGTCTAACTTCAAAGCCCATGCTAATGAATCTTTGACTATTAGAGATCCTCTACCCCAAAATAGGTCCACTGAGATAATGCAACCTGCCAAGGTCATGGGAGATAACTCTGGAGTCAAAATTGGATTCATGCTCTAGTTGTTCCTCTCTATGTAATCTTCGGCAACTGACCCTTCTGAATCTCAATTTCCTTACCTATAAGAAATGGAGTTGGGATGGGCACGGTGGCTCATACCTATAATCCCCGCACTTTGGGAGGCTGAGGCAGGTCGATCACCAGAGGTCAGGAGTTTGAGAGCAGCCCGGCCAACATGGTTAAATCACATCGCTACTAAAAATACAAAAAAAATTAGCCAGGTGTAGCAGCAGGGGCCTATAATCTTAGCTACTCTGGAGGCTGAGGCATGAGAATCACTTGAACTCGGGAGGCAGAGGTTGCAGTGAGCTGAGATCATGCCATTACAATCCAGCCTGGGCAACAAGAGCAAAAATCCATCAGAAGAAAGGAAGAAAGGGAGAAAGGAGGGAAAGAGGGAAGGAGGGAAGGAGGGAAGGAGGGACGGAGGGACAGAGAGACGGAGGGAGGGAGGGAAGGGAAGGAGGGAGGGAGGGAAGGGAAGGAGGGAGGGAGGGAGGGAGGGAGGGAGGGAGGGAGGGAAGGGAGGGAGGGAAGGAAGGAAGGAAGGGAGGGAGGAAGGGAGGAAGGGAGGGAGGGAGGGAGGGAGGGAAAAAGAAGAGAAAAAGAGAGAGAAAGAGAGAGGCTCTATATCTGCCTATATCAAAAAATTTCCTTGAGGATTAAATGACTAAAAAATATCAAGTTCCTAGTACAGTAATTAACGCAACCCAGGACTCGATATGTGCTAGTCTTTTGCTCCATGCCTTGGTTGGATACGTGTGACTCTTTATTCTCAGAAGTCTCCACTCAACCCAAGCTCTTCACAACCACAATTCTGCAAAATTCCTTGCAAAGGCAAAGGCACACACTCAGCTGCTTTTGTGGGACCTGAAACAGGGATTAGACACTACAAGTCAGTCCTTCATGGGCTCCTATTAATGAATTGAGCTTTTAACCAGCCTGATGCAGCCAGGCCTGGAGTTCCCAAGCTGAAGCCCATTAGCATACATAGCCCCATTTACTGATAAATGCATGCAATTCATCTCCAGCGTATCACTGTTTTATGGCTGCTTGCTGACTTGGGGCTCAAGTGACGAAGTTTAATGCAGTTGTGGTTTTTCATAATTGGAGCTTTAGCTCTCAAGAAACAACAACAAAAAAAAAAACGGTGTTTAATTAAAAATCACTCATGGTTCTTAGCTTGCTGGGCTGTAAAAATAAAATTTAAAACAATCACTCATGGGTTTACAATCCTTTGGTTCATTAAAGGGGGGTAAAAGAGTTTCAGGAAAGGAAATCTAATAGATCCACCTGGGTAAAGAAAAATCAAGGCAGCTCTTACCTTGTTAAATGAAGAAAACAAAAACTAGTCATGTGTCTTTTCTGAAGACTAGGCTGTCCTGTTATCTTTCTCAGATATTGTAACCATGTCTAATGGACCAGGCACGCAGAGCTAAGGGTCCATTCACTTGGCAGAGGCCAGTGGAAGAATCAGATTCTGGTATCTGACATCTGTGGGTTGAGTTCCAGCCCTGCAACTGACTCATATGTGACCTTGGTCAAGTTACTTAATTTATGTAAGTTTCAGTCTTCTCTCTTGTAAAGCAGAGATAATAATAGTACCTGATTCACAGATGTGATCAGGTACTTGGTTGGAAGCAACAGCATTCAGGTAAAAAAAGAAACTTACTAGAATCCACAGAAGCACAGATGTACATGCGTGGAAAGCCAGCAGGAGCCACGAGTGCCTCGAAGGCTGGGCATTCAGAATATTTGTCCAGACGCTGCTGCCGGCAGCACAGATGGACTCTACCGCTCCATGCCTCTGCCCTTTGTATCTTGGCTCCTGCTCAAAGAATCCAACACAGGTGTCTGGGAGGCTAACCTGTCTGCTAGAAGTAGGGAGAGGAAAAGCAGGGCACCCTGCAGGTAGGGCACCATCTAGATTTCTCCTCACAAGGGAGATGCACATGAAGATGCACACTAAGGCAACTGTCCCCACAATGAGAAACATCTATGACAACAGGATTGTGGTGAAGGATAAATGAGATAATGCACAGAAAGCCCTTGGCAACTTACTAGAATGCAGCAGATGGCCAATAAATGACAGCTATTATTATTGCTATAATTAGCATTACTTTTAACAACTACCATTCTGGCCACCAGGGATGATACAGGCAGATGATAAAAATAGACTCGTTTTAGCTGAATTCATTATGAGGGGTCATGGGAGAAGGTAGAACTATAGACACTCAACATATAGCCCCGATGTCTCTGAAGAATGGCACCCAAGAATATCAAGGCCACTCATGAACGACTGTTAATACCAGTGTCAGCCTGGGTACTGGGGCAGAGGAGGGGGATCCCCCGCTCTAGAGCAAAACGGGTGCTCTTATGCCAGGTCCTCCCTCTCATTTGCCAGATTCCACTGCGCTACGAGCAGGCTTCTCAGCTCTGCACGTGAGGGTTCTTCTGTTTTAATGACTTGCCTCAAGTCCCATGTGTAGGAAAGATAGATTCTAGCCTCCCGAGGCTAATGTGCAGGCTCAAACCTTGTAATTTAAAAAGGACACAGGTACGCCTGCGCATTGTTTGCATCAAAAATATAGCTGAAGTCTAAATATTAGCTCAGTGTAACTATGCAGAAAATGAAGCCTGACATGTCAATTAATTCTTTGCATCTCTCTGCTGTGTACAAGGGGGATTTTGTTTTACAGAGTAGAAAGCTCACCATAGGTTCAAGTTATATTAGTCAATGGCTTCAAGCTAAAATTAAAAGTGAAATATAGTACCTTGGAAAACTGTAGTCCTGAAGTCAGTGATACCACAGAGGAAGAGAATGGTTCTCTCTGTCGCTCTCTCTTTTTTTTGAGACAGGGTCTCACTCTGTCGCCCAGGCTAGAGTGCAGTGGCACAATCTTGGCTCACCGGAACCCTCTGCCTCCTCGGTTCAAGCGATTCTCCTGGCAGCTGAATGGCTCTCTTTAAAGTGTGTGCTGTGAGCTGCCTCTTGCAGTCCTACACTGTCTTTGTGTTTCATGGTCCTTCTTCATAGCCCAAGTATAGGAATGTGTGTAAATGATGATCCTGAGCTCTTGGAAGGCTCAGAAGGGCCTTCAGTCTTCCCCCAACCCCAGAAAATACATCATATTTAGTATTGGGTAAGATTTAATGAAATTAATAAGAATATAGTATCAAGTTAAAGGTTACTATAACATAGAAGATATAATTATTTAGAGATAGCCTATTCCACACTCCCCATTATGCTGAATATTTGATCTGTCCTAATATATTCAAGTTGTAATCCAAGTTGTAATAGTAATAATGCTAAGTTATGGGAATTTATATAAATTTATTTAAAGCTGGGCACAGTGGTGCATGCCTGTAAGCACAGCTACTCAAGAGGCTAAGGCAGGAGGATCATTTGAGCCCAAGAGTTTGAGCTCACCCTGAGCAACATAGCAAGACCTTGTCTCTTTAAAAAACAAAAACATTTTTTTTTGAGACACGGTCTCACTCTGTTACCCAAGCTGGAGTGCAGTGGTGTGATCACAACTCACTGCAGCCTTTACCTCCCAGACTCAGGCAATCTTCCTGCCTCAGCCTCCCAAGCAGCTGGGACCACAGGTCCAGCTATGCCTGGCTAATTTTTAAATTATTTGTAGAGACAAGTCTCACTCTGTTGCCCAGGCTGATCTCAAACTTTGGGCTCAAGTGATCCTCCCACCTCAGCCTCCCAAAGTGCTGGGATTACAGGCATGAGCTATCACTCCTGGCCAAAAAAAATTTAATTTAGTTCAGAGTTAAAATACTAGATAGTCATCCCTTCAACCAAACTAACTATTCAATGTCGGCTACATGCCAGGAACTGCACTGAGTTCTGGGGATTTAATAAACAACAAAGGCAGCCAGGTACCTCAGGGAGTTTCCAGACTAAAAAAACAAGAAGACAGTCCAAAGAAACACAAAGTAGTAAAAGTTATCGTTGCTATTAGAGGCGAGCTACAGTGACTTCTCTAAGTAGGTACAACAAACAGGCTGGGGACTGAAGGATGAGAGTGGTATCTAGGTGAAGAGTGGACGGGGTTAGGTGGGGAAAAGGATATTTTATCAAGCAGCGATCCAACTTTCATTACCCTTCCTTCTTCCTAGGAAATTCAAAGGTCTCTGAACATCATCATCAGTGATAGTCTGGTAAGTATATACATTCCTAGACTCATTCCTGGTGTGTCAACAACCTTCAGGGCAAAAATTCTCAAATAGAAACGGTATTGTTTAAGTCTCTATAGACAAGACAATGAAGATTATATAAATGAGGTTAAGGTCTGGTTCATCCCTCCCCTCAATGGGAGGGATGCCCAATCAGCAACACAAAACAATCCATAAATTGTTAAGAAAAAATATCTAGGCTGTTTAAGGCAACAAAAGAAGTCATATTCTTTTATTTGTTAAATACTTGTTTAGCAACTAGGAACTCAGCATTGTGTGGGGAACAAAAATGGCTAAGATCCATGATAAATCAAGAAAGTTTTCAATGGGTCTTAATGGGCAGTAGAAATTGGATTGGTAAGAAAGTGAAGAAATCTAGCCCAGGGAGATGTAATGAAGGCAATAAAATCAGAGAAAGGGGAAAGACATCTTTAAGGACAACAAGGAATCCAGTTTAGTTGTAGCTGAAGAGTTGATGAAGTTGGCCAACTTCTATCCACCTGTACCCATGGACGACAATGACTGCTCGCCACATTCCTCTTCTCAGATCCCAGCAATCTTCCTCACAGTTCTCCCAACAGCCATTTCCAATAAACTGATAAATAAAGCCTATCCAACAAAATGGTGGCAACGCTGAGAGTAACAGTAGAGGAGAGAGAACTGAGCTTTGAGGGAATAGGAAGGGTTCATTTCATTTGTTGGTAAGGATGTGTGTTTAAGAGCAAGCTGGTCAAATTTAGCAAGATCTATTAACCTGGGAATGAACTTCAAAGGGTGCTTCTAGATGAATATTCACATGGCTGAGCCCTCTTTGGTAGAGAAAACCACAGACCCAGGCTACTTTCAATGGATATAAATAAGCTTTTCATTGAAGAGACTATATAATTGCAGAGAGCAGGTAGCAAATTGAGTGAGTGCAGAAGTCTGCTAATGGATGGAATAAGGGTTTTTCAAACTTTAGGGATTGATTTAACTCCTGATGGTATAAAAGAGGTGTTAAAAGCTACTACAATTAACATAATCTAAAATAGTGTGTTAGCTAATACAAATTCAAGATAGCATATATAGTGTAGGTATAAGGTAATGTCTATTTACTGGTCAGAGTTTAGGCAAGAAACAAAACCACGCTAGATATCTTGAGAAGAATGGGGTTTGACTCAGAGATTAGGTGTTTGCAAAATCAATGGAAGAGTTAGTGAATGGAATTTAAAAGGCTCCCTCTAGGCTTTCATGAGAGTCATAAGTGGTCATCACCAAATATTGCCACCTCTCCACTTTCTGAGAACACTTCCTAGCCCCTTTGTTGTTGGGTGGGATATGTGACTTTTCTTGCCTTTTAGAGTTATGCATTTTTTATGTTTATTTCCCTCTGGATGTCTAAACTACTACAGGGCTTCCTTTTCCTAGCAATAAGTTTTCCAAACCATCATCCTAATTCATGGGCATTTATAGTACCCTCCTGAGTTCATGCTATAGTGCTGGGTATTGCTGGGAACATTGATTCTTGAGACAGGGTCTCACTCTGTCATCCAGGCTGGAGTGCAGTGATGCAATCTCAGCTCACTGCAACCTCCGCCTCCCAGGTTCAAGAGATTCTCCCACCTCAACCTCCCAAGTATCTAAGACTTCAGGTGTGCATCACTACGCCTGACTAATTTTTGTATTTTTTGGTAGAGATGGGGTTTTACCATGTTAGCTAGGCTGGTCTCAAACTCCTTACCTCAAGTGATCTGCCACCTCAGCCTCCCAGAGTGCTGGGATTACAGGCGTGAGCCACCATGCCTGGCTGGGAACACTGATTTTTGAGAGTGGGTGACATGTTTTGCTTTTAGGTCACAGTATTTAAATTGCCAGCACAGTCTTTATAGGCCTCTGCATTCCTCTAACATGATAGACCAAGTTGATGGCTGCTCCATGAGTCTAGATCCTGGAGTGAGGAGATACAGCCCTGGGCAATCCACAGCAGACACACAGCACAAATGAGAAATAAGCCACCCAAAATTATGAGCTTGTTTGTTACCATAGCAGAACTTTGCCTATGCTGACTGAAACAGGGTCTGACCTCCAGATTATAAACTACCATAGCCACCATCCAGAGGACAGAAGCAGTCACTGTCACTGGAAGGCAAGGCCATTGCTGCTTCTGTGGCTACCACCACTGCTGAAGCCACAGCTCCTGCACACCATGAAGCTAAAGTGCACACAGTGAACCTGGAGTCCAACTGCTGCCAGTGCTCACACGTATGAGCAGCACAAATTTTCAGAAAGAAACAATGGCCTTTGCCCTCCTTCTACTTTCAAAATCTCAATGGCATCTCCCAGCCAGAATCCAAATTGCATCCAGAATCCTAGTGCCCAAAGGGTCAGAGGAATGTGGTTTTTAGCCTTCTGGTCCCTGTGATGGAGGAGTCTGGGGACACAGACAGTGATGGAAACAGATGTTGAGTGTCAACAAACAGAATCTAGCACAAGTCCTCAAAGTATGCTCCAGGCCCCTCTGCATCAGGGTCACTGGGGTGCCTGCCACCAGATGCCAACCATACAGAGTCAGACTTGCAGCAGCCTGGGGATCTGCATTTTCACAACGATCTAGTCTATGGCAGAAGGGATTTGCCCTTAAGAGAGAGAAAAAAAGATCCAAAGTACTTAATAAAATGGCTCCTACATAAAAACTGCTTTACCATGTTAATGTCCCCTGTAAGTTTTGTGTTTCTTGCATAGTTTTAAGTCCTATTAAAGTTGTAGATTAATGGTAAGAAAACAAGATCCAACTCTTTTATTTTAAAAATAAGGAAAATGAAGCATGGAAATGTTAAGAATTTTGCTTAACATTAAATTTTTTCATAAGACACTGGTCTAGACAAAAAAAAAATGATTGAAAGCCAAATAAATTAGATCTGGCCTCAGAAGACATGTCTATTCACCAGCCACCTGAGTATTACCCACAGAGAAAACTTTTAATTTAGCAGCTGCAAATGGGCAGGTCTCAAGCCACAGATGTATTTTGCTATTCTACACAGTATTCTTTTACAATTTGAGCTAAGACAGGCTTGGCGGCTCATGTCCATAATCGGGCACTTTGGGAGATTGAGGCAGGAGGATCGCTTGAGCCCAGGAGTTAGAGGCCAGCCTGGGCAACAAAGCAAGATTCTATCTCTACAAAAATAAATTAATTAATTAACCGGGCATGGTGATGCACAACTGTCATCCCAGCTACTCAGGAGGCTGGGGCAGGAGGATCTCATGAGCACAGGAGGTCAAGGTGAGTCATGATCATGCCACTACACTCCAACCTGGGTGACAGAGCAAGGCCCTATGTGAAAAAGTAAATAAATAGAATTTGAGCTAAAGGAAATTCCACATAAAAATCCATGTATTTGGTTTCCCTTGAAAAATTAGATGGTCCCACATTCCCAAGTGACTACTGACTCCTCTAAGAAGTAGCTATGAATCATCATCTCCTCACCCCTCATCCTGACCCCGATCAACCCCCAAGACCCCCTTCCAACTGTGTCCTCTCCAGTTTGCTACCATGCCCACTTATCTTCCTATAAAAGGTAGAAATAAACAGCTAACTGACTACAACCCAAACACCAGGAAGAAGGGCGTCATTTCATTTTACCAAGGGTGGGATAAGATGTTGCCAAGCATTTATTGAAAGCATTTGGCTTGATGACACCACCCCCTACCTCACTCCATCCCTATATTTTTTATTTAGAGAACCATTTGCTAGTGGATCTTTAAAGAACCCAACAGTGTCTTCTGGAAACTCAGGGTGAGGGACAATGATACTTACCATCATGCTTGAAATAGTCTTTCTTGCTGTAAAGACAGATTCTTATAACTTTATGCTGATCAAAAGTCATAGAACAAAGATAGACCAGTGAGGCAGTGTAAGTTCTTACACCTTCCCATTTCATTCATCCTTATGACTTGCCTGCCCCTGGGGACAACTTACCACTCTGGCCTTAAGATGCTTTGTAGAAAAGACCTGGAACCAACCCAAATGCCCATTGATGATA
The DNA here is from genome assembly GCA_031835075.1 of Saguinus oedipus. Classification (NCBI taxonomy): domain Eukaryota; kingdom Metazoa; phylum Chordata; class Mammalia; order Primates; family Cebidae; genus Saguinus; species Saguinus oedipus. The sequence continues at coordinate 24,210,816 of CM063170.1, forward strand.
GACTGGACTGGAAAAATGTGGCACATATACACCATGGAATATTATGCAGCCATCAAAAATGATGAGTTCGTGTCCTTTGTAAGGACATGGATGAATCTGGAGAACATCATTCTCAGCAAACTGACACAAGAACAGAAAATGAAATACCGCATATTCTCACTCATAGGTGGGTGATGAACAATGAGAACACATGGACACAGGGAGGGGAGTACTACACACTGGGGTCTATTGGGAGGAATAGGGGAGGGACAGCATGTGGGGGGGGAGCAGGGGAGAGATAGCATGGGGAGAAATGCCAAATGCGGGTGAAGGGGCGGAAGGCAGCAAAACACACTGCCATGTGTGTATCTATGCAACTATCTTGCATGTTCTGCACATGTACCCCAAAACCTAAAATGCAATAAAAAATAAATAAAAATTTTAAAAAACTGTATATATCAGAAGTAGAAATTAAAGTAGGAAAAATAAGATCCAGTAGGACAGTTACTACTCAACATACCTACCCTATTTTCCTATCTGCTTTATTAGAAGTGAACCACAGATTTGGTTCTGCACTTTTTAGTAGCTAATTTGAAAAAAGAAATAGAAAACTACAAAAAATTCTATGTAAATCTCATAAAAGCAGAGAAAAGAATGATGAGTTTCTGGGGTTAAGGAGTGGGAAAAATGGGAAGATACTGGTCAAAAGGTACAAAGTTTCAGTAATGCAAGAATAAATTTTGAAGATCTAATTTACCGCATGGTTATTATAGATATTGATCTTGGTATACTTGAAATGTGTAACAGAATCTATCTTAAATATTCTAATCACCAAAAAATGGTAATTATGAGGTGATGGATATGCTAATTAGCTTGATTGTGGGAATCACTTCACAGTGTATAGGTATATCAAAACATGCTGTGTATCCTAAATATATACAATTTTTTTTGCCAATTATACTTTAATAAAGCTTGATGGGAGGAAACAACAACAACAACAACAAAAAAGATGCTTTGTAGATAAGATTTCTGCCCCATGGACCTGTTTGCAGCCTGCAATCGATCTCCAGTTGAGGTGAGCCCCCACCTGGTCACCTGCAGAACAGCATCCAGCTAGTTTTCTATTCTGGCACGCAGGGCAGTTAGAGCCAGCGCTCCTCTAAACAGGACACCACTGCGCTGTGTGTGTGAGGTAATTAGTTTGGCTCTAAAATTAGCAGTTAAATAAATGTTAATGAACAGCTGTTCCCAATAAACAGGATAAATTGAAATTAATAATTGCCGCATTCATTTAACAAATGAATTACCCACTTTTTAAATACACCAACATTACACATGTGTGATCTCCTGCCAAGAGGGGCAGGCCTAGGAAAACGCACTTCATGGCAAAGCAGGGTAACCCGGGAGCCAAGCAGGGCAGATACTGTGCCGCCCGCTCTAAAGATACCAACAAATCGTGTGACTTATTTTTACTCCTGTAAAGGGTTGAAATAAATAGCAGGGTAACTACAATCCAAACACCAGGAAGAAGGAAATCATTTCATTTTACCAATGGTGGGGTAAGATTGCATCCAGGGAGCCAGGTACAATCTTGTAATCCCAGCACTTTGGGAGGCCAAGGCAGGCAGATCACCTGAGGTCAGGAGGTCAAGACCATCCTGACCAACATGGAGAAACCCCATCTCTACTAAAAATACAAAATTAACTGAGCATGGTGTCACATGCCTGTAATCTCAGCTACTTGGGAGGCTGAGGCAGGAGAATCGCTTCAACCTGGGAGGCAGAGGTTGCCATGAGCCGAGATTGTGCCAATGCACTCAAGCCTGGGCAACAAGAGCAAAATTCCATCTCAAAAAAAAAAAAAAACAATGGGCCGGGCATGGTGGCTCAAGCCTGTAATCCCAGCACTTTGGGAGGCCAAGGCAGGTGGATCATGAGGTCAAGAGATCAAGACCATCCTGGTCAACATGGTGAAACCCCGTCTCTACTAAAAATACAAAAAAATTCGCTGGGCACGGTGGCACATGCCTGTAATCCCAGCTACTCAGGAGGCCGAGGCAGGAGAATTGCCTGAACCCAGGAGGCGGAGGTTGTGGTGAGCTGAGATTGCACCATTGCACTCCAGCCTGGGTAACAAGAGCGAAACTCCATCTCAGAAAAAAAAAAAAAAGATTGCATTCATGGTTTCTTCACGGTATTTGGCTTGATGACACCACCTCCCCACCTCACTCCAGCCCTCTATTTTTTATTTAGGGAAATATTTGCCTGTGGACCTTCAAAGAACTCAACTGTGTAGTATCCCAGGAGTGGAAAATTGCTAGCAACACTGAATTCTAGGACAGTGAGAAGGGCAAGAGCTTGAGAGGGACAATCTAGGCTCTAGTCCTGACTCTGACTATACCAATTACCTCAGTTTCCTGATCTGAACTATGGGAACTGTCAAGTAGGTAGCACAATGTTTAGCATTTAATATTTCTTTATTATAATACATATTATTACTTTTCCTCTACACTGTAAATGACAACCAGTTTATGTCTAAGACATAAACTTACAAGTAAACTAAACCTTGATTTGCCAGAGCCCCACGCATGGATCATGCCAGGCTTTGTCTGGGCAGGAGCACCAACGTGAACGAGACAAGAGCTCGGCCTAGAGGAGCCCATGCTCTCATTTCCCGGTGCAGCGGGCACACTACATGGACAAAACAAGCAAGAACGTTTAGGCACATTCTGTGAAGAGACTAAAAGGGGACAACAGAAGAGTGGCTGGGTGAGCTTAGCTGCAATAACAGGAACATTTGAGGGAACACCACTCTGAGGGAAGAGTTAAGCCAACACGTGCTTGTGACTGGAAGCCTGCCATGACATCTCCAGGAAGAGCATTCTGGAGAAAGAGCAAATGCAAAGTCTCTAAACGAGTACCAGCGTATTCCAGCAAGAGGGTGCGTGTCATCAGAACTTAGGGTCATAGCCGGGCATGGTGGCTCATGCCTGTAATCCCAGTACTTTGGAAGGACAAGCCAGGTGCATCACCTGAGGTCAGAAGTTCAAGACCAGCCTGGTCAACATGGTGAAACCCTGTCTCTACTAAAAATACAAAAATTAGCCAGGCGTGGTACTGGGTGTCTGTAATCCTAGCTACTCGGGAGGCTGAGGCAGGAGGATCACTTAAACCTGAGAGGTGGAGGTTGTAGTGAGCCAAGATCATGTCATTGCACACCAGCCAGGGCAACAAGAGTGAAACTCTGTCTCAAAAAAAAAAAAAAAAAAAAAACTTAGGGACATTAGTTTTTGAAGATCACTCTGGCTGTCAAGTAAAGTAGAACTAAAGCGAAAGGAGGGAGCTGAGTTAGGAGGCTCTTGCAGATGGTGACTTCTCCATAAATTGTCCCAACCTACCTTTTTCATGCAAGAGGACCTCCCACCCAGGAATTCCCATCACACAAAGCATTCATTACAACATGCGAGGTCACTGTTGGTAGAGGCATTACATCAAGTACAGGGCGAGTCATGCACACTCTCACCAGCTAGGAGTTAGACCTGGGAGGCAATCACTAGGCCATACTAAGATCTTCTTCACTCACTTCGTTGGTTCCTTTGTCCACCTCCCTACTCTCAGCATACACATAGCTAGTTATTAGCATGCTTTGCATGTGGAGAGACTCAATAATGGCTTGTGTTTCTCACACTGAAATACCATAGGCAGATACAGTATTTCAGATTGGTAAACAGACCTTAGTTAGCCAGGTCTAAGTCCCAACCCTACCGTTTTCTGCCTGTGTAACCTGGACAATTTACTTAACCTCCCTCATGTGTCAGTTTCTCTTTCTCTGGAAATGAAAAAAAATAGCACATAGCTATTGAGGAGCTCAACAATTGCAATGGAAAGAGCAGAGCATGGAAGGGTGTGGGCCATGTAAGCCCTCAGTAAATGTCAGTGCTTAGTCACAGACCCACAGCTCAAAGTTCTCTATGACGGACACAAATCCTGTTCCAATGATGATCAAGCTGTGGCTGTAAAATAGACCATTACCTTAAATTAGAAGCAAAGTTAATGGTAAAGTTAATTCGTAGACAGGATGTTTGAAGTTTTACATTAAAAACAAAGTTATAGGTCTGGTGGCAAACTCTTATGTCTCAACAGGCATTTCTTTGAAATCAATATAAGGTGTTCAGAACTTCATGGTAATATAACATTAAGTACAGGCAGAGTTAGTAAGATGAGTTGTCATACGCTGATGGAAAGAAAGGATATAAAACGCTATAGCCAGTTGAGAGGCTTTTTTTTTTGAGGAGGAGTCTCACTCTGTCACCCAGGCTGGAGTGCAATGGTACATTCTCAACTCACTGCAACCTCTGCCTCATGGGTTAAAGCTGCTCTCCTGTCTCGGCCCCTCAAGTAGCTGGACTACAGGTGTATCCCACCACACCTGACTAATTTCTATATTTTTAGTAGAGATGGGATTTCACCATTTTGGTCAGGCTGGTCTCGAACTCCTGACCTCAGGTGATCCACCCACCTCAGCCTTCCAAAGTGCTGGGATTACAGGCATGAGCCACCTCACCTATCTGAGAGGCATTTTTAATACATCTTAAATGTGCATTGAAGGGCAGATCCAAGATGGCCAAATAGGAACAGCTCTGGAGTGCAGTTCCCAGTGAGAACATTGCAGAGGATGAGTGATCACCACGTTTCCAAATGAGTTTTTACTGCCCACAGACCAGGAGATTCCCAGGATGAAAAGCGCCACAAGTTTCCACCACAGCTGTTTCAGGCAGCACAGCAGGTCTCTGCACAAAAACTCACACAAATCTGGGCAACCATTTCAACCTGCACCTGGAACACCTGGGAGACAGGGCCATCCATTTAACTGAAAAAAAGGGGGCTAAAACAGGGAGCCAGGTCATCTGGCTTGGCAGGTCCCACCCCTACAAAGACCAGCAATCTGAAACGCTCTGCATTGAGCATTTCACAGCAAACACAGCTGGACCCGGGATGGTCCAGCTCTGCAGGGGGCAGGGCATCGCCATTACCAAGGCAGTCCACCTCTACTGAGGCAGTCTGCCATTACCGAGGCAGTCCTCCATTACCGAGGCAGTCCACCATTACTGAGGCGGACCACCATTACTGAGGCAGACCACCATTACTGAGAGAGTTCTAACTGTACCTCTATAAACAAAATGGCAAGGAAGTTCACACAGCAGCTGGGAAGAGCCCCCAGCAACTCAGCAACACCTCTGCTGGCAGACTGTGACTAGGCTACCTCCTTGCTAGGCAGGGCATCTCTGAGAAAAGGCAGCAGCATGTAAGGAACTTAAAAATAAAATCCCACCTTCCCAGGACAGAGCACCTGGGAAAAAAAGGCAGTTATGAGTTCTACTATAGCAGACTTAAACCTACATGCCCAGCAGCTCTGAAAGGTACAACGGAGCTCACAGATCAGCACTTCAGCTCCTATAAGGGACAGACTGTCTCCTCAAGCAGCTCCCTGACCCCTGTATATCCAGACACACGTCATAAAGGAGAGCTCAGGCTGACATCTGGCAGGTATCTTTCTGGGACAAAAATAACAGAAGAAAAAACTGGCAGCAACCCTTACTGTTCTGCAGATGCTGCAGGTGATCCCCAGGCAAGCAAGGTCGGGAGTGGACCTCCAGCTGTCCTACAGCAGAGGGGCCTGAATGTTAGAAGGAAAACTAAAAAACAGAAAGAAATAACTTCATCAGCAACACAAAGGACATCCACTCAGAGACCCCCATCCAAAAGTCACCAACTACAAGGACCACAGGTAGATAAATCCACAAAGATGGGAAGAAACCAGCTCGAAAAGGATAAAAACACCCAAAACCAGATGCCTCTCCTCCTCCAAGGGATCACAACTCCTCACCAGCAAGAGAACAAAGCTGGATGGAGAATGAGTCTGATGAATTGACAGAAACAGGCTTCAGAAGGTGAGTAACAACAAACTTCTCTGAGCTAAAAGAACATGTTCTAACCCAATGCAGAGAAACTAAGAACCTTGAAAATAGTTTGATGAAATGCTAACGAGAATAAACAGCTTAGAGAAGAATATAAATGAATTGATGGAGCTGAAAAGCACAACACAAGAACTTCACAAAGCATACACAAGTTTCAGTAGCCAAATCAACCAAGCAGAAGAAAGGATATCAGAGATTGAAGATCAACTCAATGAAATAAAACAAGAAGGCAAGGTTAGAGAAAAAAGAGTAAAAAGAAATGAACAAAGCCTACAAGAAATAAGGGATTATATGAAAAAACCTAATCTACATTTGATAGGTGTACCTGAATGTGACAGAGAGAATGAATCCAACCTGGAAAACACTCCTCAGGATATTATCCAGGAGAACTTCCACAGCCTAGCAAGGCAGGCCAATATTTAAGTCCAGGAAATACAGAGAACACCACCAAGATATTCCTCAAGAAGAGCAATCCCAAGGCACATAATCATCAGATTCACCAGGATTGAAATGAAGGAGAAAATGCTAAAGGCAGCCAGAGAGAAAGGTCGGGTTACTCACAAAGGGAAGCCCATCAGACTCACAGCAGATCTCTCAGCAGAAACCCTACAAGCAAGAAGACATTGGGGGCCAATATTCAACATCCTTAAAGAAAAGAAACTTCAACCTAGAATTGCATATACAGCCAAACTAAGCTTCATAAGTGAAGGAGAAATAAAATTCTTTATGAACAAGCAGTTGCTGAGAGATTTCATCACCACCATTCCTGCCTTACAAGAGCTGCTGAAAGAAGCACTAAACATAGAAAGGAACAACTACAATGAGCCACTTCAAAAATGTACCAAATGATAAAAAGCATCAACACAATGAAGAAACTGTGTCAACTAATGGGCAAAACAACCAGCTAGCATCTAAATGACAGGATCAAATTCACACATAGCAATATTAATCTTAAATGTAAATGGGCTAAATGTCCCAATCAAAAGACACAGACTGACAAATAGGATAAAAATTCAAAACCCACAGGTGTGCTGTATCCAAGAAACCCATCTCACATGCAAAGACACATATAGGCTCAAAATAAAGGGATGGAAGAAGATTTACCAAGCAAATGGAGAGCAAAAGCAGCAGGGGTTGCAATCCTAGTCTCTAATAAAAGAGACTTTAAACCAACAAAGATCAAAGGAGACAAAGAAGGGCATTACATAATGGTAAAGGGATCAATGCAACAAGAAGAGCTAACGATCCTAAATATATTTGCACCCAATACAGGAGCACCCAGATACATAAAGCAAGTTCCTAACAAACTACAAAGAGACTTAGACTTCCACACAATAATAGTGGGAGACTTTAACACTCCACTGTCAACATTAAAAATTAACAAGAATATCTAGGACTTGAAATCAGATCTGGACCAAGCAAACCTAACAGACATATGCAGAACTTCTCACCCCAATGCACAGAATATACATTCTTCTCAGCACCACATCACACCTACTCTAAAACTGACCACATAATTGGAAGTAAATCACTCCCCAGCAAATGCAAAACAATGGAAATCATAACAAACAGTCTCTCAGACCACACTGTAATCAAATTAGAACTCAGGATTAAGAAACTACCTCAGAACCACACAACTTCATGGAAACTGAACAACTGGCTCTTGAATGTTGACTGGATAAACAATGAAATGAAGGCAGAAATAAAGATGTTCTTTGAAACCAATGAGAATGAAGATGCAACGTACCGGAATCTCTAGGACACATTTAAAGCAGTATCTAGAGGAAAATTTATAGCAATAAATACTCACATGAGAAGCAAGGAAAGACCTAAAATTGACACCCTATCATCAAAATTGAAAGAGCTAGGGGAGCAAGATCAAAAAAACTCAAAACCTAGCAGAAGACAATAAATAACTAAGATCAGATCAGAACTGAAGGAGATAGAGACAGAAAAAAACCCTTCAAAATATCAATAAACCCAGGAGGTGGTTTTTTGAAAAAATCAACAAAATAGACAGACCACTAGCCAGATTAATAAAAAAGAAAAGAGAGAAAAATCAACCAGAAGCAATAAAAAAAGATAAAGGAGATATCACCACAGATTGCACAGAAATACAAACTACCATCAGAGATTACTATAAACAACTCTATAAACATAAACCCGTAAACCTGGAAGAAATGGGTAAATTCCTGGACACTTGCACCCTCCCAAGGCTAAACCAGGAAGAAGTTGAAACCCTGAACAGACCAATAACAGGGCTGAAGTTGAGGCAGCAATTAATAGCCTACCAACCAAAGAAAGCCCAGGTCCAGATGGGTTCACAGCCAAATTCTACCATACAAAGAGGAGCTGGAACCACTCCTGAAACTATTCCAAACAATACAAAAAGAGGGAATCCTTCCCAAACCATTTTATGAAACCAACATCATCCTGATACAAAAACCCAGCAGAGACTCAACAAAAAATGAAAACTTCAGGCCAATATCCATGATGAACACAGACACAAAAATCTTCAATAAAATGCTGGCAAACTGATTGCAACAGCACATCAAAAAGCTTATCCATCACCATCAAGTAGGCTTCATCATGGGCATGCAAGGCTGGTTCAACATACACAAGCCTATAAACATAATCCACTACACAAACAGAACCAAAGACAAAAACCACATGATTATCTAAACAGATACAGAGAAGGCCTTCGACAAAATTCAGCAGCCCTTCATGCTAACAACTCTCAATAAACTAGGTATCTATGGAATGTATCTTAAAATAATAAAAGCTATTTATGACAAACCGACAGCCAATATCATACTGAATGGGCAAAAACTGGAAGCATTCCCTTTGAAATCTGGCACTAGACAAGGATGCCCTCTCTCAACACTCCTATTCAATATAGTATTGGAAATTCTAGCCAGAGCAATCAGGTAAGAAAAAGAATTAAAGGGTATTCAATTAGGAATGGAGGAAGCAAATTGTCTCTATTTGCAGATGACATGATTGTATATTTAGAAGACCCCATCATCTCAGCCCAAAATCTCCTGAAACTGATAAGCAACTTCAGCAAAGTCTCAGGATACAAAATCAATGTGCAGAAATCACAAGCACCAATAACAGACTTAAAGAGAGCCAAATCAAGAACAAACTGCCATTCACAATTGCTGCAAAGAGAATAAAATACCTAGGAATACAACTAACAAAGGATGTAAAGAACCTCTTCAAGGAGAACTACAAACCACTGCTCCACGAAATAAGAGAGGACACAGACAGAGAAACATTCCATGCTCATGGTTAGGAAGAATCAATATCGTGAAAATGGCCATACTGCCCAAAGTAATTTATAGATTCAGTGCTATCCCCATCAAGCTACCAATGACCCTCTTCACAAAACTGGAAAAGACCACCTTAAACTTCATATGGAACCAAAAGAGAGCCCACATAGCCAAGACAATTCTAAGCAAAAAGAACAAAGCTGGAGGAATCATGCTACCTGACTTCAAACTATACTACAAGTCTACAGTAATCAAAACAGCATGGTATTGGTATCAAAACAGAGATATAGACCAATGGAACAGAACAGAGGCCTCGGAGGCAATGCCGCACATCTACAACCATCTGATCTTTCACAAACTTGACAAAAACAAGCAATGGGGAAAGGATTCCCTGTTTAATAAATGGTATTGGAAAAACCAGCTAGCCATGTGCAGAGAGCAAAAACTGGACCCCTTCCTGACACCTTACACTAAAATTAACTCCAGATGGATTAAAGACTTAAACATAAGACCTAACACCATAAAAACTCTAGAAGAAAACCTAGGCTATTCAGGACATAGGTATAGGCACGGACTTCATGACTAAAACACCAGAAGCATTGGCAACAAAAGCCAAAATAGACACATGGGATCTAATTAAACTCCACAGCTTCTGCACAGCAAAAGAAACAATCATTAGAGTGAACCAGCAACCAACAGAATGGGAAAAAATTTTGCAATCTACTCTTCCGACAAAGGACTTATATCCAGAATCTACAAAGAACTACAACAGGTTTACAAGAAAAAAACAAACAAGTCCATTCAAAAGTGGGCAAAAGACATGAACAGACACTTTTCAAAAGAAGACATATATGAGGCCAACAAACATGAAAAAATGCTCATCATCTCTGGTCATTAGAGAAAAGCAAATCAAAATCACATTGAGATACCATCTCACACCAGTTAGATGGCGAACATTAAAAAATCTAGAGACGACAGATGCTGGAGAGGATGTGGAGAAATAGGAACACTTTTACACTGTTGGTGGGAGTGTAAATTAGTTCAACCATTGTGGAAGACAGTGTGGCAATTCCTCAAGAACTAGCAATAGAAATTCCATTTGATCCAGCAATACAATTACTGGGTATATATCCAGAGGATTATAAATCGTTCTCCTATAAAGACACATGCACACAAATGTTCGCTGCAGCACTGTTTACGATAACAAAGACCTGGAACCAACCCAAATGCCCATCAATGATAAACTGGACAGGGAAAATGTGGCACATATACACCATGGAATATTATGCAGCCATAAAAAATGGTGAGTTCGTGTCCTTTGTAGGGACATGGATGAATCTGGAAACCATCATTCTCAGAAAACTGACCCAAGATCAGAAAATCAAACACTGCATGTTCTCACTCATAGGTGGGTGTTGAACAATGAGAACACAGGGACACAGGGAGGGGAGCATCACACACTGGGGTCTGTGGGGGGAACAAGGGGAGGGACAGCGGGCGGTGGGGTGCTGGGGAGGGATAACATGGCGAGAAACGCCAGATATAGGTGATGAGGAGGAAGGCAGCAAACCACATGTATGTACCTATGCAACAATCCTGTATGTTCTGCACATGTACCCCACAACCTAAACTGCAATTTTATATATATATATATATATATATATATATAATTGCAGTATATTATATATATAAAATAAAAATATATATATAAAATTAAAAAATGCATCAACTTCAATCCACCAATTTCGCTTTTTAGTATCTGTTCTGGAATATGACACCTATGTGTGCACAAGAAATAATATTTAAGTATTTTCCTTACAGTTCCATTTTCTAACAGTGAAAAGCTGGAAATAAATGATCACTTATAAGGTATTAGCTAAACAAATTATATTTTTATAATTGAAATACTATGTAACACTGAATGAAATATACAACTATGTGTATTAATAGGCCAAGATCTCTAAAACACATTGTGCTGGAAAGAACAAGCTACCAAATTATACGTGTGGTATAAAATTAATGCTATTACTTTTATACACAAATTTGCATGGCAGAGATTGCTAGTTGTCTTCCCTCTGCTATTTAATAATAGAATTACAATTTCATTTGTTGTAGCAATGAACTCTGCTGAAAGACAACAGCTCCCAGCCTCTCTTGCAGCCACATGCAATGTGTGACTGAACTCTGGTCAGTGAGATGTAATTAGAAGCGAATGCTAACAAGGCTCCCTCCCTTCTTTCTATGTCTGACCCAGGATGCAGATAGAAGGACTGGAGCTGTCACCACCATTTTGAACCAGGAGACGACCTTGAGGGTGGAGATAATGAACAAAGGATGACAAAGTGCAGGATGGCAGTAAAGGATGGCAGAATGACGCCCTGATCACTGGTAACATGGTGGAGTCACCATATCAGCCCTGGACTGCCTACTTCCAGACTTCAACCGAGGAAAAAAAAACTTCCAACTGGCTTCAGCCAGTGTTATCAGAGATTCTCCTATCATGTGCAGCTGAACGTAATCCCAAATGATACAGCAAGCAAATCGACAGTCTGCAAATATGTGCACTAAACTAACAGCAGATGTTACCTTTGGGGACAAGAGGAGAGGACCGAGTCTAGAGAGCAGTCCAAGGAAAATCGAGCTCTAGCTCCATCTTCATGTTTAATGTTTTAGGAGAATTCATTCCTGTATTCGTACAACTAAAAATTGATTTTAAAATAAAAGGGAAATATCCAATTAAATTAAAGAGATAATTGGCAAAGCAGCTGCTGAAGGGGCTCAGGGCCTCAGGGGCTCCAGCGCCGCTCCTCACTGCACCTTGTAGAAGCCACAAACAGCCGGATGGGCCATTTTAGCCACCACCTCTCCAGAGTACCCCAGTGGTCAGCTGGGTACTCCCATCAGAGATGCTTCACCTGGGGAATGACCGCCAAAACCATTCCACAAGCAATAAGCCTGGTCCCTACCTGATAAAAATGAATCTCAGCCAAGCTATGTGCAGGGCATTATACTCATCAAATCATGAGGCTCCAGAAGGCGAGGGTTATGAATCACCTTCCCATCAGAGAACTATTCTGTCTTTCATGATCAGTGTTTCTACCGTGGGAGGGAGAGGTACAGAAGTGACAGAGGTGAGTGGGATGCTCAGTAATCCCTGGTGGCACGAGGGATGTGGTACAATTCCATCTTACGGCAGCCACATGTCCAAGAAGAAAGCACACTTCACATTCTGCTGCTCGGGGGAATTACAAGTAACAGTGACATGGAAGTGAATAGAGAAGTGGTAGAAGGATGTGGAGTGCGTCACTAAAATTTTAACTCATATTCAACTCATATTCACCAACTTCAGATCAGGAAGGAGCCTTGGTTGTATCAACAATGGGACAGGAATGGGGAGGAACTTTTCCTGCTCTCAACATGTCTGTCCTCTTTGTTCCTGGATTTGGCAAAACCCCAATCCTGGATGGCCACACCTATAAAGCCACACCTTGCCAAACATCCTGCATGGGCAGACAGGCTGGTGGCATTATATATCAGCATCCCCACTCCCAAGTGCCGTTTTGCTATTTCAGAGCAATCAGGTCTTAATCTTTCCGAATTCCTCAACCCTTCCACCCTCAATCCCCATTTTAATTGAGGGCCTCACCACCACCATCCCCCCACACCCATATTCCCCAACTCAGTCAAGAAAACAGGAGCCAGACAGCAAATCCCACAGCGCCACCTCCAAATGCAAAACCCTCTCCTGCACCTACACCCTCTGCTGCCTCTGCTTTCTCATCACAAGAGAGGACCGTCCTCCCCACTGAAGTCTTGTTCCCACCCACGTCATCTGGATCCCCTGTGCTCTGCACTTCCCTACTCCACTGCCACTTATGGGGGGGGCTAAGACCCTGGCATATCCATCTTTCCTTCTCCATTGTATCATTCCCTCCAACATATGCATTTGTTCTAGTGAAGGAGGTAGGCATGGTACTGTTATAGGAGATTTGATCTTATGGGAAACATTAGGGAAGGTTTTCCAGAGGAATCAATGCCTGAACAAACATCTGCAGGGTGAGGAGTTAGTCTAAGAAGGGAAAGAATCATATTCCAGGCCCTGGGGACGTCATGTACACACAACTTGTGAAAATACAAGGTGCTTTGAAACTAATCTGTTATAGACTCCCATGTATTTAGACTTGTAAAAATAAATTGCAAAGAAGAAAAGTCTTTCAGATACTTTTCTCTCGTTTTTTGTTTTTTGTTTTTTGTTTTTTTGAGACAGAGTCTCGGTCTGTCACTCAGGCTAGAGTGCAGTGGCACAATCTTGGCTCACTGCAACCTCTGCCTCCTGGGTTCAAGTAATTCTTAGGAGGCCTCAGCCTCCTGAGTTCCTGGGACTACAGGCATCTGCTGCCACACCCAGCTAATTTTTGTATTTTTAGTAGAGATGGGGTTTCACTGGCCAGGCTGCTCTCGAACTCCAGACCTCAGGTTATCTGCACACCTTGGCCTCCCAAAGTGATAGAATTAGACGTGAGCTACCACACCTAGCCTCAGATACATTCTTAACAAGCAGGCAATCTGTACCTGTACTGTTCAATAGGGTAGCCAATAGCTTTAAAACAAAACTAAATAAAATTAAATATTTAGTTCCTCAGTTGCACTAGCCACACTTCAAATCAGGCAGTGGAAATACAGGACACTCCCATCATCACAGAAAGTAATCTAGAATAGTGCTCACCTAAACCACTGGGAGCAGGAAGGCACATATGAGATTCATGAGAAGTTGGGGGTTTGTTCCAGTTTATTTTTAAATTTATCGTTTGGGTTATTACAGAAAGATTGGTAAGCTAATATGTAAGATCTGTCATTAGTATCTCAAATTTAGCCATTTCCTTCAACAAACATATTAACAAATGATGTTTTCCTTACATATTAGTAGTCTCAAAGATACAGGCCCACAGTCCTTGGAAGATAACTATCAAAACCAACCCCTGAATATACAAGAAAGTTTTTTTGCTCTTTTTAAGTGAGCACTTAGAAATTTGACTTTAGGCTAGGCATGGTGGCTCATCCCCGTAATCCCAACACTTTGGGAGGCCAAGGCATGATAATTGCTTGAGTCCAGGTGTTTGAGACCAGCCTGGGCAACACTGGGAGACCCCATCTCTACAAAATATTTAAAAATTAGCCAGGCATGGTAGTGCATGCCTGTAATACCAGCTACTCAGGAAGTTGAAGTGGGAGGTTCACTTGAGCCCAGGAAGTTGAGTAGAGGCTGCAGTGAGTCATGATCGCACCACTGCACTACAGCTTGGGCAACAGAGCAAGATCCTGTCTCAAAAAAAAAAAACTGGCCAGATGCAGTGGCTCATGCTTGTAATCCCAGCACTTTGGGAGGCCGAGGCAGGCGGACCACTTGAGGCCAGGAGTTCAAGACCAGCCTGACCAACATGGTGAAACCCTGTCTCTACTAAAAATACACACACAAAAAAATCAGCTGGGTGTGGTGGTGGGCGCCTGTAATCCCAGCTACTCGGGAGGTTGAGGCAGGAAAATCGCTTGAACTCAGGAGGCAGAGGTTGCAGTGAGTGGAGATCGCACCACTGTACTCCAGCCTGGGCTACAAGAGCAAAACTCCATCTCAAAAAATAATAATAATAATTCAACTTTATGTTGTTAAGATAATCAGCACAGATATAACTGCAATTTTATACTGCCTGGTGTGTCAGTATTCTCTACCTTGCCCCTCATGGCTCTAAACAAACAATAAAGAATAACCCTAACTCAAAAACACCTTTGTCAACATCATCTTCGCTCAATTTCTCATCATGTACCTTCAAAACTTTTTTGCCTGTATAACCTTCATCAAAGCACTATTGGGAGAAGGAGGGCACCTAAAATAGTTTTGTTCCAAAGCCCCCGGTGGAAGAAAGCATGGTAAACACAAGGCCAAGGTGGCTGGAGTAAAAGATGAAAAATCAGGAGAAAGAGCTATGGGCCAAGCTCTATAGCTTTAACCTAATTTTAAGAGTAAAAGAGAAGAACACAGCCAGGTATGGTGGTTCACACCTGTAATCCCAGAACTTTGGGAGGCCAAGGCAGGTGGATCACAGGGTCAGGAAATCAAGACCACCCTAGCCAACATGGTGAAACCTCGTCTTTACTAAAAATACAAAAAATTAGCTGGGCGTGGCAGTGCACATCTGTAGTCCCAGCTATGTGGGAGGCTGCGGCAGAAGAATCGCCTGAACCCAGGAGGCAGAGGGTTCAGAGCTGAGATCCCGCCACTGCACTCCAGCCTGGTGACAGAGCAAGACTCCATCTCAAAAAAAAAAAATGACAGAGAGAAGAACACTACTGAAGTATGAAAGACTTGATCAATCTGAGTTTTGAAGAGATGACTCTGTGGGATCTGTGTGGAGAGAAAGAAGAAAGGACAATCTTTAGGGAGGCCAGCGTCGAGGCAGACAGACCAATTAGGAGGCAGCTGCAGCAGGAATTGAAAGCAAACCATGGGTCTAGCCAAGGGTCACTATAGTTCCCAAATCAAAAGTCAAGAAACCATACTGACAAATGTGGAAGTGGTTACAGCGAAACGTGACAGAATATTTAAAAGTCAACCAATCCCACAAAACCTGGAGTATGTGGTCCTAGCCACAGCAGTAGGCAAAGTGATGGATGTATAATAAATGCTCAAAAAGTAATCGGAGGAAAATTCTTATCGAACAGGTCAACTTCTATTATACTTCTATTATACTTAACAGCTTGAAATTTTACTCCCAAAGGAGACTGCATGAATTTCCCCTGAACTGTTAAAGCAGCTCTACCTTTGTTTTCTATAGTATTCCCCTCTCCTCCATTTTACAGAAATGCTATGGAAATGTCCTTTCATACAAAGAAACAAACAAGTCTGGGCCATCTATAATATTCCTGGGATACTATAGGGTTTGGCAGACTGTAGGTCAAATTCAACCCACTAACATAGCTTTTTTTTCTTTTCCCCAAGTGATGCTTTAAAAGAAATTGAGCAACGTTTTTTAAAATAATCTATCTTCTTTAATGCATATAAATTTTTCTTTTTCTTTTTTTTTTTTTCATTTTAAGTTCTGCGATACATGTGTAGAACATGCAGGTTTGTTACATAGACATACATGTGCCATGGTGGTTTTTGTTGCACCTATCAACCCAACATCTAGGTTTTAAGCCCCACGTGCACTAGGTATTTGTCCTAATGCTCTCCCTCCCTGAGCAACATTTTTAAATCAGAAAATTTCACTGAGAACTCTGGAATGTTTTTACCTCTTGAAAAATCATAAGCCCCGACTCTGCAACACTAGGGTTTTCTCTCCACAGGAAACTGTCAGCTAGAACCAAGTACGAGCCAGTCCTCTCAAGACCTGGATAGCCTCTGCAATCCACTAAGGTCTCCACCACCCACCTCCAGCTAAACACAGAAGTCACACAAGTTACATAGTATTTGTGGTCTCAAGGTATTGGACTCTGCCGCCCTCTGTTGGCTGAAATTGTGCAACTGTAGAAAACCACCAAATTATTCAGGCCTGTTATCACCTGCAAATAAATCAGCAAGTAAGAAACAAAATTCTCTTTACCCGTATTCCTGACCTTTCAGCACCAGATGATATGCATTCAAGAAATGTAAACTAGGCCAGGTACAGTGGCTCACGTCCGCAATCCCAGCACCTTGGGAAACAGAGGCGGACAAATCACTTGAGGTCAGGAGTTGGAGAACAGCCTAGCCAACATGGTAAAACTCCATCTCTACTAAAAATACAAAAATTAGCCAGGTGTGGTGCAATATGCCTGTGGTGGTACACTCCAGCTACTCAAGACAGTAAGACAGGAATCACTTGAACTCCGGAGGCAGAGGATGCAGTGAGCTGATATCACACCACTGCACTCCAGCCTGGTTGGCCAAGCGAGACTTTGTCTCAAGAAAGAAAAGAAAAAAAGAAATGTAAACTAAATTTGACCTTAACAGGCTGACATTTTAAAAGTGAATGGGGAAGCTGGGTGTGCTGGCTCATGCCTGTAATCTTAGCACTTTGGGAGGTCGAGGCAGATGGATCATGAGGTCAGGAGTTCGAGACCAGCCTGACCAACATAGTGAAACCCTGTCTCTACTAAAAATACAAAAAAAAAAAAAGAAGAAGAAAAAAAAAGAAATTAGCCATGCATGGTGGCAGGTGCCTGTAATCCCAGCTACTTGGGAGGCTCAGGCAAAAAGAATCACTTTAAACTGGGAGGCACAGGTTGCAGTGGGCCGAGATCATGCCATTGCACTTCAGTCTGGGGGACAATGCGAGACTCCGTCTCAAAAAAAAAAAAAAAAGTGAATGTGGATACCAAACATCAAATAAAAATGTATGTCTTATTACACTTTGGATTTTCTGAGGGGGTTGGGGTAGAGGGGCTCTCAATCTCTGTTACCCAGGCTGGAGTTCGGTGGCATGATCATAGTTCACTGCAGTCTCAAACTTCTGGGCTCAAGCAGTCCTTCCACCTCAGCCTCCCAAGTAGCTGAGAACACAAGTTTGCAACACCATGCCAAGCTAATTTTTATGTATATTTATATATATGTACATACACACACACACACATTATATATAAAGATATAATATATAATTATATATAAAGATATAATATATAATTACATAACTATATTTATATATAATTATATATAAATATATAATTATATATAAACATATAATATATAATTATATATAAATATATTATATATAATTATATAAACATATAATATATAATTATATATATAAATATATTATATATAATTATATAAACATATAATATATAATTATATACAAATATATTATATATAATTATATATAATATATATAATATATAATTATATAAACATAATATATAATTATTATATGTTTATATAAACATATAATATATAATTATATATATTATACATAATTATATAAACATATAATATATAATTATATAAACATATACTATATGATATAAACATATAATATATAATTATTATATGTTTATATAAACATATAATTATATATTATATATAATTATATATAAAATATAATATATAATTATATATAAAATATAATATATAATTATATATAATATATAAACATATATAAATATATTATATATAATTATATATAATATATAAACATATAATATAGAATTATATATAAATATATTATATATAATATAGAATTATATAAACATATAATATAGAATTATATATATAAATATATATAATTATATATAAACATATAATATAGAATTATATATATAATAGACATCAATTTATGTATATATATAGTTTTTTTAAGATGGGGTCTCATATATTGCCCAGGCTAGTCTCAAACTCCTGGCTTTAAATAATCTTCCTGCCTTGGCCTCCAGAGTAGCTGAGATTACAGGCATGAACCATCACCCCCAGGTCATTCTTTAGATTTGTGAAGATAATTCAGGATTGCTTTATTTACATAACAATTTTCATCTTTCTCAAAAATATTTTATGTATTAAATAATTTCCCAATATATATTTTTCAAATATAATTAAAGCATATCAACTTGGTCCTAAAGTTTTCATGAGCTATACTCCCTTTAGCCATCCCAAGGATTGCGGTGGTAAACTTCTCGTCACAGCCTGGCGCTCACGATAGTCTCGGCAGGGGCCAAAACAAAACAGGAGGCTCTTTGTCACTCAGTTACTGCAAAGTACAACTCTCCAAGCAGGGAGAAATCGCTGCCTCATAGGGCATTCCCAATCTGTGTGCAAAGATTTTATAGTCCACTCCACCTTAATACTCTTTGAAAGCTGTATTTTGAGAGACAAAATATTCAATTAGAAAGATTTCTCCTCTATTTTTTACTACCATCCTCTTCTCTGTAGAAGACAAAACATGACATGAAAGTGAATCAATGCTTTGATCACACCCTGCAAGTTAATCACCACATCCCCAACTAGCAGCAGGACAGCCAAAGAAACCAAAGAGCCAAGCAAATTTTCTGCAGCTGAATTGGAAATCTAAAGGCATTTGCCAAGTGCACCCTAATCAAAGACTCCTGTGGTGGGATGGTAAACCCCAGTGGATAAGAACAATCTGAACTCATGAAAACTGAGAATTACACTTCTTACAGAAATTCTGTTTCATTCAAATCCAACTTGGAATCCCAGCGAAGGTCTGTCCCATTAAGGATTTAATTAATGTAAAAGAATAGATTGTCTTGAACTACATATATATTTGCTTATGATGAATGTGCTTTCATCTTTTAAACTCCTGGTTTGCTGGGAGTCCCTGAGACCATTTCAGGAGACCACAATATCAAAACCATTTTCCATTTTCGTTTTTCTTTTTTCTTTTTTTTTTTTTTTTTTTTTTTTTTGAGACAGAATCTTACTCTGTCTACCAGGCTAGAGTGCAGGGGTGCAATATCGACTCACTGCAACCTCCGCCTCCTAGGTTCAAGCGATTCTCCTGCCTCAGCCTCGTGAGTAGCTGGGATTACAGGTGCATGCCACCATGCCCAGCCAAGTTTTGTATTTTTAGTAGAAACAGAGTTTTACCATGTTGGCAGGCTGGTCTCAAACTCCTGACCTCAGGTGATCTGCCCT
Organism: Saguinus oedipus; assembly: GCA_031835075.1. Taxonomy (NCBI): domain Eukaryota; kingdom Metazoa; phylum Chordata; class Mammalia; order Primates; family Cebidae; genus Saguinus; species Saguinus oedipus. The sequence continues at coordinate 24,230,663 of CM063170.1, forward strand.
CCTCAGCCTCCCAAAGTGCTGGGATTACAGGCATGAGCCACTGCACCCGGCCAAAACCATTTTCTAATACTACTAACATGTTTTTTGCCTTTTTCATTCTCATGAGAGTGCAGCAGAGTTTTCTAGAGGTCACATGATACATGATATTGCAACAGATTGAATGCAAAAGCAGGTAAGAGAATCCACCTCCATTCTACCAGGCCAGATGTTAATGAGGTCTGCAGAAAGGAAACAATATCACTCTCCCTACGAAATGTTTTTGTTAAAAACTGAAACTTACTAAGTGTTTCAGTTTTAACATTTGATGAGCACGTACCATTTAGCAGATGTGTACTTCTAATGAAAATATTACTTATATTAACATGTAATAGGTTGATTACTATTGTTTTAAAATCAATATTTTAAATTTTTTCTCAGCTGTAGGTTCTAATAAGGTAAATATTAATAGATATAACTCACATAAAAAAGGCTCTTGTTTTTGGCCTTTGAGAACCACACTTTTTTTTTTTATTTGAGACAGAATCTCACTCTGTCTACCAGGCTAGAGTGCAGTGGTGCTAAAGATTTGAGAACCACAACTTTAAACCATTTTCTGGTTGTTTACTAGTTTAAGCAAGCTCTCTGAAACTGATTTCATTAGAAAGCATCCTTACTGCAATAATCAGTAATGCAAAGAGTGGGTCAGGAGTTTAGAATTCAGCTCTCAAAACTACTGCTCCCAACAGGGCTCAACTCCCCACCTCCACTTGCCTAAACTAATCTTTACTCCTCCAGTTGAGATAGTTCATTCCAATTTACTTGCTCAAAGACCATGCTTTACGGCGCTCATAATAACCACATGTGTGATCATAATAACCACAACTGAAACAGGAGAGCTCCCTGCCCCTCTCGCAGGATGTGTGACAGGGGTGTGGCTTGTGTGCTCAAACCTCTTACAGGAGGGGGAGCACACAGATGGGCAGGTGCAGGAGCCAGATTGAGTGCCCCTGGGCTATGGTCCCATGGTAGCATCTTGGGGTGGGTGACTGCAACTCCCAAACCCCAAGTGGGCATGGCGTTTGTTACAGTTTAGCCTCAACATCCATGGATGGCTTAAGTGTTCAACAGCTCAGTGCCTTCTCGGTACCCAGGTTCTTGTCTGGCATCCGGGAAGAATCAGTTCGCACATGGACTTGCAAGATGAATGTGGGGGTTTTATTGAATGGTGGAGGTGGCTCTCAGTGGGATGGATGGGGAGCTTGAAGGAGGATGGAGTGGGAAGATGATCTTACCCTGAAGTTTGGCCATCCAGTGGCTGATCCCTCTGACCATCCCCAGCCAAACTCCTCTCAGCGTTCAGACATTCTTTCTCTTTTCTCTGCCATGTGGTTCTGTCATTCTTCTGTTCATCTCCTCGTCTGTCTGTGGAGCTGGGGATTTGGGGTTTATATGGGTACAAGATGAGAGGGTGCATGGCAGGCCAAAAGACAACCTTTGGGCACAAAAGCAGGAACGCCTGTTCCCATTAGGGCTGCAGGTTTCCAACCTTGAGAGCAGGGCCTTTGCTGGGAAACCACCCTCTTCTACCCAGTATTTCCCTGTTTCCTGTCTGTATCGAAAACATCAGCTTTTAACATTTGATGAGCATGTACCATTTAGCAGGTGTCTATCCTTCACGATCTCACTAATGAATTCATGAAAGGTGCTTCAACATTGCCTGAAATGTGGTAAACCCTCATTAAACATTAGCGATGATGGTGATGATAGTGGTGGTGACTGCCTTAGAAGAATCCTATAAGAAATGTACCAATATCATTCCCCAGTTTTAGATGAGGAAATTGAGGCCCCAAAATGTAACTTCCCAAATTCACACACTAGTTAGTGGCAGAGCTGGGATTCCAACCCAAGAAGTCTAAGGTTCATATGCCAAACATATGCTATACTATACACCAGAGCATCTCACACTTCACCACACAGATGAATCATCTGAAAATTTTATGAAAATCAGATTCTGATTCAAGAGATCCAGGGTGGGGCCTGGGATTCTGCATTTCTAACAAGTGCCCAAGCAGTGCTGATGTTGCTGGTACAGAAAACTCAGCTTAGGAGAGGGTTGTACACCTCCCCTCTCACAGGCATTCTGAACCATTTTTTTATCTATGTGTTCATTTTCCTCTGCCTATAATACTCAAATATATTTATGCTAATTAAAAATATTTTTCAATAGCTCCATTCATGTTCCATTCAACAATAGTCCCTAACCTTCCCTCAACCTCTGCTTTTGTGTGCTACTCACTGACACTACAAACTGCCCTCCAAACACCAAATTCAGTTTTTCTCCATCAGCTGAACAATCAGCATTTTCAGTTATCACAAGGGGGCAGTGCCCACTAATCAACAACAGTTCAGACTCGGCAGCAGCATCTCAGTAGAGTTGTGGAATTGTGCAATTACATTAATATTTTATTTCAAATGAATAGAAATGAGGAAAATAAAAAGCAAAATGCAAAGTTATACATACTGCATGAGCACCGATGGGGTTTGGGGGCTGAATGGACCCCTGGTTTGATTCATGACATTTTTGTCATATTCCTTGCAAATGCATAGAAACGCTGACAGTCATTAATTAATTGTACATGTGTCTGACACTTAAAAGTTTGCAGACATCTTCAACTACGCTACCTCGTACAATCAATGGCTTCCTTTTCCCTGTATAGATTATGATCTCTTCTTGAGTGAAGGCCATACCTCAGCCTTCCATTGCCTCCACTATGTTAATAATAGAAAAATCTGAAACCTTGATGTGTCTGATTCATCAAATATCTTCCCTCTCTCCCTGCCCTGACTTGCCTCTTAGGAGAAAGAGGGACATCACCAAGCAACTCAGCTTCATTCTAAAACACAATGTTACAGATCAAATTATGTTCTCCTAAAAATTCCTGTTTTGAAGTTCTAACTCCCAGTATCTCAGTATGTGACCTTATTTGAAGAGAGGATGTTTATGGAGATGATCAAATTAAAATGAGGTTACTGGGTGGATCCTAGTCCCCTATAACTGGAAAAAAAGGGGAAATTTGGAAACAGGGAGAATGACATGTAAAGTAAAATTTTGCTTTCATGTCAAGATGAAAGTGGAGATTCGGGTGATACATCTATAAGCCAGGGAGCACCAAAAATGCCAGCAATCCCCAGAAGCTAGACGAGAGGCAGGGAGCAAGTGCACCCCCACAGCTCTCAGAGGGAACTGAACTTATGACAACTTCATCTTGGACTTTAGCCTCCAGAACTGTGAGACGATGTGTAACTGTTTCCCGAGCCACCCAACTTGTGTCACTTTGTTACAGTAGCCATAGCTACTGTACACAAATTACACAACCACTATACACAAGTTACAGGCATGAACTACCATCAAAGCTCCCCTGCATAACCCCTAAGGTGACCATCACCTTCAGAATGATGACCCTACAGCAAGGGGTATTCAGTTAGTTAAAGAAAAGCAACTAAGTAAAGTGAACTAGGACATTTTGAAGAGATTTTTTTTCTTACAAGAGAAGAAGCAAAATGCTTTTCACACTGCCCTATCTCTTTATATCTTAATTAAAGTCAGATTTTGCTGTAATTTCACTATAAACAGTTGAAGAACTAAATACATAAAAATGTTAAAACAAGCTTGAAAACCAAATATTTTCACTGAATTGCTTGAAAGTTGATTTAATCGCTTCCTTGGTCCATTTATTCCAAGCAAGGAAGGGTGAAACTTAATGAAAAGAAGCAAAGCTGCTTGTAAAAACAAATTTATGATTAAATTTAGTAGACTCTCACTCAAAATTATATACATGTATACAACAAGGTATTTATAAGTATGCAAAAAGAGATCTAGGCCGGGTGTGGTAGCTTACCCTTGTAATCCCAGCACTTTGGGAGTCCAAGGAGGGAAGATCACTTGAGTCCAGGAGTTCGAGACCAGCCTGGCTAACATGGCAAAACCCTGCCTCTGCTAAAAATACAAAAATTAGCTATGTGTGGTGGCACATACCTGTAATCCCTGCTACTTGGAGGCTGAAGCATGAGAATCAGTTGAACCCAGAAGGTAAAGATTGCAGTGAGCCAAGATGGTGCCACCGCACTACAGCCTGGGCAACAGAGTGAGACTCTGTCTCAAATAAAAAAAATTTTTTAAGAGATCTATGATAGATTATTTACTAAACTATTATTTTTACAGTAAACAAGGCTGCGAATGAGAAGAAACTCAAATGAGATGTCTGGGTTGTAGTCAGTACAAGCAGTGAAATAAGCACTCTATGAGAAATGCAGACATCATCCTATTACATACATTTCTACCACTCGCCAGTGGCTCAGCTCATACCTGCCTTTGATAACTCATTCACTAGTATTACATTTATAAGAAGTCCTATTTTGGAGACAAGTTAGTCCTTTAAATGCCAAAACTAGACTGCCTGGGATTTAATTCGAGGCCTATCACTTGCAGGCCATAGAACTTGGAATCAGTTACTGCATTTACTTCTTTTCATCTAGAAAATGGACACAGTGGAAGTGTTTAAATCCTAGAGTTTGTGTGAATGGCATACAAAGGACCTGGTATTTAGTAAGCCCTCTATAGGTCCAGGCTATTCATGATTACTAGTTGAACTACATTAATAATAATTTTTAAATATTTGTTTTCAGTGCTATGAAGATATAATTGACAAAAATGGTATCTATTCAAAGGGTACAAAATAATGTTTTAATATACATCCATCCCTAAGTGTCTGCTGGAGATTGGTTCCAGGACCTCCCTCAGATACCAGAATCTGAGGATGCTCAAGTCCCTGATCTAAAATGGTATATATTAGCCTGGTGCAAAAGTAATCGCAGTTACTAGTGTATAGTAATTATATACAATTTATGCACATCCTCCCATATACTTTAAATCTTCTATTGTTACTTATAATAATCAATACAATGGAAATACTATGTAAATAGTTGTTATCCTGTATTATTTAGGGAATAGTAGTGAGTACCACACAAAAGTAGATTTAGGGAATAATGACAAAATGTGCGTATATGTTCAGTAAAGTGTTTTTGAATATTTTCAACCCATGACTAGTTGAATCTATAAATAAGGAACTCACAGATACAGAAATCAGACTATACATATGTTATATGTTGTGAAATGGTTACCACTATCAGCCTAATGAACATATCAATTCACATAGTTACCCCCATGTTTTTTTGGTATTCTACACACACACACACACACACACACACACACACACACACACACACACACACACACACACACACACACACCAGCAACTATAATTTTAAGAGACTGCTGAAGACCTGCTGACAGTTCCCTGCCCAACAGTAGATGCTGTTATATTTATCACTTGCTCACGACTGAGTAAGAAAAGGGCTTGAACTAGATTATGTAAATAACTCAAAGCCTGAACATGATTCAACTCTCCATGTAGCTCTTGTGCCACATACATAGAAAATGCAAACACTATAGCAAGTTTTAAACCCAACTGGATGATCTCCAATGTCATTTGGTGTTTACAGCAAAAATAGCTCTTTTGAAAACATAATTGCTGAGGCTGGTTCTGAGCAAACATGAGATCCTAAAGCATGCCCCTTCTTCCCAGCCTATACTCTGTTCCTCATAAAAAATAATTTTCAACAGCCATTTGAAAGATGTAGATCTATATTGATAACACATAAAGTTACTTATGACATAATATGAAGAAGAAAACCAAATTTGCAATGGCATCTAATAGGATCCTTTCAAAATTATGTATGTATATAAAATGTACTTGAAAATATGCAGAGAGGTATCTGGGAGACGTCACATCTCACCTTTCCCATGTAGCCTTCCCTGACCAATTCACAAACTCCTACTTCTGAGCTTTTAAACCTCTTCCTAGACTCTATCAGTGATTCATATACCATTAATATGTTAATATTAATTAGTTTCAGGGAGGTTCCTCAAGGGCCACAATGGCAAGTGATGAAGCTTTGGAAAACGGGATCATGATTCCACTTCAACACTTGCTTCAAGCCATATAGCTCTCCTTTTATATCTTACAGACACTGGACCTCTGCCTAAGATTTGATCTGAAAAAAATAAAAAAATTTAACCACTAAAGTATTCTGGTCCATGACATGAATTTGGTACTTGCTGTACAACATTTCTAATGGTATCCTCCTATGTAACATGAGCGATGACAGTTTCATCAAAGCCCATCCTGTCTCCCCAGAGTGGCTTTGAAGACTTGACAGGACCTTCATTGCACATCTTTGATTTCCCCTAACCTCTAGAATGGCTTCATAGATTCTTGTTGAATGATTGAAGAGTTCTTCAGTTTGGACGTTTATCTTTAGAGGAGACTGTCAGACTACCCAATGCTCCAGATATTTCTGCCAAAGACTAAGACTCACTGGTCTACAAATTCCCACTGGCTCCTCATATAACACCTAAAATCTTATTTTACTATTACTCCCTTTCACAGAGACACTTTCTTTTCAGATGCATTTTTGCACTTAAGGCAGGTGAAGTTTGGGGCCCAAGGAAAGCAGTGGAGGAGCTTTATCTTTTTTTTTTAAATTGTTTAATGAAATTAACACATTTTAACTAAATATCTACTATACTTTTCACAGACATTATGCTGGGCAAAGTTATCCAACAAGAAATTATAAGGGGATAATTTAAGACAGTTTGCATGAAGGTAGGAAGACAAGGATAAGTGAAAGTGAGTTACAAAGTGTAAAGAAGAGAAAGAAGTTAAGGGCAATAATCAGGTTTTCCCCATGGGAGATGGCTATATGGGAATCTTCAAAATATAAAATTCAGAGTTTTGTTCAAACTTATAGTAAAAAAAATCAATTGAGTTTTGGTCATTTTGAGGTTAAAGTGCCACCATGCTATGAAGTTAGTGTTGGAGCTGGAACACTGCTCATTCCTTTCCCAGCTCATCTGGTCCTACGATGTCTGCAACATGTGTGAAGATGCCATTCCACCTGCTGGATTCTGTAGTCATGGAAACCGCTCTTGTAGTTGGTGCTGAAGAGAGCATGACAAGCACACCAGCCCCGCAGGGTGGGCAAGGTATGAAAAGAGTAATATACCAAAAACTTTGAATGGTACAGTTTAAATGGGTAAATTGTGTGGCATATAAATTATATCACAATAAAGCTGTTTTTAAACACAAGAACATGACAAAATTCATTGTACAAGGTTGTCATGACAACAGAATTCTGATTTTTAACCAGGTTTTTCCCTAAATAATAGAACATGTCATTTAGTAAGAACTCAAAGCAGGTGATACTCTACAAAAACAAAACACCTGAAGCCAGGGATTGGCTTATTACTTCTAGAGTAGATTTTTACAAGCCTGGGCCCCTGTCTTAGCGCTTTACTTGCTGAAAAGTCTCTTTTTTAAAAAACAATGTACTCCTTTTTAGGGAACCATGTCATCTTCATGATGGAGAAAAATCAATCCCCACTAGCTCTCTAGGGTCTTTCTGGCTGACTAGGGCCCCTCATTGCATTGTAACAAAAATTATACCAGCAATTATTATATTATAATTTTTAAAAAATTCCTGGGATAAAAAGAGGGAACTAAAAGAATACAGTGCCTCAAAATATCAACCACTATATGACTGATTTTTTCAAGAAAGAAATTCCTACCTAAGCTGACACAATACAGCCATTTTCTTATATTCTTACCATCCTTTTGCTTTCCAAAGAGCCATCGCATCTATGTCCAAATTTTGTCCTCCACAAAGTCTAAATAAGCAGTTATTAACATAGACCAAAAAAAAAAACTTGGCAGTAAAAAGTGCAAGACAGGGTAAAGAGAAAGATGCATCCACCTGGCAGCTGAGATTCCTGGACACCAGCTTGTGCCTTGCTGACACAGGATAAGTCACTCACACATTCAGAGCATCTGTCTCCACATTTGGAAAATAAAAGTTTGACCCAGATCATTCAAAAGAGCCTCTTTCTGATCTAACAGTCATTTCTTAGAAACAGCATTCAGATCTCCTAAATCCCAGTGCCTAGCTCTCACAAACCCAGTTCTGTGGAATTTTGAATATACAGGGTGACCATCAAGTCTGAAAACATAAGCAAATCGATAACAAGTGGCTTATCAATAAAATAACATGATAAAATTACAACCTACATCTCCAGACTTGACCACTGCATAACTATCAGCACAATCAATCTTCTTCCATCATCTTCCCTACAGCAGGACTTCCGGGCTACATAAACAATAGTAAAAATAGGAGTGGGGGGTCTCTTGTAGGAGTAGCCGCTCAGACCCAGCCATCCCCATGCAGACACTTACCTTAGAGATGAATATCACTTGGCTCGCGCCTGCATCCTGGAATGGCACTCCAGCACACGAAAAACTAAATCCTAGACGTGTCACTCATGAAGGCCCCACAGCCAAATATACTCCACAAAAACAAAATAACCGTAGTCTGAAAAGGAGCACAACCTGGGGACTAGAAAAACAGAGCCTCAGCAAAGCAAAGCAGTCTAAAAAGAAAAAAACTCTAACTGTAAATTATGACCTTTCCAACACTGCAGGTAGGAATGAAACGCGCAGAACTGCAACGCTGAGGGCTCACTCGTGCAGCATTCACAGAGGGAGCTGAGCAAGTTCTTTTCAGCTTGTTAACCAACTACAGCTGGTTGGTGAAGTCCAGCCAGATCCACTCTATTTCACTAGGAACTTCACCTGCAATGTTGAGGGCCTGAAACCTTATAGGTAGAAAAAGAGATTAATGCTCAAAGACCTGAAATAAATAATGCTAAACCTTTGATAAGCAATGGCTGTTTTCTGGTGCGTCTAATACAGGGGTACTGAGTACACAACAGAGAAGAGTAAATGAGTGCGTGACTAAGGTCTCAGCTTAGATATCTTACTAAAAGGGAGTCCTTGCCTGACCCTTCCACCCGTCCCAGCTCCTGGTTCGGACCAGGTGTCCCTCCTCCAGGCAGCCACAGCAGCCAGTACTCTTCAGTGACGATTTAGCTATCATTGAAATGTCTTATTTGTTTATTCATCTCTCCCACTAGATTGTAGCTCCTCAAATAAAGGGCCCCTTTATGATCCTGGGCTCCCAGGGTCTAGTATCATGCCTGGCACAGAGAAAATGGCTCAGTAAGCATCACATTAAGAAAGGAGGTGCATGCACTTTATGTTCTCAGTGTCACAGGGCTAAATAAATGCTTGTTGAACTGAACTACACTAATTTGAGAATAGCATTGCTTAAAGAACAATACTTTCCATACTTCTTTGGTGGGGCAGGATAATGCAGGAGATCACACAGGTAGTAAATAAATGATAGAGTTGGGATGGAAACCCCTGGGAAAACAGCCCTGTGATCAGACCCCAGATGTTCCCATCCCAACTCTGTCATCTACTACCTGTGTGATCTACAGACCCACAGACAAGTTATTGCATTTTTCTATGCCTCCATGCCATCATCTGTAGATAGGGGTCGTTGTACCCATCTCCAGGAGTTGTCATGAAGGTACAAGTGCCTGACATGCTTAGCTCAGAAGGTGGAATTTATGACTCACTCAGTACATGACTTGCCCTTCTCTGGAAATAGCCTACAGGGTAAACTTTGCCCAGCCCCAGTAAGAGTTCACTCTTAGCTCTGTTTTGATCAGAAGCCACTTAAAAACCTGGTCACAAATTTGCTTTTTCTGTTTTTTTGGTTTTTTTTTGAAAATTACCCTGGCTGAGGTCCCCTGGAACTTAAATATAAAGCAGAATTTTGTGTGTGTGTATGTGTGTGTGTGTGTGTGTATATATATATATATATACATCTTCAGCTCAGATGTTCAGCTGTTTGATTACTGCTTCTCAATGTCCAGGGCTGACCTGGCAACACCACTATGAGTGGTGTGTGTGTCAGGAAAGGGACACACTGAGACACTTGGGATTAGCAGCTGCTCTGTGGCTACAGCCTTAGCTTAATTGTGGAATTAGAGAAAGAAGGCTTTTCTGAAAGACCATTTCAAGCTAGACACAACAGCAGATTTTGTGTCTCAACATTCTGGGTCCCCCTTTCTCCCTGCTCCCCTCGTACCCTTTCTCACCCAGCGCTGTCCTTTTGCTTGGTCTCTCTAGAGCACAGTCTCTTTCTTCATAAATTCTTTTTTTCAGTCAGTCTCAAAATAGGCTGGATGCTGTGGCTTATGCCTGTAATCCCAGCACTTTGGGAGGCTGAGATGGACAGATCACTTTTGACAATTTTTTTTTTTTTTTTTTTTTGAGACGGAGTTTCGCTCTTGTTATCCAGGCTGGAGTGCAATGGTGCGATCTTGGCTCACCGCAACCTCCGCCTCCTGGGTTCAGGCAATTCTCCTGCCTCAGCCTCCTGAGTAGCTGGGATTACAGGCACGCGCCACCATGCCCAGCTAATTTTTTGTATCTTTAGTAGAAACGGGGTTTCACCATGTTGGCCAGGATGGTCTCGATCTCTTGACCTCGTGATCCACCCGCCTTGGCCTCCCAAAGTGCTGGGATTACAGGCTTGAGCCACCGCGCCCGGCCTTGACCACAATTTGACACCAGCCTGGCCAACATGGCAAAACCACATCTCTACTAAAAATACAAAAAAAAAAAAAAATTAGCTGTGCATGGTGGCAGGCGCCTGTAGACCCAGCTGCTCAAGAGACTGATTTGCAGTGAGCCGAGATCACACCACTGCACTTCAGCCTGGGCAACAGAGTGAAACGCTGTCTTGAGACGAAAAAAAAAAACAGTCTCAGAGTGGAATATCCATTCGACTGAAGGGTACTCAGCATTTCAAGAGCAGAGAAATCTGCTCTTTACCTTTTCTCCATCCCAAATAACTCCTTTCTTGAAAACAGCTTTATTGAAGTATAATTTGCATACCATAAAATCCACTCATTCTAAGTGTTCAAGGTTTTCAGTAAGTGTATAGAGTTGCGCAGCCATCCCACAATGCAATCGTAGAACATCTTCATCACCCCAAACACAGCCTCTGTGCCTATTTGTGGTCACTCCCCTTTCCCACCAGGGAACCACTATTCTACTTCCTGTTTCTATAGATTTGCCTTTTCTGGACATTCCTATTAATGGAATCTTACCGTATGTAGTTTTTTTGTCTGGGTGCTTTCATTTAGCATAGTGCTTTTGTTCATATCATAGCACATATCATTCCTTTTTGTTGCTGAATAGCGTTCTAGGATATGAAGGTAGACACTTGTTTATCCACTCACCAGCTGATAAACATTTGGATTGTTTCCAGCATTTTGGGGGGATGAGGTTGTTTCCAGTTTCCATCTGAAATCACTCTCAATTGTTTTTCATTGTTCTGCTCTATCCACCCCATCCGTATCATTTCTCCCCAGAATCCCTTCTATCTAACAGGAGAGGTTCAGATATTAGGCACCTCCCCAAAATAAATAAAAATCAGAAAACCTGACAACACCTACAATTGAATTCAAGGTTCACAACACCTACAATTGAATTCTATATTTTAACTGAATATGCTATAAACAAAGATTAAATAACTTCCACTTATAATGCAAATAAAAACATAATTTATGTTTGCTAATTACATTTATACTTTATGTGGAAATAATTTTAAAATGAAGAAAATGTAGATACAAGCCACATATAACAACCAACAAATACTCAGATGTACAAGTGCTAATATTCAAAGTAAATGTGAAACTTGGGTAGTATGGTCTAAATCTTTATGTGCCCTCCAAAATGTTGAAATTTTGAAGCCAAAAGTGATGACATCAGGAGGTGGGACCCTTAGCAGGTGATTAGGTCATAAGGACAGAACACTCATTAATGGGATTAGTGTGCCCTTATAAAAGAAACCCAAGAGAACACCACCTCTCCATCCCTTCAACCCTGTAAGGACACAAGGAAAACATGGCCATCTATGAACCAGGAAATAGGTCCTCCCCGACACCAAATCTGCCAGTGCGTTGATCTTGGACTTTCCAGGCTCCAGAACTGAAAGAAATAAGTTTCTGTTGTTTAAGCCACCCAGTTGATAGGATTTTGTTATGGCACTATGAATGTACTAAGACAAACGGAGTAATGAGGGTTGCCAAGAGAATTCCTTCTTGCTACAAGCACTTAATCTCACTTTGATTATTGTGGTTAATGATAATCCAGGAAGAAAACTTATTTGTAATTCTCAAATCATTCAGAAAATTATAATACATATGTACATGTGTGTATGTATATTTATATGTGTATATACAAAGAGAGAGGGAAAAAAGCAGATGTGGCAAAATATTAATAACTGGTGAACCTGTGCTGGGTGCAGTGGCTCATGCCTGTAATCCCAGCACTTTGGGAGTCTGAGGCAGGCGGATCACTCAAGGTCAGGAGTTCAAGACCAGCCTGGCCAACATGGTGAAACCCCATTTCTACTAAAAATATAAAAAAAATTAGCCAGGCGCAGTGGTGCACACTCCTAGTCCCAGCTACTAGGGAGGCTGAGGCGGGAGGATTGCTTGAACCCAGGGGGGTGAAGGCAGCAGTGAGCCAAGATTGCGCTACTGCACTCCATCCTCGTCGACAAAGTGAGACTGTCTCAATAAATAATATAGAATGGGTGAGCCCAGATGAAGGATACAGGGCAATCCTTTCTGCTATTCTTGCATTTTTTTCTATACATTTGCAATTATTTTTATTTTTTCAAGACAGACTCTCTGTCAACCAGGATGGAATGTGGTGGGACCATCTTGGCTCACTGCAACCTCTGCCTCCCAGGTTCAAGTGATTCTTCCGCCTCAGCCTACCAAGTAGCTGAGACTACAGGCACATGCCACCGCACCTAATTTTTGTATTTTTTAGTAGAGATGAAATTTCACTATGTTGGCCAGGCTGGTACCCTGACCTCAGATGATCCACCCGCCTTGGCCTCCCAAAGAACTAGAATTACAGGTGTGAGCCACTGCGCCCAGCAGCAATTATTTTTAAATAAAAAGTTAAATTTCCCCCAAAAGACTGGAGAAAGTTCATTCTCCTTCTCCAAACACTTTGTCTCTAGCTGGAGCACCAGGAGGTGCTTCCCTGAGTCAGTGCCAATAGATTTGGGAAGTACCACAGGACAGTCTTTAGTTTCCCTCAATTGTCTATTAAGAATCAAATATCCATGGTACTAAAGGTGGCTTGAACTCATTTAGCTTTTTGTCTTATACAGCTTCAGGAGCCTTGAATATCATAAGCTTGAATATATAAGCCACAGTGTGAAGCAGTATATTTGTTTCTTGGTTCTGAAGGAATCTCTTCCACATATATCAAATAGAACTACCTTCCTTGCAGCCTATGATCTGCAAAATGTTACTCTGCTCCCTCCCCCATTTCCTTCCCCGTAAGATGGAGTGGACCTCTTCACACCCAAAAGTGATGCTGTTGAGACTTAAGAATATTTCATCCTTAAGTTGTTACTGGGAGTTACTGTGCCTTGCTGGCATAAGGTGTCGCCCCAATTTACTGTTCCATAGGAACAACGGCTTTCCAGAGGTAAAAGGAAGGAAAGCAAAAGGAAACAAAGAAACCCAACACCACTGACTGCCATCCCAGTAGTTATATTGATCAGTACTTATTTATTGAGTTCTAGAACACTTAGACAATTTTAAAACGTGAGACTCTTCCTTACTTGCAAAAAACTGGTGAAAGCTTAGTACCAGAACCCAGAGATCCAAATGCAGCAGGATACTCTCCTCTATACCAAGTTTTAGCCTTTCTGTCTAGCCACACTCAATGTAGCATGTATCTTCAAATCAACCCCACAAACACCATTCTCTGAACATTTCGAGCTCCTCTAATCCCCCCCGAGTATCCATTGCCTATTTTTAAATTTCAGGACTAGTTCCACCAACTCATCTTATCTGAGAACTTTTTACTTCTAGAGACAGTATCACTCTGTCACTCAGGTTGGAGAGCAGCAGCACAAGGATAGCTCACTGCAACCTCGAACTCCTGGGCTTAAGCAACCCTCCCACCTCAGCTTCCTGAGTAGCTAGGACTACGAGTGTACGCCATCATACCCGGCTTTGTTTGGTTTGGCTTGGTTGGGTTGGGTAGAGGTGGGGGCAGGGGGTCTCACTTTGTTGCCCAGGCTGGTCTTGAACTTCTGGCCTTAAGCAATCCTCCCACTTCCACCTCCCCAAATTCTAGGATTATAGGCATGAGCCAGCATGACCCGCCCAAATTTTTTTCCCAACTTTAAAATATAATTTAAAGTATATATATATATATATATATATATATCTTAAATGCCTTCCACATAGAAATCGTTGATTTTTCTTTCATTTCTCTTGTTTTGGTAAATCCTCTAGGAATGCTCTGTGATAAGCAGCTTAATTCATCATGCAGTTGCCTTCATCACATCACTTGTTGAAGTCTTTTTAGGGTGTAAAGCAGTTCTAATTTGGAGATCTAAAATTACCTCTAAAAACTCACAATAGACTAAACTTAGAGTCATCCATAGTTAGATTTTTTTAAATAGGACTTCTTTCCAACTTTCATTATCCAGCTGTGTTGCATCTCAGCCAGCTGTTGATGGGACTGAGGTGGTTGCAAGAGTTGGGGAAAAGAAGAGGAAGCTCATCTCTGCAGAGTGGGTGGGGAAAGCATTAATTCTCAGTTTAAAACAGTGGTTCTCCAAGTGTGATCTCCCAACCTGCAGCATCAAAGTCTCATGGGAACTTGTTAGAAATAATTTCTTGGGCCCTACTGCAGACTCACTGAATCAGGCCATCAGGTGAAGTTCAAAGCACTTGGTTCAGATGAAGTGTTCACTAAATTACAGACTGCAATCAAGATTTTAGGAACAGCTGGTTGAAAATAATGGCCTTGACCGGCTCTAGTGACCCCCAGGAACATAACGCCACTTACATGTATGTTTTCTTCATTCATCATTTATGGGTATATTTGTATTACTCCACGGGGCTGACGATTCGGTATTAGACTTGCTAATGAGCAGCAGCCATGTGCTCCTGCTGCCTGACTGTCAGTACTGTCACAAGTATATTGTACGCAGTGGAGAAGAGCTTAACAGCCAGCCTCCTTCCACATTCTGCTCTCAGGAAGTAAGCAAGGGGAGGATCCAGGGGTGTCATTTGACACTGACGACAGAGTACTTATTTCCTATGCAAACGAGCCCATGAAGAAAGACAAACCTAAATAAGAAGCTAACTTCTGTAAGGAGAAACTGGATGGAAAGGGTGATGCTGGCTGCTGCCTTTGCAGACTCTAACTCCAGCAGCATGAACACGTCCTTTGCTCACCTCCACTTTGCCGGAGGGTACCTGCCCTCTGATTCCCAGGACTGGAGAACTATCATCCCAGCTCTCTTGGTGGCTGTCTGCCTGGTGGGCTTCGTGGGAAACCTGTGTGTGATTGGCATCCTCCTTCACAATGCTTGGAAGGGAAAGCCATCCATGATCCACTCCTTGATTCTGAATCTCAGCCTGGCTGATCTCTCCCTCCTGCTGTTTTCTGCACCTGTCCGAGCTACAGCATACTCCAAAAGTGTTTGGGATCTAGGCTGGTTCGTCTGCAAGTCCTCTGACTGGTTCATCCACACATGCATGGCAGCCAAGAGCCTGACAATCGTTGTGGTGGCCAAAGTATGCTTCATGTATGCAAGTGACCCAGCCAAGCAAGTGAGTATCCACAACTGCACCATGTGGTCAGTGCTGGTGGCCATCTGGACTGTGGCTAGCCTGTTACCCCTGCCGGAATGGTTCTTTAGCACCATCAGGCATCATGCAGGTGTGGAGATGTGCCTCGTGGATGTACCTGCTGTGGCCAAAGAGTTTATGTCGATGTTTGGTAAGCTCTACCCACTCCTGGCATTTGGCCTTCCATTACTTTTTGCCAGCTTTTATTTCTGGAGAGCTTATGGCCAATGTAAAAAACGAGGCACTAAGACTCAAAATCTTAGAAACCAGATACGCTCAAAGCAGGTCACAGTGATGCTGCTGAGCATTGCCATCACCTCTGCTCTCCTGTGGCTCCCTGAGTGGGTAGCTTGGCTATGGGTATGGCATCTGAAGGCTACAGGTCCGGCCCCACCACAAGGTTTCATAGCCCTGTCTCAAGTACTGATGTTTTCCATCTCATCAGCAAATCCTCTCATTTTTCTTGTGATGTCGGAGGAGTTCAGAGAAGGCTTGAAAGGCTTATGGAAATGGATGATAACCAAAAAACCTCCAACTGTCTCAGAGTCTCAGGAAACACCAGCTAGCAACTCAGAGGGCCTTCCTGACAAGGTTCCATCTCCAGAGTCCCCAGCATCCACACCAGAAAAACAGAAACCCAGCTCTCCCTCCTCTGGCAAAGGGAAAACTGAGAAAGCAGAGATTCCCATCCTTCCTGATGTAGAGCAGTTTTGGCATGAGAGGGACACAGTCCCTTCTGTACAGGACAATGACCCTATCCCCTGGGAACATGAAGATCAAGAGACAGGGGAATGTGTTAAATAGATTTAAGTTTCAAAGCAAAACAAATTGTGATTATTGTATTTACTTGTACTGCTGCTTATCAGTATTGCTGCCTTTACAAACTGTGATAAGATTATTGCCATTAAGAATTACAAAAATACTTCACAATCTACACTTTCCAAATGTGCAATGTGTTAAGTAGAGAACCATTAGAAGTAAGAATTGTTTCAGAGTTAGAACCCGGGTTCCCAGAGAAGTTAAGTAGTACTGTGTAAAGATGCTGCTGTCAAAGTGATTAGATAGTGCAGCTATTCTGTCACTTGTTCACAATGATTTCACTAGGTACCCCTTAGGACCGGCCCTGTAGTGGACTGGCTGGAGCCTGGAGTAGAGGCTCTCTCTGTCAAAGGCTGAGCCCCTTTACCTTCAGTTTCATCTTGAACCTACTGGTCCTAATTTCACCTGCCAAATTGTTTCACAAAACCAAAGCTCAAAATCTACTTTCACTTGAGATTTTTAACACATTAATGATAAATTTTAATGAGTCATCTTCATTTGTTTAATAAATGTTAATTTACTTGATCAAAGTCCGTATCATAATGTTTGTGACAGGTCAAAGAAAACAAAACAGAACCTTATTCCAATTCTGGACTAATTTCAAGCCATGGCTTGTTTTGGCTAAGTTTAAATAAATTCAAACTTACATGAAAGTCTGCTTCAATGAACTTTTTTTTTTTTTTTAACTTGAAAGAAAAATCTTTATTTATTTATTTTTTATTTTTTTTTTTTAAATTTTTATTGCATTATAGGTTTTGGGGTACATGTGCAGAACGTGCAAGATAGTTGCATAGGTACACACATGGCAGTGTGTTTTGCTGCCTTCCTCCCCTTCACCCACACTTGGTATTCATCCCCAGGCTATCCCCCCCAGCCCCTTTTTAAAGCTACCTGAATGAGTCTTCAGTTTTGAAGTCTGAGAATTTTAGCAGCTTTCCAATGACATTCAATAGTCTGACGTGGGAAAAGCAAGTACTTAAAAAATGCTCTCTCTTCACTTTCAAAATGTGAGAAACAGTTATTCTTCCATAAGCAGAAATTTGTGCCTCCTAATATCTCCTTTCTCACAAGAAAAACCATGGTTAATGATATAGGTATTAGTTACTCAAATATAAATAGAAGATAGAGATGCTGATCTTTCTTGTTAACAGTACTAAACTTACCCGTAACATTAAACTTGAAACCTACTCAACTTTTAAAATATCATAGGATTTCTAAGTTATAAAAATAATTGAGCAACCTGGGAAAAGAGAGTAATATCAAAAAGAGAAAATTCAACAAACAGAATTTGGTTAAGAATACAAAATAAAAAGCATAAGGGCAATGCAGAAAGAAAAGCAGTAAAATTTTATACCCAGACATATGGTAAAATTTGAGTAATAGGCAATAACCATTCATTTTATAGGGAGGTAAAACACAGCCAATAAAACATGATTATGATACATTTCTTCCCCTTTAAGTCTAATGACATTCATCCATGATTCTTGATTACTTTGTTATGGAACTCAGGGGTATTTTCACTGAAAGTTTCCCTAAGAATAGAAATGCCTTTAGGGCAAACCAAGCAATGGAGAATCTGAAATATAAAGAATATATTATGGAAAAAAAAAAAAGATTTTCTTTTTTATGTTGTCTCTGGGTTTCCAGATTCTCTGCTTTTTCTTAAGTGGTCATAGTTTGCTTTTTGACACAGGAGGTAGAGATATATTCTTTTTACTTCCTTTATTATAAATTTTATATGAAGCTCATGGACTTAAATAAAGTAAAATTTAACCCAAGAATCCAAAATATTGTTTTGAGATATGGTAGTTATAAAAAGGATTATCCTTGTTTGAATTATTTGAATAAATAATTTTTATGTTCGTTATATGTCATACATATAGGATGTAAGCTTCCAGGGTTTGACACTTTAACTTGTAAAGAAATAAAAATGATTATGTTTTACTTCAGACAGTTTTTGGAGATTTAAAGCTTTGTCTTGAATTATTTCAAAATCGTATTAGGAACAATGGAGCTTTATGGGACTGTTGGATGTTAACAGAGGGCAAACTGATTTTCAGAGTTTGCTAGCAGGCACCAAATCAAGATGCAGACACTGGAACAAAGTGCAATTACAATAAACCTCATTAAGAAGCTGATACACAAAGTCCTGACTTGGTCCCTTAAAAAATCTGCTAAGAGAAGTTTCATTTGCACCTCATCTGATCAAACCCAGATACTTTAAGAGAAAAGTAGGAAATTGGAACAGGTATCACCAGCTTTCTTCTCACTTTTCTACTTTGAAAAACAATGCAGTAAGTGAGCAAACAATACTATGTGGAATTCAGAATAACGGAATGAAAGCATTCTAGAAACTTTACCTTCCCATACAGTCATATTTCTACATACTACATAATAGCTGTGCTCCTTTTGGCAAGCACTTCAATTTCATTCCTCACAGTACTTAAAAATCACTCAATGAACTTACAAAAATGAACTTCAAAGAGAAAAAAGGAAACAAAAGGCGGCCAGGTGTGGTGGTTGACACCTGTAACCCTAACACTTTGGGTGGCTGAGGTGGGAGAATGGCTTGAGGCAAGAAGTTTGAGGCCAGCCTGGGCAAAAGAATAAAACAATTTCTAAAAATAAATAACTAAACAAAAAAAGCTGGAGGTGGAGACATGGTAATGCGTGCCTGCAATCTTGGCTACTCAGAAAGATCACTGAACCCAGGAGTTACAGCGAGTGATGATGGTGCCACTGCACTCCAGCCTAGGAGACAGAGTGGGAGCCTTTGTACAAATAAAATGAAAAAACATATCCTGTGTATCAACTTTATAGCTGGAGACCTTAGTCTGATCAATGCCAGGTTCCTACATACATAATTTCTGTGACACTTAATAGATTTAAGCTAAGAACTATATAACTATAATGGATGTGAATGTGTGTCTGTGACTGTATACAAACAACATATAAAGAACTGTTGGTATTCCTTCTTTCTAGGATTTGTTACAATAATCGTAGGTATGACAATGAAAAATAAATTATTCTATTAACATATATATTTTCTTAAACATTTTATTTATGTGGCACTCTGAAGTGGGCAATCTATGAAGGGATAAAATAAAAAGATATTTTTTTAACTCGGGAGGTAAAGTTGATATATAAATTGGGAACTGATTCATGGTGTGATGTACACGACATGCTGAAAGATGCCAAAAGGCGAAAACCATCATACATTAATACAAAAGACAAAAAAAAAAAAAAAAACCTAGCATCTTCTTGCTATAAGGCAATAAGGCACTGCTAAGAGACTGAGCACCAAAATGATTCTCTACAAACTCCTTCCTTTTTATACTGCAAACAGTGCATTATTACATTCAAACCTTTAAAAACTATTTCAAGTCAATTTACTTTGTGCAAAACTCTATTTGCTGCTTCTTTTAAAAACAGGTTAAAATAAGCTCTTAAAAATTAAGTAACAATAATCATATACAGTACAGATATACAAAAAAGGGTTGGTTTATTGTAGTTCAAATACATAAACTGAACATTCAAACATCTTAAAATTAAACTTTAGCAACAAAGGTTTAACATTCAAACAGGAGTATAGTTTACAAGAGACATCCAGAAAGGTAATTTGTTGTCTAATCCAGAATATTGATAAAGATCACTTACTGGTGAATAAAATATGTTTAACCAGTGGTTCTATTCTGGCCAACATGTTAGTTATGACCATGGTTCCATACCTGAGAAGAAATTACTACATTAATCTTCTCTTAGGCTAAACAACAAGACTTGGTCTATAATTCAGAGGGGATAATCAAAGCACGTAAGTGAACAAATAAAACTAATCTGTTCTTTAGAGATAAAGGTAAAAGTATTGTCCATTATAATAATCGTAGCCTCTGGAAGAATTCGATTTTCAGTGTTTTCTCTTTTACCCGCTTTAAAAAAAAATCAAAAGAAAACAAACCCCAACTCAGGTTTTCTTGGAGTCTGTGGTATTTGCATCTGGCAAGTTCAAGCCACAAATGCTCTCACTTCTTGCATGTATTAACACTGCTAGAAAGAACGCCACCAAGTCACTGACTTCCACACCTCATAAAAGGATGAATTTTAGCTTCGAGATTTTAAGATTTACTAGAGACAGCCTATATTTGAGTATGTATGTCAGTCATGCCACACAAAGAAAAGCATAAATATTTCCAAAGTGTTCTGTTCAGAAACTGTTCACAAATGCTTCTCCTTCTGTTTGTCAGATGGTTTTGCAATAGGTTGACTAATGCACATATATGTAAAAACCTGAAAACTGGCTCATGCAAGCGTTTTGAATGGATACCCCTGTGGAAGAGTATTTAGAATTATTTTGTTGATCGTCGCGTGGGCTCTGATGCTGTAGGAGGTGGGGGTGGACCCCGGCGATCCAGGTCATCAACATATGCCACAATCAGTTTACGCCTCTCCTCTGGCACACAGTCCAGTACTAGATACCGTTTGTCATTCTGTAAAATTTTTTCTACATCTTTCAGGTGCTGATCAGATTCTTGGATTAGTTTTTTGGATCTGAAATAAGAAAAAGAAGTCCAAGAATTACTGACTGCTGTTCACAGGTCTTTCAGAAGTGAGCTGGAAATGTCCATCTAGTTCCTAATTGTGTTTCCATTATTTTTTTTTTTAAGAAAAATTTCACTGCAGTGGTCACCTTTGTAAGTCGCCTCAGCAAAGACTCCAAGGAGTGAAAGGGCCTCAGAAGTTGAATTACCCTCCCACCCCTAGTGGTGGTCCCTCCAGATCAGGGCTGAGGGTGGGTGGGTAAATCTTGCCCGTGCTGTACCTGTTCTGTGGATGAACAGAGGACTTCAGTCTGCGGGGCTGCCAATCCCAGCATCTTTCACAAGCTTTCACTTTCACATCTTTCACTAAATTAACTATAAAAATGTAGAAAGAAGTCTTACTTCACATCTAATTTAAAAGCCCAAGCTGATGCAAAACATTAAGGATCCTGACCAAAAAATCCAAATGACAAAATATCTAAAAACCACACCCTCAGCACTATCTAGCCTCCCGTGCACATACCCTTCATTAAGATGTTTCAAATTTCTCTCTTTAAGAAGAAAAGCTGGAGCATGAAACAAAAATGGTTTCCAGATTACTGACTGGTAAGCAATACGAAATTGTCTTCCTGATGATAAATTGTTAGTGAAGAACTATTGGATTTGCTACAGAGAAATCTTGTTTAAAGGCTCTCATTTCATAATTTACAATTTTTATTTAAATGTACCCAGCAAAATGCTTTCCTCTGAGGGAAAAAAAATGTTTCTGCTGAGCTTAAATAGATGATTTCATGCTTTAGAATAATCTAACCACACTGAACAGTCTTCAGAGGAGGCAAAGATAATTGATAGTGAAAGATTATTTTTAAAGTTTCTCCATGAAATACAACTCCTTATATAGTTGAGGGTATTCCTAAAAAAAAGCAGTGAAGTAAAAAAAAAAGATATGTATTAAAAACTGGATGGGTGGGTAACACAAAATAAGAATTGACATCTGGGCCCTTTCTTTAAAAAAAAAAAGTATGGTAGATATGGGCTGTATTTGACTTTGGACAGAAGTTGGCATCTTCTTATCCCTAAAAATTAATAATGTCAACATGTGTGTGAATGCAAAGTATGCTCTGACCATTAGAGTAAAGACTAGTAAAGATAATGACTGCCAATATGAAACATTTCATTGCACACACCTATATGTTATAAATTTGGTCTCTTTCAAAAGCGTCCTGAAGTCAGCTTTGGCTGTGATATACTTGTCTCTGATATATTCTTCAAACTCTCTTTGTTTTTTCTGTTAAAAAAGAAAAAACATTATAGAAATAAAACTCAATTCCAAAATAAACATTATTTATTAAACAGTAATGTACAAGTCACATAATAAAATTAAAAATTCAAAAGAAAAAGGCAAAAAGGTATAAAAATAAACCTTCATATATAAAATTCATTAAATCACATCTGCAATGCTCATTTTTACAGCAAATAGAAAGAATGAGGAATCATAAATTAGTAGTGGCTAAAACTTGAGAATCTGCTGCACTACACTGCTGAGCATTTTATGGGGATTATCTATTTTAATTTTCATAACAACCTCATGAGGTGGACACTAATGATTAAGTGTTTACTTCCTGCACACTGTATTTTTAACTTCAAGAACAAAAACAGTAATCAGTGGATATACAAACTGTAAGATAACACTAAGAACTTAACTTACACAGTATCGAGCATTTAGCTTTCTGGCAAGCCAAAAGTAATGAGATGAATAAACTCTTAGGACTTAAAAAAGACTTTATTATCAATTCTAAACAGTCAGGAAAGTTAGAAACTGAGACTGGGTCTACCACAATTTCCCAGTCATGCATATCTTCGAACATCTACAATTCAATAGACTTAGAGGGGTAATATTAGTTTTTATAATAGACGCCCAGACCTACAGAAACCAACCAGCAAAGGGGAATGACAGAAAACAAATAAAAGGCCTAGAGATAAAATGGACTGTAGTAAACAACACTTTTCTTGACATCATTCACTGTTGCAGACCTTGAAGCACATGAGAAGTAGTGATCTTGTTAGAGTATTCTGTCAGGCTTAAGAATCAAGTGCTCAGGATTTTTTTTTTTTTTTTTAATTTAAAAACATTTTTAAAAGTTGCCAGGATTTTTTTTTTTAATTTTAAAAAAATTAAAAAAAAAGAATCAAGTGCTTTGATAGTTTGGTACCAATTGGATATGTCTGTCTAGTTGTACCTGACTAAGATAAAACTGCAGCTTCATTAAATCTCTAATATCCCAAAATACAAGCGCACCCCAAGCACTAAAATTTAAACTTTCTATTGTGCTCTTGCTAATTTATCATGCAAGAAACAAAACATAAACTTAAAATTCAGATTCACTTCCCATACGCTTAAAAGTTATTCACTTAAAACAATCAGCTTTATTTTGCTTTAGATAGTAGTGCTGTCAGGCACCCGATTAAATATTTATAAATTGACAGTAAATCTTGACACGAAATCTTCTTACCCTGTCACTGGAGGAGAACTTAATACACCGAGGATCTTCCTTAATGATTTTTTTAACTTCTTTCCACGTGGATGTTAAGGTAATCTTTGAAAAGACATGTGAATAAAAAAACATAAATACAACTCGCTTTTACGTAGGGGGTCAAACTGCAGCACATATGGTACATAATATTACACACTGACCTGCGATCTCTTGTAATGCCCAAGCGTAACTGGACTAGTTAGGGACAGGGAAGCAGCGTTAATGCAATTTCTTTTTGTTGGCTTGCCACAAGAGTTATTTTCATGGCCATACTTTCAAGGTGGCCTAAGACAATCACCTGCAAACCCTGTATTTACATGGGCAAACATCGTAACTTCTGAAGAAACCATCACCAAAAAGAGAGCAGATAAAAAGGAACAAAACCGGGATAACAAAGCGTACAAACTGCCGAACAAGAGGCCATAGTACCAAACTGAAAATGGATCAGAAGAAGAAATGTGCTAAATCTATTATCAGGAGGGATCATCGATCATTCTGAATTACTATAGGAGCAGTTATGAATGTGAAAACTGCGAAGAACAGGAATTTCTAAATAATTAAGAATACTATATATTTTTTAAATCAGAGAACTGTCATAAAATGAATTCCAGTAATAAATCTAAAGACCATGACACTAAAAATCACACCAATGCTTTGCTTTAAGAAATTACTATCAGAGAATCATTCAAATTATAATGAGAAAAATAAGAGACTCTTACCGCAGAAGTTTCATCCAAAAGTTGCCTAAAGTGCTCCCTCTTTTTTTTGGTAAGTGCTTCAATGTGTTCATTAAAAAGCTTCTCTTTCTCCTCTCTTTCCAATAAAGATCCAGATTCCCAGCGGTGATCTTTTCGGAGAGTCCTACGAGTATCAGACCATGACACATCTGAAGAACGTACCTGAAGAGAGAAAATTGTATGTATCAACAAAGAGATAATTATCTTAATGTCTATGTGCACTTCCATGTTCACTGCAACATTATTCACAATAGCCAAGATATAGAATCAACCTAAGTGTTTAACAGCAGATAAATGGATAAAGAAAATGTAACAAATACACATAATGGAGTACTACTCAGTCTTAAAAAAAAAAAGAAGAAAATTCTATTCATTGGTGGCATGGATGAACCAAGAGGACATTATAAGTGAAGTAAGCTAAACACAGAAACATAAATAATGCATAGTCTCACATTTGTGGAGTCTGAAAAAAGTTGAACTCATAGAAATAGAGTAGATGGTCACCAGAGTCTATGGGGTGGGAGGCAGGACAAGGGAGAGAATAAGGAGTTACTGGTCAAAGATAATGAAGTTTCACACAGATAGCAGGAACAAGTTTTGAGATCTACTGCACAGCAGGGTAACTAAAGTCAATAAATGTATTCTAGATTCAAAATAACTGGGAGTAAATTCCAAATGTCTCACCACAAAAAATTACAAGTTAACAAAGTGATGAATATTTTAAAGAGCTTCGGTTTAATCATTCCATATTACCTACCTATATCAAAACAGCAACTATAACCCGTAAATGTATACAATTATGACTTCTCAATTAAAACAATTTTTAAAAAGAAGACAATATAATAGAAGGCATAGCAGGTCTGGCTGGCTCACCAACCAGCAAAAAGACATCCTTCATTACTAGTAGTGGTATTAAAAGTTACTGCCAATGTGAAGCAACACAGGAGACTAAAACAACAGAAAGGTAAGAAAAGAAAAACTATAAAAGCATTTATTTAACCAACACTTACCAAGCATCTAAATACAAGTCAGATAAATACTGTGCTTCACAATAAAATTAAAAAATAAGACACTATCCCTTGCTTCAAAGAGATCACTTAAAAAAGAAGGAAAAAAAAAAGATAAACAGGCCAGGTGTGGTGGGTCACAATGTAATCCCAGCACTTTGGGAGGCCTAAGGTCAGGAGTTCAAGACCAGCCTGGCCAACATGGCAAAACCCTGTCTCTACTAAAAATACAAAAATTAGCTGGGCTTGGTGGCACATGCCTATAATCCAAGCTACTCAGGAGACTGAGGCAGGAGAAGTGCTTGAACCCATGAGGCAGAGCTTACAGTGAGCCAAGATGGTGCCATTGCACTCTAGCCTGGGTGACAGAGCCAGACTTTATCTCAAAAAAATAAAAAGGATAAACATGTTAGCAAATAACTGCAAAAACATGTAATAAGTGCTGCAGAGGTGTATGCTGAGCACAAGTGTGGTCTAAGGAACAGTGAGATCGAATCTGCCTAGATGGGCCAGGAGTAGCCTCACAAAGGAGATACTTGAGTGTACCCCTGAAGAATGAGAAAGTCTGTCACTGCAGGAGGAACACTTCCAAATCATTTCAGGTGGAGAGACTGCTGTGAGCAATGGAAGGATGGTATGGTTCATTAAGTATGTTCAGCAAGGCTATAGCTCAAGGAGCAAGTGAAGAAAGCAAAGGTGTTAAGGAAATATGAAGGTAGAGTTAAGAAATGAACAATCTTTTATATTATGCTAAGGAGACTGAATGTGACCTGTAGGAAACTGCTGGGATTACAAAGAAACTTCATCCCCTGCAAGTAACCAGGAGAGTGACAAAGTCAGATTAGTTTTTTATGAAGAGTTCTGTGACTGCAGTAGAACAGATAAATTTGAGGAAGTGTTGGAGGTAGGGAGAGAAATTAGTAAACTACTGTAATTGTCCAGGGTATAGAACAAGGTTGTCCAACCTGTGGCCCACAAGCCACATGCAGCCCAGGATAGCTTTGAGTGTACTCCAACACAAATTCATAAATTTTCGTAAAATATTAAAAACATTACGAGATGTTTCTGTCTTTTTTTTTTTTAACTCATCAGCTATCACTAGTGTTAGTGTACTTTTTTCTTTTTGAGATGGAGTCTCACTCTGTTGCCCAGGCTGGAGTGCAGTGGTACAATCTCAGCTCACTGCAGCCTCTGCCTCCCATGTTCGAGTGATGCTCCTGCCTCAGCCTCCTGAGTAGCTGAGGCTAGAGGCACACACCATCATGCCGGCTAATTTTTGTATCTAAGTAGAGATGGGATTTCGCCATGTTGGCCAGGCTAGTCTTGAACTCCTGACCTCAAGTGATCCGCCCACCTTGGCCTCCCAAAGTTCTAGGATTACAGGCATGAGCCACTGCACCCGGCCATATTAGTGAACTTTATGTGTGGCCCAAGACAATTCTCCTTTTCCAATGCGGCCCAGGGAAGCCAAAAGATTGGACACCCTTGGGTAGAATAAAAGACAGTTGCAAGGGAAGAAGTCAGAAGAGTAACAAGCTCCACTGAAAAAGAGAAAAGAAATAGCATAGGAGAGATGGTGACAAAGCGAAGCCACCCCCAACTCCAAAAAATATTAGCAGGCAGGACAGTAGTCTGGGGGCATTCACTGTAGGGACAAAAAGCCCTATATACTTCAACAACTCTGAGGGGTAAGGAAGAAAGATTTTCAACAAAGTTTCAGGGTATCTCCTGGGGTCAGTTACATGTCCAGTCCTATATCGCATAGCATTTACAAGTATAATAACAGATCATCACAATGATGGCCCTAAATCACAAACGAGAAGATTAAATTGTGTTCAGCACATTTTGTTCATCACTATAGCAGTTAAGTGTGTAATAGTTTAGGGTGACTTTCATCAAGAACAATAAATAATAAAGCTATGAAACTAAATGATTATGACTTTCCATATATGCAAAATGCCTAAATTCTGAAATTGTTAAATAACTAGGGTTTTTTCCTATACTAACAGTACTACAGCCAAGTATTCAATTTTTAAATGCTTTATAATTTAGCAAATTATCTACCTTGGAATTTAAAGAACATTAAAATGTTCATAAAAGTAATATAATACATTTCCAATATCCGGTACTTTAGAGAAAAAAAGTAAAAGATTAACATATACCATGTCAGACAGAAGAGCCTTGAAATTCTGGATAGCTTCTTCTCGTTTGTGCTGCTCTCTCTCTCGATCTATTTCTTTTGTTTGTTCTGAACGAGCCTTTTGAACCTCCCTTTCTCGTTCTCGAAGGCTTGCCTCAATGCGGGCTTGCCTTTCAAGTTCCTTTTCTTTTTCTGAGTCTAAATTCTGCAAAAGTAAAAATTACATTATCCTTCTTACCAACTCCATCAAAATATGTTTTCACAGAATAGCTTGTAAAAAAAATCCAAATCTAGTTTTTGCCCAGATACACCTAAACACTGTGTACCTCTCATTTCCAAATAAACTAGGGACTCTTACATTAAGAATACTAACAAGAAAAATTCCAAACCCCCAATAGAAGAATTCCCAATAACAACATATATCCTTAAACACAAGTAAGAATTTTATTATTCAATGAAAGCAATACAAGTAAACACAACAGTTACCTTGGCTATTTTTTCAATGTACTGTTTGAAAAGGTCTTCTCTCATTGATGAACTATCTACTGCTTTGTAACGTGGATCACCTTCTACTTTATCTTTTACTTTACTCCATCGAGACTGACTGTCCAAGTGATGATTAGATAATAGTTCAAAGAAATCCGATTTAATCTGTATTTTAAAACAGGTAGTGGGATGGGAGGGAAAATAATGCACCATGAGAAATTCATATCTAAATATTTACAACTAGAAAAAAGTTCACTTACCTTAAATATAATAATAACTTTAAAAATGCACTCATTTAGAGTAGAATGAATCATGGAAAAAGAAAAGATCAGAAGTGCTCTTTTACGAGAAATGTAAATATCAATAAGCATACAGGCTTTCATCTAAAATTTGCCACATTCAAGATAAATCGTATTTTATAAAGAAATTATTCAAATGTAGAAAAAGGCTTTTTCAGATTGTTTATAATTTTAGATCTCAGAACTGCCATGTATTCATAGGGAATATAAATTTACATCAAGCTGCATTTATTTTCAGCTAAGAGTCAGGTTTATGAGCTGACAATACGATCAACATGGTAAAAATTATTTAAAAAACTAAATGGGTAAAAATTTTGGTCACTGAAATTATTAGGACATTTAGAAATCATTGCAAGTCATTACAAACTTACACTGTCAAATGTCTAAAATCAAAATAGGGTAAAACTTTGCATTTTGGTGAAAAAAAGCAGTTGTACACCTTGATATGTGAGAAAATTATATAATTTCCACATTCATAATCATTACTAAAAAACTGCATTCAAATCTTCTATACTTTTTAGCATTAAACATGTATGCCTTTACCATTCTAAAACTCAGTGTGTTTATCCAATATTATACTCAACAACTGAAACACAAAGTAATATCATACCAAAGGTATTAAATATTATTTCTTCAGTATCAACATAAACAACTCCTTAAAACCCCTCTCCAAACCGTATTTATTTTATTTAAATAGGTGAGGAAAGGAGTAAATGAGATAGTTATCTTTATGTACATCTGAGGGCCTGATAGTTTTAAAATCCCATGTATACTACTTTGCACTCCTAACACAGAAGATACCCAAGGTAACCAAGGTCATTTCAACAAGGGATTCTGACCATATTAAGAATCCCTCGCTTCCAGTACAAACTGAATACGGTATCTTCCCACCGGATCAAGGGAATCAGGATTTAATATGTGTATACAAAAATATATAAATCATTCCTTCTGGCTAGTCTAACACTATCATTTCCCCCTACAACTTCATTTCTCCTACTGGAAGATTAAAAGTGAGGTTGAGGCCAGGTGTGGAGGCTCACGCCTGTAATCCCATAACTTTGGGAGGCAAAGTTTCAAGGCGGGTAGATCACCTGAGGTCATGAGTTTGAGACGAGCCTGACCAACATGGTGATACCTCATCTCTACTAAAAATACAAAAGATTAGCTGGGTGTGGTGGCAGGTGCCTGTAATCCCAGCTACTCAGGAGGCTGAGGCAGGAGAATCAGTTGAACCCAGGATGAGGAGACTGCAGTGAGCCAAGACTGCGCCACTGCACTCCAGCCTAGGCAACAAGAGTAAAACTCCACCTTAAAATAAAAAAAAATAAAAAATAAAAAAAGAGAGGTTGATGTCTTTTCTGGAAAATACTTTTAAGGTTATAAGAAACAATATCTGCATCAGAAATGCTTCTAAAGACAAGAGCTAATCAGCTGTGGATTTCTCCACTATTAAACTTGGCTTTTGACTTTTGATTAATAAGAAATACTCATAAACCCAGTATTTCCAGACAGTGATTAAGAAACCACCTGAAGTAATGATGTGACTGAAATTTTTCTGTTCATCTTGTCTACTTTGTATCTGACATGATAAACACAAAATTCCTAGATGCATCTGACAACTGGAAGGCAAAATTTACAAAATTTATGTTAAATAAAACGTGCAAGTTATATCAAACAGGAATCTTTTTAAGCCACAGGAATTTATATTAGCTTAAAATAGTTTTCATAAATTACACATGAAACCTATAAAGTAAGGATTATCATATAGGTTTTTAAATGTGTGATGTATAAACAAGTGAACTTAAAATTAAACTTTAACTTCCTTTCATTGTGGCTATTACCATGACAGGTTATAAATGGCTTGTTAAGGCTGTTATAGGTAAGAGAAGAATTGTCTTGACAGCTGCATAAATGTCAAAAAATGTCATTTACCATTAGTTGCAATTCAAGGCCTTATTATTCTCCCCATTCCTTACTGTAACAAAAATAATTTATTCTCAGGAAATTTTAAAGAGAAGGAAGAGAAAAATATGTCAATTTCATAAAGTATACTTTTTTTTTTTTTTGACAGGGTCCCACTCTGTCGTCCAGGCTAGAGTGCAGTGGAACCATCACGATTCACTGCGGCCTTGACCGTTTGGGCTCAAGTGATTCACACACTCCAGACTCCAGAATAGCTGGAACTACAGAAGCACATTACCACATCCAGCTTTGTTTTGCTGTAAAGATGGGGGTCTCGCTATATTGCTTAGGCGGTCTCAAGCAATTCTCCTGCCTCAGCCTCCCAAAATGCTGGGATTACAGGCATGAGCCACCACGCCTGGCCAATAAGTAGACTTTCAAAGGCATTTTTTTAAATAAAATGGAAAACTACCAGTAAAAACTACAAGAATATGATTATCTTACTGTAAAAATGACTTTACCATGAAAATGCTACTTAAGAAATACAAGAATTTCACTAGAAGTCAATGTTTTAAACTAGTTTTAAACCTTTAGTATTTAGCTATTGATTCAACTATCACAATGCTACAAAGACCAGTTAAAGAATTTTAAGAACAAGGAAACAGACTCCAGTACCATGCCACTATTACTGCTCTTGCTGTTCAATTACACAGTTATAATGTGATTTTTTTTTAAAGTCTACACAATATACTTAAGAACAGTATAAACAATACAGTGGAAGTCATGAAAGAAAAATGATAAAGCCCCATTAACCACATGTGCTCAAAATGTGAATATAAAATCCACTATATTTAAACCCTTACTTTAAAGATTTCTGCTTTGATAGCCTAGTCATTGATATTGCATTCTTTAAATTGGCTGAGAAAGCTTCACTTTAGCAATTTCCTGCCTTTTATTTTTAATCTAGTAATGGTATAAAGCCAAACCTTTAATTTAGAGAATTAAGATTTTTATAGTCAAAATAAAGCTGAATATATTAAATATTAGATTTACTTAATTTAGATGTCATATCTATTTAATTTCTTTTTCAAAATTAACACATTCTGGGCACAATTCTCATCACTTCATAAGGAAAAAGACTAAAAAAATGTAAAGTACCGGAACTGCGGGAGGCTAAAGTCACCACACAGAGATACCAATTCTTTCCTCACTAGGAAATCCCATAATACTTTGCGTGTCAGTGATTGACAGCTGTCACTGAACTGATTGACAGGCCGCACAGCACAAAACTGTAAAGTCTATCCACTTGTTATGAAACAGAATACATAAAATAGTTATAAAAAAAAAGTGTTTAGAAAATCAGTTACAAATGCAAAGATAAATACATTTAATTTGTATAAAAGCAATCATACAAAATCAAACAATCACTTATTTACTTGGTTTTCTTTAATCAGATACGTTATTCTAGAAGTCAAAAGTAGCAATTCTAATTCAACATATAAAATTACGTAGTACAATCTGATTTTATACATTTCCTCTGAGAAACATAATCATTTTTTTTAAGTTAACAGTGAAACAATTCTGGAAAAACTCACTTGGAAGCCCAATAAATCAGATTATCAGGAAGTTTCAGATATTTCTGATAAAAGCTGTTTCAGCTAATACTGTCACTATTTTGAATAAAAGAGACTTCTTCCCAATAGGAGTAGTATTACTTCCAAACAACATTTCTTAATAGAACTTGTTAATAGTATAACTTTCTATAATAAGAGGCAATTTTAAATGTCAAGAATGATTAGGCTGCAGAGGTTATTTTTCTACATTCACAAAGCATACTAGACACTAAGGAGAGTGGCTGCATGTTTTGATGGTTCACACACCACTGGGGTCATCTCCCTACTAGTTTGCCTTCCCAGTGGTAAGCTCCTTTCCACTCCTGACACTGCTATCAAATGACATTTGGAATTCATTAATCTTTAATAGCTGACCTTTAATTCTGATAAGCAATAATTTATATGTAAGATATGTTTACTGAAAGATTAGAAAGTCACTAAAGTGCTATCCTTTAGAGGGCAAAAAAGATAGAGAAGCTCTTTTAAATTCAAATATTACCACCTATAAAGAATCTTGAAATCTTAGAAGGTGCCACTGAGCAGGCAGCTCTAACAACCTGTTCTGAGTTTACCAGGCATCTCAGTATTAATACAATTTAAAGCAAAACTATACAGCTTAGTGAAGCTACTAAAATAAGCATTATGTAAGTAAGGTGATAGAATACATACATACATACATAATTATAAAAGTTAACTTAAAACAACAGTCAGTGTAGGTCCTTATTTATGCCCATGAATGAGGTCAGAAACATAGCAACAGCACAGTC
The DNA here is from genome assembly GCA_031835075.1 of Saguinus oedipus. Classification (NCBI taxonomy): domain Eukaryota; kingdom Metazoa; phylum Chordata; class Mammalia; order Primates; family Cebidae; genus Saguinus; species Saguinus oedipus. The sequence continues at coordinate 24,263,187 of CM063170.1, forward strand.
CTTTCCCATTCACACTCCCATCAATCACACCACCGGAACTAAAACCATCTTACCTTCTCACCTCTGGTCTTCGAATCTTCTTTCTCTTTCTTCCTAGCAGCGGCCACAAATTCATTAAACAAGGCTTCTCGGTCTTTCATCTTTTCAATTGCTTTGAATCTTGAATCTTTAGCATGCTTGGCTGCAAATTCACTAAAAGTTGCTCTGGAACAAAATTACAAGTGTGCTAACTTTGGCAGTTACTTCTTCTTGTATAAAGTCATAGCACAAAGTATCATTTTTCCAACAAGAATATGTGACAAAGAGACACTGGGACCCAATACCTAACTAACAGTGAATAGTAAGTTACAGAAAGGAGTAAAAAGAGGTAATGAGTAAAAGTGTGGTTAAGGGATTTGTATGCTATCAGCATAGAATTAGAAGAATATATATTTATTATACAAAAGAGATCACAGAGTAAAGAATTTGCATGCCTCAAGAGACAAGAGCTCATCAATTTCCACTCTAAGATGAAGCTGAGTCCTGCCTCCAGCCACAACGGAAAATTCTTATTGGATTAGGTCTCTTTCCATACACGACTATAAAACTGAACAAAAGTACATGAGGCAACTGATTTTAAGGAGCAAACAACAGAAAAAGTAAGACTGAAAAGCCTGAAAGAAGGGATATTCATGAGGTGCAGAGAGCTCAAGTCCAAATAGAGTATTAAAATCTTAATGAGCTGGAAGAAGCAAAGATTAGAGCCTGGGTGAAGAGGAACCTATAAAGAGAGGGTACCCAAGAAAAATCCCACTTAGGGATTACCCATGAGTACACAGCCAAGGTCACGCTGTATAACAGCAGGGGACAATCACTCTCTATATGAAGCTACTACAGGATTAAGAGCCAACAAAGTCCACAAAAGATCCACAAGGAAAACAGAGCTAGAAGACTAAAAGAAACATAGGATACTTTCAGAGATTCACATTAACAAAACATAAAGTCAAGCCTAAAATTAAGATGGCAACCAGTAAATAAAATGCCTACTAAAACAAAAATATCCACTTTTCAGTGAAAGGTAACAGAATCCAGTCTCTACACATTAGCCACGAAGTCCAATATTCAATCAAAAATCAGTAAATATACAAAGAAACATGATCCACAGAAAATTTTTTTTGAAGTCAATAGAAACTGAACCCAAGATGTCCAGATGTTCTAAGCAGACAATAACTTTAAAACCAATATTACTGGCCAGGTGCAGTGGCTCATGCTTGCAATCCCAGCACTTTAGGGAAGCAAGGTAGGAGGATCATTTGAGGCCAGGAGTTTGAGAAGAGCCTAGGCAACACAGTAAGATTCCAGCCAGGCAGGGCGGCTCACCGTAAGTGAGCCTGCAATCCCAGCTACTTGAGAAACTAAGGCAAAAGAATCTTTCAAGCCTGGGAGGCAGAGGCTGCAATGAGCCGAGATCATGCCACTGCACTCCAGCCTGGACAACAGAGCAAGACCCTATGTCAAAAAACAAAACAAAACAAAAACACACTGTGGTTGGGTGTGGTAGCTCATGGCTGTGATCTCTCTACTTTGGGAGGCCAAAGCAGAGGCATCACTTGAGGTCATGAGTTCCGAGACCAACCTGGCCAACATGGTGAAACCCTGTCTCTACTAAAAATGCAAAACAATTAGCTGGAAATGGTGGTGGACAACTGTAATGCCAGCTACTCAGGAGGCTGAAGCAGGAGAAAAACGCAGAAGGCGAAGGTTGCAGTGAGCAGAGTGACACCTCACTCCAACCTGGGTGACAGAGTGAGACTCTGTCTCAAAACAAAGCAAAACAACCATAGTGAGACTCTGTCCCTATAAAAAATTTAAAAATTGGTTGGGCATGGTGGCACATGCATGTAGTCTCAGCTACTTAGGAAGATTCCTTAAGCACAGTAGTACAAGGCCACAGTGACCTGGGGTTAAGTCACTGCACTCCAGCCTGGATGACAGAGCAAGACTCTGTCTCTTAAAAAAATAAGTAAATAAACAAAATTGTATTACGCTGAAAGACTCAAACAAAATAGGCTCAAAGAATTGAAAGCATGGTCTAATGAATGAACAAACAAGGAGCTTTGGCAGAGATACACAAAGTATTAAAAAGAACCTATAACTAGGTTCTTCTTTTTAGACCCATATTTTGAAAAGGAAAAATTAACTGGATAGGCTTAACAGGAGCGTGGACAATAGAATAAAAAGTCAATTATGTGAAGTTAGATCAGTAACAGTTATCTAATCCAAACAGAAGACAGAAAGACTGAGGTAGGGGAAACAGTCTCGGGGACATGTGAGATAATATCAAACACTAACATATGTGTGATAAGAATCACAAAAGAGAAAAGAATGAATGAGGACAGAAAAAAATACTGCAAAAAACTTCCCAAATTTGATGGAAAACATCAATTTATAAATTCAAAAAGCTCAGCAAACTCCAAACAGGTTAAATAAAAGGATAAGTCCTATGAGGGCTAATGAGCATAGGTTTTCAAAAAGAAGTTTCTCCATAAATAAGACATTATAAAGCTTTCATATATTTGGTATATATTTTAAATATTTGAATCTTTCATCTTATTAGTAAGAATTTACTTTTTTTTTTTTTTTTTTTTTAAGATGGAGTTTCCCTCTGTTGCCCAAGTCTCGAGTGCAATGGTGCAATTTCGGCTCATTGCAATCTCTGGCTCCTGGGTTCAAGTGATTCTTCTGCCTCAGCCTCCCAAGTAGCTGGGACTACAAGTGCATGCCACCACACCCAGCTAATTTTTTTATTTTTAGTAGAGACAGGGTTTCACCATACTGGCCAGGCTGGTCTTAAATTCCTGACCTCATGATATGTCTACCTCAGCTTCCCAAATTGCTGCGATTACAGGTGTAAGCCACAGCACCCAGCCAAGAATTTACTCTTATAATTAATAATCCTATACTTAGCATGCTTTTAGAAGGAAAAAAATAAAGCTTATTCCACCATTTTAAAACTATTTACCTATTTAAATGCAAGAACAAAACACATTCTCTTTTGTGTTAAAATAAAGATTATGTTATAGCTTTAATTATAAACAAAAAATCGTCCGGTTACTTAAAACATCAACTGAAGGTTAAATGTATCACTCATAGCTTCCTTTTTGTACTCTACAAAAGGGAAACCTCTTTGGAGTTTCAATTATTTACAGACCCATATGGAGTTTTAATAAACATATTCTGCTGAATGATTTAGAAATAAGCTGCAGACTTCTTAAGACTTCACTTAGAACTATTTCATTCCAATGCAATATAAAGAATAAAAAAAAAATAGAACTATTTCAACATTCAACTCCTGAGAGTAAAGCCTTTTTCCTCCATAACCACAATACTCAAGAAAATTACTAATTCTCTAACAACATCTAATATCCCATTCTTACCAAGTGTCCTCCTCAACTGCCCCCCAAAATGTCTTTTATAATGCAGACTCAACTATTTTGACCCATAAGCTCACTCTTTTGACTCAGAAAAAGCTCAGGACTCCCTGGGAAGTCTGAACCTCTATTACCCACAAGACAGAGTATTATATTCTTCATATCACAAACACTCAATTAGCTTTATTTTCTAAAACTTAATATTAATACCATATTTCAAATATGAAACTATAATACTAAACACATCTTCTTAAACATCACTCTTTCCTACCTCCACAGACAAAACTAACTATTTAAATAAGGTAAACCTTTATAATAAGTGTCATTTAACTCATAGACTCCATGATTCTACCCGACAGTTTTAGAATATTGAGGTATTAACAGTAACCTAATACCACTACTCTTACATCTAAATCATAAATAAGACCAATTACCCCTGCCTATACGATTCTGTGCAACACTGAAATCTAGTTGAAATCCTAGCTTCACTTGGGTAAGCTATCTAATTTGCTTATTTCATGTAAAATACATATCAGGTAAGTTAAATCATACTACCTGTTATGAAGACTGAATATCTGTATGCATATATGTAAAATTATATCCATTCAGTCATGTTTACATATATGAATAAATGCATACATGTATGTTTTAAGTGCAAAGTAGCACATAAAATTCTCAATAACTGTAATTACTGTTATTATAAAGCAAATGAATTTAATATGTCTCATTTTCTTCAGCCCATTACATGTATCTAATATATATTATCAATCAATTGAAAATGTCAGACACAACCGTTAACTAGACACTTGGAAAATTTTGAAACTGAAGTGGTAAAAGGTCCTTCACCACTTCAATTTAATCAAAGTAATGTTTCTCCTCTGCAATTTATTATGCATAAAACTTTACAAAGATGGGGCAAGGATTTTCTATAATTTACTGGTTTGTAAAGAACTTATTCCCACATGGCAGCACTTAAAGGTATCCTTCTTAGAGTACTTAGGATTCCTCTAAAGGAATAAATATATATATATTTTGACATTTACGAGAAATGAGCCACATACCTTGGATTAAATTTTGCTTCTTCCATCATTTTTTTGAAATCTTCCTTGGCTTGCATTATTTTGTTTTTCTTTTCCCTGCGTTCTTCTTCTGCCCTGGTCTTTACATACTGATCAAATACCTATTATAAAAAGCAACAAATTTGACAAGTCTATCTTTCATATAGGTAATTTAACTACCAAATTATTGGACAATGTCTTTGTCCAAACTATACCAGCAAAAATATATTAACTGTAGATAATTATACACAGATTATACCAAGATTCATTTTAAAGCTTCACTGAAATATTACACAAGCATACAGCTCTCTACTTAGGTTTTGCCAAGAACAAAAGAAAACAGTAAAAAGCCACTTTAATATTCTTCCCTAATTATTAATTAAATACATGATTATTATAAACATTTCAAGTAATTCAGAAATGTGTAAGAGAAATCAGTCTTCCTAAATCCCCTTTAGAAAGAAATACCAATAGTATGGAATCTGTATAATTTTATTTCCATGCTTAAGACATAAGTATTTTCACTAAAATGTAATCATGCTTTATATCTATTCTACATTTCCCCCACTTAATAGTCAAGATAATAAACTGAAAATAATCTATTTCCCACCTACTTCACAACTAAAAAATGACAGAAAAACTTTTTTTTAAGTCATAAACCAAAAATAAAAAAGAATTGAGAAAAAAAGAACCAGCAACTTGCAAAGCTGATGGGACAAGTGGAAAAGGATGTGACATAATCTAGCAGTCAAGAAAAACAGAGGCAACTCAAGTTTTTTTCTGAAACCAGAATCTCCTCAAACAATGCAAGAAAAGACAGCACTAGATACCTATGGAGGTGAGGATGGGGCATAGCTAAAATAAGGAGTACTTGAAGTACTTGATGAAAGCCTATTTAATAAGTTGTTAAATTGCTAGATCTCCTAACTAACTTAATGTTTCTGGGCACTGCCACTCCAGAAGGTAAAAGGCCAGTGACTATTTTCTAAAGCAAAGAATTGACAAGCTATGGCCTACAGGTTGTTTTCATACAACTCATGAATATTTTTACATTTTTTAAAGGATTGAGGGGAAAAACAGAAAATTTCATGACACATGAAAACTAAACAAAATTCAAATGACAGTATCCATAAATAAAGCTTTAACTGAACAGCAATGCTCATATATCCTTACATATGTCTGTGAGTATTTGACACTTAAACAGCCGTTAGAAAGTTACAATAGAGACCATATGGCCCACAGAGCTAAAATACTAATTATCTGACTCTTAGAAATTTGCTGACCCCCTCCCCCTCTAGAAAGTAAAAGAGTGTGTCTTTAAATTTGGGGAAACTGAACTGGGAATAAGGCAAACCAAACTAAAAACGTGGAGATTAGCCAAACACGTACCAAATACTAAGACACAGTCTCTCAGAACTGAAGCAGAGATATCTGTGCCCTCCAGCCCAGATTAGGAATCTTTATTAGGAATCTGACCCACCTAAAACAATGGCTCCAGGGGTTCTCAACAAACCAGCCTAACTCACCCTACCGCATGTTTCTCAACCTTGGCACAGTGATGCTTTGAACAAGGTGTATACCAGCATCCCTGGCCTTTACCAACTAGAGGCCTACAGCACTCACTTCAATTGTGACAAAAATGTCACCGGGAGAAAACTGCTCCTGGTTGAGAACGACCACCCTGAGGTACAGCCCCAAAGCATGAGGGCCCACCTAGATGCTAAGAATACCCAAACAAGCCAGGCAGTGGCTCACATCAGTAATCCCAGCACTTTGGGAGGGCAAGGCGGGAGGATCATTTGAGTTCAGGAATTTAAGACCAGCCTGGGCAACATGCCAAAACCCCATCTCTACATGGGCGGGGGGGAAAAAAAGAGCACCCAAACAGCATTTTAGTGTTTCACTTAAGTAGTCATGGTCTACAAGATATCTAAGGAAACTCTCCAGCATGAAAAATAGAGTCCTAAAGAGAACGAACTGAGTAGAATCAGAAACTATACAGAAAAATGAAAACTTAAAAAAAAATGTTCCCAAAAACGAACTCGCAGAGCTAAGATAATGCATCCATAAAGCAAGAAAAACCTAAAAAACATAAAAGAACTCTTAGAAATTAAAAGACACAATAAATTTAAAAAAATCTAAATAGTTGGTTGGTAAAGGCAAGGAAATTATCCAAAAAGTTAAAAATGAAAAATAAGAAGACAAAGGTAATTGAAGAAACTTGGAGGACCAATTCACAAAGGAAAATTCAAATTCGGTCCCAGAATGAAAAAAAAAACAGAGAACAGCTGACAGCAAATTTTTAAAAGTAGCACAAGAGAATTTCTTATAACTAAAAGATCTCAGTTTCCATATTGAAAAGGTCAGCCAAGTGCCCAGCACAACGGACCCTTCCTCTAAAAAACATACCACTATGGCATTTCAGAATACTAGGGACTGAGATCTACACGCTTATAGAGAAAGAAAAACAGTCTCACATATAAATGAACAGGAATGGCTTCAAAAATCAACGAACACTAGAAGCAGAGCAATGCCTTTAGTTAACCAAACAATTCCAAGTAAGGGTACAACAAAGGTTTTCCCAAGTATGTTAGGCTTCAAATAAATTTTCCCTGCACATTCTCTCAATAAGCTACAAAAAGGAAAGACTTACTGTGTAGGGAACAGGTCTATGAACATCTTCAAAACAAGTAACAATAAAATGTTCCAAAATACCTCAGACATCTTCCCAAGTCAGTCCACATATATCTACCAATCTTTATCACTGGGGGTCTTGGAACATATCCTCCACAGATAAGGAGGGACTACTTTATCTATGATTACCTGACCAGTCCCCGGCTAGACATATAAATCACCTTCAATTTCCTCTAAGTATAGCAATGCAGAAAACATTTGAAAGTACTTGTATGCTGAAGAGAGAAATAAAGTTGTTTCCCCTTTCTCACTATATACATTCTTACTTAAAAAGTATTAAATAATACATAAAATTCAAAGGAATTTATATTAACTTTAAGAATCTAGAAAGAACTTCATATTCCCTCTGCTGGGCTACTCCAGACCAAGGTTAGGAATCACTCTCTAAGATAAACACCTCACAGAAAATTAGAGGTTGTGTTATGTTTCCAAGTTACTGCTAATTATTTGTATCATGCTTCCCAATACACCCAGCTTTATATTTCCCTATGTTAAGTGGTTATTTTCTCATAACTTCGGCTCACGAAAAAAATTGCATAATACAATAAAAATGAGTAAATTTTAAAAATAATTCTGTTAAGTGTACTTTTAAAGGCATGAGCAAAAATATATACTATAGAGCTATATCCTTTAAGCCTCAAGGCAGCTCTGAAGTGCTTGCAATGTTCCATTTTTTGGATCATAATATATTCATTTTGTGAAATTTCACTTACGATTTTATCTTTTTTGTTTCAAAATCTTTACTAAAAATGAGTCTCCATTATTTGATTCTCATATTTTTAATTTGACACTGATTCAGTGACAAACTATTCAGTAACAGTGGCCTAGATGAACTGACAACTCTGAAAAATCATGTTGGTTATGTATTACCATACTGTAATATGGTCAATATTAAAAAGCACTGAATAACGAATGAGATACCAAAAAGCTTATTTTGGTGCTTTTCTTCTCTTCGGGTTCAAGTGCAGAGCTTTATTTTTATTTTTAATTGACAAATAACTGTACACAAAACACAATCTCGTGTTATTTTGATACATGTGCAACTGAAACAGGTGTTTCAATACATATCATGTAGAGTGAGATCAAGGTAATTAGCATATCCATGTCAAACATTTATCATTTGTGTTGGAAGTGTTCAATATCCCCCTTCTGGCTATTCAAAACTACTTATTTTTTTGTTTGTTTGTTTTGTTTTGGTTTGGTTTGGTTTTTTTTTGTTTGTTTTTTTTTTTGCCAATCAATGAGAGCTTGTAAGGTTGCTGAGGTTGGTTGGCCTTGAACTCTTGGCCTCGCCTTCACAAGCGCCACGACATCCGGCCGGAGCCACTTTGGGCCCTCAAAACTACTTATTATTGTTAACCATAGTCATCCTACAGTGCTACAGAACCCCAAGACTTATTCCTCTTACCTAGTTGTAATTATGTACCCTTTCACCAATTTCTTCCTATCCTCTCGCCTTCCCCTTACCCTTCTCAGCCTCCAGTAGCCTCTGTTCTACTGTCTACTCCTATGACATCAATTTTCTTTTGCTTCCACATATGAGAACACAGGATGTTTATCTTTCTGTTCTTTGCCGATTTCACTTAACATGACTTCCAGTTCCATCAATGTTGCCGCAAATGACAGGATTTCATTCTTTTTTATGGCTGAAACCACATTTTCTTTATCCAGTCATCTGTTGTTAGATACCTAGGTTGATTCCATACCTTGGCTACTGTGAATAGTGCTACAGTAAACATGAGGGTGCAATATCTCTTCAATATAATTTCTTTTCAATACAGGCCTTGTAGGGGGACTGCTAGATCATATAGTAGTTCTGTTTGTAGTTTTTCAAGGAACCTCCATACTGTTCTCTGTAGTGTATATACTAAATTCTAACCAACAATGTATAAAGAGTTCCCTTTTCTGAGCATCCTTGCCAGCATTTATTATTTTTGCCTTTTTTATATAAGCCACCCTAACTGGAGTGAGCTACCTCACTGCTGTTTTGATTTGCATTTACTGATTAGTGGTGTTGAGCATTTTTCCATCATATTTATTGGCCATTTGTACGTTTTCTTTTAAGAAATGTCCGTTCAGACCTTTTACCCATTTGTTAGACTTTTTTTCTGTTGAGACAGCTGAGTTCCTTGCACATTTTGGACATCAATTCCCTGTCAGATAAGCAGTTAGCAAATATTTTCTCACATTCTATGGAATGTCTTCACTGTTGATTGTTTCCCTTGCTATGCAGAATTGTTTTAATTTAATATAACCCCATTTGTGTATTTTTGTTTGTGCTTTTCATGTCTTATTCATAAAATCTTTTCCCAACCAATGTCCAGAAGCATTTCCCCTATAGTTTTGTTCTAGTAGTTTTATCATTTCAGATCATACATTTAGGTCTTTAATCTATTCTGAGTTGCTTTTCAGATAGGGTCTCATTTCTTCTGAACATAATTTCCAGTTTTCCCAGCATCATTTAGTGACAAGACTGTTCTTTCCACAGTGAGTATTCTTGGCACCTTTGTCAAATTAAGTTGGCTATAGATATATGGATTGATTTCTGAGTTCCCTATTCTGTTCCTTTGGTCTATGTGTTTGTTTTTATGCCAGTACAATACTGTTTTAGTTAATATAGCTTTCTAGTATATTCTCAAGTCTGGTACTATGATACCTCCAGCTTTGTTCTTTTTGCTTAGGATTGCTTTGGTTATTCCAGGTCTTTTTTGGTGTCGCACAAATTTTAGGATTTTTTTTGAAAAGAGGTCTCATTCCATTGCCCAGGCTGGAGTGCAGCAGTACAGTCACAGCTCACTGTAATCTCAAACTTCTGGATCAAGTGGTCACACCTTAGTCTCCCAAGTAGCTTGGTCTACAGGTACATGACATCACACCCCGGCTAGTTCTTGTATTCCTTTGTAGCGAGATCTTGCTATGACAGTCTGGCCTCAAGTGATCCTCCTACCTTGGTTTTCTAAAGTGGTGGCATATAGGCATGAGCCATCTCGCCTAGCCAGATTTAGAGATGGTACTGAATCTATAGATTGCTTTGGGGAGCACTGCCACTTTAACAATATTAATTATTCTGATCCATGAGTGCAGGATACTTTTCCCTTTGTATCCCATTCAGTTTCTTTCATCAGTGTCTTATAGTTTTCCTTATAGGGGTCTTTCACCTGTTTAGTTAAATTTATTCTTAAATATTTACTTATTTATTTGCTATTGTAAATGGGACTGCTTCTTTTCAGCTGGTTCACTGTCTGTGTACAGAAACACTATTGTTTTGGATATTTAATATCCTACAATTTTATTGAATCAGTTTGTCAGGTTTTTGTTTTTTTAAGATAGTCTTGCTGTCACCCAGGGTGGAGTGTAATGGTACAATCTCGGTTAATTGTAACCTCCATTTCCTGGATTCAAGCGATCGTTGTGCCTCAGCACCTAAGTAGCTGGGATGAAAGGCATGAGCCACCACACCTAGCTAATTTTTATATTTTTAATAGAGATAAGATTTTGCCACTTTGGCCAGGCTGGTCTCAAATTCCTGGCCTCATGTGATCCACCTGCCTTGGCCTCATAAAGTGCTAGAATTACAGGCATGAGCCACCATGCCAAGGCTGAATTTGTTTATCAGTTCTAAGAGATTTTTGGTAGCGTCTTTAGGTTTTTCTACATATAAGATCATCTCATCTGTAAACAGAAACAAATTGACGTCTTTCTTTCCAATTAGGATATCCTGTAATTCTTTCTCTTGCCTAATTGCTCTGGCTAAGACTTCCAGTATTATGATGAGTAAGAGTGGTGAGAGTGGGTATTCTTGTCTTTTTCCAGTTCTTAGAGGAAAAGCTTTTAAAATGTTTATTTTGAAATAAGAGAGAACTTATTTTAAAGTGTTATTAGCATATCCACAATCTGTGTCAGAATCTAGTAGTATCCTATATGTAAATGGTCTAGTTTTTGTAAAAAAAAAATGTTATTCAATTAAAATGTCCTAACAAATAAAACAAAAACATGTTAGACCCCTTAAGTGACCTTTTATCAAAGGAAAATTCTAAGTTAAAATGTATGGTCACGATGATATAAAATACATCTTTTTTGAGGGGTGGGTCTCACTCTGTTGCCCAGGTTGGAGTGCAGTGGCGTGATCTCGGCTCACTGTAACCTCTGCCTCCTGGGTTCAAGAGATTCTCCTGCCTCGCCTTCTGCCATCACTCCCAGCTAATTTTTGTATTTTTAGTAGAGACGGGGTTTCACCATATTGGCCAGGCTGGTCTCAAACTCTTGACCAATCTGCCCACCTTGGCTTCCCAAAGTGCTGGGATTACAGGCGTGAGCCACCACACGTGGCCACAAAATACATCTTTTATAATAATACAGAATGTACATAAATCTACAAATAACTAGAAAAGGACAACTCAAATATAATTTTATAAGGCATTTCCAATGAAGTTATTAGTGTTTTCTAAATCAATCACTTTGCAGTATGAAATTATAAATGTGTAACGTGCAACCTAGCACCTTTCTGGCTGTTCCTTTATTTTATACTCCTATGCAAATAATAAAACCAAGTATTCAAAAAAAGTGCTTATTTTTAAATTTAAATGCCAAATGTTAACTACTACTTCGTCTTAGTTCTTACATCTTGATTGCTAAAAGAAAAGAATTCCATATAAAAGGCATGAGAGGCCAGGCATGGTGGCTCATGCCTGTAATCCAGACACATTGGGAGGCCAAGGTGGGCAAAATAGGTGAGGCCGGGAGTTCAAGACCAGCCTGACCAACATGGTGAAACTTTGTCTCTACTAATGATACCAAAATTAGCCAGGAATGGTGGTGCACGCTTGTAATCCCAGCTACTTGAGAGGCTAAAGTGGGAGGATCACTTGAACCCAAGAGGCAGAGGTTGCAGTAAGATGGCGCCACTGCATAAAAAAATTAAAATAAATAAATGGCATGAGAACTTTTAACTCAAGATTTTATTGAAAACACTAGAATAATATTTTCTCTTTTCAAGTGAAATTCTATTAAGGAGATACCACCATCAGCTTATAGAATGCTTCAAATATTGGGGAAAGAATTATAGTTCTCAATGTTACTTATAATTTCACTGTAACAGTACCATGAGAAATATATCATAAAAATTTTAACATCTTCAGAGGCATTTAGATCAGACATTGTTCTAGGCACCACAAATAATGCAAGGAAGACATAGTTTCTCTCCTCATACAATTTACATTTTGCAGGAGGAGGAGACAGATAATAAAAACATGATTTTATATAATTAGAGCCATGACCACTATGAAGAAATTAGAAAAGGCACAGAGATAATACTTGTATTCATTAGAAGGCACTCTGGACAAGTACCGTAATGAAATGATGAAGCTGGCTGTGCTAAGCTAATATCTGGAGGAAAAACATTCCAGACAGAAGGAATAGCAAATTCCAAAATGTGACTGGCTTCTTCAAGTAATATCAGGACAGTGTGGCTATAATCAACAAACATTAAAAAAGACCTTCAAGAGGTATATGGGGATAAGTATATGTAGAAGAGACCATGAAAAGAGCTTCAATTTTATCCTCAATGAAATGGAAAGCACTAGACAGTTTTAAGCAAGGGAACGGTGACTTAATTTAATATCGCTTAAACTTTAAAATTAGTCTGGCTGCTGTGTGGAAAAAGAACTTGACTAAAGAGAAACAAGAACACATGGAATGAAGGAGATCAACAAGAGACTACAACCAGATGATAAGGGTTGTTCATGGTGGCTTGGATTAGGTTGTTAATGGAGGGAATGATGAATAAAAGGTGAGATTTTGAAAATTTTTTGAAGGCAGATTATAGATTTCCTGATAAACAGGCAGTGGGGAAAGTAAAGAATCAAGGCTGATTTATAAATTTTGGTAGGACCATAAACTGAAATGAGAATTAAAAACTCAGAGTTTGTTTTTTTTAAAAAAAAGTACAGAGCTTAAACTGCAGATTCAAATATATTGAGAAAGTTACGTCTTTCTATTCCAAGTACTAAAATATGTATCTGGCACATTGTAAACTTTCTCCCTTCATTCAAGTCCACAATAAGACCTACATGCATAATGACACACACTGTTTGAAGAATTATTCCAATTGTTACATTAAAAATATCGAAGATGGGCACTACTGTTACCAAAAGAAATCTTACAGCTTAACAGCCCTATAGCAAGTGGTTCCACATACTCACCATTTTATGGAGATCAGTGTCAGGACAGTTCAGGTAATTCAGAAATTATGTAAGTGTGCAATGCTTTAGAAGAAGCACTCACGAAATGATATGTGTCACTGAATCATCATGAGAATAAACGGCAACTTAGTAACAAGGCAACACTAATTCAACAGGGACCCTGATGTATCCAACTGTTTCGGAGTTTATGATGAAAACAGATTATTTTAACAGATGCTACTCAGATGTGAACTTTGTCTGTGTAGTTGTGTATGAGACATAAACATATGTTCAAGTACTGTCTATAGGACACAGATATAGATGTGTATGTACATAATGACAAATAATGGTCAAGAAGGCTGTTCGGTATTCAATAATAAACCAAAGTGTTCAATGGTAGCGGTATCTATTGGATAGAATTACAGTGGGGTTTTTTCCTCTTTACTCATCTGTATTTTGCTATTTTTCTACTCTAAATTTGTATCATTTGCCAAAAAAAGCAAATTAATAAATGCATTTGAAATGAATTTTAAAACCATACTACACATAACCTAGGTTTATGAGGCATAAGGACAAAATGTTTACAAAAGCCATGCTCATAAGAGCAAAAATATCCAAGAATTTTGAGATAGAAATGTCCACCTATAGACACATAGTATGCAAGACTATGTTTTTGAAATGCTGTATTGGAAAAAAAATGGTACTTTATTCCTTATAATTTAAAAATTATGTTGGCAAGCGATATACATTCTTAGATAAGGCCATTTTCCTTTTACCTGTTTTCTCTCTTTAGGATTGAGAAGTAAGTACCGAGGATCAAAAACTATCTTGTGCAACTCCTTCTCCCATGTTGAAAAAGCAGACACCTTTAAAATAAAAATGTATTGCCTCATAATTAAGTTTGCCAGAAAAATTTAAAGGTCATAATTTTGCTTGAAATCTACAGGATATCTGTTTATAAAGGAGACATAAAACCATACTGATGTTTCCATCACTAATAAATGACAAGCAGTGGGAGGCTAGCAACAGCAAATTTCCACACTAATTGGCTCTGAACGTTCCTATATTATATAGAAATAACACACTTAATTACTCATTAAAATAACCACTACTGTGTGACATTTTAAAAATCAGCACATCAGAAAAAGGCCTTGAAGATCTGTATTTTGATTTCTCATGCTTGCTCCAATCTTGTGAACAATGTTGTGATTTAAAATTGAACAATTTTACTTATTCAAATGAATCTATGAATATAACCATATAGTTGAAATCCCTTCTCAATTAAGTTGCTAATAATATCACAAAATATCAGTTCTCCTTTAACAAAACCATTCTGAAGATATTAAAGGAAGAATGATCATATATACCTTACCTATCGAAAGTAGTCCGCCATTCTGTAATGTTAATACTCGTCTTATATTACTCACCACAATTTAATGACCCAACAAATTAAGTGTTATTTGTACTTAAAAGGACAGTAAAATGGCACTTAGTTAAATATAAGATTAGCCAAGAAAAAGGCTGTTGGAAAAAATGTACAGTAATTTGATACAGCCCCCTTATCCCCCCCCATAACATGAGCACTAACCTTAGATTTGACCTTTTAGCAAGACATATTTATATTACTTATACAAAACAGAAATATCTCCCCCAAAGATTGTTTTCTGACCCCTCTCTCTAGCAGCATGTCCTTGAACTGCTTCATTCGAGCCTCCAGAGGGACAATGGCCCTTTCTCGGGCAGCTTTAATTTCAGCTTCCATGGCAGCTTCTTTCTCTGAGTCAATGTCTTTATTATCATCTCTCCTATAAAAAATAAAATATAAGACATCAACTGACAAAATATCAATTAACAGATCTTATTAGAAATCTTAAAATTAATGGAATTTTCAAGACTCACTACTGAGCAGCATATTTTTGGCAAAAACAGATTATACTGAGGGTTTCAAATGAACTCTAAGGGATAAACAACTTTCATAATAACAAAATTAAAATGGGCTTCTAATGATTTACGATGGCTTCATTATTAGGAAAAAAGCTACACCTTTAATGTGCTGTCTCTCCCTGACACTGGTTAATAACACAAAAAGTCAATAATCTTACTTTAAAAATAAAAAGTTTCTGAAATAACCCTCTATGTGTCAGAATCAAACAGCACAGAACATAATTTTTTTAGTTCTTGAAATATAAAAAGATCAGTATTTTCCAAAATGTTTTACATTGTAAGTATATAAAATATTTTGTAAAATCTAATAAAAATTGGTATTAAGTGGTATTATGTTTTCGTAATCTCAAACATTTATTTTAAATATAAAACTAAAATATCTGCAATCTTGGTCAAGTAAATATGTAAGATATATATATATATATACCTTACCTACCTGACATTTTATTACTCACTTTCTGGGTGATAAGTTGAGATTTAAGTTGAAGGACAGGTCCCAGAGAGCAACATGGGCCCAGGTGTAGTTACGTGGAATTAGAACTGTTCATCAATGACTAACCTACTTCTTGTTCTCCAAAAATGTAGCTCAGGGGTAAGGGCAACCCTGTTTCTGTGTGGTAACTCAAGTGAGACTGTAAACATGGAATCATGGCGCCTCTCAAATATATGCACTACAAAAAAGGCCCATGCATGTCAATAATCCAAAAAAGCATGTAATTCAATAATATCTGTGTATATTTCAGCAGATCTTCCTTCTTAAATATGATCTGCTAAGTATATTTTAAAAATTGGCTCTTATTCCCATACAAACTTAATGGAATCAGGAAAACAGAACATGTGGAAATTCAAAAGTATGCTATACAGGGAACTGTAGGTAGCCCCAGAGATTTAAAAGGACTAAGGCTAACCCACAAATGCAAGTGAGAGGTACTTAGCAACTTAGGGAACGAATCAAAAGAAATAGAAGGCATAGTCCGGGACCTGCAGGAACTTAGCGAGATAGTCTGTGACCTAAGATATGCACAAAACAAACAGGTAAAAGCAATTTGCCAAACAATATACCCTCTTATAATAATAATTTTAAAACTGTTTAAAGAGTTAAAAGACATCCAAGAAATATAATAACTAATGAAAACAAATAACCTTTATAAAACTATACTAAATGAAAATGTAACAACACAAGCTATCGCTATCTATCTCAATAAAGGAAATAAAAGAAAAACTAAGCCAGGAAAAACAGGCTTTTAGCTTTGTACCTAAATAGAGAAGCTCGGGCAATCCACATAAAGGACTTCTTTGACATTCTCCTGATAAAAGCAGTTAAAAACCTTACAGAGTTGTCTATAAGAACAAACAATTAAAAACAACCTAAAAGTTTAACATTGTAGGAACATCCAAAATTATGATACATAAACAGAATGAATACAGTCATTTATAATAATTAAGAAAACAAATGTCTTATTCTAGGTTTTTTTAAACAAGCACAAAATCAGTTAATTGCAACGAATAAAAATTACATTTGGTCAAGAACTAAAAAGTCAATTGCAAAAATGAGAATAGCTATGTTATGCTGATAGATTATGAGTGATTCTCTTTCAAATCTTTCTTTTATGTTGTTGCCAATAAAAATATTTAAAAAAAAAGAATTACCCTTTATAGGGGTTGTCTTACTGATTTCCTTGCCATTAATTTGGCTGCATTCAATCTGTCCTTTTCAGATAAGGACTACGATTAACCAGTTCCTGATAATGTCTTCAAACTTTCCTTTTTGCTGCTAAATAATGGTCCCATTCCCCACACATGCATAACCTCTACCCCACCCTCCCCGTCCCATAACATTTACATTTTACCCAACTCTAGAGTACTGGCCAAGCTAATAATGCCTCTACTTCTTAGCAGTCTCTTTCTCGCAGAGCACTTCCTAAGCTTATGGGTTCACTCCTCACCAAGAAGTAATGACAGTAAGTCATAAGATAACTACATAAAGAGGGAGAAGGCTGTGTCTGTTTTTATGAGCTCTCTGGAATGGTATCTACTGCATCTACCTGAGGGAGGAAACTAATTTTTTATAAAATTGAGACCTAATAAATTTCTAAAAAGAATTCATTCCAAAACTATCACGTGGCTTCATAATACATACATGAATACCCAAATCTTCTACAAATCTAGCGACAGAAGGGGCAGATTTTCAACAATAAAAAAGCTATTTAATATCGGGCCTAAGCAAGCAACCATGACTGCTGTCTTCTAACAATATTCACATTACCTGTCCCTTCCAATCACAAATTACTACCAAATCAACTATTAAAAGATATAATCTACCTGAATCAAACTGTATGTATTACTTACTTCCGTTTTTTTGCTTTAATAGGTTCATCTTCATTAATTTCGTCCATTAATTCTTGTTCTTCTTTAACTGTAAGACAAAATTTAATTAAAATATTTAGGCATGAATCCTTCTGCTAATCACTACCAGAACACTTGAATAGTATTAAAGCAATTTATAGCTAGTTCACTCACTTGCACTCATAGAGAATTGCCACTTTTGGATTGACAGCATTGTCGGAGTTGGGTGTCCTGGCAAAAACATTTCAAATACTGTTACAAAGTCACATGCATCTATTTCACAAACTCTTCTTTTTAAAAATTACTGTTTACATAAAATATTCACCTCTCAATATTCATCCCTTTATAAAACATTAAACAAAGCATAATTCTATACTCTATTTATCCTCCCTTTACATTAAATTTTCAATTTTTTTTGAAATGTTTCTTGCCCAAACCTTAAATTTACAAATATATAAAATAAAGCTTTCTTGATTCAGGATTTACAGCACCTTTTAACGATGCAAGTTAATGTATTTATCAAATGAATAAATCACCTATTTAAAAACAAATTCATGAAAAACAAAAGCAAATCACATACTTTTTCAACAACATTCAATACCATGGCTATCAAGTATTATTATCATACCTATAAAACAAATATTACTGAAGGTGAGCCTAGTACCTTCATCATCGGATAGGCAAAGTTGCACTGATTCAGAAATTACTTATAAACTGCGAATGTCAGTACATATATACAATGCATGAAAATGTCTCAATCACTATAAATGATACACACTAGGATTTATTTCATTAGAAGTATTAAATAATTCATTTATCTTGCTTCTACACCACATGGGGGCCACAGTTCTATAAAAACACAATCATATCAATACAAGAGCAAATTACCAGTAAGAAATAAACAACAAAAATTATGTACAAATATTTGTACTCAATATATTAGAATGTCCTCTGAATATGAGGTAGATTAAAAGATAATCTCTTAGTAAGGTTTAGGTGTCTATTCTCAGGAATATAAGGGTCTTATCATCTACTGCAAAAGACAGATTTTTTATTTTTAAAAAATTTGTACTGAATTATTTCAAGAAATATATTACAAGTTGCAAAAAGTGCTAAAAGGCCCACTGAGGAGCATTTTAGTAGTATTGATAAGCATTAAGCAAGCAGCAACCGTGCCAACCATATCTCGATCTAACTGAAAATCTTGAGTAGGACAATAAATTAAAGACACACACATTTTACGATGCACAATCCTATCCAAATTCTCTCCATATTTTTAATCTCTATTATTTCACTCAAACTAGCATACCAGTCTATTTTTTCCTTTCTAACACTGCTTATATTCTTTGAAAAAAAGGGTTTCTAAATAACCCCCACATTTTCTATCAAAACATGAAAAAAATGTTAAAATCAGTGGATAAATTCCTAATTTAAAACTTACTTAGTTTCTTCAATTCTTCCATTCCTTTTTTATGAGGGGGCTCCTGAATAATTTTGTCAACATCTGCCCTGCCAATCAGATCATCAGGTCGGTCCCACATAGAAAGACGAGTGGTGGGATTATAAAAGAAGACCCGCTCATCACCGGTCCAAACAACACACCTAAGGATTGATTCAAAATATCATTCTTTTATGGTACAGAACATATTTTATAGCTAGGACTTCTACTTTCAACTTGCTACAAGTGGGGAGATGAGGGTACTGAAGAAGGACATGTTCTTATTACCAATGTTTATTAGCAGAGAACCAGACATGGTTTTTAGAAGAGAACTCAATGACTCAAAAATAGCAGATCAACATATTAATTGAGAAAACCAAGAAATGCAAAGTAATTTGTGATCAAGGATTAGAATGCTTAGGAACTTGATTTGGCACACTTAATTTGAGAGTACTAAATTATAAACTATCAACAACATTGAGTTTAATGGCAACTAACAATAATGCTATTAAGCAATTCTAAAACTAAAGAACAGACATAGCACCCTACCTACTATAGTTCTTAATATTTCTTAAAAAACCAAAATTATGTACTCAAATGCAACCTATGAAGACTTTAAGATCTAATTATATCTGTAACAAAAAGTAAAGACAAGGCCCACCATGGTGGCTCACTTGAGCTCAGGAGTTTGACACCAGCCTAGGCAACAATAGCAAAACCCCATCTCTACAAAAATATTAATTAAAAATATTAGCTGGATGTGGTGGCATGTGCCTGTAGTCTCAGCTACTCAGGAGGCCAAGGTGAGCAGATCACCTGAGCCCAGGAAGTCAAGACTGCAGTGAGCTGTGATGGCACCACTGCACTCCAGCCTAAGCAACAAAATGAGACCCGGTCTCCCTAAAACAAAGTAAAGTATTAGTTGTATTATGCATCATACACTGCAGCCCCCACTACAACCCATTGGTCCTATAAATTATAATTAGAAAACTCAAAGAAAAAAATAAAACACAACTACATTCAGACTCTGTACAGTCTTAATGAATAAACAGAAAGCAATATGGAGGACAGTCAAAATTTAGAGAAACAACTGCAAGGGAATAAATCTCTCCATTTCACCACCTCCCACCTCATAGCTCTATCCTGAGGGTGATCCCTGGTTGCAGAGTGGTATGGTTGCAGTAGGATGGCAGCTAAAACTCCAACAGAAACTCAGTCTTTTTGGCCTGATTATCAAGCTATTCAACAGCTGTCAAGCGCAGGGTAACTTACAAGATGAAATGATCAGACTAAACCTCCTATGTTAAGGAAGTCAAAAACTTTAAAGCAACAATAACTAGACTTCCCTGAGATAAAGAAAAACACACTTAAATGAAAAACGTTCTCAGTAGTGAAATATAAAACGCAAAAAAACCATAAGGAAAATTTAGAAATTAAAAATAACTGAAATTAAATTTTACTGGCTTGGCTCAAGAACAGAATGGAGATGCCAGGAAATAATCTGAATTAGAAGATGGATCCGCTGGGCATGGTGGATCACATCTATACTCCTCACGCCTGCACTTTGAGATGCTAAAGTGGGAGGATCACCCGAAGCCAGCGTTTGAAACCTGCCTGAGCAACAAAGTGAGATCCCCCATCTCTACAAAAAATAAAAAATAAGACACAAAAATAGCCAAGCATGGTGGCATGTGCCTGTAGTCCCACATACTCAGGAGGCAGGAGGCTAAGGCAGTGATCTATCATCGTGCCACTGTACTCCAGCCTGGGTGACAGAGCAAGACCCTGTTACTTAAAAAAAAAAATCAATAATTATCTCATTTGAAGAACAGGAGGTGGGGATGAACCCAAGTCTGAAAATTAATGAGGACCATGAAGCTCCAAATCGATGGGGTTTGGAGTTGGTTATTAACTTTTCATTCATAATACTCAAACAGAGAAACCACAACCCAGGAATATATTCTTGGAATACAGACTATTTTCATAACTCTGACTTTGAAACTAGGTAAATATTTTCCGTAATTATTTTTTTAAATGAGGCTGTGTAACAGTCAGTGGAGTAATTATATAGAAATTATACAGAACAACTATTCCAAGTGTCTTTAAAACACAGTAATTTGACTATGCATTCCTAGAGCAACTTGCCCTAAATACAATTTTTAAAAAAACTATTTTCAGTAATCATATTGTTAGTGATAGTTTTGGTACTGTTACTCAGTGACTTGTGTGTGAGAAAAGCAAATGGGTAATTAGATCACTATCATTGAGAAATAGTATTTTCAGCAAGAAATGAGATACTGAAGTAAGATCGATGATGAAGTTCAATACAAATCTGAGGGAGATCTGAATGGCAATTAATGGTATGAACTCATGGTATATCTTTGAATGTGTGTATCTTCCACCAGCTGTGTCTACCAAAGAAGTCTAAAAACAATAACTAATTCAGTTCCACACTATCCACTTCCCACAAAAATGCCCAGAGCCCCCTGGAATAATAGCTGAGTTTAAGTCTGAGACAGGAAATATACAAAATAAGCCTAGAACATCTCGTCATAGCAGAAAACAGGGAAGCTGTAAAATACAGGATTGTAACCAAAAGACCTCAAGAGTCAGCTGCAAGAGGTTTCTCCTGACTAAAGATGAGACAATTTTAAACATCAATAAGAATAAAAACTGTAATAGATTAAAAATATAGAAAATACATTTTATCTATGAATTAATAATACTCAAACCAACTCACTATTCTGAAAGCTGCTAAGTCCTTCCCTTCCTATACAATTTGTACCTCTAAATGACCAATGCTGATAAGGGGAAGTATCTCTCTATAAGCATCCCAGTTAATAAATTAAAAGGAAATAAAAGAAATACATTAGCACTACTTTCAACCCTTAACCCATTTATGCCTAGTCTTCCATTATTGGAACACTAAACTTCTGGGAGTTCTGTTCATTACCAAGGTCTGATTTTTCACCCCCAAAAATGAAAATTTACAATCTTAGGCATAAATGGGCTAATGATTTAATTGATCTAGGCCCGAGTTTTTCAATCTCACACTGCTGACATACTGGGCTAAATAATTCTTGTTGGGAGCAGTCCTGTGCATAACAGGATGTTTAGGGCATCCCTGGCCTCTATCCGCTAGATGATACTAACACCCTCCAAGTTTTGACAACTGAAAATGTCTCCAGGCATTGCCAAATGTCCACTGGGGGCAAAATTACTCCTAGTGGAAAACCTCTGATCTACACAATAATCATCATCACTTATGAACTATGCTTGCCAAAAAGATTAAATATGAATCTGATTACACTTCTAGATCTGCTTGGCTGTTTGTAGGAAATTCAGGAATAGAAGACCCTATATTAAACAGTACCACAGAGGACCCTATTAGATAGTACCATGGGGACAAACCCAGATTTGGAAACTATGGGAAAAACATTTATTTCTTCAATAACAAAAACAAGAAAAAGTTAGAAGGGAACCTATAGATTACAAGACTTCAGAAACAAGCCAAATCGTTGCAATATGTGGATGATATATAGATTAAATAAGCTAGAACAGGAACAAGGAAAGCAGCACTGAAATGGTAAAAGGAAGAAAAGGGAAAAACAAGATGAGAGGGAAGTAAGAATTAGACAGGCATACCTTAGATATTGTGGACTCAGCTCCAGACCACCACAATAAAGCAAATGTTGCAATAAAGCAAATGGTGCAATAAAGTAAATCTCAAAATGTTTGTATGCCAGCACATACAAAAGCTATGTTTATATCATGCTGTAGTCAATTTAGTGTGCAAAAACATTATGTCCAAAAAAACCCAATGTACATACCATAATTTAAAAATACTTTATTGCTAAAAAAAAAAAAAATGCTAACAATCATCTGAGCTTTCAGCCCATCATAATGTTTTTGCTGGTGGGGGGTCGTGCCTCAATCTCTTGATGGCTGATGACTCATCAGGCTGGTGGTTGCTGATGACTGGGGTAGCTATGGCAATTTCTTAAAATAAGACAAATACATAGTTTGCTACATCAATTGACCCTTCTTTCACAAAAGATTTCTCTGCAGCATGCGATGCTGTTTGATACCATTTTACCCACAGTAGGACTTCCTTAAAGTTTGGGATCAAACAAAATTGAAGCCCTGCTGCTGCTTTATCCACCAAGTTTAGGTAACATTCTAAATCCTTTTATTATTTCAACAATGTTTACGACATCTTCAACAGTAGATTCTATCTCAAGAATCCACTTTCTTTGCTCATACATAAGAAGCAACTCCCGACCCATTAACGTGTACTCATTAGATTGCAGCAATTCTGGCACATTTTCAGGCTCACTTCTAATACTAGTCCTCTTGCTACTTCCACATCTGCAGTGACTTCCTTCACTAAAGTCATCCATGAGAGTTGGTATCAACTTCCTCCAAATTCCTGTGAATGTTGATATCTGGACCTCGTCCACGAATCACCAGTGTTCTTAATGGCATCTAGAATGGTGAATCGTTTCCAGAAGGTTTTCAGTTGACTTTGCCCAGATCCACCAGAGGAATCACAATGTATGGCAGCTATAGCCTGATGAAATGTATTTCTTCAGTAATAAGACTTGAAAGTCAAAATGACTCTTTGATCCACTGCAGATTGGATGTTGTTATCAGGCATGAAAACACTATTCATCTCCTTGTACATTTCCAATACAGCTCTTGGGTGAAGAGGTGTTTGTCAATTAACATTAATATTTTGAGGGGAAAAAAATTTTTTTCTGAGCAGTAAATCTCAACAGTGGGCTTAATTCAGTAAACCATGCTATAAACAGATGTGCTATTATCCAGGCTTTGCTGTTTTATTTATAAGGTACAAGCAGAGTAGATTTAGCATAATTCTTAAGGCCCTAGGATTTTTCAAAATGGTAAATGAGCAATGGCTTCAACTTAAGTCACCAGAGAGATGGTGAAAGTCAGCCCACCCTTTGAAGTCAGGCAGTGACTTCTCCTCTCTAGCTATCAAAGTGCTAGATGGCATGTTCTTCCAACAGAAGGCTGTTTCATCTACACTGAAAATCTGTTGTTTAATGTAACTGCCCTCATCAATGACCTCAATTTGATCTTCTAGATAAATGCTACAGCTTCTATATCAGCACATGCTGCTTCTCCTTGCATTTTTGTTAATGGAGATGGCTTCTTAAATCTCATGAACCAACCTCTGCTAGCTTCCAACTCTTCTTCTGCAGCTTTCTCACCACTCTCAGCCTTCACAGAACTAATGAGAGGTAGGGTCTCTCCTGCTGTGGCTTAGGCTTTGGCTTAATGAAATGTTGTGGCTGGATTAATTATCTATCCAGACCACTCAAACTTTCGCCGTATCAGGAATAAAGCTTTCTTACCATCCTTATGTTCACTGGAATAACACTTTTCATTTCCTTCAAGTTCTTCTGCATTCACAACTTGGCTGTTTTGCCAAAGAGGCCTAGCTTTCAGTCTGTCTTAGTTTTTGACATGCCTTCCTCACTAAGCTTAATCATGTTTAGTTTTGATTTAAAGTGAGAGGTAGGTGACTCTTCTTTTCACTTGAACACTTTGAGGCCACTATGGGGCTACTAATTGGCCTAATTTTAATATTGTTGTGTCTCAGAGAAAATGGACACCCAAGGAGAGAAAGAGAGATGGGGAACAGCCGGTCAGTGGAGCAGCTAGATCACACACACTTATCAATTAAGTTCACCATCTTACATGGATGTGATTTGTGGCACCCCAAAACAATTACAACAGAAATATCAAAGATCACTGATCACAGATCACCATAACAGATATAGTAATGAAAAGGCTTGAAACATCCCAAGTATTACCAAAATGTGACAAAAGAGATACAAAATGAGCATGTGCTGTTGAAAAAAAATGGCACCAACAGGCTTCTCAGACACAGGGTTGCCACAAAACTTTCAATTTTTAAAAACACAGTTATCTATGAAGCACAAGATAGCAGAGCACTATAAAATGAGGTATGCCATACTTAGAATAAAAGACATAATTTTACACAATTCTGTAAATGTAATCACAGTGAGTAAACAGGCAAAAACAAATTTAAAATATTTTAAACAAAAGGTAGATTCAGGATCTCGCAGTGGTCATATCTATAATTGTGAACAATAAACATTAATGCAGAGTAGTACTATGAGGGAAGATACTTACGGTAATTGAATTTTAGTTTTTAATAACTCAAGATATGACAAAGGCCAAAATATTTAGATAAAAACATATTCTACAAAAAAAAAAGTAACAATCAAATATGATTTTTAAAAATTACTAATTGAGCCAAATACGTACCATGGAGTACCAGGAATAGGAGTAGTAGCAACCGGCTTTGCCTTCTGGGCAGCCTTTTCTTCTTCGGTCATCTCTTCTTCTTTGGGCTCCTACAAGAAATGATATTACTCCTATTTAATTAATATCACATAACTATACCTAATTACTCCACAAAAGCATGAATGCAAACAGCTCAAAATACAATCAACATGAAAACTGCTACTAGAATGAAGAGGGGGGACTCTGAGTAGGAATTTCTAAGAAAGTTCTAAATCCTTATACCACAGAAAGATCTGAATTTCACAACAGCAGAACCCAGCAGCAGCAGCTGGTTCTATTTTATAGACTCACTAACCATGTGCTTAGGAGTAGACATGGAGAAATACAGAACAGACCTCTTCATTTAAGATTGTTTCTCATTTCTGCTAGCTTTCCTAGTACTAAAACGTGACTACCATTGGTCCTTCACTGAATAAAAAACTCCCAATGCTATACATGGATCATGCTATGCAAGAACACAACAGCAGAAAGGACGGATAAAATATATCTAACATTCCCCAAATAAGAAGTTACACTCATAATTTTAACATATACAAGTCAGTTCGTAAGTCAAAAGGTTGGAGATCAAATCCAAGCTCTGGTCCAAGGCCCTTCTTTCTACAGGTCTCACTTTAGTACAAGAAGTAATTTAATGATACTTTCAAAGAAAAAACTAAATTAAGAACTTCCAAGAACCCTAAAATTTCAGAGATCAGATTTCTTAAGTCTACCAAATAGATACTCAGATACAAGTAAGCTGTAGGAAACAATTAATATGGCTCCCAGGTTAACGGGTCATGGCCCTTTACCTCCTTTATCTCCTTTATAGGCTCTTCTTTAGGATCCTCCTCCTCCGTTTCCATTGGCAGAGGCTCTTCAGAGGGTTCTTTAATTGGCTCTTTAATCTTCTCTTCTAACTTTTCTATTAAAAAATTAAGATAATGTCAAAGGTTTTGATGTAATTTTCTAAGAACTTGCAGAGAATAAGCAATTAAGATATTCCATTTCCAAGTAGTAACCATAAAGATAAAATGTCCTTCCTTATAATATCATTGACTTGAATCTTATATAATGCTCAACTTCAAAGACGTTGCTATACCAATCAAGTAAGTATATGATTTGAAGAAGACCTACTGACTTCAAAGGGACATTAAATCTTTCAGGTCATTCAGGTATCATTTGTAGCAATCATTCATTTTGCTAAAAGGGATAAGATACTAAGGATACTTAGGAATAAAAAAAGGGGTTTGGTGAGCTGGGCACAGTGACATATACCTGTAATTCTCAACTAACAGGGAAGCTGAAACAGAAGGACTGTTTAAGCCCAGGAGTTCAAGATCAGCCTGGGCAACACAGTGAGACTCTGTCCTGAATTTTAAAAATAATAATAGTAAGAGCTTGTAATATAGAAAACTATGAATCGTCTACAAATACTCTAAGGGCCTAAATTTTTTTCAGAACACATGCAAAAAATACATTCCTTCCTGATCTGTACTATCAATCTCAACAATGATTACAATTATGCAACATGATAATTAGAAAATTCCTAACAGTAAAAATATGTACATACATATGTACATACGTATAACAATTTCTCCAGATGGAAAAAATGACGACAAACAAGTACGTAGAAGAACTAGTTTTCAAAATAAATACATATTTATCAATTCAGTAAAAATAAATAATCCAACAACTGGGTAATTACAAAATCCCTCAAATATGTTAAAAAGAAATTAACTCAGAATTTCAAACACCATTCTACTTATAGTTTATACTATGTTCCAAGTCATTAAAACCACTATATACCTTTTTCTTTCAGTTCTTGAGGTTTTTCCCAGGTTGATTCTAATGTTCTATTATTGTAATAGTATGTCTTGCCATCTGCTGTTTTATATTCAGTCCATTCAGAAACTGCTGTTGCTCCAGCTAAGGTAGCAGGTGAAGCTGCAATAGCAACCTGGGGATGTATCATGGGTACAATAGGAGGGGCCATTCCTGGCAATACACCTAAAAAAAGAATAATAAAAAATCAGATCCAAGTATCAAACCACAATACAAAATAAAACTTTAAAATACAAGCTAAATCTATTAAATATTAATAAATGAATGGACCAGTTGGAACAAAACAAAAATTACATAAATACTACTTAATTCTATTTCCCTGGATTTTTGGTTCTAATGCCTATAACTCAATTAGACACAGAAATTCAATCCTTAAAAACAGTCAGAAATTTGGGTCTCACCCATGACAAAGTCTTAACATAATAAATATTTAAAAACATGGTATATTCTCTACTTATGAATAGAAATGTATTTTTATAAAGATAATTTCTCAAAGTCTAATGAAGACAGCAAACATATTTACTACCTATATTTCCTGAGGAAAATTATTTTTTTAATTTTAAGATAACTGAAAGGGTATGAATAAAATTCTCAGTTTTAAAGCAAATAACTGAGTTTATCAACTCTAAATGACTAACTCAAATACCCTTATACTCTTTGTTTACTCTTTTCTGAAGAGAAAGGAAAGCTCTTCTACTTTTTAGAAGACAAGCCAAGATTTACTGTTTTTTGCAAGACAGCTACATAAGCTGGTAATATATAAGCAAAATACTATTAAAATAAGGATATGTGAATCAAGACTGGAAAAAAAATCCTCAAATCCTATACTTAAAGTTTCAGGTAGTTATCTTACTTCAATAACTTTAAAATGTAAATGTATACTATACACATGTATTCACACATATCTCACTAGCATGCAAGCATAATCACATCACTTTACACATGGAAATGATTTTTTTATATTTAACTTAAAAACATACATTAAAAATAAAATTAAACATTATGAATATGAGAATGAAGTTGTTTACACTTATTACATAAATTAAGATATAAAGTGATCTGACCTTATTTGTTTTTGTGAACCAAAGAAGCTAATACTACAGGCAATTGGGAAAATTAAGTGTTGGCCAAATATGACAACTGCATTTATACTGCTCATTAAAAAGAAAAATATAAAAAAATCCACTCACTTGGGCAAAAAAATAAATAAAAGGATAAACAACAACATTCACTACCATGCCAACTTACAGACAAAACAAACTAAGATGGTTTTAAAAATTACCGGTCTTGGTGGTAGCGACTGTCTTTACATACGGGCAGCTGACTATTTGCATCATTGCTACACCTGTAAAATGGATAAGCAAGCATACGTTGGAAAGCTGCCATTGTATGTCGGCTACCACTGGGATTCAGGGAAATAATTTACCACTACAATTTAGAATGCTATTTCCAATGAAAAAGAACAAGAATGGAGTAAAATTTCTTTTTTTTTGACATTTTGTGGGAAGTGCTGCCAAATCCAATGATACTAATTCTAAATGATAGCATCAATTACCTTTTTTATCAAACCAGCTCTGAAGGTACTGAAGGAGTCTCAAGAGTTTAAATTCAACAAAAGAAAGCCCCTTCATTACACATACATAACAAATTATCATGTGGGACATTTTCCCACAGGGTATCAAACCCATGCTGCTGTTGCTTAGATACCAGTAAAAGGCAAATGCAGCATGACACTGACAAGACACTTTCTCTATGCTACTGCTGAGTTGAAACTACATGCAGGAGCTGAGGCATGGCGTACAACCATGCAGAAGTAGAAAAGGAATAAGCTATACAATATAGGACAAAGAGGGGTGATGAGGAGAGGAAAGTAAGGTATGAGATGGATCCAAATATTCCACTGCAAATAATACTTTAAATAAAAGAAAGGCAAAGATGAAGAGAAAGGTAGCATTTCACTAATGACAAAATATCCATGTTTAGTGCCTGCACTATAGAACCGCATGGGCTTGGAACACTGTGGAAGCAGGCTAAAACAAACATTAAGAAACACACAGCCCCTTTAATATCACTAACTATATGGGCTGACAGCTGCAGAAACTATCATTTAAGCTGACTAAAGAAGTAGTACTTGTATTAAAGAATGAAAATTATGTACAGTTCTTGGAAGAATGAAGTCATCATGATGCATTAAAATGGTGATTTTTTAAAAGGGAATGAAGAGAAAAGCTGGAAAACTAAGACTGATTAACTGAGAAAATTAAAAGTGAATTCAAAAAAACTTTTAGAGGAAAAGGCTGAAATCTGAAGAAAAGTATAGGGACAATAATTATTACTTTTTTTCACCTGAAACAAACTAAGCTTAGTTTGGTACCCCATAAAAATTTTAAAAATCAACTATTTTCCCCACTAAAGGCCAGGAAAGAAATTTCTCCTACCTCTGAGACTAAAAGTAAAATTAAACTCCTGGGTTTGTATACAATTAAACCATGTTGACACACACACACACAAAATAGTGTCAATTATTGACAAATACCTTTATTTCTTAATTACTACGTTATATAAAGAATAAACTTTCTGTTAACTTTTAAACTAAAATAAAAACATTGGATCTGAAAGCATGCTGAATAAAGCTGTACGTATAATTTTATTTTCCCTAATGTTGAAAGAAAGCAATGGAAAAAGTTCATTTGGTTATAGCATATATTAAGTTTAGTTAGTATAAATGCTGCCATCTGCAGGAGCACTGAACCTACTGAACTCAGCACAGGAAATTCAATTATTATGAATATATGAACTTTACTCTCAGAGACTGTTCTGCAAAACCATCTTCCAATAAATAATTTTAACTATACAACTTACATAGAATAAAATCAAAATCTATTCATAAGTAGGCTTAACCACCATTATTAAAAACCAATTGGGCTAACATAACTCTTCTATTTGCCTATCAAGATACAGACCATATAGAAAATTCATGTTTCTTCTCATGCTAAAAAGATACACTGGGCCAGGAGCGGTGGCTCATGCCTGTAATCCCAGCACTTTGGGAGGCTGAGGCAGGCGTATCACAAGGTCAGGAGATCAAGACCATCCTGGCCAACACGGTAAAACCCCGTCTCTACTAAAAAAAAAACAAAACAGAAAAATTAGCTGGGCATAGTGGCTCATGCCTGTAGTCCCAGCTATTCGGGAGGCTGAGGCAGGAGAACTGCTTGAACCCAGAAGGTAGAGGTTGCAGTGAGCCGAGATAGCGCCACTGCCCTCCAGCCTGGCGCCTGGCAACACAGCAAGACTCTGTCTCAAAAAAAAAAAAAAAAAAGAGTAGAACTACTATAATCCTAGACCCATCTATCTCCAAACTCCACCTCCTACTCTTGTATTTTACCTAATTCTTCCACTCCTTCCCTTCACCTTGTTTGACTATCCCTTCCTTAATCATCCTCATTAGAGCCAGACAATTCTATTTCAAATAGAAATTTAGCCTCCAAGACAAAGTACACACAAATCCCTCCTGTTCACCTTATTTCTGAGTTGAATTAAAAGAGAAAAACAGACACAGTTCTCATTGTTCATATAACCAAAGATTTGGGAGTTTAAACACCGTGTAGGACTCAATTAAAAAGGAAAATGAGAAAAGTGAATAAATATTAATACCAAAAAGTCTTAACAAACTAATATTTAATACTAATATATCACTTTCTATGGCACTCACTCTCTCCAAAGAAATCTTACCAATTCAAGTTCTCTTCCAACTGACCCCCAAAATGTCACTAATGGCTGCTTCTTATTGAATGCCCTCTACTGCCAAACTTCACAGGCACTGCTTCATTTGGTGACTCAAATGGTCACCACTACCCATCTGAATTTTTTTAATAATGGAGCAAGGATCAGGGGAAAAATATGACATCAAAATGAAGCTAGAGCCAGAGGGATTTCATTGTGACAAACTTCTACTTTCTATGGAAATAAATTTTGCTATTGTGTATGTTTCATCCATTAGTCCTAATAGGAACCTCTAAAGAAAAGCAAAGTTATTCAAATGACAGCCTTTCAAAATACTTCAACATTATCATGCTACCTCTCAATCTTCTCTCTACAAAATTAACAACCCTAACTCCTTCAGATCACTCAGACTCCACGATCTGGTCTTAATACTGTCTTAACCCTAAAGGAGACCAAAATTACAAGAGGCTGTGACAAATATCAAGCTATTCTTCATCTATCATTTAGTTTTCTCAGAAAAATTACAAACAAAGAAAAGTATCCAGCTGCTTGTCTTAAATTTAATCTAGAAAACAGATAATCCCGAATAGCAGAGAAAACATTTTTTGTTTTCTTATTTTTAAATGCTTTTAATTTCTTAAACATCACATATTGGGCATTTAATTATCTAACACTATCTCAACAATGTATAATAGGTTTTCCAAATCAAAAAAAATACCAGAAATTTTTTATTTCTTTCTTGACAAGGTGTATCTGAGTGTGTCCTTTTCAGAGTGGTCACAAAGAAAAAGACAACTCCTGCAATAGTAATAATTAAGATGTATGCTAATCTAAGAAACAGCTGCATCACAACTGTATTCTTACACAGAAACTAGTATAAAAAAGTAGCAATAAGTGGGTGGAATGTGAACTTGAGAGACAAGAAGGCTAGGTTCTATTCATTTTTGCTACAAACTAGCCCTGTGAACCTGATCTCTCTAAGGTATCAATATTGTCAACTATAACACAAGGAAAATGAACCATAGATCAGGGATTAAATGTGCTTGACAAAAACTAATGCATTCAAATTTGGAATGCCCAGCACTATCACTGTTTAAACCCTAGGGCAAGAATTCCACACCACAAACTTTTAATTCTTTTTCTAGTTTTAATGATTGCTCTTAAGATAAAACACATTAATTCACCAAAACAATTTAAACTTTTAAATAATGCACATTATGCTTTACTTCATAATTGTTACAAAGAAATCTTCTAGCTCCTGTTTTACATGAATTGTTTTATAGTTAAGTCACTCACATTTTCTTTCCAGTATTAACATAGTTATAAGAGCTTACTATTTGGATGTAGAGGGCACAGGCTCAAATGTCAACATCATCACTTATTAGCTATGTGACGTTAGGCAAGTTATTTAACCTGTCTGTGTACCTATCTCATAAAATGGTTGTGAAAATTAAAGGAGTCAATGCATGTAAAGTGTTTATAACAATGCACTATATATAAATCATCCAACTTGTGTTAGCTATTATGACGTGATTTCTCAACTTCATAGACTCAATCCTTCAAAAATATTGCATTTAGAACATTATTTACATGAAAAGATGATCATTTTTAACTCACTGAGGCCATCATCCAAAATAAGTGTAGCTTTAAATGTGGCTCTAATTTTAGGACATGTAAACAACAACAAAAAAAGGACATTTACCAAAACTTAAGAGAAAATATCGCAGTTAGCCATGAATCTTTCAAAAACGTTTCAAACAGGCGAGATTCAAGGCAAAATTCAAACGCAACAAACACATGAGAACAAACTGACAATATGAAAACATAGCTGGAAAGACCATTATAATCTGTTGGTTTACCTGGAAGTGGAATTGGCATGCCAGGAAGGGGAACACGAAACGGAGGTACCATTACTGGTGGAAAAGCAGGTATTGCTGTTGTTGGCTGAGGTACTGAATGAGGAACTGCAGGAGGTAACGTCTGAGGGTGCGGCTGGGGAACAGTTTGCACAGGTGTAGCTGTAGGAGCAGGAGTTGAAACACTAACTGTAGGCGTGGCAACTGAAACAGCAGAACTTGGGGTCTGATCTTGTGTTGTGGGTGCTGATAAAAGATAAAACAAAAACATGTATCACTCCTTCATAAATCATTTTACTATATTCATTCATCATTCATGCATTCAGTAATTTAAGTATTTAAGGGACCATTCTATGCACTGCAAGAAATTTGTCAAAAGGTCTCATCTTCAAGAAGTTTGAAAATAGTTAAATGAAACATAAAAAATAAATACAAAGAAAAATGGGAGAAACATATGTTTTAGGAGTATAAATCAAGATCCAAAGAACATTTGTAACTGTGAGATGGTATAGAAAATTTTACATTGGGATGCTAAGCCTTGAAAGATTAAGATTTCAACAAGGAAAACAGCAGGAGGGGGATAGAAGAAAAAACTAAGCTAGTGAAGCTCGTGAGAAAAGTATGAATAAAGGCAAGGAGTAAAGAACAAAATGGAATTGTTTAGAAAACTGAAGACAAGCAGTTAATGAGTGAAACACTAGGCCTACCAACAAAACCAGGGGGTTGTGTGGCTGTAAAGGTAGGCCAGAAGCAAAAATTGGAAAGGCTTCAACAAAAGGCTAAGGAATATGCACTTAACTGGGTAGGAAAAGGGCAGACCTTAGGTAAATACAGAGAAAATGATCTAGAATACAAGCATAAATACATTAACACTAGTTACCCTCTGTGTATGCCTATTTCATATTTTACTATTACTATATATGTTTCATTAGAGTGTGAATTTTTTATAAGAATGCATTCACATTTGTGTGACTTCACAAAGGTAAAAGGGGTATATGGCAAACTCAAGGTTCCTGTATGGAAGAGTAATAAACAGTGTTCGTTTGAGGAATTAACCTCATAGATACATAGGAAGAAAAGGAAGAACAGAGAGAAAAAGATAAGCAATTAACTAATGACTTACTGGATATCAACGAATAGAATCAAAAACAACTCAGGTTTCTCTCATTATTTTTTAAAAATGAAATTTTTTTAAACTGAGGTTTCCATTGTGAGAGACCAGGAAAATGTGAAATTCAGGATCATTTGGGTTCTGCTAACACATTATTTTTAAATATCAAAAATAAAACATTCCATCCCCAAATAAAATCCTTATTTCATATTTTTTAAAAAGTTTCAATTCTCACATATTACAAAACAATTTTGTTGTTTATTCATAACCCACCTAGTTCCAAAATAAAATTCATTTTGGTATTTCATTGGTAACAAATACTTCATCTTGTTTTGATGTAAAGAAAAAAATGTCTACCTATATAGGACTAGGAATGAATTTGTCAAATGAAATAAAATGAAAACAGTGCTTTCCCAATCTTTATGCCAATTTTATTCTAAACAAAAGCACACTGTTTAATAAAAACCACCCAATAATCCAACTGACAACAAAATCTCTCAGTATCTTTTTCTAGCTTCTAATAATGAAAAACTCACTTAGGCTGGGAAGATGTGAGCAATTTCATACTTGTTAATGACGGACTCACCTTGGCTAAATAGACAGCAGGGCCAAACAAGTATCTTCAGGGGCCCAGGAATGAATTGTTGGTCTAGCATAGACCTAGCCTTAGGGTACAGTATCATATTAATATAATTTTATAACAGTGTGAAAAATACAAAGTACATGCAACATTTGCCCAGTCCCATACATATACCATTTAGCATTTGCAATCTACTATAATGGCTGAAAATATATCTAGTTATTGTTCCCAACTTCCCTGAGAAGTATGATGTCTTCTTCATTTTTCACAAACTTGAACAATATGAGTTTATGCTCAACTGGGATTAAAAGAAATTCTTAATTTTTAGTCCCATTTACCCCATAGATCTATACTGCAGTTCAGAAAATTAAAATTTAAATATTATAATAATATTCAGATAATTGCTAAAATTATGACCCAAAGTACTATAGTCAAGAAAATAAATAAGGGCATCAGATTTCAAGTGGAAAAGAACACCAACGGAGATGACAAAAAATATTTACTCAACTCATTCCTCTTACTTTCCAGCACAGCATTTTCTGAATTGGGTTAGTAGCCATGAGTCATGAGAGGAAAAGGACAAAAGCAATAAAGTAATTAAATGGGAAACTGGGAGAATGGTATCTAAGACTTTAATGGGTAAACTCCTACTAACTTCATTTGCTAAAGTAACTAGTGAAGCACTAGGCCAACCCGGGCTCAAATCTTAACTAAAAAAGACAAGAGACTATATATAATAGATGGAGAAATATTAAGATTACAGTATGGCGACACTTAATGATACTGAAGTAATATAAAAACAGACACTGGAATACATAGACGACATCAAAACTGATGTTTAAAAGCAGTAAAAAGGATATGATTTTGCTATTTTATAGTTCTGGGAATAAAGGCCTCCCAAATACTGAAGAATAGAGCAAAACTGACAAACAGGACATAAGACAGCTATGAGCTTACTGACACACCACTCTGAAAACAGAAATGGACTATATATAGGATGGTTAAATTATCTAGCTAATTATCTTTCTTAAAACAAAATGAACCACTACTATTTCTCCCTTCTAAGGATGTAGGAAAGAAAATCCAATTAAGCAAGACAGAGCCTCCACAAGCCACATTGCTTTTATAAATACCCTTTTCCCATTACTGCCACAGGTCCCCCATAAAAACTGGTAGTCTCCTGTCTTGCCATAGATGTTTGGAAAGCACTAAGCCTATAAAAAGGTAAAGACCCTTAACAAGCTAGCTAGTACAACTGCCAAATTTTTATATCAAAAGTCACTTTAGCTACAAAAGAAAACAGACTTGTAAAACATTTACGTTTTCCTGTTCAGCACATTTCCCACTCCAAAATACCTAAAAACCATTAAAAGGATCATTAAAGACTATCCCCATATATATACCTTACTCTACTTCTTCAGTTGTTTTTTTAATCAATAAAATAAATTCAAAGTTGAATCCCACATGAATTAATTTCTCTCTTACACGATTTCTTACACACTAATAATTCCTAAGTCCCTGAAGAAACCACAAAAAAAAAAAAAATTTTTTTTTCTGTATTCTTATCTATTATACTGGTAGTAAAGCAACATAAAATATAATCATACTGTTAGGATAGCTATATCTTCAGACCAGTGCCATAAGAAATAATCAAATCAAAAAAATCATTATTTAAGTACTTTTGCGCTTAGTCTCAATGTGCAGAGTAAAAGGAGCAACATCCATATATTAACACAAAAAAAGAAAAGAAAAAAAAACAAAAAGCAGTACTGTCATATTAATGAAAATCTTTCAAGCAAATTAATAGTTGTGGACCTCTCTTCATCCCTGAAATCTATTAATCAACTCTCCTTTTCAGAAAAGTTCTCTTCTTTGGGCCTCTATGAGTTTATACCTGGAAATTCTCCTGCCTTTCTGACTGCTCCCTTCTATGGCAGCTCAACAATTCACCTACCGACATCCCATTCTAGAAACTACCCCAGCTCTAAAATAGATTACTGAGAAGTTCCTAATAATAACCCCCCCGATTTCATCACCACCCAAAAAACCAACACCAAAAAAAAAGCCTTCCAAAATACTGCATTTATACAGGCCCCCAGTGGGTGTCACCAATTCGCCTAGTTCTTAAGATCCTTCAAAATAAAAGCCTCTTACCTCAGAAGTTTCGTAAAAACCCCATAAACTACATTTACCATTTTTCCTGACCTTTATTCATGTTGCTTTTCCTGTCTGAAAATCCTTTCCTCACCTGTGAATGTACTTAAACCCTACTCCATTTCCTTCATGATAAATACCCATGTAGTCCACCCACTCATTTCTCTACTTCTCAAATTCTTACACCTTTTTCACTGTATAGTTTTGCATACCATTTTCTATTGTTTCACGTGTGTTATTCTTGCCTCCTCGATAAGGAACACTGGAAACTCTGTAAGGTAGGGACCAAGATTTACACTTATTTTGCAAACCCACAATGCCTGGCATTACTGTTGGCCAAGCAGAATAGCTAACTGCACTTTCTCAATTTAGCTTCACGAACTACAACTGGGCAAATAATTTCTCCTATTAATATAAATTCCTGTTTTTCTCTAACAAAAAGTTTTCGTATCAAAAATGTATTTTAAGTAATTCTGGTATTAAAGGATAACACCAGAAACAGTGGGATCAATATGAAATGCAGTCCCCTACTTGTTCATGTCTCTAGTCCCTATATAAAAACACATGCAGGGTGGTACTCACTTGATACTGTCTGTGCAACTGAAGTAACAGTTGTTGTGGTAGAAGTGGTAGAGGAAGGGGTGGATGATGATGTTGAAGTGGATATTGCAGGTGCTGGGCTACTGGTCGTAGGGGTGGAAGCTCCAACTGCTTGTGCTTGCACTTGTGCCTGGACCTGGGCCTGTGCTTGTGCCTGAGCCTGAGCCTGAGCCTGGGCTTGGGCCTGGGCCTGGGCCTGGGCCTGTGCTTGGGCCTGGGCTTGAGCCTGGGCCTGGGCCTGAGCCTGAGCCTGAGCCTGGGCCTGAGCCTGGGCCTGAGCTTGGGCCTGGGCCTGGGCCTGAGCCTGGGCCTGGGCCTGGGCCTGGGCCTGGGCCTGGGCCTGGGCCTGGGCTTGAGCCTGAACCTGTGCCTGGGCTGCAAGCATAGGTGTCAGTTCTGATTGCTGAATAACCTTAACTCCATCTGGCTTGGTCCATGCAGATTCACGTGTCCGAGCATTATAATAATAAACCTGCAGAGGAAGCAAAAATCAATGGTATCATAAAATCGGCCAATTATTATTAAAAGCAATAATGAAACCGTATTTTCTCTTTAAAGCTATTAAAAATAACTTAGAGCCAGGAGTGGTGGCTCATGCCTATAATCCTAGCACTTTGGGAGGAAGAGGCAGGTGGATCACTTGAGGTCAGGAGTGTGAGACCAGTCTGGCCAACATGGTGAAACCCCATCTCTACTTAAAATCCAAAAAATTAGCTGGGTGTGGTGGCAGGTACCTGTAATCCCAGCTATTTGGGAGGTTGAGGTAAAAGAATTGCTTGAACCCTGGCAGTGGAGGTTGCAGTGAGCAGAGATCACACCATTGCACTCCAGTTTGGATGACAGAGGGAGACTCCATCTCAAAAATAACAAATAGTCAAGTGTGGTCGCTCACACATGTAATCCCAGCACTTTGGGAAGGTGAAGTGAGCAGATCACCTGAGGTCAAGAGTTCGAGAGCAACCTGGCCAACATGGTGAAACCCTGTCTCTACTAAAATACAAAAATTAGCAGGGCGTGATGGCGGGCACCTGTAATCCCAGCTACTTGGGAAGCTGAGGCAGAAGAATCATTTGAACCCAAGAGGCAGAGGTTGCAGTGAGCCGAGATCATACCACTGCACTCCAGCCTGGGCGACAGCATGAGACTCTGTCTCAAAAAAAAAATTTTTTTAATTAAATTAAAAAAAATTAAAATAACTTAGGGCTGGGCATGGTGGCTCATGCCTGTAATCCCAACACTCTGGAAGGCCAGGGTGGGTGAAACCCCATCTCTACTAAAAATACAAAAATTAACTGGGCATAATGGCAGGTGCCTATATTCCCAGCTACTTGGGAGGCTGAGACAGGAGAATCACTTGAACCCAGGCGGCAGACTGAGCTACTGCACACTAGCCTGGGCAACAGAGTGAAACCGCGTCTCAAACAACAACAACAAAAAAAAACACAACAAAAAATAAGTAATTCCACCCCACAGACCAATTTTCTATAATGAGTACGTTGTATTTTTAACACATACAAAAGAAAACCAATGTTATATTTTATGCAGAAATTTTCATAACAGACCTGAGACAGCTATCTGTAGAAAGCCCTGCTGACCCTTATCTGGAGTCTCAGAACTTGGATTTCCGGAGGGTTGTTGCCATTCCCTTGCTGATAAGAATGGCTCAGTGTGCCTAAACCAGTTATGCAAACAATGCAGTTTATGCTGAACACCTGCTTCCCTTCTAGGAGCCTGGAATTTGGTACGTACTAGGCAGATGGTACCAATGTGACCAGAAGCCTCCAGAATCATAGGTAAATGTGTGTTAGCAGTCCAGGCAATCCTGTATCTGCTGCACAAAAGTTTAATCCAGTCAGCTTCTCCTGGAGTCTTACCCCATTCCCTGCTTATCCAAGGCTCATTCTTCATTGAAAATAGTATCAATGATCTCAATCTGCCAGAACTCTTTAACTTTTACTCTTGTCAGCAGGATGACAACTTAAATATATTTTATAATTTACCTTCCCATCTGGAGTTTTATTTTCAACCCATATCTCCTCCGTAGGAGGTAGTGCTGGGGTACCAGGAGCAGTCACAGGAGGCATTCCTGGTGGAAACATCATACCCGGAGGAGGAGGCATGGAACTCATGGGTGGAGGCATGAAAGGTGGTCTCTGTTAATTCACAAGAACAATAATGGTCGCTTTAATTACTCTTACTCCAAAGCATTACTGAATTCTACTCAAAAGTAAAACACTGTAAGAGAAACTAGTTTTACAGTCTGTTCAAATACATTCACCTGTCGTAGAAGCAAAATACCTGCAACAAAAATTAACTAAATAAACCAGAAAGAAACACATCAAACTCCTAACAGTGGTCAATTCTGGGTTATAACACTGTCAATGAATTTTGCTTTCTCGTTTCTACATGATCTTTTCACACAGAGGATGCTGGATTACTTTTTTCAAAAATTAATTTTTATATCCCATTTTAATACCAGGCACATCAATGTATCCACAGCTTCTTGAAGAATCCTTTAAGAAAAAGTTTTCACTGTGCATAAAAATGAGTTTCAAAATTAAAAATTTGACATTATGACATTATAAAAACATTTTGAGCAGGGATTTAAAAGATTTCCTCTATAATCTATATGTAACATTAAAATTCAATTATCTAAAGCACCTTAATCTGGATAATGGAACTGAA
The DNA here is from genome assembly GCA_031835075.1 of Saguinus oedipus. Lineage (NCBI taxonomy): Eukaryota > Metazoa > Chordata > Mammalia > Primates > Cebidae > Saguinus > Saguinus oedipus. The sequence continues at coordinate 24,303,146 of CM063170.1, forward strand.
ATTATGATAGTAATGTGAAGCTGTACTTTATTTTCCTAAAAATTTCTTCCCCACACTCTAATATGTGTTGGATTCAGTTGAGTATCTTTCAAGCATCAGCACACCAGATCCATGTTATATAAAATATCTATTCTAAATATGTTTCACAAGCCCTCAGCCGGAAATCACTTGGATTTAATATAAAGCCACACAATTATCCAAGACCAAGAAAAGTATAACATAAGAGAGTATTTCAGCACAACATTTGATATATTTCAACGAGAAGGTTACATTAGTCCATTACATTTTATAATGTTCCACAAATATGTTTAACTCTTAAAGGCACAAATCAGAACAAATTCACACGTTACAGGTTATACCAGATGAGTAAGTTAAAAAGCTATTTCTTATTCTAACCTTGAATCAAGTATAAAACCATTTAACAGTGTGTTTAAAGGAGAGGCTATTCGTTATTAGGAAGGCCATAAAATTATTGAGCAAAGTATTAAACCATGTCTGTTCCATAACCACAATCCTATCTAACCTGAGTTAACATCACTTAAATAGCACATCATTGCCTTTTTCTATTTTTAGTATAATTCTTTCCTCACTGTCTAAACTAATGGAAGGCAGATGATACCACTATATTTATTTGGTTTCAGAATTATATAGGCTAAACTAAGAAAACATAGATACATACCCAAATAAAAAGAATACAGTCCCAAAATGAGATATCTGACAGTTGATACCTTCATGACCTCACTTCAGACAAAAGATCTAGATACACTGGAGAGGGATATACGCTCCAGATTAAAATACCGCAAGTATTTTTATTTAAGGAAATTCCATAATAAATATTTCTCAAAAATCATAAGATAATCCTAATCCCGCCCACCCCCCACCCCCCGCCCCAGGGGAGAAAAAAAAAATCAACTATGTGCTTACAAAATGTGTTTGCTGTCACTTTCCAGATTCTATCCTAGGCATCATTTCTGAGGAGAATTACTCAGGAATAATACATACAACTTTAGACTTGCTAGCAACATACACATTGAAAATACATTTTCTCCACTCAAACTATCTTAAGATTTCAAACTTCATTTCCCATATAGAAGATACATTACCAAAGCCAATTCAGAGAGTTGGGTAAAAACTATTGAATCCTGATTTTATACACATACTTCTCTATCACTGTCTAAAGTCCTATTCTGAATTTTCAAAGTAATTACTGCTACCACTGCTTTAGAAGCAAAATATCAATATATGGATCCTCTCTTTAGTTCCCCATTTTCCTATAAACTGAAACTATATAAGAATATAAGCTTTTAAGTCAAAACCCATATATAATATTGGTAATGATGCCAACAACGAAATGGCAACCTCTACATTCTTTACCTGGAGGTGTGGAGGGCCCATAGGTGGAGGTATCCCTCCTGGAGGAGGCATTGGCGGCATATTAGGATCAAAAGGAGGACGTCCAAAGGGGGGCCGTGGTGGTGGAGGAGGGCCTCGCATCATACCAAAAGGTGGAGGAGGCCGCATCAGAGGTGGTGGGCCTCGCATCACTGCATTTGGTGGGGGAGCCGGACCTCGGAACCTCAAGGCCTGCTGTTGGGCCATCCTGTATGGGAAAGCAATAAATAAATTTTTCTTTCTTAATATTACAAATGTGTTGCTACTGATTTCTAATTACATCAAATTTAAAAGGTTCTTAAGTCTAGGTGGAATTTGGAAAGTCATCATTTTGCAACCATCACGATAAAAACTACATCAATGGGCCAGGTGTGGTGGCTCATGCTGGTAATCCCAGCACTTTGGGAGACTGAGGTGGGCGATCACCTGAGGTCAGGCGTTTGAGACCAGCCTGGCCAACATGGTGAAACCCCATCTCTAATAAAAATACTAAAATTAGGCAGGCATGGAGGCACACAACTTAATTCCAGCTACTCGGGAGGCTGAGGCAGGAAAATCACTAGAACCCGGGAGACAGAGGTCACAGTGAGCCAAGACTGTGCCACTGCACCCCAGTCTGGGCGACAGAGCAAGACTCCATCTCAAAAAAAAAAAAAAAAAAAAAATACGGCTGGGCATGGTGGCTCACGCCTATAATCCCAGCACTGTGGGAGGCCGAGGTGGGTGGATCACGAGGTTAAGAGAACGAGACCATCCTGGTCAACAAGGTGAAACCCCATCTCTACTAAAAATACAAAACTTAGCTGGGCATGGTGGTGTGCGCCTATAGTCCCAGCTACTCGGGAGGCTGAGGTAGGAGAACTGCTTGAACACAGCCGAGATCATGCCATTGCACTCCAGTCTGGGTAACTACAGCAAAACTCCATCTCAAAAAAAAAAAAAAATACACCAATGGATGACCTAGTTTGGATGAATGATCAACGGATGCTGAATCTCAGCACAAATTTAGACAAGAAGGTTATCTGGATGGGGTCTTAAAGTATCTACCTACGTGATGTTTAAAGTTGCAAGGGAGGATGAAAAAGAAACAAACACTACGTAATATGGAAATTGGGCAATACCTTGACCAGGTGATCAAAACTAACATCATCTATGAAGGATAGACAGATAATGTGTGACTGAGAGGGACACAACATCACCTACTCCAGTCAAGAATGTATAACCTCAATCTAATAATGAGGAAAATATCAGATGCACAGAGAATAAGGAAGAAATGTTCTTTCTAGTAAAGGGGGGATGTGTATTCTTCAGAAATTTCAATGTTATCCATAAAAGACAGATGGATAATCTGGAGACATAATGCTCCAGATTAAAGAAGGTTAAAGAGACATAACACAGGTTTTTTTTTTTTTTTTTTTTGTAGATACAGGATTTCACCACATTGGCAAGGCTGATCTCCAACTCCTGACCTCAGGAAATCCGTACACCTCAGCCTCCCAAAGTGCTGATATTACATGCGTAAGCCACTGTGCTAGGCCAATAACAACACAATTTTATCTCTAGATTGGATTCTGTACTAACAGGAGGAAATCCCTCACAGGACATTACTGGATCAGCTAACGACAGTGGAATATGCACAACTGATTAAAGTATTATATCATTACAAATCTTTGAAGTTGATAATTGGGCTGTAGTTAAGCAAAATAATATCTCTATTCTTAGAAAATACACACTGAAGTATTGAGGGATAAAAAGTCATAGGTCTATGTATCTTACCCTCACAGTTCAGAATAACAAAGAGGATGTGAGTATGCACCCAAATGGTAAAGCAGAAGAGGTAAAATATTAACCTAGCTTTATTTTTGCCACATTCTGTAAGTTTGAACTTACTTCCAAATACAAAGTTTTTAAAGAGGGAGGGGAGACCTTAGACAATCACTAGTAGTCTCCATCTAAAGGGAAAGCCTTTTCCTGCAGGGCACACTGCCCCACCACCCCTCATTCTCATCACCCTAATGTACTTTCTCCACAGCATTTAAGCAAATAAGTAATATCACACAAGATAGTATTATCTATCTCTTTCCCCAACTGCTTTTGTAAGAGAATTACTAACTCTTAAAAGTGCTTACTATGAACCAGGCGGTGCTCTAAGCTCCTTTCAAATATTAACTCTCTTAATCATTCAAACAACCCTCATAGATGAATATTATTATTAATCTCAGTTTATAGATAAAGAACTAAAGCAAAGAAGTCACTTGCACAAGGCCACACAACTGATTCAGTATTAAAGCCAGGATTAAGGCTGCCCACGGTGGCTCAGGCCTATAATCCCAGCACTCTAGTGGCCAAGGCAGGCGGATCTTTTGAAGTCAGAAGTTCAAGATCAACCTGGCCAACATGGTGGAAGCCCATCTCTAGAAAAACACAAAAAAATTAGCCGGCCACGGTAGTACACACCTGTAATCTCAGGTACCTTAGAGGCTGAGGTGGGAGAATTGCTTGAGCCCAGGAGGTGGAGGTTGCAGTGAGACAAGATCACGTCACTGCACTCCAGCCTGGGCAACAGAGCAAGACTCTGTCTCCAAAATAAATAGATAAACAAAATAAATTCAAACACAGGCAAATATTCCTTCAGAGTAGGAATTCTGTTCATTCCTGTATCCCTAACACATAGATGTGTACACAGCAAGGCTCAATATTAATATTACTATTTGCTGCATAAACCAATGAATACGTAGGTGATATTGTACCCAAACTATCAAGTCGGATATGTAGGATCTTAAAAAAATTATTTTTACAATTTCACTCATTTACTGAGCATCTATCATGGTACTCCCAGCAGCTACTATACATCTACAATATACATAAAATCTGCATTTCTGTCCTCAAGAGAGAAATTAACAATTATATTCTTCATATATTTGAAGATAATCCCATTCTTATAGTCTCTCCTTACTGGGCCATTTCAACTTTCTGACATTATTCAACCCTCTGCTTACAGATTACCCTTTGAACTTTCTCTAAATTTACATAGTTCAATTCTAACACACACCCAAAAAAATCCTAATAAAGAACCAAGTTAGGCCAGGAGCAGTGGCTCACACATGTAATCTTAGCATTTTGGGAGGCAGAGGCAGGTGGATCACTTGAAGCCAGGAGTTCGAGACCAGCCTGGCCAACATGGCAAAACCCTGTCTCTATTAAAAATACAAAAATTAGCCAAGCATGGTGGTGCACTCCTGTAGCCCAGCTACTTGAGAGGTTGAGGCATGAGAATCACTTGAACCCTGGAAGGCAGAGGTTGCAGTGAGCCAAGATTGCACCACTGCACTCCAGCCTGGGCAACAGAGCAGACTCTTAAAAAAAATTTTGTAATTAAAAAGAGAAAAAAAAGAATGAATCTGGACTTGTTTACAGTCCTGGTATAATCCTTGTTACAGATCTATGTGCTAGGGATACAAGTATAATCCTTGTTACGCCAGGATTGCAAACAAGTCCAGAACTACTAAACCAAGTATATTTAATTAAATTTGCAAAGGATTCTACAATCCAAAGGTTAGAAAATATGAGTTAAAAAGGAATATGGGCTGGTACAGTGGCTCATGCCTGTAATCCTAGCACTTTGGGAGGCCAAGGTGGGCGGATCACCTGACATCAGGAGTTCAAGACCAGCCTGGCCAAATGGTGAAACCCCATCTCTACTAAATATACAAAATTAGCCAGGCATGGTGGCGCATGTCTGTAATCCCAGCTACTTGGGAGGCTGAGGCAGGAGAACAGAAGAAACCTGGGAGGTGGAGGCTGCAGTGAGCTGAGATCACACCACTGCATTTCAGCCTGGGCAATAAAGCAAGAGGCTATCTCAAAAAGAAGAGGCATATGGATTGTATCAAAATAATGAGAAGGTCTTTTTCAAATTATATGCAACCCCCAAAAGACAGAGGCCACTGTTACTGAAGGAATGTCCAACCTTTTGGAGCAAAAAAAAAAAAAGAGTTAACCACCAATGAAAGACACTCTTTTTCAGGCTTGAGTTAATAATGTACCGTTCTCTTAGATTTTTCTTTCCACCTGCCTCTCCTTTTTTCAAAAAATCTACAGTATTCATTTTTGTACAATTTCATACTTCCTAGTTACAACATAAAGTTACGCATTTAACATGCAGAACCATAAAAAAGCCTTCTTAGGACTCTGCCTTTTGTTGTCAGGCTAGTTACATAATTTCTGAGTTTCCTCAGATGTGAATGAGTAAGTAACAGAAATAAAAGGTATCTGGTAGCTCTGTTCAATGAGATAATCCTGGTGAAACATTTAGGGTGGTACCCAGTACAGAAAACTACTTCAACTATCATTACTTTCATTCCCCCAAAAAACCTAGCAGTGTTTATCTGTAAAAGCCATTTCACTATTAATTGTGATGTTTTTCAAAAGTCAGATACTAAAATGGTGACAAAATTCACATAATTTCTTTCTTGAATAGCCTGTAAGTTGCCATTTTCTTAATTATGTGCAGAACATGGGCTGAGCTCTTTATATTATACTGCTTCATCACAACAACCTCACAGAACCTGTAGCGAAGATTAAATGAGCCAATAAAGTACCTGAAATAGTGCTTAGCACATAAGTGTTATCTAAGTTACTAGCTATTATTACTGTTTCTGTGACATTAGTACAGTAATAGTACTGGTAAGTGTTAAATAGTATTTTAGTAATAATGTTAGCTATTATTACTATATTATTATTATCAGGTCCTGTATTACCTGGCCCATGTTAACCTTTCCAGAAACTCTAGTCTTTTCCTTTAAATACAAATACAAAGTTTATTACTTTGAAGCCTCTGCTCCTGTTCTCAGTGCCTGGCATGTTCTTCCCCAGATTTTCACATAACTAGCTCCTTCTCATTATTCAGCGTTAAGTTCAAATGTCACTTCAAACTGCTCTCCCACTTCTAGCCTCTCCAGGCCCTCTCAGGCTCATTATCCCGAATTTGAGTTTTCAATTATGACACATGCTATGAAGAAATCTCTCATTTTCTTCTGCATTATCTTTAGCCACTAGTACATGGTTCCCTTTAGTATACTGTTGCAACACATTAAAACACATTATTGTTTTAATAGTGACAGTAAACTTCCTATATACCAGCACGGTTATAGAGACATTATCTATATTAACTCTTAATCCTCACTACAGCTCAATAATTAAGTTTGGCACCATTTTTACAGAGGAAATGGTACCACCGAAAAATAATTCTCTTAAGGCAGCTACTCAGTGATAACACCAGAATATTCTTATTCTCATTTTATAGAAAAGGAAATTTAGATTGCAAAAGTATCTTAAGCATTAATAGATAAACAAAGGCCCTAGGTAAAGGATCTATACAAAAGACTCTGGAAGTCACTTTAATGGCATTTGGAATGTCTATAAATTTTCCATCTATTGTGATTTGCATTCCTACTACTTACAACTTTTCTGAAAAACAAAAGCCTAATTGCATGAATACAAAGAACAAAAATATTTCACAAGATCATCAAAATGCAAACAACGTATTTTTCTATAATAGAAGTACTCTTTCCAGATATGCAATCTCTTTAATGGTAAAGACAATACTATAATTGGAGGGGCAAGAAACTAAAAAAATGCTACTGATATATGGGGGGCAAATCATATAAACTGTGAGTGAGGAGGCATGGGATTTAGTCTAGACCCTGCCAACTACCCAGTGACCTTGTATAAGTCACTTCACACTTACAGGCATATTTAATCACTTGATGGGGTTGATTTAGTTTACAATTTAGATGGCTCTTACTTAAGCTGGAAGCACCTTCAGGACAAACGTCTTTTTCTGGTCTGGTTCTGGGCACTACTGCCAGCACCTATGTCAGTAACTGTCACACAGAGCAGCACACAATAAACGTCAGCCCAATAAGTGAAGTGAATATGTGAAATCTCCTGTCTTCGTTTATTTGCAACATAACTACTGAACATCTCATTTGCCAGGCAGTTATGACAGACACACCATGAAGTACATTCAGGATACAAATTTAAGACAATGATTAAGCCACAACTTCTGCCATCAAAGAGGCCATATAAACACCTAATTTCATGAGAAATGCTAAAATAAAGATTTGTACAGTATGCTCTGCAAGCAACTTTCAATCCAAGAGGCTATGATATAAAATATTTGCTACAGGGCAAATTCATTTGCAAACTGAAGCCCTATTCAAATCAGTTTTGCCACAGTGTCTAGACTATTAATAAAGTATAAACAGCTTTATTAATAAGGCTTTTTTTAAAAAGTAAAGCTTTAGAAAGATACTTTTTAAAATGCGAAATAATGTTCCCTAATAAATTCATCTGAAATTAGCTAAGTAAACTCCCTTTAAGACCGAAATCAGGAATAAACTTGGCATCACTAATATTGAAAGATCCTGACAATTCAGCTTGATCACTCATTAATACTGCATACATATGGAGTTTAAAGGATTTCAGATTCGTCTCTGAAATAAGACATTTCATTCCTGCCAAAGTAGGGATCTGTATGTGCGACCATTCATAATCTGAAAGGCATTTTCTTCTTCTAAAACCTTGAATAACAATACCCATTTCCTTACACAATTTCATCTTAAGCTCTAGACAGTATGAACAGAGTCTTCATAATCTACACTGCTCTTTTTCATTTTCAAATGTTGACAATAGCACAATTCAGCATGGGAGCTGAACATCTGAAATGCCATTTCTCCCATCCAGAAAAAAAAAAAGTACCAAATACGCATAAAACATAACTCCTCTTTTCCACAAAAACCAGTGACCAACAGATTTCTCCAGGTCACTCTTATTTTACCAAATTTAAATTACAAATTCATAGGCATTGAGGTTCCAGGGCAAAAAAGGTCACTGCACTGCTCAGGGAAATGGCATTAGTAGACGAATAGAATGCCGATCGAGATTGCGGGCTCTGAAACCTGACTGCCTGAGTTCCAGCCACTTCCTGGAGCCACAAATCCACCTATGCAATCTTATTCTACTGACTCAACCTCCACGAGGCTCAATTATCTCACCTGTAAGATGGGCGAGTAACAAATGAAGACCCCTCTGGTCTGTGGCCTGCAAAATAGAAATAGCAACTACTCCAAAGGGTGGTTGTGAGGATTACATGAGACAAACCTAAGTAAAGGGTTTACTGGCACACAGTAAGTGCCTAAGAAGCCGTTGCTACTGTTGTTGTTACTCACAACTACAGAATAAGGAATAAAGGAATGAAAAAAGGAAGAAAAGCCAACTCAAGAAAGACAAGCGATGGAGGGGATGAAATGAAAGGGCAAACGTGGGGAGCCCAAAGAGCCGCGGAGGGCGTGGAGCAGGCTTAGCCAAAAGTGGCAAGGGGTCCCAGGAAAGTAACTGCGGAGTGCAGGGAAGTCGATAAGGAAAACCAGGCCCGCAGCGGAGCGCCGCCGGGGGACGGACTCAGGTCGGTCGAGACAGAGGCGACACGCGGCTGAGGCGGGGCCCAAAGGCAGGAGTACCGCGCCCGGCCGGCAGGCTGCAGGCCGCGACGGACAGCGGAGCCCCGTAAAAGCACTAGGGAGCAGCCCGAGAACGCCCAGGAGGCCGTGGCCCAGCCCCGGCCCGGCTCTCATTCAAGCCACCTTCCCCTTCCCCCTTCTTAAACCCCATGCGGTCCCGGCCCAGGGCAGCCGCGGCTTCGCTGCCCACCGTCTGCCCTGGATCTCCACACAGCAGGCCTAGCCTCTGGGACTCTCGTGACCCGAGATGTGAGGGTAGGCAGCGTCCCTTACCTGAGCTCCCCCGGGTTGAATCGCTCACCGTCGCCCCCGTCCCCACCACGCTCCGCCATTACAGAGGGCCGCGTTCATCCACCCGCCGACCCGGCGTCCCCTATTGGCTAGAAAAATCGTCAATCCCCAACGAGAGAGACGGCGATAACAGGGACCTGGGATATAATTGGCCAATCTTCCCATCAATCTTCGAGATGAGGGCGGTACCTTTTTTGCTACTGGGCAAGGGGCCCGCCGACTTTGAAAGCGGTATGAAGACAGCTAGTTGATTGGTGGCTCGGGGGCTTTATGGGAAATGAGATTTTAGCAGCGAGGAACCCGCCGGCGCCCTCTTGCGGTAAGCAGAACTAGGTCCTCCCACGTTTATCTCAGCCTGCGGCAGCCACGTGTCTGTCGGCTTCCAGGACAGCCAATTGTGGAGCCATACTGGCCAGTAGTAGCTCCGTCCGAGAGCATTTCCACTGGACAAGCCAATCAAAACCGACCTGGGCCGCCCCTAAACCAATCGCACAGTTGCTGTGGAAAGTCGCTATATCCTAGCTATACAGTAGCTATATCCTAGGTATACGGAAGTCTTAAGTCACCACTGAGCTCTATATCCATGTTATTAAATAATATTATTTATTACAAGAATATCTCCCAAATTATACTAAATAGTTGCAAGCGAATAGGTGTTCTAAGTTGCTGCATTAAGAAAGGTAAATTGGGCCGGGGTGGTGGCTCACGCCTGTAATCCCAGCACTTTGGGAGGCTGAGGTGGGTGGATCACAAGGTCAGAAGTTCAAGACCAGCCTGGCCAAGATGATGAAACTCCGTCTCTACTAAAAATTCAAAAATTAGCCGGGCGTAGTGGGCGCCTGTAATCCCAGCTACTTGGGAGGCTGAGGCAGGGAATTGCTTGAAATCAGGAGGCAGAGGTTGCAGTGAGCCAAGAGAGATCGAGCCACTGCACTCCAGCCTGGGAGACAGAGCGAGACGACGGGGGAAAAAAAAAGAAAGAAAGATAAGTTGGAGAAGGCAAGCCTCTTAGCGATTTACAGCTTTAGCATCTCTCCCTCAACCTCAAAATGTACTGTCTGAAATTAGCACACCTGGAATACCAAACAATTCTGAGTATTTATTTCATTTTTCTAATTAATAAAAAAAAAAGTATAGGCTTTGGGGTTTCAAAGGCACAATGAAGATAAGCCCTTCTCTTAACATCCTCAAAATATTAAAATAATACTAATAGATAAATTTCACTTGGACCTAACCATGTAGCAAATGCTGATCTAAGTACTTCCCATATGTGAGCTCTTTCACGATTCAAAATCAGTGAGAGGTGGGTAACATAGTCACTCTTTATAATGAGCTTGAGGCACGGAGAAGTTAAGTAACTTGCCCAAGGTCACACAGCTGCTAAATAGCAGAGGCTGGTCTTAACTGCAGGCAGCATTGTAGCAAAGCATCACTCTTAAATACCATGAGCCTAAATAATTGGATCCACATAAAATCGTGTGCACAAGTGTTCACAGCAGCATTGTTCATAATAGCCAAAAAGTATTGTAATAACCCAACGACCATCAGCTGATGAATGGTTAAAAAATATGGTATAACTGTACAACAAAATATTATCCAGACATAAAAAGCCAGATACAAAAAGATCACCTGTTGTATGATTCCATTTACATGAAACGTGATGAAATTACATTGCATTTCAGGCAAATTCATACAGACAGAAAGTAGAACCGTGGTTTCCAGGAAGTAGAGGGGAGTGAGGAATTGGAAGTGACTGCTAATGGATATGGAATTTCTTCTTGGATGATAAAAATGTTCTGGAATTAGTGCTGATGATGGTGCAACTTTGTGAATATACTAAAACCCATTGAATTGTATACTATTTATTTATTTATTTATTAACTTATTTTGAGAAGGAGTCTCACTCTGTTGCCCAGGCTGGAGTGCAATGACATGATATCAGCTTACTGCAACCTCCACCTCCTAGGCTCAAGCGAGCCTCACACTTCAGCCGCCCACGTAGGTGGGACCACAGGCCTGCACCACCACATCCAGCTAATTTTTTATATTTTTGGTAGAGATGGGGTTTTGCCATGTTGGCCAGGCTGGCCTCGAACCTCTGAGCTCAAGTGATCTGCCCACATTGGCCTCCCAAAGTGCTGGGATTACAGGCGTGAGCCACTGCACACAGTCAAATTGTATACTTTAGAAGGTGAATTGTATTGCATGTGAATTATATTTTAATTTAAAAACACCACTCTATACTGAACTCCAGTTAAATATTCAAAATCAATTAAATATGATAAATCACGATATAGGCTTCACACAGTTCTGAGCATGAGTAATTGGACAAGGAAAGCATGGTGAAAATTTTGTTAAAGATATGACATTTGAGGCTGGGTGTTATGCCTCAGGCCTGTGATCCCGGTACTTTGGGAGGCCAAGTGGGGAGGACTGCTTGAGTTCAGGAGTTTGAAAACAGCCTGAGCAAAATGGTGACACCCCATCTCTATAAAAAGTTTAAAATATTAACCAGGTGTTGTAGTGCATGACTGTGGTACCAGCTACTTGGGAGGCAGAGGTGGGAGGACCGCTTGTACCCGGCAGGGTGAGGCTACTGTGAGCTGTAATTGCACCACTGCACTCAAGCCTAGGATACAGAGTGAGACACTGTCTTTAAAAAGAAAAAAAATGATATGACATTTGAACAAACTACAGTTTCATTAAAAGTTGGGCGTTAGATCCCTTTTTCAATGTCAGCATGTACCCCTAAGTTCTGGCCAACTATTCTTAAGGTAATACTAGTATAGATGGTTCATTACAAACTAATTCCTACTGAAAAATTAAACTCAAAATGGATACTTCATAGAAAGTGAGTCACTAGCATATATAAAAGATGAAAACAGGCCAGGCACGGTGGCTTACAATCCCAGCACTTTAGGAGGCCAAGGCAGGTGGATAAACTTAGGTCGGGATTTTGAGACCCTTCTAGCCAACATGATGAAACTCCGTCTCTACTAAAAGAAAATACAAAAATTAACTGGGCGTGGTGGCAAGCACCATGGTGGCGTGGTCCCAGCTACTTGAGCGGCTGAGGCAGGAGAATCGCTTGAACCCAGGAGGTGGAGGTTGCAGTGAGCCAAGATCATACCATTTCACTAAGAAAAAAAAAGATGAAAACAAACTGTCAGTCTGAAGAAACTCCTTGCAGGTACTAAAAATTTTATTATCTAATAGTTTTTATTATGTTATTTATATCTAAACATACTTTGAGATATTTACATTATTATATAATCTTACTTTTAAGTAGATTAAGTGTATACATATGTAAATCTATCACATATATACGATAATCATATATGTGTATGTGTGTGTATATATATATATATATTTTTTTTTTTTTTCATTATTTCATTGGTATAGTACATCCCCATAAATATGTCCTTGAAATTCAGGTACTTTGAGCTCAATGGTTGTATACAACATATTGCAATATCTGACCTGAACTATGTCTACACAATAAAATGAACCATTTTATTAAATCAAAATGAAAAAGGAATTGAAGAGATTCAGTGCACCTTTTTGTTTATTTGTTTGTTTGTTTTGAGATGGAGTCTCACTCTGTTGAGTAGGCTGGAGTGCAGTGGCACCTTCTCAGCTCACTGCAACCTGCAACCTCCACCTCCTGGGTTCAAGCAATTCTTGTGCCTCAGCCTCCTGATAGCTGGGGCTATAGGCGCAGCCCACCATGCCCAGATAATTTTTGCATTTTTGGTAGAGATGGGGTTTCACCATATTGGCCAGGCTGGTCTTGAACTCCTGACCTCATGGTCTGCCCTCCTTGGCCTCCCAAAGTGCGGGGATTACGGGCCTGAGCCACTGCGCCCGGCCTCAGTGCGTCTTTTAAGAGACCAAATGGACTTACCTGTAGTCAAAGCTTCATAACTTTTAGGATACTGATAATGTACATAACTATACAGAACAGAATGGCAAATACCATCCTTGCTCAATTGGTAACCATTGAATTATAGACCTCCCCAAAATTAGCATATCAAGATGAAATGAAGAGACAATGTTGGTTTCAGACAAATTCATCAGGGCTTAGGTTCTGCTATGAAGACACTCATCAGAATGGACTCTTGAGAACTGGTTCCAATGCAGAATCAGGCTTTAAAAATATATATATCTGCCATTTTTGAGCACTTATCTTAAATCCATAGGAGGTACATTATATACACTATTTCCAGTCCCTTCGACAGCCCTGCAAGGCAGATGTATTGTCCCCAATTTATAAATCAGAAAACTGAGGCTCAGAGAAATGACAGGACTGATGCAAGGTGACATTCAGGTAACTGAAAAGAGGGGAAGCCAGAATTCAAACGTGTCTGTCTAACACCAAAGCCAGGTAGAGACCACTAAATCCTGAGTCTCACTCAAATCACAAAGATAGCATGGCTAATGTATCATTTCTTCCTCTTCCCTCTAGACTATAAATGCTTTACAAAGACTGTTTTCCTGGCTGAAGCCCCAGATCCTAATAACATATTTATTAACCCATAATCTGTGCAGCTATGTTATTCCTGACTAGAAATATTGATCTTTGAAATATTTAAAGAGATCTCCAAAATAGAGAATCCCAGGCTGGATACATCTGCTAGCTCCCTCACAGGCAATATGGGTAGCAGTTGCTAATGAGCCAATGGGGTAAATTAGGTCCAGATTCTAGTTCTGGCTCTATCAGCTACTGGGTGTATAATCTTGGGCAAGTCACTTCTCACAGATTTGACCTTTTTATTTGGAAAACAAAGAGGTGCCCTGAGGTTTATAAGTAAACTATTTACCATGGTAATATTTGTTTACAGAATTTCTTTAGGACTGCTATGGTCCGTTTTTTTTTGTTGTTGTTGTTTTTGTTTGTTTTTTGAGACAGAGTTTCGCTGTTACCCAGACTGAGTGCAATGGCGCGATCTCGGCTCACCGCAACCTCCGCCTCCTGGGTTCAGGCAATTCTCCTGCCTCAGCCTCCAGAGTAGCTGGGATTACAGGCACGAGCCACCACGCCCAGCTAATGTTTTGTATTTTTAGTAGAGACGGGGTTTCACCTTGTTGACCAGGATGGTCTCGATCTCTTGACCTTGTGATTCACCTGCCTCGGCCTCCCAAAGTGCTAGGATTATAGGTGTGAGCCACCGTACCCGGCTGGTCTGGTTGTTTATGTCCCCCCTGCCCTCTCCCCACCCCGGCAATTCATATGTTGAAATTCTTACCCACAAGGTGATCGTATTAGGATGTGGGGCCTTTGGGAGATGACTAGGTCATGGAGGCAGAACCCTGTGAGTATGACTAGAGCACTTATAAAGAGGTTCAAGAGAGACCTCTCGCCCTCTTCTGCCACATGAGGTTAGAGTGAGAAGGTTGTCTGTGAGGAATCTAGTTCTCACCTGACAGCAAATCCACCAGCACCTTGATCTTGGACTCCCCGGTCTCTAGAATGCGAGAAATACATTTTTATTATTTATAAACCATCCAATCTACGGTATTTTGTGATATCAGCCAGAATGGACTAAAAAAGGGCACTTTGCTAGCTAGTGCTTTACCTACAAGGTCAGAATCAAGATAGGGTCCACCTTTTTGCATACATATAAGTGAAGACAATGAGATAGCTAAGAAATGAGAACTAAATAAATGCTATTACTCTATAAACAGGAAATGTCATACTAAATCAACATACACGATTACAGCAGAAAATAATAATAGTAGCTTACATTTCCTGAGCTTGTAGTAGGCTGAGCATGTTATATAAGCAGGTCATTTAATAAGTAATATCCTACATGCAAGGCACTGTTTTAAGCACTTTAAATGTATTAACACATTCGAACCTTTACAAAAACCCTATGAGGTAAGCATTGCTATTATTTCTATTGTACAGATAACAAAGGCACAGAGAGATTAAGTAATGCATCCAGAGTCGGACAGCCAGTGAATGACACAACCGCAATTCAACTGTAGGCCTCCAGGCTACAGAGTCCACATTTATAACCAATCTGCTCTACTCCCAAACAGCAATTAGACCATAAAGTCTCCCGGGCTTCTGCCATTCTGTATGGAGGTCTAAGGGCAGCAGGTGATTCTTCTCCAGATGGCATCTCCATTGCATCTACCTTCAAACTGTCACTTCATCAGCCTGTAACTTACTTATGGAAAGTAGAACAAGTTCTAACCTCCCATCCCCTAATCTCCGTTGGATCTAGGATATAAGAGAACTTGGAAATTGATGTTATGTGTTCAGCTATTAAGTAATATCAGCATATGCGCTGCCTGGATGGGGCTGAACATTCCTGAACTGAAGTAAATAATTGCATCTTTGTGAGTATATTGAGTTTAAAAGTATGTCTTCAGTAATATGTAAGTGTTCAAAATAGCATTCTATTCCCCCTCCCAATGCATATCTTTTTTTAAATCTATAAAGGTCAAATGATCTATTCAATCATGGTGCAGAAATCCATTCTAGTCAAGAAAATGATTTGGTTACAAGGAAAAGTATCCAAATTAGCATGAATGAAATAAGTATTGCTGAGAAAACAGAACTAATCAATTCTATAGACAAGTGGTCTAGTTGCCCTGACCATTTTTTTTTTTTTTTTTTTTTTTTTTTTTTTTTTTTTTGAAGTGGAGTTTCACTCTTGTTCCACAGGCTGGAGTGCAATGGCATGATCTCAGCTCACCGCAACCTCCGCCTCCTGGGTTCAGGCAATTCTCCGACCTCAGCCTCCTGAGTAGCTGGGACTACAGGCATACACCACCATGCCCAGCTAATGTTTTTGTATTTTTAGTAGAGACGGGGTTTCACCATGTTGACCAGGACGGTCTCGATCTCTTGACCTCGTGATCCACCCGCCTCGGCCTCCCAAAGTGTGCTGGGATTATAGGCGTGAGCCACCACGCCTGGCCCTGCCCTGACCTTCACAGGGGCTGGATAGCTTTGAGGACCTGAAGAGTTTCCCACTCTTTTCCTTTCCTTCTCAGGTGCTGCATGGCTCCTCCTCTCTGCTTATCTTTGCCGGTTTGCTTTAGTCTCCTTTTTCTGTAAACTCACTTTCTCCTCTCACTCATCCTATTCAAGGCAGATATAAAGGCAGCACCTGGCTCACCTCACAGCCTAGTGTCTACACATTACTGCCACATCTCTGGATATCTATAGGTAAGAAGTCTTCCAAGAAGAAATCTAACTGGTCATTGAGTAGCCAGTGTATTAACTGATGTTGATTTGTATGGCCATCCTTGTGGCAATTTTGTGTAATCAGAGTAAGGCCCAGAGGAGTGCTAACCTTTTCAGAGTCTGAGTTGAGAAAGGCGATGCCATCTGTTTTCCATACCCAGCCCCAGATGATTCAGCGCTACTCCCAGACTAGCTTCCACCCTTGCTCCCTCTATTCTCTGCAAAGCATCTAATCAAACTTCTAAAACAACCTCTGCTTAAATCCTTTCTTATTGCCCAATAGGATAAACAACAGACTTTTGACATGGCCTTTGCAGCCGTATACCATGCCCATCTCTACAGCTTCTTCTTCCTCATTGCCTTCTAAGTTCTAATCAGACTTGGTTTCTTTCCATTTTTCAAAGACAGTCATGCGTCTTACCTTAGATACTTATCTCATGGGTTTTTCTCTCTGCCTATAATGTTCTTCTCACCCTCTTTCACCCAAATAATGCTTTCCTATCTGTATTAGTTTCTTATTGCTGCCCAACGAATTATCCCAAAACTTAGCAGCTTAAAGCAACAAAACATTCCTTCACAGCTTCTGGGGGTCAGGAACCCAGGCAGTCTATGTGCCTCTGGCTCAAGGTCTCGCATGAGGTTGCAGTCAGGTTGCCAGCCGAGAGGGAAGACTCACCTGATGTTGAAGGATCTTCTTCCAAGTTCGCTTACCTGGTTTTTGATGCATGTCAGTTCCTCAGAGGTTACTAGACGGAAAACATGCCACGCATGGGCCTATCCATAGAGCTGATCACAACATGACAGTGTCTTTCTCCCAGCACGAGCAATCTACCAAAAAGAGAATGCTCAGAATGGAAGCCACAGACTTGTAACCTTTTGTAACCTCCAATATTTCAATAATATTGGGAGTGAAATTCCATCACTTCTGCCCATATCCATTCATTAGAAGCAAGTTGAGGCCCGGTGCAGTGGCTCATGCCTGTAATCCCAGCATTTTGGGAGGCCGAGGCAGGTGGATCACCTGGGGTAGGAGCAAGACCAGCCTGGCCAACATGGTGAAAAACCATCTCTGCTAAAAATTAAAAAATTAGCCAGGTGTGCTGGCACATTCCTGTAGTCCCAGCGGTGAGCAGGATCACACCACTGCACTCTGTCTCAAAGAGGGAGAGAGGGAGAGAGACAGAGAGAGAGAGAGAGAGAGAGAGCGAGAGAGAGAGAGAGAGAGAGAGAGAAGCAAGTTGAAAAATATAGACCACACTCGAGGAGGGGCTGAATATCAGGAGGCAGGATCATTGGGGCTGCCTTACCTATGACACTGTCTTTCAGGTGTAAGTTTATGAAATGTTTTACATGTTTTATCTTATTTCTTTTCCTGCTAACTCCCTTTATTGTCATTAATGCTGAAGGGATTTTTGCTTTTTTGTGTGTATGTTTTTTTTTTACTTTACTTTCATATTTTTGTTTTTGCTTTTAGAACCAGGTTTCACTTTGTTGCCCAGGCTGGTCTCAAACTCCTGGGCTTAAGAGATCCTCCCACCTTGGCCTCACAAAATGTTTGGATTACAAGCATGATCCTCCATGCCCAGCCCTGAAGTATTTTAAAGTAAATTGTAGACATAATATTCCACCCCTAAATATTTTGGAATGCATCTATTTTTTTAATGCCCAGTTTTCTACATAGCAAAAATTATCTTTTAATACCTAACACAATTAACAATAATAGCAAATCCATATTCAAATTTCCCCACCTGTCCCCAAGATGTCCTTCCAGCTGGTTTGGCCAAATAAATAAGTATCGAATTCGGAACCAAGCAGTACATCTGGTTGCTATGTCTCTTTAGACACTTTTAACCTAGAACAGTTCCTTTTATGATATGGACCTGCTGAGGATCAGGGCTGTTTCCCCTCTGGATCTGTCTGATTCCTTCCTCTAACCCTTGTATTTCCTATAAGCAAAAAGATAGCTCTGAATATTTGACCAGATTTAAATTGAACATTTTTACCAAGGGAACTTCATAGGAAATGCTGTATATTCCTCTGTGTGTGTGTGTGTGTGTGTGTGTGTGTGTGTGTGTGTGTGTGTGTGTGTCATGCACCTGTAGTCTCAGCTACTCAGGAGACTGAGGCAGGAGAATTGTTTGAACCCGGGAGGCAGAGGTTGCAGTGAGCTCATATGACCCCACTGCACTCCAGCCTGGGAGACAGAGTGAGGCTCCCTCTCAGAAAAAGAAAACAGGGAGTTTCTCAAAGCCTAGGCGACATTGCAAAACTCCATCTCTGCAAAAAATTAAAAAATTAGCCAGGCATAATGGCTCTTGTCTGTAGTCCCAACTACTTCGGAAGCTGAGGTGGAGGATTGCTATGCTATGATTGTGCCACTGCATCCAGGCCCGGATGACAAAGCAAGAACCTGTTTCTAAAAAAAAAAAAAAAAAAAAAAAAAGGCTGGGTGTGGTGGGAGGCCAAGGCGGGCAGATCACCTGATGTCCGGAGTTCGAGACCAGCCTGACCAACATGGAGAAACCTCATCTCTACTAAAAATACAAAAACAAATAGCCAGATGTGATGGTACACACATTCCTGTAATCCCAGCTACTTGGCAGGCTGAGGCAGAAAAATTGCTTGAACCCAGGAGCTGGAGATTTCAGTGAGCCAAGATCGCATCACTGCACTCCAGCCTGGGCACCAAGAGCGAAATTCTGTCTCGAAAAAAAAAGTTTCCCAAAATATATTAGCCATTTTCATGTTTCTTTGAATTGCATTTTTAGGTTTTGGGGTACATGTGAAGAACATGCAAGCTTCTTGCATAGGTACACACATGGCAGTGTGATTTGCTGCCTTCCTCCCCTTTACCTATATCTGGCATTTCTCCCCATGCTATCTCTCCCCAACTCCCCACCCCCTACTGTCCCTCCCTTATTTCCCCCCAACAGACCCCAGTGTGTGATGCTCCCCTCCCTGTGTCCCTGTGTTCTCATTGTTCAACACCCACCTATGAGTGAGAACGTGCAGTGTTTGATTTTCTGTTCTTGTGTCAGTTTGCTGAGAATGATAGTTTCCAGGTTCATCCATGTCCCTACAGAGGACATGAACCCATTGTTTTTGATGGCTGCATAATATTCCATGGTGTATATGTGCCACATTTTCCCTGTCCAGTCTATCATTGATGGGCATTTGGGTTGGTTCCAGGTCTTTGCTATTGTGAACAGTGCTGCAATGATCATTCATGTGCATGTGTCCTTATAATAGAACGATTTATAATCCTTTGGATATATACCCAGTAATGGGATTGCTGGGTCAAATGGAATTTCTATTTCTAGGTCCTTATTTACACTCCCACCAACAGTGTAAAAGTGTTCCTATTCACATCCTCTCCAGCATCTGTTGTCTCCAGATTTTTTAATGATTGCCATTCTAACTGGCGTGAGATGGTATCTCAATGTAGTTTTGATTTGCATTTCTCTAATGACCAGTGATGATGAGCATTTTTTCATATGTTTCTTGGCCTCATGTATGTCTTCTTTTGTAAAGTGTCTGTTCATAATGAGAACACATGGACACAAGGAGGGGAAGCACTACACATTGAGGTCTATTGGGGGGAATAGGGAAGGGATAGCAGTGGGGGTAGTTGGGGAGAGATAGCATGGGGAGAAATAACAGATATGGATGAAGGGGAGGAAGGCAGCAAATCACACTGCCACGTGTGTACCCATGCAACTATCTTGCATGTTCTTCACATGTACCCCAAAACATAAAATGCAATAAAAAAATAAAAATAAAGTGTCTGTCCCTATCCTTTGCCCACTTTTGAATGGGCTTGTTTGTTTTATTCTTGTAAATCTGTTTTAGTTCTTTGTAAATTCTGGATATCAGCCCTTTGTCACATGGGTAGACTGCAAAAATTTTTTCCCATTCTGTTGGTTGCTGATTCACTCTAATGCCTGTTTCTTTTGCTGTGCAGAAGCTGTGGAGTTTGATTAGGTCCCATTTGTCTATTTTGGCTTTTGTTGCCAATGTTTTTGGCGTTTTGGTCATGAAGTCCTTGCCTACGCCTATGTGCTGAATGGTTTTGCCTAGATTTTCTTCTAGGGTTTTTATGGTGTTAGGTCTTATGTTTAAGTCTTTAATCCATCTGGAGTCAATTTTAGTGTAAGGTGTCTGGAAGGGGTCCAGTTTCTGCTTTCTGCACATGGCTAGCCAGTTTTCCTAACACCATTTATTAAACAGGGAATCCTTTCCCCATTGCTAGTTTTTGTCAGGTTTGTCAAAGGTCAAATGGTTGTAGATATATTATGTTGCCTCCGAGGCCTCTGTTCTGTTCCATTGGTCTATATCTCTGTTTTGGTACCAGTACCATGCTATTTTGATTACTGTAGCCTTGTCATATTGTTTGAAGTTTTGTAGTGTGATGCCTACCGCTTTGTTCTTTTTGCTTAGAATTGACTTGGCTATGCGGGCTCTCTTTTGGTTCCATATGAAGTTTAAGGTGTTTTTTTCCAGTTCTATGAAGAAGGTCATTGGTAGCTTGATGGGGATAACAATGAATCTATAAATTACTTTGGGCAGTATGGCCATTTTCATGATATTGATTCTTCCTAACCATGAGCATGGAATGTTTCTTCATCTGTTTGTGTCCTCTCTTATTTCGTGGAGCAGTGGCTTATAGTTCTCCTTGAAGAGGTCTTTTACGTTCCTTGTTAGTTGTATTTCTAGGTATTTTAATCTCTTTGTAGCAATTGTGAATGGCAGTTCGTTCTTGATTTGGCTCTCTTTGAGTCTGTTATTGATGTATAGGAATGCTTGCGATTTTCGCACATTGACTGTGTATCCTGAGACTTTGCTGAAGTTGCTTATCAGTTTAAGGAGATTTTGGGCTGAGACGATGGGGTCTTCTAAATATACAATCATGTCTTCTGCAAATAGAGACAATTTGACTTCCTCCTTTCCTAATTGAATACCCTTTATTTCTTTTTCTTGCCTGATTGCTCTGGCTAGAACTTCCAGTACTATCTTGAATAGGAGTGGTGAGAGAGGGCATCCTTGTCTAGTGCCAGATTTCAAAGGGAATGCTTCCAGTTTTTGCCCATTCAGTATGATATTGGCTGTTGGTTTGTTGTAAATAGCTTTTATTATTTTGAAATACATTCCATCATTACCTAGTTTATTGAGGGTTTTTAGCATAAAGGGCTGTTGAATTTTGTTTGAGTATTTTTTTTTTTTGCTATAAAAATGTTTTATTAGGCCAAACTACTTACTATGAATATGCTTTAAAATGCAGCAGAAGGAGATGTAAAGACTCAAAGAAGTGTGTAGTGACAATGACTATCAGAACACACTAAAGAATCCACATTGCTTCCCCACTTTACCCAGAAAAGGAAGCTTCTCGGCTACCTCCTCCTCCTCAGCACACTCCTCAAACTCCTCCTCCTCAGCTGTGGCATCTTGGTATTGCTGGTATTCTGACACCACGTCATTAAGGTTGCTCTCGGCCTCAGCGAACTCCATCTCATCCATGTCCTCGCCTGTGTACCAGTGCAGGAAGGCCTTGCGCCTGAACATAGCTGTAAACTGTTCAGAGACGCGTTTGAAGAGCTCTTGGATCGCTGTGTTGTTACCTGTGAAGGTGGCCGACATTTTTAGCCCCCGGGGTGGGATGTCACAGACGGCTGTTTTCACATTATGAGGGAGCCACTCAATGAAGTAGCTGCTGTTCTTATTTTGAATGTTAAACATTGGCTCATCCACCTCCCTCATGGACATGCAATCTCTGAAAAGGGAAGCCACAGTTAGGTAGCGGCCATGATGGGGGTCACAGGTGGCCATCATATTCTTAGCATTGAAGAGTTGCTGAGTGAGCTCAGCCACTGTCAGGGCCTGGTGTTGCTGGCTGGTCAGCAGGGCAAAGCCAGGCATGAAGAAGTGCAGCCGGGGAAATGGAACCATGTTCACCACCAGCTTCCGCAGGTCGGCATTTAGCTGGCCCGGGAAGCAAAGGCACATGGTGACCCCACTCATGGTAGCAGACACCAGGTGATTCAGGTCACCGTAGGTGGGTGTGGTCAGTTTTAAGGTACTGGAGCAGATGTTATAGAGTGCTTCATTATCAATGCAGAACGTCTCGTCTGCATTTTCTATGAGCTGGTGGATAGAGAGGGTGGCACTGTAGGGCTCCACCATGGTGTCTGACACCTTGGGCGAGGGCAGGATGCTGAATGTGTTTATGATCCTGTCTGGATACTCCTCCCGAATTTTGCCCATGAGAAGGGTACCCATCCCAGACCCAGTTCACCCACACAGGGAGTGGGTCAACTGGAAACCCTGCAGGCAATCACAGCTCTCAGCCTCTCTTCTCCCAACATCCATCACTGACTCCATCATCTCCGTGCCTTCTGTGTAGGACCCCTTGGCCCAGTTGTTCCCGGCCCCACACTGACCAAAGATGAAGTTGTCTGGCCTGAAGATCTGCCTGAAGGGCCCCGAACGCACAGAGTCCATGGTGCCTGGGGCTCCAGATCCACAAGCACAGCGCAGGCCACATACCTGCCACCACTGGCCTCTTTGCAGTACACATTGATGCACTTCAGCTGCAGGTCACTGTTCCCGTGGTAGGCGCTAGTGGAGTCGATGCCATATTCATCAGAGATGAATATTCCAGTTTCAGTCACAGCAGGAGACACACCTGGTTGTCCCAACCTAAGTGATGCTAAGATTAACACTAAGTTAAAGGTGATGACAGCTCAGTCCTCCTATTATAATCAGAATATTATCTGCATGGTATTACTTTGGCTTCATACAAATGTTGGTATCCTGTCAACAGGGTGACCCTATCACTTATAATCCAAACCATCAGACTTGAGACTAAAAGGGGCACTATTAATAGTTACATTTGGACAATAGTCATAAACTAGGATAATCTCTGGCAAAATGGGATGAGTGTTCAACCTACCTGTCAACCATTAACCTAATGATTTAATGATTTTATCCTTTCCTGAATCAATATTTTCCTTACAGTTGGCAAACTAATGATTTTCCAATTATATGTTACCTTCCACATTTGCTCGCTGACAGTCTTCTGTAAGTTAGAGATTTTCTTCCACAGCAGAGGCTATTTAGTTACCTGAAAATCATTTCTGTTTTAAAACTGAAAAAATGCTTAATTATTTTTCTTTACTTATCAACTTTCAAAATAAAAAGATTGAGGCCAAGGCAGGCAGATCACCTGAGGTTGAGAGTTCAAGAACAGCCTGACCAACATGGTGAAACCCCATCTCTACTAAAAATAAAAATAAAAATAAATTAGCTGAATGTGGTAGCACATGCCTATAACCCCAGCTACCTGGGAGGCTGAGGCACAAGAATTGCTTGAACCCAGAAGGCAGAGGTTGCCGTAAACCGAGATTGTACCACTGCACTCCAGCCTGGGCAACAGAGTGAGACTCTATCTCAAATAAATAAATTAATTAATTAATTAAAGTAAATATTGTTTGATAACCATCTCAACTGGAGGCAAACGTATAATTTAAGTGTAATTAAAGACTCATGGATTTTCAGTAGATTAAATGTTTCAATCAACTATACAATCAATCATTGTAATGCTCCAATTTCCATACACTATCCATTTACTCTTCATAATAATCTTCTAGGTCAGGTATTGCTACTCTCCCCTTTTTACATATGAAGAAATGGAGACAGAGAGAAATTATGTAACTATGTAATTAAGAAGTTAGGTAACTAAGGTCACCCAGTAACTTCAGTGTCCAGTTGAACGCAGACTCCAAGAAAGTAGGAAATGTGTTCATATATTTTAATCACTGTTTCCCCTGAATATAGCTGAATGCCAGTCCATCAGTAAGTCAATGAACAAAGTAATTAATGATTATTATTTCTAGTTGGTACCAAAAATATTCTAATACCTGCTAAAGACTTTCAGATGAAATAATACAATATCTGGGATTAGCTTCAAAAGTCACAAGGATCTGGGGCAGGAAGGATGGAGAGAGAGTGTGAGGCAGTGGGAGGTGGTTATAAATAAAATAAGGTATAGTTGACTATATCTTGGCAATTGTTGAAGCCGGATGATGGGTAGATGAGGGTTTATGATACTGCCCTCTTGACTTTAAAATATTTGAAGTTTTGCAGTAATAAAACATTCTAGGCCCTTGAAACTTTACAATGTGATTAAGGACATTTTATGCAAAGTACTGCATATAAGTATTTAAACTGATACACAGCAGAATGTATCTGCTTACATTATTAGTCTATATTCTGACAGCAAATAAGGAAGTAAAGATGGGCCAGGCACGGTGACTCATGCCTATAATCCCAACACTTTTGGAGGCTGAGGCCCAAGGATTACTCAAAGCCAGGAGTTTGAGAACAGCCTGGGTGACATAGTGAAACCCCATCTCTACTAAAAATACAAAAATTAGCCAGGCATGGTAGCGCGTGCCTGTAATCCCAGCTACTCAGGAAGCTGAGGCAGGAGAATCGCTTGAATCCAGGAGGTGGAGGTTGCAGTGAGCCAAGATCATGCTACTGCATTCCAGTCTGGGTGACAGAGCAAGACTCCATCCAAAAAAAAGAGTAAAGATAAATTATAATACCAGCTATGTCAATCAAGCTGAATTAGATATGTGTATTAGGTTTCTCTAGAGGGACAGAATTAATAGTATAGATGTATATATAAAGGGGAGTTTATTAAGGAGTATTGACTCACACAATCACAAGGTGAGGTCCCACAATAGGCCTTTTGCAAGCTGAGGAACACAGAAGCCAGTCCGAATCTGAGTCCCAGAGCATAAAAACTTGGAGTCTGATGTTCCAGGTTAGGAAGCACCTATCACGGGAGAAAGATGTAGGTCAGAAAACAACCAGCCTAGTCTCTCCACGTTCTTTTGCCTGCTTTTATTCTGGCTGCACTGGTAGCTAATTAGATTGTGCCCACCCAGATTGCAGGTGGGTCTGCCTTTCCCACTCTACTGACTCAAATGTTAATTTCCTTTGGCAACACCCTCACAAACACACCCAGGAATAATACTTTGCATCCCTTAATCCAATCAAATTGACATTCAATATTAACCATCACAGTATGTAAAGAATGAAAGGATCATAATGGAGATTAAAATAACACAAATCTCATATTTGACTTTGTTGGAAAGCTTACAATGATGGGGTAGATGTGGTTTTGTTTTTTGTTTTTTGTTTTTTGAGATGGAGTTTCACTGTTGTTGCCCAAGCTGGAGTGCAATGGCATGATCTCAGCTCACCGCAACCTCCACCTCCCGGGTTCAAGCGATTCTCCTGCCTCAGCCTCCTGAGTAGCAGGAATTACAGGCACGTGCCACCACACCTGGCTAATTTTGTATTTTCAGTAGAGACGGGGTTTCTCCCTGTTGGTCAGGCTGGTCTTGAACTTCCGACCTCAGGTGATCCACCCACTTCAGCCTCCCAAAGTGCTAGGATTACAGGCATGAGCCACTGTGCCCGGCTGTGATTTTTTTTTTTAATGCCAGTGTTTGTAGGTAATCCGATGACCACAAAAGGGAGGGAGGGAAAACCATCTTCTAAAAAAATGTTTAGGAGGCAGGAAGGGAAAAAAAAGTTTCTACAAAAGAATGAATTATCCAAGTTAACTAAGTTGAGGAGCCAGATTAAAAAAGGTGCAAGGTCGCAAAACACAGTGGGGTATAAGTAGATACCTATTAAAATATTGTTTCTAGTAGATGAAGAAGAAATGAGAAAAAACGTTTTTTTTAATCACTATTAGAACAACCACTGCAAGTATTGCTTCAGGCAAGATCTACTGCAGATGAAGGCTAAAAGTAGTGGATAAAACTTTAAGGAGAAACAGGACATTTCATAGCCTCAAAATATTCCCACCCAAAATTTATAAAATACTGTGATGGTTTTAAGGTAAGTCCACAAATTCCTTAATACATCTCCCTCCAGAAGATCGAGTCTAATTCCCTTCTCCTTGGGAGTGGGTTGAACTTAGTGACTGGCTTATAACCAATAGAGTTTACACTTACAGTGTAAACTGTTTTAAGTATTCAGATAGCTACGTCTCAAAGATGCCAAGTACTAACGGTAAAAACCACAGGTATACTATGATGTATGCCTCAGTTTGTCCATATGCAAAATGAGAGGATCAGAGAAGATGCTCATCCAATGGTAAGGGCAAGCAGTAAGGCATCCTCAGAAAAGACTCAGCTGGCTGTATGAGTGCCAAGAGAGCTCGCAAGGTACCCTTGACCTTGAGAAACACATGTGGTTAAGGATGACACTCCTAGCTTTCCTGTCTCCCCAAATAGATTTTCTTTTTGGCAAAAAGAGCCTGGAAATAAAGTCACTAACACACACATTAAACTGAACATGTGACAGGGTGTGGTGGCTCACGCCTGTAATCCTAGCACTTTGGGAGGTCGAGGCAGGAGGATCCCTTGAGCCCAGGAGTTCAAGACCATCCTGGGCAACATAAGGAGAACTTGTCTCAAAAAAAAAAAAAAATATATATATATATATATATAAACTGAACACTTAAAAAATTATCTTCATAAACCAGAATACCAATGTATTAATTTATGAAAATAATTACAACTGTCAGGTGGATCAGACGTTCCTGTCCTCCTGTGGACAAACATACAGCAAGCAAAATCATCAGAAAGCAGTTCAATGAGATTAGAAGCAGAACAAGGGCAGAACATTATTTAATCTGAACTTTTAATAGCTTTGGGCCATGATAGCCTGATGATTCACTATTCAAAATAAAGATAAACCTTCTACTTGGACCAACTGTGCCTGCCTTTGCATTGGGGAACTCTGTCCTACGCAAGAACGTCTTCCTTACATAGATAGCTAAGCCTCCTTCCTAGTAAGGAGGATTAAAAAAAAAAAAACAAAAAGAGGTGTATTCTTTTCTATTGTGCTTTATAGGAAACAAAGAGAAGGAATTGTTTTTATTATTAACACCATTGGCTGGTTCAGTCAACAGACAATGAATGATTAGTAAACTCATGAATTCATAGATCCTTAAAGCAATGCCATGTACCACCTGGAATCCGTGAACCACAGATTAGAGTACACTGCTTTAGGTTGAACATCTGTGTTTGTTTCCATAATTTTTTCCGTATAAAATGCCCTATGATTATTTAGGTTTCCACTTATTAAACAGTGATCATTCTCTAATATTACCCTAGTTTGTGTTTTTCTCAGAATAATTAACCACATATTTGCAATCTCTTCATTTACTAACATAGATGATTATATCTAAGTACATTGTGATGCATTTTACTAGTTCAACTCTCAAAAACTTTGAATCTAATTTGTCCCATAAGAACGAATGATACATTTACAGTCTCTTTGCTTATTAACATATACAGTTAATCATATCCACTGTATAAAGCCAATGCTAGTTCTTTCACTGAACATGGCCAGGTTGGGGGCAGTAGGTCGGGATTCTCTCTCACCTTCTTGTATCAACAACAATTATCTCTTTCATGGTTCATTACAATTATAAATTTCTACCATTAAAACTTTGCTGTTTCTCAAAGTTAAAAACAGCAACAACAATAATAAAATCTCAGGAATATTATATAACAGAAGTAGTTAAGACTATTATAACGCAATTATTTCGTATACTTTCATATACCATTTCTCCAAATTGAAAGTGTAACTTATCACCTTGAGAAGTTACAAATCCAGTTGATTGACAAGGTGAAAGGAATCTTTGAGATCATCTTGTCCATCATTGTTTGTCTACAGATGAGGAAAGAGAGACTGAGAGTTTAATTTTTAACTTTCTCATAGTCACACATCCTGTGAGTCGCAGAGACAGGACCAGAACCCAGGTCCTTACAATATTGTGCTTCCTCAATTAAATTTGACTGAAAGTGTTGTCTGTCTCTTACAATTCTCTAAATTCAACACCTGCAGTGTGTTATTAACCACACTGATCTCAGGACATGGGATAGGGTAATAATTTTTTCACTGCTATAGCAATAACTCACCATTTTAGAAGTTATTTAAACTCTTCTCCATTACTCAAACATGTAAGATCAAGTGTTCCACCTTGGGGTTTAGAAGATAATCCTCCATCCATTCATCTGTTCATTTGGCAAACATTTAAGGAGCACTTATTTTGTGTCAGTTATGATCATAGTTGCTAAAGACACAAGTCTTTATCCATGAAGCACACAGTCTAGCAGAAGTAAACAAACAAATTAAATATTAGCCAAGACAAATGGCTAGTATTTACTAAGTGATTAGCACATGCAAGCACTTTACATGGAATTTCTCATTTCATTCCTCATGACAACCTACATATCATAGCTACTAATTAGATCCACTTCACAGATGAGGTAACTGAGGCTTGAAAAGCTTAAGTGCGTTGCCTAAACTCACACAATTTAGGTGGGATAGTCTGGCAATCCCACACTACTGCATTTGCTCTGAATCTTTATGTCATATTCTTTGTTAGGCAGAAACACAGAAGCAGGGACTGTATTCAAGGGGAGACTCCATTGTAGAGGTGGAAACTGAGGAAGTAAACAAGAACCAAGAAAGGATGCATCAGGGCCAGCATTTTGGAAGTAATTTTAGGAATTTACAAGGACGTCACCAAGACTAATGCACTGGTGTACAGGGGAGGGGCAGGAAATGGACCTAGAAAGGTGGATAGGGGTTATATTTTATTCTGCAGAGGATACGAAGTTATTATTTAAGGGTTTCAAGTATGGGAGTGATGATTAGATTTGCTTCTTACAGAGACTATAGTGAGAATAATAAATTAGAACAGAGCAAGCGTGCAGTTGAGGAGATAGTAGAAAGTTGATGCGATTAACCATGATGAGACCTTGACCAAAGGTAATAACAGTGAAGATGGAGAAAAGGAGACAGATTCAGGAACTATTTAAAGGGTAGAATCAACAAAACCGGGTGATGGATTGGATTTGAGCAGAGCAGGCAGGGAGCTTTAGGCAGTGTTAAGATTTCTGACTTCAGCAGCCTGGTTTAATACATTAGGATAACTTATCTACTTTATAGGTCAAGTCTACAGTTATTAATGGTAAAAACTGTAATTACTTTTGTACCAACCTAATACAATCAAGACATAGTCTAGGCTGGGTGCGGTGGCTCATGCCTATAATCCCAGCACTTTGGGAGGCTGAGGCTGGTGGATCACGAGGTCAAGAGATCGAGACCATCCTGGTCAACAAGGTGAAACCCCGTCTCTACTAAAAATACAAAAATTAGCTGGGGATGGTGGTGCGCACCTGTAGTCCCAGCCACTCGGGAGACTGAGGCAGGAGAATTGCCTGAACCCAGGAGGTGGAGGTTGCGGTGAGCCGAGATTGTGCCATTGCACTCCAGCCTGGGTAACAAGAGTGAAACTCCATCTCAAAAAAAAAAAAAGACATAGTCTATATGGATTTATTCTGATTTTAATTTTGGCTCATGCTATGTGACATCCAAACTCACTTTCTGGTGAACTCTGTTATCACCAGATGTTATGGGATTGTTAGAGAACAGAACAAAGTAAACAGATGTGGAAATTAAATGATTTCTCCATAACCCAGTCACTTGCACCAAAACATCAAAACTTCATGAGCTTTGAATACATTTCCAGAACTGTCATGAAAGATCACAAGTTTTTCTAATGCAGAAGAACCTGTTAGGCCAAAGTAATCATACTTAAAAGTAAATAATAAAGCAAGTAACTATTAGTGGAATTCCTTATTAGTGAAACTGCACATTCGTTTATTCAATATTTTTCACTTGATCTTAGACAAAAAGCCAAGAAGCATTTATTCAATAATTCTCATACCCTTCCTAATTTGTACCAAATCCTGTAGTAGGAAATGGAAACACTGGCAATAAGAGCCAACTCCTGTTCTTAAGAATCTTAGGCTGTAATGGGAAAGACTAAGAAGCAGAGGGAATTCCAGCATAGATGATAAGCATTCCAACAGGAGATAGCTCAGATGCTGGGAGGCCCAGTAGAGGGTCAGGCGACCCAGGTTAGATGCTGGGAGGCCCAGTAGAGGGTCAGGAGACCCAGGTCAGATGCTAGGAGGCCCAGTAGAGGGTCAGGCCACTCAGGTCAGAAGGAGGGGGCAATAATCCCCTCCTTCTCAAGGTCAGTCTGGCTCCCCTTAGGAAGCATATAATGGTGTTAGGCACAGAAGGTGTGGGAGGGCATTTCAGGTGGCAGAAAAGCATAGAAGGAAGAACATTTTGACTCACCTCACCATTTTGTTCCAGAGGACATTTGGATGCTGCAGTACCAAGAAGTAAGCAATCAACAATATAAAAGCACAGCTGCAGCCTCTCAGTCACAGGCTGCCTGGGTGTGAAGCCCCATTCTGCCTCTTACTAGCTGTATAATTTGATGTTATTTCCAGTCTTTGTGCCTCAGTTTCCCCATCTTAAAGTAGAAATAATTACATCTCCACAATTATTATTATAAGTTATTGTGCAAATTTACAAAAACAAACATAAAAAGTGGGCACAGAATATGAACACTTTTTGAAAGAAGACATACATGCAGCCAACAATCATATGAAGAAAAACCAACATCACTGATCATTAGAGAAATGCAAATCAAAACCGCAGTGAGATACCATCTCACACCAGTCAGAATGACTATTATTAAGAGGTCAAAAAAAAAAAAAAAAAAAACCCAGATGCTAGCAAGGTTGTAGAGAAAAAAGAATTTGTATACATTGTTGGTGTGAGTGTAAATTAGTTCAACCATTGTGGAAGACAATGTGGTGATTCCTCCAAGACCTAAAGACAGAAATATTATTCAACCCAGCAATCTTATTATTGAATATATACCTAAAGGAATATAAATCATTCTATTATAAAGATACATGCACACATATGTTCATTGCAGTACCATTTACATAGCAAAAACATGGAATCAAACTAAATGCACAATGATGATAGACTGGATAAAGAACAGGTGGTACATATACATCTTGGAGTACTATGCAGCCATAAAAAAGAAGGAGATTATGTCCTTTGCAGGAACATGGACAGAGCTGGAGGCCATTATCCTTAGCAAACTAACACAAGAACAGAAAACCAAATAATGCATGTTCTCACTTACAAGTGGGAGCTAAATCATGAGAACACATAGAGGGAAACAACACACTGGGGCCTTTCCGAGGATAGAGGGTGGGAAGAGGAAGAGGATCAGGAAAACTAATTAATGGGTACTAGGCTTAATACCTGGGTGATGAAATAATTTGAAGAACAAAGCTCCATGACACAAGTTTACCTGTGTAACAAGCCTGCACTTGTACCATGAACTTAAAATAGAAGTTTAAAAAAAGAGTTATCATGAAGACTAAATGAATATAAGCTCACTTAAGGTGTTTAGAACATGGCTCATAGGAAGCACACAATAAATATTAGCTATTACTATTACCATAAATACAATTTTCACTCTTACAATTTGATTTCCTCTTGCTATCTTCATCTCTGAGTCTTTCTGTTTTGCCTAGCTTTCTCTGTTGCCTAATGTTCAATTTTCTCCTTGGTTGAACAAGAAATGAATAAATAAACCATTTGATCTGCTGTTCAATTGATAATGGATAGTTCTGGCAAAAATAACCCACACAAATTAAAACTGAAAATGGCTATGACTGCATG
Source organism: Saguinus oedipus (assembly GCA_031835075.1). Lineage (NCBI taxonomy): Eukaryota > Metazoa > Chordata > Mammalia > Primates > Cebidae > Saguinus > Saguinus oedipus. The sequence continues at coordinate 24,335,204 of CM063170.1, forward strand.
TGGTAAAAATGCGATATTGACTAAAAATGGACTGAAGAGCAAATCTCGAAATGCAGATGTGCAAAATTTGACCCAGGAAAGTTGGATCTCATAGGAAAAAAAGTCACTGAAGAAACCTCACACAAAAAATACCTAAAATTGGTAAAATTTTATGCAGAAAGAACTCTAGATATTAAACTTTCACTGTAAAATTTAAATAAAGAATGGTCAGAAATAACTTTAGGACCACACACAGTGGTTCATGCCTGTAATCCCAGCACTTCGGAAGGCTGACGTGGGTTAATCATCACAGTGGTTCATGTCTGTAATCCCAGCACATTGGGAGGCTGAGGTGGGTTAATCACTTGAGCCTAGGAGTTTGAGACCCAGCCTGGGCAACATGGTGAAACCCCATCTCTACAAAAAATACAAAAATTAGCCTGGCATGGTGGCACGCACCTGTAGTCCTGGCTACTTGGGGGGCTGAATTGGGAGGATCAGTTGAGCCTAGGAGGTTGAGGCTGCAGTGAGTCATGATCATACACTACACTCCAGCCTGACCAACAGAGTTGAGACCCTGTTTCAAAAAAAAAAAAAAGAAAAGCAGAAATCACTTTAGGGAACCAAAAATAATTAATCCCCCAAATTAAACAATATTACATAATATTAAAATTGATTCAAAAATGTATTGGTGTTTATTATTTATTAAGGCTGATTATTATGTTGAGTTTATCGGAATTTATTGGGGTTCTTGATTTTTTTTTTCTGAAATTGTTCTCTCAATGAGCAGACAACAATTTTGCATAACTTTTATTCAATGTCAAAATGTAATTAGGGTCCAAAGGATAAGGGTCAGGATGGGGCTATGGATCAAGATGTGTGTGTGCACATGTGTGCGTGGTATGTGTAGAAGAAAAGTTAAGAGACAGCAAAAGGCAGAGTGGCCCCAGAACTGGAGCAGCATGGAGGATATGCCCGTGCTATTAGGAGTCTCGTTTTATCCTGGTTGATGTGCCAGAGCAGAGCAGCGTACAGGCTTCAGGATCATGCCAACCTGACTTTAAAAAGGTCACAGGCTATGTCACCCCGTAAAAGTCCCCACCTCCCCAACCTCAGCCTCTTGATCTGAACATGAGAATCACAGTAGTATGCTCACCTCACCGGGTTATCATGAGGACCACAGGAGCTAATGCCGTTTCTTGGCAGGTACCTGGGATGCAGTCAGCCTTCAATATAGATATTGGCCACAGTTATTTCTTGTTTTACTTTTTAGGTGTGGACGTGCTCCCAGAAGAATTTACTCACCTAGCTGCCTGTCAGCTAGATGTATAACTTCTTCTCAATGGGGTCTTCATATCATATTTCTTTGCCCCCAGCCTAGTGTCCAGGATCCCAGCACAGTGTCATGCTTATCATAGGATACCAGGGATTTTGAGCTAAATGTTGACTACGTACAAAAGAAAAAGAGAAAGAAAGAGGTTGGGGGTCAGGGCTATGAACCATATGGGGTTCAACAAAAGATTGCTAGACAGATGGTAAGCAGGGGAGCAGCTCAAGGCAGAAAGAACACCTGGGCTATGTGCTAATTAGCTGTCAGGTAGGTCAAGGATTGGAAAAAGTAAGACACAGTAAGCTGTTTATTCCCTGGAATCAGAGGCTGCCTGAGGCCAGGTTCACTAATGCCCCTACCCCTCCTGGCTGAGTTCTACAAGCTCAGAATACACTCCACTTCACCTTGAAGGAGCCCTGGGCCAGGGGAAGGAAGCTTTGCTGACAGATTTGATAACTGGCCCTTTCACTAAAGGTTCTGAAGCACTTTGGCCTCAGCCAGCACTCCATTTCCTCCAGTCATATCTTCCCTGAAACTAAAATACAGTTTGGAAAGACAGCCCGGTGCCCTCACCGTCGCTGTGGCTTCCTCAAGCCATGACACGCTCTCTCTTTTATGAGCCTGCGGGGCTGTAATTCTCATCACCTGACATTTATGGGCGGCTTCATATTAGCAAAAGGCTTTATGACCAATTTTATGAGGGATGCCTCTCTGAGCCCTGTCAGGCATAATCACCTAGACTGGGCAGAAGGAGAGAGCACGGTGCCCAGGCAAATGGCCCTGGCCCATGGGCCAGCAAGGAGCCGGGAATTGACCCTGCAGGTGCCACTGTTCTTCAAATGTGTACCATAGCTGATTTTCTTGTCCTCACAGCCTTGCCAGCTCTCTCCATGTCACTGTCCACCACATCCAACCCACCAGTGGGTCCTGAAGGTGAGATCACAAAGCCACCTCATACCCATTCATTTCTGTCCATTCCCTCACTAACTCCCACACAGTGCCACCTGGTTCTGTCTTCTTCTCTTGCCCCACTGCTCTACTGTCCATCATCCACACAGGAGACAGAATAATCCTCTTGATGGTTTTTGTTTTGTTTTGTTTTGTTCTGAAATGGAGTCTCACTCTGTCACTCAGGCTGGAGTGCAGTGGCATGGTCTCGGCTCACTGCAACCTCCTCCTCCCAGGTACAAGCGATCCTCGTGCCTCAGCCTCCCGATCAGCTGGGACTACGGGCATGTGCCGCCACGCTCAACTAGTTTTTGTATTTTTAGTAGAGTCAGGGTTTCACCCTGTTGACTAGGCTGACCTTGAACTCCTGACGTCAAGTGATTCACCCACCTCAGCCTCCCAAAGTGCTGGGATTACAGGCGTGAGCCACTGCACCCGGCCTCTCTAGATGTTAATACAGTTATTTAATGTATGCACTTTTTAAATTTTCTGATGTTTCTGGGAAAAAAAATCTTTATTGATAACCTGTAGCGAGTATGTGCTACTAAAGAGAATAGTTTTTTAAAGACAAAAATGGCAAATGTTCAATAGCTTCCTCTTCTGAATAAAATTTATCCAAAACAAAATTCCATCTCCTGGGCAAAATACTAGACCCCTCCGTGAACTGGTTCCTGCCCTCCTCTCTGGCCTCGCCTCCACACAGCCCTCTCTCTGCTCCCGCACTGAGTTCAAGGACCCACGGAGCTTTCCTGCCTCTGGAGTTTACACCCACTTCTCGCTCTGCCTGAAAAGCTCTTGGCCACTCTCAGCACAGCTGGCTTTGTCACAATCTTCCATTCTCAGCTCACAGGTCACTCTTAAATTGTCCCCACCCCATCTCCACATTACCCTGTTAAATACTTTCAAAAACCTTAAAATATTTCCTGTTTGTTGACATACAAAATTGGTCTCCTTTGCCAGATTGTAAGTTTCACGACAACAAAGACCTGGTCTGTATTTTTTGCTACTGTATTCAATGCTTTGCACATCACCTGCACAAAGTATAAGCTGAGTAAACAGATGTTGAAAAAGGAAAGGAAGAAATGGAATCATTATCAATTGAAAAACCTCTCTCCTCTCAAACCACACGTTAGTCTTCATTTTAATCAGTAGAGGGCAGCAAAGACTTTACATTATCTAACCTTTCTGGCATTTCAGCCAAAAAACTTCAGAAAACATATTCCCCTTTGCTCAGTAGTAGACTCTGGTTATCAGAATTTTAGGGAAATACTGAGCCTTACAAACTCTTCATTCTCCTTATTTCTGGAGTTGTCTTCACTCTGAATCATTTACAGGCATTTTTGTTTTTTTAAGATTTCAGGCTGACAATGCTCCTTAAGAAATGAAAGTAGATATATCTGCTAAACCGAAAAAGAAACCCAGTGGCCTGGAGCCTGTACCTGCCTGCCCAGCGAGTTCCTGAGGAAAAGATGTTTGCATCATAGCCTACAGCTGTTCAGGACTTAAGGCCTGACAGCTCTCCCTTATGGTGTGTGGGAGGGGCAGGTACCAGAGCAGCAGCTGCTGCTTGTGTTGTAAGCACTTGCAAGAGCAAGCTGTGCATGGGTTTACAGGTCTGTCTTTTGTTTGTATCTGTTTCTGCTTATTCCATCTTCTCTTTTAAACACCGCCACCTTCCACTCCCTAGGGCAGGAACTTCACCATCCCCCACCTTGGTGAGCTCCCATGGTGGCTTCACCCAGAGTGCACCCTGAACCCAGGTAGCCAGCAGTAGAGTCAGTAGTCCACCCTGTTTTAGAATGGTATTTTCACTCACCCTCTGTCCAACAAAGTACCGATGCTCCATCTGGTGGAAAGGCCCGTTACAGAATCAAAAGAGGGGCATGGTTTCTCAACCTCAATGCTATTGACATTTTGGACAAAGTAATTTTCTGTCAGAGGAGCATTCTAGGATGTTTAGCAACACCCCGGGCCTCCATCCATTAGATGCAAGTAGCATCCACCCCCCAAGCTGTAATAACCAAAAATGCCCCCAGACATTGCCAAAAGAGGGGGCAGGGAGGAATTCCTAGCCCCAACCTCGAGAACCAGTACTTTAAGAGGATCATAGTGGTTGCCATTGGGATATCTTTCCATCCTCACGCCAATCACCCCTTTCCCCTAATACTCCTCCTCCTTACCCCCTACTTATCTATTGTGACCTGAAGCCCACAGACGTGATGGATTGGACATCTGACGCAACTTAGGCCTCTCAGCTTCTCTCCTCTGGGACTTTGAAAGTAGGACTGAGGGACTGACTACCACATGGGCTCTTAGCACGGTCAAAACTTTAATGAGAATTCAGGAGATGTGGGTGGATATATGATAATAACATGGAGACCAGATGCAAAGATATCCGCTTATCTACTGCAGAGATAGGAATAAAACGCTCAGTAGAGAAACACAGAGACAAGAGTCAAAGAGAAGCCACCTGGTGCCAGTACTTTCTAAGGCCTGGCTACCCTCCCTACAATTCTTGCCTTGGATAGTAAGACATTGCTGTGCATTTGTAACTCATTGCTCTTTGGTGCAGCCACAGTATTTTTTTCTGTTACTGGCAAATGAGGAGTTCTCATGGGTCCATTTCGTGTGGCTTGGAACTGAAATCATAACCAGAAGAAGTCAGTGATCCAGGCAGTTGACAGAGTTGTTTCTAGGGCAGCTTCACTGACTCAGCCCATGTGCTCTATTCTGCATTAGGGAATAGAGGAAGCCTGCCAAATGGCTTCCTCACCCTCTATCACTATAGGGATAGAGATAGAGATAGTGTTTTCTCTTGTCTTAACCTGGCTTGTATGTGGCTTATGTCCTCAACTTCTTGTCCATTCGCCATCAGCTGGATTGCTAACAGCACACACAAGCTGGGTGTCTAGGCTCAGTTTCCCGAGTGAGGGAGTCTGGTTGGCTCATGTGGCAAACACTGCCCACTCAGCAGCCACCGTCCTCATCAGGTTTGTTTGGGCGAACAACTCCAAGTGGTGAATACGTTATTGGTTTGTAAGAGCACTGAGATGCCCAGGAGCCTTTGCTGGGCTGGGGAGGGGGTGGATTATGGGAAAGAGTGTTATCCCTGATACAAGAGAATAAAGCCTAAGGGGAGTTGGCCCACCACATCCTGCCTGCTTTGGATATGTCACATGAGGACACGATGCATGACTATTGTGCAACCATGAGGCCGAACCAAGAGAACAACAGAGAAACTGACGGAAGAGGGCGTCAATATCCTTGAGCTGACATACTGACCAGCCCTCGAGCCATTTACCTTCAGACTTCTTGTTACATGAGGTATCCTTAAGGTTTAAGATACTTTGACTAGGGTGTCCTGTTACCTGAAGCCAACAGGATCCTGACTGTTATAGAATAGCTCATCTTTTCAGGCCATGTGGCTTAGGTCCTAGGTCTCGAGTTGTGAGTCTGCAGGTGACTGCCTTGAAGCCAAGCATCCACCAGCAGTTCACGTGTTTATGCCTCCCTAACGCCCAACCTTCTATTTTGAAAATGTTTAAGCCTACAGAAAAGTTTAAAAAGAAAATACAATCAACTCTCAAATATCCTTCACCTACAACGCCCATTGTTAACATTTCGCTATATTTGTTTGTTGTACATAATTCTATATACATATATATATATGGGTGTTTTCCATAGATAGATAGACAGATGTTAGATAGATAGATGGATGGTGGTTTTTTTGGCAGAAAATTTGAAAGTACATTAAAAACTATGATGCTTCACTCCAGAGTACTTCAGCATTTACCTCCAAAGAAACAAGGACATTCTCCTATATAACCAAATAGTCAATATAATAGATTGGACATTGATGTATTATCTATTTTTTTAAGTCTTATGAAATATATGTAGCTTTTCCCCCGAGTAATGCTCTTTGGAGCTTTACTTGTTCTGTTTTGTCTTAGTTTTGCCTTTGTATCTGTTTTTATCCAGGATTCATCAAGAATCACAGGCCGATTTATCTGTCTCATCTCTATAGTTGATTTTGTTTTAAAACAGTTATCTTGCCTAAATGGGGAGAGGGCCTTCAGGTCAGTTCTTTTTATAGAATGTCCTACAAATTGGATTATCTGGCTATTTCTTCAGAATACAATTTAGTTAAAGACTTTTAGCAAAGTCTACAGAAGTGATGCTGGGTTCCTCTCAGCGTTCACAAGAGGCACATGATATCACTGTGCCCTGCTATAGGTGAGGCTAAATTTCATCCTCTGATTAAGGTGTTGTCTGCTAGAATTCTTCACTGTAACGGTATATTTCCCCACTTTATAATTAATAAGTAATCTGTGGGATGATACAATATGAAAATATCTTGTTCCTCCACAACTTTATCCCATGTGCTAATCCATTAATAAACTTTGACTGAATCAATTATATTGTTGGTGATTGCAAAAATCACAATTTTTCTACTCCTATCATTTCTTGCACATTTATAAGCTGGCATTCTGCTGTTTAAGAAAATGCTCTCTCTTCTCTCATACTCACCTTTTAATGTTCTTGAGTATCACTGTGAACTAAGAACAATCATTACCATCGGCTTTCTTTTGGATTCTCAATTTGTCCCAAATTAGGCCAATGGAAGCCCCTTCCAGCTGGTCTCTGTGTCCTTCTGACATACCCCATCCATTTTGAGTACTTCTTTACTTCTTTCATGATCCTCTAGCAGAGGAAGTCCCAGGCTGATTTTTCACTTTCTTTGCTCCAGACAGGGAATCGGCCGTTTCTCCAAGGAGATTCAGTTACTTTCAGGGGGAACCTTCAGTTCCTAGAAAAAACAAATGAGTAGGAAGAGTGTTCTTGCTGTTGGAGTGTCATTGCCTCTAGGCCCTTTCAGTAGACAGAGCCAGAAAGTATATTTTATTTAAAATCATTAACTTATCTGAATCCCCCAACTCCAGTCCAACACTAGCGGTTCTTCGTCTTGTCCTCCTAGTCCATATTTTTATCTTTTTCTTTTTTTTTTTTTTTTTTTTTTGAGACAAGGTCTTGTTCTATCGCTCAGGCTGGAGTCCCATGGCAAGAGCATAACTGCAGTCTCAACCTCCCAGACTCCAGCAGTCCCCCTGCCTCAGCCTCCCAAGTAGCTGGGACTATAGATACATACTAACTCACTCAGCTATTTTTTTTTTTATTTGTTATATAGTTGGAGGGGGGTCTTGCTTTGTTGCCAAGGCTGGTCTCGAACTCCTGGACTCAGGTGATCCCACCTTGAAAGCCCAAAAGGCTGGGATTATAGGTGTGCGTCACGGTGCCCAGCCCATGCTTTTATCTCTTTTTTCCTACAGGGAGAAAGCTGGCTTTCATGAACATCAGTGTATTTACTCATTTGCTCTTTTCTATGGTACCCAATAATCAGACTTACTGCATCAACACCACTCCCAACAACAAACCTAACAGAGTTCAAGATTGCAGCTTTTTTTAAATTCCTTAGAATACAGCCCACTTAAAAGTGGATGTCTGTTTAAAAGCCTTTAAACCTTGAAATAGGTTCATTTGTTTCTTTCTAAATTCAACATTAGGGTTTTCCTATCCTTATTGATTTAATTTTTTTTTGAGACAGAGTTTTGCTCTTTCTTCTAGGCTGGAGTGCAATGGCCCAATCTCAGCTCACTTCAACCTCCGCCCCCCTGGTTCAAGTGATTCTCCTGCCTCAGCCTCCTGAGTAGCTGGGATTATAGGCACCCACCATTACACTCAGCTAACTTTTTAGTAGGGATGGGGCTTCACCGTTTTGGCCAGGCTGGAATTCCTGACCTCAGGTGGATCTGCCCACCTCAGCCTCCCAAAGTGCTAGGATTACAGGTGTGAGCCACCGTGCCCAGACTGATTTAATTTTTTGAATATGTAAAATGTTAACAATTAAAAATCAAAACTATATAAAAGGTGATACAGAGAAGTTTTCTTCAACCCCTTTTTATAGCCAATTTTATTGGTTTCTGTTTATTATTTCTTATTTACCAAAATAAGCAAATATATACATATATACTATATTATAATTCTCCAGAGAAAGAGAACGTGTGTGTGTGTGTGAGAGAGAGAGAGAGAGAGAGAGAGAGAGAGAGAGAGAGAGAGAGAGAGAGAGAAAGAGAGACAGAGAAACAAGATTTATTGTGAGGAACTGACTCACACGATTACGGAAGCTGAGAATTCCCACCATCTGCAGTCAGCAAGCTGAAGACCCGGGAAAACCTGTGGAGAGTAACGGCGCTTCTGGGCTCACTGCACTTCCACCTCCTGGATTCAAGCAATGCTCCTGCCTCAGCCTCCCAAATAACTGTCATTACAGGCACCTGCCACCACGACCAGCTAATTTTTTGTATGTGTTTTGCTTTTAGTAGAAACAGGGTTTCACCATGCTGGCCAGGCTGCTCTCATACTTCTGTCCTTATGTGATCCACCAGCCTTGGCCTCCCACAGTGCTGCAATTAGAGGCGTGAGTCACAGCACCTGGCCTCCCCGTCTTTTTGTTCTAGTAAGGTCCTCAATGAATTAATTGGATGATGCCCACCCACATTGGGGAGGGCCATCTACTTAACTGAGTCCATTGATTCAAATGTTAATCTCGCCCAAGAAAACCTCATACAGAGACATTCACAAAAATCACGTTTAATCTGGGTACTCCGTGGCACAGTCAAGTTGACACAAAATTAACCATCATGGCCAGGTGCGGTGGGTTACGCCTATAAACCCAGCACTTTGGGAGGCTGAGGCGGGCAGATCCAAGGATCAGGAGTTCAAGATCAGCCTGGCCAACATAGTGGAAACCCGATCTCTACTAAAGATACAAAAAATTAGCCAAGCATGGTAGCATGTGCCTGTAATCCCAGCTAATCAGGAGGCTGGGGCAGGAGAATCACTTGAACCCGGGAGGCGGAGGTTGTAATGAGCCCAGATCGTGCCATTGCACTCCAGCCTAGGTGACAAGGCGAGACTCTGTCTCAAAAAAATAAAAAATTAACCATCACATACACACATATATATTGCTATTTTGCCTTTTCAAAAGCAGATATCTGTGTATTTTTTTTGAAAATTACTTTTTTCACTTTATATTGTTTTATGTTATAAAAATACAAGCCTTTTGTAGCACTAGTTTTTCATTATGTGATTTATTTTGTTTTCTCAATGTATTTGGTATTTGGAAGGGTTTTATTTTTAGTGGTTACTTTTAGACTTATGCTAAAATAACCTTAGTTCCCGCTATCTTATTTTTGTTATCTATTGGTTCTCCAGCAATATCAAAATTAATTTTTTTACTCTCTCATCCCTATCCACCAATATCTAATTTGAATAAGCATCCTTTTACCATATCAGTAACTCTAACACAGTCAACAAGAATATTTTATTTTTTATCTCTCTCACCATTCTCTCCTTTAAATTATTATTATTATTATTATTATGATTAGAGACCGAGTTTCGCTGTTGTTACCCAGACTGGAGTGCAATGGCACAATCTCGGCTCACCGCAACCTCCGCCTTCTGGGTTCAAGCAATGCTCCTGCCTCAGCCTCCCGAGTAGCTGGGACTACAGGCACGCACCACCATGCCCAGCTAATTTTTGTATTTTTAGTAGAGACGGGGTTTCACCTTGTTGACCAGGATGGTCTCGATCTCTTGACCTTGTGATCCACCCGCCTCGGCCTCCCAAAGTGCTGGGATTATAGGCGTGAGCTACCGCGCCCGGCCTTCTCTTTAAATTATTATAGTGTCTACTTTGCCTGGGTGTCTACTCTACTTATAACTATCATAGTTTTATGGGTAAAAGTACATCTAGTGTTCACCATTTATTCTTATGCCAATGTATTTCCATTTTGGTTGTCTAAAAAAATCTTTCTTTAGTAAATTCCTCAGGAAAGGTGCATGGGAGCAGTGTTCTCTGGTCCTTTTATAAATAAAAACCTGTTGCATTTGGCTACCTACAAAATCTCTGGCTCATATTTTCTTTCCTTGAGTATCTTTAGGGAATGTTACTTCATTTCTTCTGGAATAATGTCTAACGATAATCTTATTTTCTTTCCTATGTAAGTGACTTGAGATTTTGACTAGATGCCCAAATTTTTTTTCTTTTTCTATAAAGCCCAAATTGTTTTATCTTGACCTTGGTCATTCTGGATTGATTTTGCTAGGTACTCCTGTCAGTCTCGCTCTCTCTTTTTTTTTTTTTTTTTTTTTTTTTGAGATGAGGTCTCACTCTGTCACCCAGGTTGAGTATAGCAGCTCAATCTCAGCTCACTGCAGCCTCAACCTACCTCCCCAAGTCAAGTGATCCTCCCACCTCAACTTCCCAAGTAGCTGGGACTACAGTCATGTACCATCATGCTTGGCTATTTTTCTTTTTTTAATTTTTTGTAGAGGTGGCATTTTGCCATGTTGCCCAGGCTGGTCTCAAATTCCTGGGCTCAAGCAATCTTCCCACCTTAGCCTCCCAAAGTGCTAGGATTACAGGTATGAACCAGAGCACCCAGCCTCAGTCTCTTTTTATTTTAGAAAATTTTCTTGAGTGTCAGTTTTTTAAATTTAAATTACTTTTATATTTCCATTTTCAATTTTTCTTTGTGGCTCTTCTATCATACATATGTTGAATATTCTTTGCCTACTTTCTATATCAACCACTTCCTTTGGAATCCTTCATTTTTCTTGAATGTATTGAAACTCTTATTTTTACCTCCTATGTAAGGCATTATCTGTTGAATTTGTTCACTGTTCTGTATCTTCTATTTTAGTTTCTATTTCTGAAATAATTAATATTAATTCTAATTCTGAATTCTCCTACATAATTTCTAAGATTTTCTAATTATGATGTGTGTAGTTCTTTTCTACCTAATGTTATTTTGTGAGTCTTTTAGCTCATTTTGAAATAGTAAGTTTCAAAAGTTTCAACAGTTTCAAGAGCATGTCTTTCTGATATGCTTTTATTATTATTCCACCTTTTTTTCTTGTAACTTAGTGTTGAATTTGAACACAATCTTACTCTAGTCTTCATTTTTATATAAATTTAAGTTCTCTTTTATGAAGGAAGCATGGGTTAATAACTTTTCTAGCTTCATTGATCTGTAACTTACTCTTCTATGTTCTTTATATATTCATATATATTTTTGTTGATGTTGTTGAAACAGGGTCTCACTCTGTTGCACAGGCTGGAATGTAGTGCTGTGGTCATGGCTCACTGCGGCCCCAACCTCCCGGGGTCTGTCACCAGGTTGGAGTGGAATGGTGTGGTCATGGCTCACTGCAGCCTCAACCTCCCAGGCTCAAGTGATCCTCTCCTCTCAGCCTCCTGAGTAGTTGGGAGTATAGTTGCATGCCACCACGCCCAGCTAATTTTTTTGTCTTTTTGTAAAGATGGGGTTTTGTCATGTTGGCCAGGCTGGTCTCAAACTCCTGGCTTCAAGTGATCTGCCCACCTCCACCTCCCAAAGTGTTGGGATTACAGGCATGTGCCACTACACCCAGCTAAAAAAATGTATTTTTATGGCCTTGTGCATTTTGACATATGGTTCCTCTGCTCTTTAATTTAGACCTTCTTTTCTCTTTACTTCTGTCACCCCACGCGTTTCCATTTGGATTCTGCTCTCAGAAGTCTGCTCTTGGTGTGAGGCTTTCTTCTCCGATAGAGCTTTGTAATTATAAAGGTCCACAAAGCCAAGCTTCAGCTCCTTTAGACCTTACCTTAGGCCTCACATGCCCACATCTTCACTGGAGTGTGCAAAAACCCCTCCCAGTTTCAGTTGCTCTTCCCGAATTGGTCCAACTTGCTTTTTAGTGAGTACCTACTACCAGCTTTAAAATTCTTGTCTCAGGTCTGTCAGATGCCTCATTCCTCTCTCCTGCATAGACAATGGGAGCTTTAGTTATTATTGGTGGTTTTTCTCCTCCTGCTCATATTTTGGGGTTCATGAAAATATCTTGTTCATTTAGATTTTATTAAGATGTTGACATTGGGCCTTGGATTTTGCTATTAGAGTTTTGTTTGTTTTGGGGGGGAGTTTTTTTTTTTTTTTGAGTTTTCTTTTGTTTTTTTTTGTTTTTTTTTATGGGGACGGGGGATTGGGGAAGATTTTAAAACCTCACTGCCACTGCTCTCATCTTTTTATAATTTCCTCCATTGATTCATTTGCTCATTCATCAATTTAACAAATGCTTTTGAACCCTGAATTGGAACATCATATGCCTCTTCAGATTCTCTTGCCACCATTAACATTGAGAACCCAGCTGATTATTCAGCTTCAACTGCCACTGTAATTAACTGATTCCATTTATAACTGTATGATTCTACCATCTAGGGCCGATCATTCAATATTTGGGGAGGATGGAGTTCAACAACCCTCCTCTCAGCTGCCTCTGTACAGCCATACTGAATAGCTACATGCCCTGCATTTTACCTATAATTAGGTAATATAATAACAGATAATACATATATAATAAAATTAGATAGAAAAAAACTATGTAATATATATTTATATAATAGTAATAATGCAAGCTATAATTTATAACAAACTATAATCCCTTTTAGACATAGAGTTTAATAAGTTTTAACAAATGTCTGCAGTTGGCCTGGCATGGTGGCTCATGCCAGTAATCTCAGCACTTTGGGAGGCTGAGGTGAGTGGATCACCTGAGGTCAGAGTCCAAAAGCAGTCTGGCCCAACTCTACCAAAAACACAAAAAATAGCTGGGTGTGGTGGCAGGCTCCTGTAATCCCAGCTACTCGGGAGGCTGAGGTACCAGAATCACTTGAACCCAGGAGGTGGAGGTTACAGTGAGCTGAGATTCTGTCACTGCACTCCAGCGTGGGTGACAAAGTGAGACTCCATTTCAAAAAAAATTGTCTACAGTTGTGTAAGATATAGAATATTTCTATCACTCCAAAAAGATCTCTGGTGCCATTTTGTAGTCAATGCTCTCTTCCAGCCCTCTTCCAATCCCAGCAATCACTGATCTGATTTCTGTCCCTTTAGCTGTCCCTTTTAGTGAATATCGTAAAAATAGAATCATACATGTAATCTTTTGTGTCAGACTTAGCAAAATGCTGTTGTGATTCAGCCACGTTGTTGCATATATCAGCAGTTTGTTACTTTTTATAGCTGAATTATACTCCATTGTATGGATGTACCCCCGACTTATTTATCAAATCATCGATTGATGGACATATGCATTGTTTCCAGTGATTATGAATAAAACTATTTTAAACACATCTTTTTGCAGGCTATGCTTTCATTTTTTCCTGGGCATATGTCTAAGAATTTAATTGCTGGGTCATATGGGTTCTTTAACTTTACAAAGAACTTCCAAACTGTTTTCAAACATGGCTGGATTATTTGCCATTTTCACCAACTATGTACAAGATTATTTTTCATTAATATTGAAATCTGACAATACAACACAGGCTCATTCTCATTATTTTAAAAAGTCAAGCAATATAGAAATGCAAAATTCCCTTTCTCTTCTCATCAATCCCTCTCCACTCCCTAAATGTAATGACTGTGATGTTTGCTGTTTATAAATATTCCTTCTTATATTGAAAAAAAACTAGATGTTCTTTGAATTCACCCCTACCCTCCACCACCAAGCTCTAATACCTACTACAAACATGATATGGTAGCAAGACTAACAGCCACATCCAAATTTGAATCCTGGATCTGCTACTTTCCAGCTCCACACAAAGCTGGTACACACACACACACACACACAGAGAGAGAGAGAGAGAGAGAGAGAGAGAGAGAGAGAGAGAGAGAGAGAGGGAGATGTATATGTATCCATCTTAATTGTATATGTAGATCATATAGATGACAATAATAGGGATTTATATCTCATAATACATTAAAATAAATATAAAACGGTATTTTATATTTATTTTAAAAGAAAAATAATTAAATGTGTAAATATATATACTTGAGTTTCCATTTGTCATTCCTAATTAATATAGATTTCTAATCTTTCTGCCATTTCTGAGCAAGAAAGCTTAATACACTAATGTATCAAACTGCCTTGGGTTGGATCACAGACAACGCACATTTGTATAAAATTTTCATCTAGAACTTTTTCTAGATTGCCCAGAAAAATCTTTAAGAAAGCTTTCAGAATATGTAAAATAGAAGCAGGGACTAAGTGATCCTATAGAAGATATTTGTAGTTTATTTCTAACACTTATAAATTAGCTGTATTGACCAAATGCAGTCATGAATTTAAACATAGTGAAAACCAAGTAACCTATTCAAGGACATTTGCTGTAGGGTTTTTATGGTGACAAAAATTTAAAGAATAGAGAATAACCAAATGCCAATCAGAAAGGAATTGGCTTAAAAAATAGTGTAATCAGGCTGGCACGGTGGCTCACGCCTGTAACCCCAGCACTTTGAGAGGCCGAGGTGGGCAGATCACCTGAGGTCAGGAGGTTGAGAATAGCCTGGCCAACATGGCAAAACCCCATCTCTACTAAAAATACAAAAATTTGGCCGGGCACAGTGGCTCACACCTGTAATCCCAGCACTATGAGGCCAAGGCAGGCAGATCATCAGGTCAGGAGTTTGAGACCAGCCTGGCCAACATGATGAAAACATGTCTTTGCTAAAAATACAAAAAATTAGCCAGGCGTGGTGGCAGGTGTCTGTAATCCTAGCTACTCAGGAAGCTGAGGCAGGAGAATCGCTTGAACCCGAGAGGTAGAGGTTGCAGTGAGCCGAGATCATGCCACTGCAATCCAGCCTGGGCAACAGAGCAAGACTGTCTCAGAAAAAAAAAAAAGTGTAATCTTTAGTTAGGAATAAGATAAAGTTAATAAATTGTATGAAACAACAGAAAACAGTACATAATACATTGTTAAATGGAGAAAGAAACTTCCCCAAGTTTTCATACCATGATCTCATTTACATATTTTTAAAAATTTTGTATAAAATATGTGCATTGAGCCTGGCCAACATGGTGAATCCCCGTCTCTACTAAAATTAGCCAGATGTGGTGACACATACCTGTAATCCCAAATACTCTGGAGGCTGAGTTACAAGAATTGCTTGAATCCGAGACGGGGAGGTTGCAATGAGTCAAGATTGCACCACTGCACTCCAGCCTGGGTAAGAGAGTGAGACTCTGTCTCAAAAAATATATATGTGCGTGTGTGTGTGTGTGTGTGTGTGTGTGTGTTAGTATTTTTTTAAGTCTAGAAAAATAAACAGCAAATTGTTTACATAGTGATTTATTAAAGTACTTGTGGGGAGAACCTATTTCTATTTTATACGTGTGGGTTGTCCATATAAGCAGCGTTGAATTTTTTTACTGAGCTCAGGACAGCCCTAAGTATCATCAAGAGGAAGCCCTACCTCGGACCTCATGTTTAGAAAAGACATATAAAAAGGTAAATGTATTAAAGAATATATGAAATCAGGTGACCACTGAAGATGCCCTAAACAGCCACTCTAGTGACTAACACCACTCAAACCATGAAAAACGTTCCTCTGTCCCAGAAACAAAAGGTGACTACCCAAATGTCCTGAAGGATCACGGGTCGTGCTGCTGCCAGCATCACGAAAGGACATTGCTGAGGAATGTGAGTGCAAGGAGAATCTAAGCTGTGGAAGCATTTAGGCAAGAGAAAAGACAAATTAATAATACTTGTCAAACCTTTCCTCTCAGATGTCATGAATGCTGTAGATTCTTAGAAAATAATGCAGCATTTCCCAGAAGTAATGAGCATCCATTTTCTTGCTTTCTTCAAGTTCCAATTTGTGGGTCTGTAAGTACATACAAATTACTGCAGTGTTTGCAGCAGTTATACATGGCAGCTAAAGGACCTTTTGCAATTTAAAAAATACTACTTTTAATTTTTTATACATTGTCTAGATGTAGCATAAATGAAGCATGAAACATTAAATGTGAAAATAGCAGATAATTTAATGTTTATTAAAATATATAATGAGTAAATTTAAAACTAAGTAAAAACTAAGTTTATTTGAAATTTTTATTTAAATATCAGTATTCATTAGTTACTATTTATATTTTACTTTTAAACTTTAATCAATAATTTTGGCTATTTTAGCAGAAAAATAACTTTTGGGACAAAATAGGAAACATTTTAAATTTTTTAGTATTTTAACACTTTAATTACATTTTGATGAAATATATTCAAATTTGGAGCCCTTTGAACATTATTACATTTTGTCTTACTTCTTTAGATCACTGAGATTGAGAACAACTTAGGATTGTGATAGAACTACAAAATATGAAAGTGAAGCTTAGAAAAATAAGGATGGAAAAGAAAAAACATATTTACAAAGGTGGTCAGCTTTAATTTTTTCTGAGTATGGCCCACATACAATTCACAAACAAACATTATAAATTCCTTGTTCAGGAAGGATTTGGTTACTGAGGAAAACAATGAAAATAAGCAAGAAAAGTATGCTGAGCAAATCCACAACTTCAACAGATCAGATCAAACACCTGTAACTTCATGTTCTTTACATGAAGTTTCTTTCATGATTAAAACAAGACAATGAAAAATATTTTTATATCAAATTCACAACTCACATTTTTATATCAAATATGGCATGTGAAGTCCAATGGGCAAGTGTGGCCTGCCCATTGGACGATAAAGAAATTGGGAAATTGGCAAATTTGACAAGAAGGATTAAAAACGTTTTGCTCTTTACTGTTTATTGGAAGTGGGTCCTATAAAAGGTTGTCACAGTTTCCTGAAATCTGAGAACATTTCCAGAAAAATGTAAATTGATTTAAGTTGTTGGTTATAAATTTTTCACTGAACAAACTTGGCAGAAAAGTTAGTATTTTGTATTGTTGTAAAGTTGTTTTTCCAATAGAGAAAGAAACTGCATAAACTTTTAAAAATATTCTGCATTAAAAGACAAAATATTTTGTCACTATTATTCCATATTTCAGTCTATCTTCACAGTCAGCTTTGTCCAGTGAAAGAATCTGTGACTGGAAATACTTAGGTTCTCAATTAAAAGAATACAAAATGTTATTTGCATCCTGCCCCCAAAAAATGTATGTGCAAATACTAGAACAGGAAAAAAAAGGCTGAAACAACACAAATAATCAATAGTATTCAACAAATAAGTAAATACTAATATACAATATTGCTATGATATTCTTTTTTTGTTATTTAGTCTTTATTTCATAATCATAAACTTTACTCTGCAACCTAGCTAGGCATGGAGGGAACAAGGAAAACATGGAATCCACAGGAACTGCAGCGAGAGCACAAAGAATCTAGGATACTGCAAGCAAATGGGGTGGGGGCCGCTCTCCTGAGCTACAGAAGGAATGGTCTGGTGGTTAAGATAACACACAATCAAACTTAATGGAGTTGTCCACAGTCAGGAATGATGACCTTCTTGCTGGTCTTGCCATTCCTGGACCCAAAGCACTCCATGGTCTCCACAATGTTCATGGCTTCTTTCACCTTGCCGAAGACCACATGCTTGCCATCCAGCCACTCAGTCTTGGCAGTGCAGATGAAAAACTGGGAACCATTTATGTTGGGTCCAGCATTTGCCATGGACAAGATGCCAGGACCTGTGTGTTTTAGGATTAAATTCTCATCATCAAATTTCTCCCCATAGATGGAATTGCTACCAGTTCCATTTTGGTGTGTGAAGTCACCACACTGACACATAAATCCTGGAATAATTCTGTGAATTATGGGGTTGACCATGGCTGATACTACAAGCCTCCAGGAGGCAGTGGCATCTGCAAAGCCTGCTATGATATTCTTAAGAGAACATTTTTCTGGAAATGTTCTCAGATTTCAGGAAACTGTGACAACCTTTTATAGGACCCACTTCCAATAAACAGTAAAGAGCAAAACATTTTTAATTCTTCTTGTCAAATTTGCCAATTTCCCAATTTCTTTATCGTCCAATGGGCAGGCCACACTTGCCCATTGGACTTCACATGCCATATTAGATGTGCCATACTTAGGCAAGCCTTGTATGGAACAGTAACAGCGCAATATTCATAGAAAACAATGGAAATGTTCTAGACTGGCAGAAAAAATAACTTTCAAATTTGATACTAAAACAGCCAAGCATACATAGATAAAAATGAATTTTAGGCCAGGTGCAGTGGCTTACACATGTAATCCCAGCACTTCGGGAGGCCAAGGCTGGCAGATCACCTGAGGTCAGAAGTTCAAGACCAGCCTCACCAACATGGCAAAACCCTGTCTCCACTAAAATATACAAAAAGTTAGCTGGGCAAGGTAGCACATGCTGTAGTCCCAGCTACCAGGGAGGCTGAGGTGGGAGGATCACTTGAACCCAGGAGGCAGAGGTTGCAGTGAGCCAAGATCACACCATTGCACTCCAGCCTGGGCAACAAATCAAGACCCTGACTCAAAAAAAAAATTGAATTTTGAAAGATCCTATTTCTTTAAATGGAGAATTCAAAATATTATTAAAGGTGACAAAAGAAATTATAGATATAATTTTTAAATTAATAGTAACCAATTTAGATAAATTATATTAGGACAAAATTATAATGAGCAACTAATATTTATCATCTGATGAACCATCAAATGATAAAAATTGAAGTCAAAATTTTGTATGTTATTGGTTTTATACCCATTGTAAAAAGTAGAATTGAAAATGCAACTTTGAAGATTAGGCATTGATTTAAAAGAATAATGATGGCAAGCTAATGATAATGGCAGTTGGAAAGAAAACAACCATTTATTATGAGCCATGTATGATGCATAGTTTGAATTTCTTATTAAAGGACATGTTCTCAGCTGGGTCAAATAGGTGATTGCATCTTCAGAACAATTCAACAATTGTTGAATAGTTAAGAAAATAGGATATTTTCTCTATTTGCCCAAAGTTGAAACAACTTGAAAACCCTGTTGTATTTGTCACTACGAACACTTTTGGGCACATACAGGAAATGGTGACTAAAAGCTATTAAAACAACAAAATTTTATTTATACCAGATAACAAGATACACTGGAAGAGTATGAGAAATAAAAAAGAATCCTGATTTTTTTTAGAAATTTTATTTTAGGTTTGGGGATACATGTAAAGGTTACGTAGACAAATGTGTCACAGGGGTTTGTTGTACCTGTTATTACATCACCCAGGTATTAAGCTCAGTACCCAATAGTTATTGTTTCTGCTCCTCTTCCTACTCTACACCCTCAAGTAGCCCCCAGTGTCTGCTGTTTCCTTCTTTTTTTGTTTGAGATGGAATTTCGCTCTTGTTGCCCAGGCTGGAGTACAGCGGTGCAGTCTCAGCTCACCACAATCTCTGCCTCCTGGGTTCAGGCAATTCTCCTGCCTCAGCCTCCTGAGTAGCTGGGATTACAGGCATGCGCCACCATGCCCAGCTAATTTTTTGTATTTTTAGTAGAGACGGGGTTTCACCATGTTGACCAGGATGGTCTCGATCACTTGACCTCGTGATCCACCCACCTCGGCCTCCCAAAGTGCTGGGATTACAGGCTTGAGCCACCGCGCCCGGCCCACAAAAATGTTATATCACAACAAAAGAAAAAAAAAACAAAGATTAAAAAAAATGTTACATCACTATAAAAGAGAATGTGCATATACAAATAATCCCTAAACTAATTTTTATTGTGAGCACTTTAGGGTTATTAAAAATATTAAAAAAGAACTTACCAAAAATACTCTGTGGATCTAGATACTGTTTTTAGAGAAGGTGAAAACTGCAATGTAAAGGATAGATTTATATCATGAAATTATAATTTTTTGTAGTATTTTCTATTATAACAATAATTTATTATAAGCTCCCATCATAGCATTTGAACTTTATATGTAAAATCAATTGCCAATTTCTGAATGTAAATGTTACAATAACTTTGACAATTTCAGTTGCTATTGACTTAACAGTAAGTTTTCTCCATGTTGAAATTACTTTAAAAATAAGAATACAATAGCCGGGCGCGGTGACTCAAGCCTGTAATCCCAGCACTTTGGGAGGCTGAGGCGGGTGGATCACGAGGTCAAGAGATCGAGACCATCCTGGTCAACATGGTGAAACCCTGTCTCTACTAAAAATACAAAAAATTAGCTGGGCACGGTGGCGCGTGCCTGTAGTCCCAGCTACTCAGGAGGCTGAGGCAGGAGAATTGCTTGAACCCAGGAGGCGGAGGTTGCGGTGAGCCGAGAGCCTGGGTAACAAGAGCGAAACTCCGTCTCAAAAAAGAAAAAAAAAAAAAAAAAAGAATACAATGGTTGAGAAAGGATGTCGAATTTGGCATTACTATCTTTGAACATAAATTATGTAAAAATCCTGATTGTAAGAGCATAACTGTAATTTTGCTAAAAATAAAGACAAGAAACCATAATTTTTATATAGTAAACATATAGTCATGTATAAATTATGTATGCCTTTGTTATTAGGTATCCAAACATCAGTCAAACAACAGAACTGCCAATTATGTGTAGAAAATTAAAGATCGGTCAACTTTAAAATTTGCTGATATTCAGTCATATAAAAAATAGTTCTCAATTTTGTTTCAAAAGTAGAAGTATACATCATATTTTATGATTTTTTAACAGTCTGTTAGATTGTTTGTTAATAAAAAAGTTAACAGTTTGTTAGCCTATGGGTCTCCATTTATATTTTTGCACTAGGCCCACAGATATAGGGGTAGGTCTGACCAAATATATGTTAACTTTATAATTAGTGCTGGTAAGAACTGCTGTTTATTAAATGTTTATTATATGTTGGGCACTGAGCAAAGTACTTGAAAAAAAGGTAATTTTGGGGGGAAAAAAAGTACTTCGCTCAGTGCCCAACACATAATAAACATTATTATATGCACTACCAGGCTGGAGTGCAATGACATGATCTCGGCTTACTGCAACCTCCCCCTCCCGGGTTCAAGCAATTCTCTTGTCTCAGCCTCCCAAGTATTTGGGACTACAGACGCACGCCACCACGCCTGGCTAATTTTTTATATTTTAGTAGAGATGGCGTTTCACCATGTTGGCCGGGATGGTCTCGATCTCCTGACCTCGTGATCAGTCCGCCTTGGCCTCCCTAGGTGCTAGGATTACGGGCGTGAGCCACCGCGCCCAGCCCAAAGTACTTTCTATACAGTAGCTCACAACACCTCTATGAGTTAATTTAATGTTATAGCTAAGGAAAATGAGGCTTAGACGGGTTAAGTTACTTGCCCGAACATTGTCAAAGCATTTACTATACCTATCCTGAAATGGGATTGCTTGTTAAAGGCTGACAGATCACTAGGAAATGTTCTTTATGAATGCAGTGTCTCTGCTGGATAATATCTGTCCCTCTACCCCAATTCATGCAGCCTGAAACTCCACCATTACGCATTGATTCCTCTTGGCTTTAAAGCCTTTTCAGTCTCCAAAAGAAACCAATGGAAATGCAAATGCCCTCGGGGCTATAAGATGACAGCATATTAAGCCAGTATTACTTCTTCTGTATTTTCCACCAAAGTAACCCATCAAACCAAGAGTGAATTCTTAACCCCTTGGAGTCTGAAGACTCAGCCTAAAAGATTTTGATCAATTTCTTTTAAGTCTTGTGCTATTTAAAATCATGCCTATATGCTCTTCCATACCGTATATATACTTAACATAAAAATGTTAGCCCTTCATATAAAAACGATGCTTCACAATAGATTCCATGTTCATCTTGGAGTTCAAGGACCCCATGGCATACTGTCTGGTCTCCTGATTTGTGAAGCAGGTTTGGCCATCATGGTGGAGTTTCCTTAACCCTCAGCTGAGAGCAAGGCCCAGCAGAAAATGGGAAAGAGAATAAAGGCCTCAAGAAGTGGCAATAATGAGCCGGGCATGGTGGCTCATGCCTGTAATCCCAGCCCTTTGGGAGGCAGAAGTGGGTGGATCACAAGGTCAAGAGATCAAGACCATCCTGACCAACATGGTGAAATCCTGTCTCTATTTAAAAAAATGAAAATAAGGTAATCAAAAAAAAAGAAGTGGCAATAATGATGAGAGGGGAGGAACTAGAAGTGGCAATAATGATGAGAGGGGGGAACTAGAAGTGGCAAGGCACCTGGGTTACCTGCATTTACCAATTTAGTCAATTTAGTTGAGGACCTGCCCTGATGGTCTTTTATTTTACTCAACTTTCTTAGTCATTTCAAATTCTACCTTTGACTGTTTTGAAGGGTCTCTGTCATTAGAAATGCACAAGCAGACAAGACAGCTGCTTGCTTTGACAGCTATGGGTTGGGAACAGGGGTGGTGGGCTTCAATCAATGAATGACAGAAACTTTCAAACATGATGCCCTATAATCCTGAAATTTTGTTACTCCTCTGAAGCATGAGTGTCAAGAAAAAATGTACTCAGTTCAATAAATGTTTATTCAGCACTTTTCAAGTGCCAGATGCTAGGCAGTAGTGGACAGGACAGTCTTCCCAAAACTCATAGTTTGCTGAGGAGAGGCATAAACAAGCAGGTAATTCTAGTACAGCTTACAGGCTCTCGAAGAAGTGCAGAAGTTATGGAAGCTCAGTGGAGGGGCACGAGGCCTGGATCTTGGTAGCTTTCTAGGAAGAGATGACATTTAAACCCAAATTTGAAAAATTAATAGAAGTTTACTCAGGTCCTCCTGAAAACCAATGCAGCTAGCTTCAGGATTAATTTCAGCAGGTTTCATCAGATCCCTTCTCTGCCCTGCTATATGTTCTACATCCATTCTTCTTGTCAATTCAGGATATTTCAGGTCAAAAGGCTGGCTTTATAATTATCAATGGTAATCACTGGAGATGTAGAGAGGACAGGGGGTCCATCCCCATTGTACAAAACTACACAGGCCGTATGAACCAGACTCCAGGTTTTTGGCATTAAAGTTACCAGGCAGATTCTAAACTCACTTCTTAAGATATTCACAGCTGTTTAACCAAGGGGAAGAGAGGAGGGTGATTCATTGTGCGTTTGCCTCCTGGGCTGTGAACACAAAGGAAAGAAAATGTTGTTAAGGGAAGAAGCAGGCTCCTCCTTGCAGTAGTATGCTTTTTGGTCGTCATGTGGTAGACAGCAGGGCCAATAATCCAGCCTGCAAAATTTCCAGCTAAAAAAAACCAAACGCTTTGAAGTGGCTAATGAATACACTCTTTTTAACTTACTCCGATCTCATTGCTGAGAGCTGTGCAGTTGCTCCTGGGCAGAAGTTTCACTAATGTAGGGATGTTGACTGGCCACTGCATCAAATATTTATCAAGTCACAGATGGGAATCTACAAAGAGTTTGCAGAGAGGTTTCGTGTCTCCCTTTGGTTCTAGGGGAAGCACGTCAGCACTGCAAAATGCAAGTCCACAAATACACACTTTTAAGCTTATGCATAGGGCTGCTGACCCATTTTAAGCAGGTTAAATGGGGCCAATTTAAAGGGAATCTTTTTTTTCTTAAGGTAAAAGTAGCATGTTTTCATTGTAGACATAAAAAAAAATACCCTTACATTAAAAGAGGACTAATTTCACCACCCAGACCTATTGTATATTATACATCTTTTATTTTATTTTATTTTATTTTTGCTGTTTATAAGAGACTTTTTTTGTAACTTGTATTGTAAGTTCAGGGGTACAAGTGCAAGTTTGTTACATAGGTAAACTTGTGTCATGAAGATTTGTTGTACAGATTATTTCATCACCCAGGTTAAACCTAGTATCCATTAATTATTTTTCCTGATCCTCTCCCTCCTCCCATCCTCCGTCCTCCATCTTTTAAATAAATCATCAATATTCTGTATTTTATTCTTTTGCTTTTTCATAATTTTCTCATTTAACAATGCATTCTTACCATTTTGCATAACACTGTGTATTTTTCTACAATATATTGTTATACATTTATTCAGTATTCCAGTATACAAATGTGCCATGATTTACCTGGCCAACCCCTTGTCATTCAACTTTTGTGTCTAGTTTTCCTATACAATAAATGATTATTTTAATGGACATCTTCACAACCAAATCATTATTTGTGCCCAACTATGACATTTTCTCTGACAAATGAGTGAAAAAGAAATTGCTATGTCAAAGAATTAGCCTGATATACCAGTTTACATCTCCATCATCAGCATATAAGAGGGGTGGGGCTGTCATTTTTAATGGTCTGTCAGCTTGCCCATCTCAGTTAAGATGGTCTAAGGTCACTGAGCGGTAGATACTGGTCTAGGAGTTTATGGTTTGTTTGGTTTGTGTGCTTCTTTATTTTTGTAACAGCCTCCTTGAAACTTGAACGTTTTTCCTCTTTAATTTAACAGCTATCTTATTTCTCTGGTCTCCCTTCTTTATTTAGTTACACTGGAGAGAAAGAAGGGTCTCTTCAATGGTAAACAGCAGCGCCTGAGTTCAATAAGGATTTATGGCTTGCTGTTCGCATTGCTAGTAACCACAATTATAATGCTGGGCCTATCAATATCTTTTTCCTCTAGCAAGAGAAGGCAAGCTATTTCCTGCAATTGAAGTCTCCTAGAACAGAAGTTCACTGATAGGAAAAAACAGGGAAGAGGGTTTGGTAGGATAAGGTCACTAGCTTTTTGTTTATCCAAGTAAAGCTATTGGAACAATCACAATAAGCAATGGGCATCTATTATCATAAACCAATTACTAAAGAATGAGCATTATAACACGCATGCACTCATACAGGAATAAATGAATAACAAGAAAGGTTCAGAATAAAAGACCTTCTTACCTAAGAAAGAACAATTGGTCTTCTTGCACTGACATATACACTGTCCTTATTTTTCTCTTCTCACAAATGATTTGAAAATATCACTTTGAATTGGCATCAGTCTCTAGGCTTTGGACTGAAAACCACCATTTAGAGGACTGTGATCATGTCTTTTATTTGGAGCAGGATCTAAACCAGTCCTTTTCCTCCCTAGACAGGAAAAGAGAGGAACTCGCATTTTTTCTTCCAGGAGCCTCTTCCTCCTTGCTTGGCCTATGCGGTGTTCCCATATTGCAGTAATTCAGGCACCGTTTTCATGACTTGCACATTCCCACAAGCTGCTTATTATTTATTTAGTATTTGTTTTCAATCAACACTGTTTTAACTTCAAAAATACACTTATTTCAAAGGGAAACTTAATATCTCAACAATAAATGGAAAACCAATATTGCTTGTCATAAATAAAGCAAAACAATGATATTAGATTCTAGCGTCTCAGCAGTGCCTGCCAACAGTTCTGAGCCAGAGTCCTGTGCTTTCTTGATTTCTAAGGAGAGAGAGAGAAGTTAGCAAGTGAAAAAGTGTTAAAGACATATTAGCACAAATATGAGACTTTGCCCTTGACAGAGCTGAAAGGACTGAGGGAGATATGAAATGGAGATATATTTCTCACTGATCGAGGTCACCATTTTGATGCTCTGTCAGCCATTGGTAGGGGTCCCACAATTGAAAACACCAATAAAGTGGAAAAAGAACTGGACTTGGTTTTGAGCCCTGCTTGGCCACTGCTGACTGTTAATCTTTGAGCAAGTCACTTCACTTCTTAAAGCCTCAGCTTCCTCAGCTGAA
This sequence comes from Saguinus oedipus, assembly GCA_031835075.1. Lineage (NCBI taxonomy): Eukaryota > Metazoa > Chordata > Mammalia > Primates > Cebidae > Saguinus > Saguinus oedipus. The sequence continues at coordinate 24,360,990 of CM063170.1, forward strand.
AAATGAAATGATAATAATCTATATCTAACGAGGATTGTGAAGAATAAATGAGAACACGTAAAGCAGCTTGTAATCTCTAAAGTGCCATACAAGTCATGAAAACTCATTCTCACTTGTGGAGCATTTTTATTTATGAGCATCAGATCTTTTCTCCAAAGGCCCAGAATATACTGACAGGCCCAACAATCACATAGCCTAAAATAAGTAGGTGAACTAAAGCCTTTAAAAATGAATTACTGGATCCTGTATCATTTGGAATAGGTCCTTGAGCATTATAGTTATTAGGCCAAGTGCAGTGACTCACTCCTGTAATCCCAACACTTGGGGAGGCCAAGGTGGGAGGATAACTCGAGGCTAGGAGTTGGAGACCAGCCTGGGCAACACAGCAAGACCCAGTCTCTACAAAAAATTTTAAAATTACATGAGTTTGGTGGCATGTGTCTGTGGTCCCAGCTATTCAGAATGCTAAGGCAGCAGGATCACTTGATCCTTGGAGGTTGACACTGCAGTGAGCTATGTTCATTCCACTTCATTCCAGCTGGGGCAACAGAAAAAAATAGATAAATAAATAGATTGATCAACAGATCAATAGATAAATAGATAGGAAGACAGATGACAGATAGAGATGTAGATATATGTATGTATAATTATTGGATCAATGGCTCTAATTAGCAGGAACCAGGTCTGGCTTGTTCACTTCTATGTTCCTTGCACCTGCTTCAGTGTCTAGCACATGGGAGATTTTTAATACATGGTGAATGATGCACTCCTAAAAGAATGTTGAATGAAAAAATGAATGAGTGAATGAGTTAGTGAATGGCTAAATGAATGACATTACTTCTTTATACTAATATTAGACCTTGGTCTTTGTAATAGATATCTGTAGTTTTTTGCCACCCGGCACTGTATTAATCATATTTTTTATTTTCTCTGTTTTATGATGCTTCGACATCTTCGGGTCTGGTGGACCTGGGGAGGGACTGCCCATCCCAGAGGTAGCTTATTCCTGGAGACAGCAAACTTGAGTTAAGCACCCTTGTGATGTTCAAACCAAGCAATCCCTAGTCCATATCCCCGCCTACCTCCTTTTATTAGGCTCTTGCAGTCCAGGACACTATTCCTCTGCCCTAAGTCACCCAAGGGCCAGGTACCAGGCAACCAGGGACTACCTTTTCACTCAGAGGCCACCCAGATTATTCAAACCATGCAATCCTAATTCTGCCCAATAGTTTACATTATTCCTTCTCTTGAAAAACAAGGATAAAGATTTTACACGTGTTTTCCCCTCACTCCCACCTTCTGCCTATCCCTGGTGCTTCCTCATGTGGTCCTGCATGACATGGCATGCAACATGCTTCCTCCTCTTGGGAACTATGAATAACAAACTCTTGTCAATGGCAATCGCCCCCTGATCTCTTAGCCACACCATACCAGGATAAAAACAAACTCCCTAGTACATATTAAAATAAGTACTAATCTTGAGGGCTCACCCCAACTCTAATCTCAATTTATTATTAAAGGGAAGTGGCTCTCACCTCCATTTCAGGGGAAAGTATACGACTCAAGTATAAGCCAATCAACACATGACATTGTGATTGTCTCAGAAATGGACACACAACCACACTAAAGTTGCAATAAGTCTTTTCTTGGGACGAAACCTCATGGTTTGTCTCCCCTGTTGGATTGGAAACTGAGAAGACATTAGGTCTACAGCGATGCGGTAATTTTGCTAGCTAGAGGCAAAAAAGCCTGTTTGAAATGAAGCCGACCAGAAAAAGTAATGCCAAGAGACAGAGGGAGAGAAATCAAGTTCTGATGGCATCATTTGAGCCAACCCTACTCCTGGACTTTTCAGTTACCTGTGTTGAAGCCCATTTATATTGGGTTTATCGTACTGACAATTAAATAATCCTAATTTACAGGGTCTTCTTTTTCTCTTTTCACGATGCCCAAAGCCACACCTGAAGATACTTAAAACTGTACTTTAAACTAAGTCGGTTCCATACTTAGTATATGCCAGGCACTGGGCAGGGTCCTAGGGATACAGCATCTAATAAGACCCTTAAAGAGCTGCAGTTTGTATGGGTAAACAGCCATGCAAACAACAAGGGAAGAGTGCAATAGATCATAGAGGTTCAAGCAAAGGCAATTGGAGTTAGCAAAGGGGTAGTCAGATCTGCCCGTAGGATCCCCTCCTCTTCAATCCTATGTTAGTCCCAGCCTTGGCTCGGGACATCCTATGAGTATGTCTCCCCCTTGAAGGAGGATCAACTGAAACGTTTAGTGAGTGCTGCCTGCACCACTAGGCCCTCGCTCATTTATAGCTCCTTTATAAAGAGCCAAAAGAATTATCCCCACATTCCTCTATTCAGAGGCTTAGCAGGGACAAACAACCCTACCTAGCTCAGTGGTAGAACCTGAACTCGAATGAAGGCTGTGTGACTCCAGAGCCCACGCACTGCACTGCTATGCCATCCCCAGTGTTTGCTGAGTGCTCACTGTGTGCCAGACTCCAATTCCAGACTCCACTCCAAAATTATAAAAGAGAAGGTAGCATTCCAAAAGCATTCCTTTATCTATCTATCTATCTATCTATCTATCTATCTATCTATCTATCTATCTATCTATCTATTTTGAGACAGAGTTTCACTCTTCTTGCCCAGGCTGGAGTGCAATGGTGCAGTCTCAGCTCACTGCAACCTCTGCCTCTTGGGTTCTAGCAATTCTCCTGCCTCAGACTCCCAAGTACCTGGGATTACAGGCTCCTCCTGCCAACATGCCTGGCTAACTTTTGTATTTTTAGTAGAGACGAAGTTTCTCCATGTTGGCCAGGCTGGTCTTGAACTCATGACTTCAGGCAATCTGCCCACCTCGGCCTCCCAAAGTGCTGGGATTATAGGCATGAGCCACCACACCCAGCAGCATACCTTTAAAAAAAATTTTTTTCAGACGATTCTCACTCTGCCGCCCAGCAGTTCAGTGGCACAATCATGGCTTGCTGCACCCTTGAACTCCTGGGCTCAAATAATCCTCCCCAGTAGCTGGAACTACAGGTGCACACCACTCTGTCCAGCTAATTTTTTAAATTTTCTATAGAGACAGGGTCTCTTATTGTTGCCCAGGATATCCAAAAGCATTCTTTATTGTACAACAGAATTTGCTATTGGATTCTCTTACATTATATTCCCCTGTGTGTGGAAAACAATAGGCAACTTAGAAAAATCATTTTGACACAAATTATTTTGAAGACCACAGTTAATGAATACAAGGTAGGGCACCTGTGTATAGGCACACCCTTGCTCAGGACCCCAAATTATTATCTGAGATGTCTTTACCTGTGATCCTCTGAGAGAGGGAGCAGCCAGATGCAGTATTAAGTGAAGAACCTCCTGGGCCCCAAGATCAGGATTGCCTGCGGTTGAATGGGGCTGGGCAAGATCTCTGACTGACACAGGTCAGCGAATCGTGCCTTTGCTTCCTGCAGAGCATGTGGGGCTTCTGAGGATTTCAACGTGCCTGATGGGGGCACTAGAGGCAGCCTGAGCCCCAGGCATACCGGCCACATTGGCAGATTTCCTTTTTAAGCTTCATGTTGGCGTGTCAACCTCATCATCCCAAACCTGTTAAACAAACAATTTATTAGACTGGCAGCCCCACTGGATGCTGCAACTTTTATTTAAGGGACTGTTGGCCTTTCCATTTTTCAACTATACTGTCATTATTTTCTTTCCAGAGGCAAAAGGGTGCATCTTTCAGCTTGGGTAAGAAGTGTATTATTTTATGGATGTGGACATGTAGTTCATATGCTGGCTATGAATATTCATAGGCTCTCTTAGACATATCACATCAAATCTGTGTGAGAGAATAAGTATTTCACTTCAAAATCAAAGCTGAGTAGGATGCTTTTAAATCAGCATTAGGTTTTTATTGTAAATGAATATACTTATATTAAATTTGGATTCAAATTAGATGTAATTCATACATTAGATGTAATACATAATTAGATAACTTGCTTTCTTCCCTTAATGGTATTTCTTGAAGACCTTTTTATGATCATTTAATTCTCAGTCTTTTGAAATAGATGTGAATAGACACGGTGGATTTTGTAACACATTACCACTTCCTTTATTTCAAAATTGCTTTTTAGGTTTCTTGACAACTGAGAATGGTTTTATTTATTTATTTATTTCAATGATTGGTCGGGAAAATTGGGATTTCAATGCCTTCTATTAGTTCCTGGAACTCAGTTTTTATTCCTGTAGGATTCTGTTTGTATTGTTCATTTGTTGTAAGAAATATACAAGGCTTAATCATAAGAGCAACTGCCTTTTGGTAGTGCTTACTCTGTGCTATGAACATCACAGCTTGTTCAAGACTCATCATAAACCTAGAAGGCAGACACTATTTCTCCCCCTCACTTTATAGATGAGGAAACCGAAACTCAGAAAGATCAAGAAATCTTTGGGAGGCCAAGGCAGGCAGATCACCTGAGGTCAGGGGTTCGAGACCAGCCTGGCCAACATGGTGAAACCCCATCTCTACTAAAAATACAAAAATTAGCTGGACCTGGTGGTGCACACCTGCAATCCCAGCTACTTGGGAGACTGAGGCACAAGAATTGCTTGAACCCGGGAGGCGGAGGTTGCAGTGAGCTGAGATGATCACACCGTTGCACTCCAGCCTGGGTGACAGAGTGAGACTGTCCACTCCCCCTGCCAAAAAAAGAGAAATCTTATCCAAGAAATCTTGCTAAGAAGAAAAGGAATTGGGTTATAAATTGAATTCAAAGTCACACACTTAATCCTAGCTGAAGTATTCCTTTATTCCACAGACATCTACTGAGCCCCTCAAGGTGCCGAGTGCTGCTCCCCACAGTGGAAGTACCATGGGGAACGAGACAGAACAGGCTTCCGGGTCTCATGGAGCCTATTACCTACCCGGCATCCCTGTCAAACCTGAACTACAAACCTGGACTTTCACCCACAGATGTGGTAGGAGGGCCACGTCTTGGACAAACTAGATTTCCCGACTAGTTTGAGATCAGTACTGAGCATTTCCGAGTTGGGGGCTGGGATTTATTTCAATGCCTAGTGTAGTGGCTGAATCATTGTAAGCCCCTTAAAGGTATTTGAAATTGTTGTTTGACAGGCAAGGCTTCAAAAGAGAAAGTGGGGAAAGTTGCTTCCAATGAAAACACTTTATTTAAACCGCCCTTTAAAGGCGTTTCAGCTTTGGTTTTTCTCTTGATCTGCATTTGCTCTTCTTCTCCCTGCACTTGCAAGTGCCTGACATAACGCAGGATGGTTCAGAAGGGACTGCCGTCTCACACCTCCCACACATGTCCATCCTTCCCTGTGGTAGTCAAGGACCAGGGCTAGACTCCCTCAGGCCTGGCCCCTCTCATTCTGGAAGCTGTCACTTTCTAGACGCTTCCCACTCCTCCCCATCCCCAAAATAAAACAACAGGGGAGAAAAGAGGGTTGCTACCATCTCAGGCCTTGCCGTCATTTTACAGCATTGCCTCTTGATCAGCAAAGCAGGGAGATGAAAAAGACCCGTCAGCTCTACCCGCCCTTTCCTGTCTTTGTCAGAGCCATGTCTTCAGCCTCCAAAGCATTTGGAGCTTTCTCACAGCAGGAAACTAAAATGCTTTTTTCCCAGACATGATAGCTTAGGTGCTCCCCAAGCAGTGGGACCTGTCTTTCTTCCATTGGAATCTTTCATCTTCACTTACATTCCTCCTTTTGGAGCTTCTTCAATAATTGATGCATTCTGAGTGGCACATTTGTGGCATCTGCACAGTAGAATTCACGGTGGGAAGGACGGGGCAGAGTAAGGCGACACGGCTGTGGTCCCTGTCCTGGCTTCAGCCCTGTTCCCTTCTTCTCCGGATGCCCTCCTCCATCTCCCATGCTCAGCACACTGTCCATGAAAGGGGCTTGTCTTAGGTTCTCTAGACACAGAGACTGAGATGGGATTCTTGCACAAATGATTAATTGAAGGAAAGTCTGAGAAGAAACCTATAGTGAGGGGGTAAGGATGTGGAGAGAAGGAGGATGGGGCAAGGGAAGGAGGTTGGCAAAGATGGGGTTTAGGAAAAGTCTAGCCTAGACCTGGTCCCACTGGGAGGTCTGTAGCATCTGCTGCATCTCAGAGGTTGTCCTGGCCAGCTAAAGGCACTGGGCTATTACACTCTCCCATCAGTCAACCAAATGTGCCATGTGCTGCCCCAGGGTAGGGTAAAATGTCCCAGGCACCTCCCACCAAGAGGCTCTTTGTAACTGAGGATAGTGCTTTCAATAAATGAACAAGCATGTGAGCTGCTAGCAGCCAACATCTGGGGGATGGGTGCTCTGTGCTGGAATGATTAAGCAGTTCCATTCAGGCTAGTGACATCCCTTAATGAGCTGCCCTTCCTCCTGCCTCCCTCCCTCCCTTCCCCGCCTCTTTCCTTCAACAGATATTTATTAGTAAACCAATCCTCTTGGAGTTTAGAGTCTGAGTAAGGGGACAGGCCATGAACATGTAAATGAATGAACACAAAATAATTCTAAATTGCGACCATTGTGAAGGAAATAGAGTACCATGGGAGAGGATAACAGATGATGGGGGAAGAGACCTATTTAGGTTAGGTAGTCAAGGAATTCTTCTCTAAGTAGGTGACTTTCAAGCTAGGACCTGAAGTGAAGAGAGAGGAGGATTCAGTGTGAGAATGCAGGTTGAAGAGGATTCCAGGAGGAGAGGCAGCAAATTCAGGTCCTTGGAAAGACGTTTGTATGTTCTGAGGACTGATGCGAGATCAGAGATGAGTTGAGGGTGTCTGGCTGGGGCCAGATAATACTAAGTCTTACAGGCTATGAGAGGGCCTTTAGATTTAATTCACCTGCAACTAGAAACCTTAGAAGATGTTTAAGCAGGGCAGTGATGTCAGCTGAATGTTACACAGTTGGATTGAAATTTTACTCAACCACATTCATATGTGCAAAAAAAAAATGTGATTTCTGGACTTCCTCACATGGATACAGTCTTAGACATTTCCCAGCTTAAACAGAAACCTGACTTTTCCAGATTCATATCTCAGTCTCTTCTGGTCTACACAATCACCTTTCCAGACATGCTAGGATTTGGTCCATTTCCTCCCCAAGATGGCCCCTGGGATATGCAGAGCTTACACATGAGTCCTTGTGGTGACCTGGGGAGGGCCTTAGACCTATGTGGAGGTCCTTGTGAGGGTCTCAGAGTCCCTTCTAGCCTCTGCCCTTGCCCTCCTGAAGCAGGGTATTTCCCTGACCCCTTCACAGGTGACACTGGAGTGTGGGCACTGAAACTAGCTGGCTGCTTCAGCACCAACAGGGATGAACTCCACACTTAAACTGCTGTGTTCACCCCTCACAGGTGGGTGCACACAAGTCAGCAGGTGCAGGAGCATGGGTGAGCACTTTAAGGCACTGGCCAGGGTGAACTTTGTGTGGGGGCCCTGTGGCAATGTCTAGGAGGGTGCCTGTGACCTCTGAAGACCCGGAGGGAGTGTTACAATCAGCACTCTTTTAGCTTTGCTGTCCAAGAACAGCTTAAGTGTTAACAGCTCAGTGGAGGGTCAATGTGACAGTCTTTTGCACCACACTCATGGTACCCAAATTCTTGTCTGGTGTCCAGGAAGAATGAGATCACACAAATGAAGTGACGATGGTAAATGCAGGGGATTTTATTGCCTATGAAAGTGGCTCTCAGTGGGAAGGAGAGTTAAAAAGGGAATGAAGCGAGAAAGTAATCTTCCCCTGAAATTGGGCCAGACTCCCCTCCAAAGCTACACCATCAAGTTGTTCCTCTGAAGTCTCACCACTTCTCTCCAACATCCAACCATAGTAGTCCAAGCTGCTTCTCCTCCCTCTGCTTCTGGCTGAGCCTGGGGTTGTTACAGGCACAGAATTCTGGGTGGTGAGCCATTAGTGGTTTTGGGAAAGGCAACATTTGAGCAGGAAAACAAGGATGCAAGTTCTCACTTGGGCCTCAGTTCTAGACTTGAGGATAGTACCCTTGCCAGGAACCCACCCTTTTCTGTCCCAAATTTCCCTGCCTCCTGTCCCTATCACTCTTTCATTGTTTCCCTACTGGAGAAAGCTGTAGCAATTGAGCCTGCTTGTTTTAGTGTTCCCAAACCTCCAGCACCCCAGCCCCATGAATTTGCCCCAACCTTGGTCTTGCCAGTACTGCAAAGCTCTCTGCAGTCTGCCTTTGGCTCTCATTTAACCCTTGACTTGAGGCTCAGCCTTGCAGCTCACAGCTTTCCATGGTCAGTAAGTTTTCCAAACAGTTCCACTATAGCCCTCCACAGAGCATGGCAACTTCTGGACACTTCTCATGCTGTAAGGAAGCCAAGGGTAGACTTTTGTGATTTAACTCTACCTACTCCTGCCATGCCACCAGTTTTACCCTGATGAGGCTGTTCCACATTTACCTAGATGACATACTGCAAGGCAATCTCTTTTCAGAGTCCAAATCAGAAGATTGACTAATCCCTAACAGGGGAGATGGGGCACATAGGCTTCACCATCTATGTCCTCTAATCCTGCCCTCAGTCCCCCGGAATGAAACAAGTTGGTTTCCCTATTTTTCAGCCTCTGATACAACTAAACAATTAAGTTGTTTGATGATTTAAAAAAATATGTTATGAGCCAGTGCATATTTTAAGTGCTTTATATATCATCTCATTGAGTCTTCATACAACCCTATAAAGTAGACTTTATTATTGTACTTTTTTTTTTTTGCTTGAGGAAATTGAGGCTTAGAGAGGTTAAGTAACTTACCCACAATCACACAAGTGTTACAGGGTGGTATTGAAACCCACTAACTATTACTGGACCTAGGAAGTCTACCCTTGGTGACTCCCACTTCTTATTTCTTTTATACACAATTCTACCTAGGGCTAGAATTTTTTTCCCTGCATCATTTTTTTCCTCCTCTCAGAAGTAACATCACCATTTACTCTTAGCAGAGGCTACAGGGGCGGATTGACTGTTTGAGACCCTCCTTTATGGGGAAAAGAGTGACACACCAGTTTAATATTTTTAAATTATTATTCCTGTTACAAGTAGTGAAAAAATATCATTTCTATTTCAGTGCAAAAATGGAAGGGAATAGAAGCAAAGATACCAGTTGGAAGCTGGTTTGCAGTTCTCCAGGGAAAACGTGTTAGCAGTTTGCACTGGAACTGCAAGGGAGCTAGAGAAAAGTGACCAGACTTGATACATTTTTTGAGAATGGATCTAACCAAAAGTATATTTGACAGGGCTTCATTGAGGGCACACTCTGAGCAAGGCGCTGGAAAGACACAAAGATGAGGACATGGTCCCTGCACTAAAAATGCATACAAAATGATAGGTAAGAAAATATATCAAAACAATTAACCTCATGCTAAGTTAGCCCTAGCTAGAATTGTGTATAAAAGAGATAAGAAGTGGGAATCACCAAGGGTAGACTTCCTAGGTCCAGTAATAGTTAGTGGGTTTCAATACCACCATCCCTGTAACACTTGTGTGATTGTGGATAAGTTACTTAACCTCTCTAAGCCTCAATTTCCTCAAGCAAAAAAAAAAAAGTACAGTAACAAAGTCTACTTTATAGGGTTGTATGAAGACTCAATGAGATGATATATAAAGCACTTAAAATATGCACTGGTTCATAACATATTTTTTTAAATCATCAACCAACTTAATTAAGCACCAATATTAGCCATGTTCCCTTACTTTACTTTCCTTAAATGTATTTGCCCCACCATGGTCTGGAGGCTCTCCTGTGGATGTAAAAAAATGTGTATTTTTTACACATACTTTACATTAAAAATGTGTATATTTTTACATCCACAGGAGAGCCTCCAGACCGTGCAGTCTTCCATGACAAAGACAATGTCAATCAGTAGCTAGTATCCATCCAGCACTGCCTGGCTAATGCTTGTACAGAGGCTGAGCTGACCCATGCCATTACAAGCCCCTGATCTGTCTGGAAATGAGGCTTTACATGTATGAATAAGAAACAATATAAGAGATAATTTGACTTAGTGATGCGTTCAACAAATAATTGGGTGATAGTGGGCTTATTCAGTCCACCCAGCTGCCCTTCTTGGGAGACATTATCAATCCATTTCACAGATGAGGAAACAGACTGAAAGGGTAACATAATTTACTCAAGACTACACAGCTAATAAGTAGTGGATATTGGTGTGACTCCAAAGCTCACATTTTTATGTAAGTGTTATCAGCCCGTCAATAGCTACTTATTGACTGTCAGCTGTGTATCAAGGCAATGTACTGAGCTCAGGGTACTCAATTAGAGCGGATCAGACTTTGTGAGATAGACATGCAGAGGAGAGAAAAGTCACACGTGTGTTGTGACCAGAGGAGCTCTGAGCTTTAAAGGGGGCACAGACCAACTTGTGTGATTCTGAAACAGGGGACATAGCATGGCTTAGAAGCAAGGATTTGGAGGTGGGAAAACCTGAGTTTAACTCTAGCTTAACTACTTATTAGCTGTGTCCTACTGGCAAGTTTATTTTCCTCTCTATGCTTCAGTTTCTTCATCTAGAAAACTGGAGAAGATACCTATTTCATAGGGAATTGAGAGCACTAAATGAAATGGTGTATGTGAAGTGCTTTGTCAGCACCCAACACAGTCACTGCTTAAAATCTGTAGCTGAGCAGGGCACAGTGGCTCACGCCTGTAATCCCAATACTTTGGGAAGCTGAGGCAGAAGGATCACTTGAGCCTTGGAGTTCAAAACCAGCCTGGGCAACATGTGAAGACCCCGTCTCTAGAAACATTTTAAAATTTAGTTGGCTGTGGTGCACATACCTGTAGTCCCAGCTACTTGGGAGGCTGAGGTGGGAGAATCGCTTGACCTGAGAGATCAAGGCTGCACTGAGCTGTAATTGCACCACTGCACTCCAGCCTGGGTGACAGAGAGACACCCTGTCTCAAAAAAACAAAAACAAAAACAAAAAAATGTAGATGCTATTGTAATAGTGGATAAAATTGGGAATAAATGGTAGCGAGCAACACAGGCTTACATTTCAGTGTTTTGTGGCACAACCCAGCCCCATGAAAACTTATGTAAGCTGAATGAACATATTTCATGAATGTCCTGTTTAATTCTTGCCTCCTCTATCAATTTAAATGTGCCCCGTGGGGAGGGTTGGGCCTCTGGGTGACAATTTAGACAGGCCTTATGTTTACCTCTACTGCCCCAACTTAGGCCTTGATTTGGGGAATGGGTTGTTCTAGGCTTCTTTAAGTACTTCTGATTCTCCACTCCCATCCCTGACTCCTCAGGGTAGGGGAGCAGTAGAGTTCTCACTCCCAGTAGTGGTGCTCAGTGCTCCCTAGAGTGGGCAGAAGGATGAAGCTGCCCGTCCTCTGCAGGGGCTTTCATGGGTTCTTGGGCGGCCCCCATCAACTTGCTCGCTTCAGTTTCCTTGACATGAACGAATGCATTCCTATTCTGGCTGATTGCTTGTGGCTCCGACCATAGCCCCTGGGCATCTTGGATTCCACTTCCAGCTCCTTCTATCAAGCTCCCCTTGCCTCTCCAGGTGGTCCTCTTGGGTAACATCTAAGATGGCCCCATGCTGGCTTTCTCTTGCCTTTGGTCCACATTGGTCAAAGGAAACACTCGTGCATTCTTTGCTCTATTAAACTCCAGGAAAGGAATTATATCCCAAGCCACAGCCCTCCATTCAGGGGCCAGAAGCCACTCTAGCCAACCTCATTTCCCATCCTTAAATTTCTCGGACACAACTCACACCTGTCCACTGTATACCACAAACAGCAAATGACTCATTTTAAGCCCTTTGAGTGATCTGCTTAAAGTCATTTTCCTTAGGCTTGAGATGAAGTGCAGCTCCCACCCCTCTCCTGGGGGGTGAAGAAATCCTCTTCAAAAATCCTCTGAGTGCCAACTGCTGGCCCTTTTATACCCTTGAGGTAAGTGAGGAGTTTCTCAGTACCTACTTTGAAAATGTTCATGTTTTGTTCCAGCACCTCCCTTTAGAGGGTACCTCTGCCAAATTTTCCCTTTTAATGTCTTGTTACACTTCGAACTCAGAGAATGGCTAATGACTCATCCTCCCTGGTGGTGGGTGGGAAGGCGCCCTTAAACAGCCATTATGAGCCCTTGGTTCTTGTCCTAACCTCAGCCCAGTTTCTCCAGGTGACCTTGGGGCAGCCCTTTCATTGCTCTGGGTCTCTGCTTCTCCTCCTCTCAGTGAAATGGAAATCAAATCTCTGTTCTTGCCCTCTCTCCAGGGAGGTATTGTGAGGAATAATAAGGCAATGCCTATAAAGTGCTTTAAGTACTTCGGGGAAAGACGTTGGCTAAATACCAAATGATAATAATAACACCGTCATCATTATTCACATTATTATTCATGGGTTGAGAGGAGAAAGCGGTTGCTGATGGTGTCTTTGCTCTGTGGGAAGGAGGACTTCAGGCCCCAGGATGTTCTATCAATAAGTCAAAGCCAATAAATACTGAGCACTGGAAGTGGAAGTTATCTAGCCATAAAGGCTGAATGTACATGCCCATTTGTATTTGAAATGACAACAACCAATCCTATTTCTCATTTTTTATTTTTATAGCTAGTGCTCAGAGCAGCTAGAATTGAGGGGAAATTGCATTTCTTTTCAGGGGGATGGGGAGCAAAGGGCTCTTTTATTTACTACCCACTACTCTCTCCTTAGAATGCTTTTTTTTCTCTACTCCCCACAAACCTTCACCTCTGCTATCCATTCCACTTATTTCTGAGTCAAAGTTCTAATCAGCAGGCAGGTTGTCAGTGGTAGGAGATGAGCAGAGAGGGTCAGAAGTGAGCCATAGGGAGAACCAGACTCAGAGCTTAGAGAACAGAAGGAAGATGCTCCCAAACTTATTTGCTCATCAAAACAGAGAGTTGCAACACTCCACCCACTGTGCTAGGCACCAGAGCTAGGTTGGCGAACAAGAAACATCCCCTGCCAGGATTTCAGCCCTTAAAATCCTGCAAAATCATCTTTGGTGGCCAGGTAGAATGGCACAATTCAGTGAACAGCAAGGTCTTTATTGGGCAATGTAACTCTCGGGGGTGATAATATAGTGTTACCTTGAGATGCATCAGCCCTGAATGAGTCCCAAGTTTACATTTCTGGTTCTAGAGAAAAGTTTTTTCATCACCATGTGGATGAGCAGTATATGGTCAGAAATCCACAAGATCACTCCCCAATGCACACACATCTTAAAGCATGTGGCAGTAAAAGCTGTGGACTTTGAGAAGACAAGGTTTCGGTCAAGTGCGCTGCTTCCCTCTTAAATTTCTCTGAGACCCACTTTCTTTATCTGCAAGTTGATAATAAAAATAGTGGCTCCGTGTACTTTCCAGATGTGATGTGGATGTGAAAGGAAACGATGAAGGCAAGGGTAGCGTAAAGGTCTACTCAGATGGAAGTTGGAAGCTACGGCAGAACTGCTGCTCATGTTGTGCCAGGTACCTTGTTACGTGAACTAGCCCCTGGAACTGTATCTGGAGGTTTAACCACTAAGCCCAGCTGCCTGGGCAATGGAGGACTTGCTATGCGCTGTTCCAGGAGCCTGTGCTTACTGAGGGAATAGGAACTCAGCTTTGTTATCTTTTTTATTTTTAAATTTTATACAAACAGCATTTTTCTGGTTATAAAAGTAAACTTTTATAACCGGAACTTTGTAACAAAAATATAAAAGTATGTAAAAGTAATCTTCTATAACCAGATCTTTGTAAACAAAGGATAGTGTTGAAAAGGATCTTTGTAAACAAAAAGTTCAGGCAATAAAGAATGGAGAAGAGATTTTAAATATCACGGGGTATTGCCTTCCAAACTTTTTGGTGTGCCTTCACACACATATTTTTCCCCCAAAAGATGGCACCTTTATTGTTTTTGCAATTTGCCTTTTTGATTTAAGAATGTGTCCTGGCCAGCATGCCACCTGCCCTATTTAAAAGGCTCTCTGACCAGATCTGGAGCTCTCTTCTTGAGATGGACCATCCGCTTTGAGCTCTTCTAGCATCCTTTAATGTCTCTTTGATGGGGTTCAGTCACTCCCAGTGGCTCCAAAGAATGAGAAACTTCCCCCAGCTCAAAGAAATCCAAATTGAGTACATTTACAAGCCTCACTTGCCAGGTTCTGAGACATTGACATCTTGTCATTTTTCCCCCTCTTTTTCAAATTTCAAGTTGCAGTGTGATGTTGAATTAAAAATGTTGCCAGGGGCTGCCTGGAGGGCCCTCAGGCTAAAACAGTGGCAGCATCTGCCAGGGGAGACCCACAGGTCCTTCTTCGGACCATGGCAATATACAGCTGGCATCTGAGCCCAGCAAAGGAGGGGAGAAACGTGCATGCAAAGGGAAATTCAAGGATCACTACTTTTTTTTTTTAAGCCGACCTTGTCAAGTGCTTATCCATTTTATTTGGGTTTTATGACTTAATGCCCATGGGACATTTTGTGAACAGATTTTTCCAAAAGGGTGAAGAGAGAGTGGCAACTTGCAGAAGAAATGTCAGACCTTGTTAAACAATGCAATTGAGAATGAAAATAGTGGCTCCACATACTTTCCAGAGGTAAAATGCCAGTCCTCACCTCAGGTCCCTGGATGAACCATATGAAGGGGACAAGCCTGGAGTTTATCAACAAATTTCCTTCATACATTTGGGGTGTTTGCTGAGGAGTTCAGATGAGAAAATGCGTGTGGACATGTGCTGGAAACAGGGAAGCTTTCTATAGATGAAGCCCTGAAGTCCTCTATATGCTTGTTTAAGCACAGGACTGGGAGGACTCGGGTGGAACTGGAGACAAGAATTGCCTCTAGAAAGAGGAGCTGGGTTGCTGGGAGGCAGCACACGAGGGGACACTTGTTCTTCACTGTAGATCATGTCATTTCTTCTGCATTTTGTACCATGTACTTGATTTACCTTTCAACAGAAAAAATAATGAATCAAAAAATTAGTAATGTAGCTCAAAGGACTCAGGCTCTGGAAACATTCTTTAGGAAAATTACTCTTTGGCAGTGAGAGCCTTGCTTACTTACCCATGAAATCGTGCTGAAGTCTACTAAGTCTTTTCACCCAACAGCACTAATGGCTTCATTCTTTCCTACGGAGTATTTTTTGTTTAAAAATAAAAAAAAAGAGCATTCAAATCAAAGAACCAGCAAAAAGTCTTCCGTTATTATTATCTTTATAATAATGTGCTATGTATTTTCTGACCGTGAAAAAGAAATGATAGCCTCACATGGCATATATGGCTGTTAATTAATGAGACTGGCTTCTGCACAGGTCTTGCGATTATTACCATATTACTTATGCTATACTTGTTAAAGATAAGTAATACTATATATCATATACTCATTACTATGTTATTCTAGCTCATTCTCAATCCTAGCTGTGCTGCCTTAGACATTTACTAGCTGTGCTACCTTGAACAAATTACTGAACCTCTCTGAGCCTCTGTTTCTTCATATGTAGAATGGGTGCTAACAGTGGGACCTGCCCTAGGAGGTTGTTGAATGATACTGCATAGGGCCTGACATAGTAAGTGTTCAACAAACACTATTCTTACTATTAATGTTATTTTTGTTACAACCATCCTTGGAGATAACCAAATGTTGAAACTTCAAACTGATCCATAAGTATGCTGGGGAAGCACAATGGCTGTAAAATGGAAAGAAAGCATCATGAAAGAATGTTTACTATCTCAGGGTCTACAAATCTTGTTGAGCAAATCTACACAATTCTCATAAGCAATGTCTTGCTAGGTGGCATGCCTCTCTAGATGTCTTTATCCTAATTTTCTTTTACTACTCTTCCCATCATATCTTTCTCCCCCACATATTGTCTTTCACAAAAGCAATAACAGAGGCAGCCATTGTATCCTACGAATGCCTGAGAGTTAGCCTTTCACTGCCCTTGGTGATGACTGCGGTGAATGATGAATGCTGGGGGAATACATGAAGAATAAAGGTACCTAAAAATTTCTCATTTTTGAAATAATTCAACAAATAATTATTGAATGTCTGCTAGTGGCAGACACTCTTTCAGAAAAGTTGTTTTCAACTGGGGACTATTTGTGCCCCCAGGGGACATTGGGTTGTGTCTGGAGAGTTTTGGTTGTCACTACAAGGTTGGGGGGCCGTGTGCTAATGGCAGCTAGTGGTTCGAGGTCACAGATGCTGCTAAACAACTTACAATGCACAGAACAGCCTCCTATGTCAAACAATTATGTAGCCCAGAGGTCAGTAGTATCAAAGATGAGAAATCCTATTCTAGAGGCTTGGGAAAATTACATCTAAAGACCAAGATTGCTGCTCTTGTAGAATATAAATCCATGCAGAGTCGGAAAACAGACTGTAAAAAGAATAAGGACATTAGAAAGTGATAATTACTGTTTTTTGTTTTTTTAAAAAAAAACACACAACAGTAAGCAGGGTAAGGAGAATGAGTGCTGGGCCTTAGGAGTATTATAGAGGATGTTCAGAAGGTGAGACATCTATTTGTCTGTCTCTCTCACTTCCCTTAAATCTGTGCTCAAATCTCAAGAGAGGGTGAGATTTGAGCACAGATTTAAGGGAAGTGAGAGAGATAGATGAATAGATGTCTGTGGGAAGAGCCTTCCAGGCAGAGGGAAGAGCCGCAGCAAAGACCCTAAGGCAGAGTGGCCTGGCATGTTCATGTACCATCAGGGAAGCCAGTGTCTGGAATGCCATGAGCAGGGAAAAGGGGTAGAAGATGACGTCAGAGAGTAGGCAGGAATCCAGACCACGTACGACCTTGTGGGCCACTGTAAAGACTTCAGTACTTACCTTGAGGGAATGGTTCTGAGCAATGATTTTGGGACATAATCTGACTTCTATTAGCTGCTCTGTTGAGAATAGAACAAGGAGGGGCGAGGGTAGAAGCAGGGGAACCTACTTATTAGGAGGCTATTCCAAGAAATGACAACATCCTGGATTAGGGTGGTAACTGTGAGGTATAAGGAGTGGGCAGATACATTTTGAAAACGGAACTAACAGGATTTGCTGAATTGAAGAATGACACTATGGTTTCGGCCTCAGCAACTAGAAAGATGGAATTACAATACACTGAGATGGGAAAGGATGACTGGGCTAGGGCAGGTTTTGTGAGGAAGACCAGGAGTTCAGCCTTGGACACATTAAGTCTCAAGTGTCTATTAGACACCCGAATGGAGATGTTGAATCAGCAGTTTGATACATAAGTCTTAAATTCAGGAAGGAGATGAAGACAGGAAATGAAGATGTGTGAGTCAACAGAATTGAGATGGGACACGATGAGATGACCAATATAGTGCATGTAGATGAAGAAGAGGTACAGGACTGAGCCCAGGACACTGCAATTAAGAGCTTGGAGAGAAGAGGAGGAACCAGCAGAGGAGACTGTGAAGGACTAAGCAGTGAGGTAGACGAAAATGAAGAGAATGTGTCATCCTGAAAGCAAAGTGAGAAAGTTTATCAAAGAGAAAGTAGGCATCCATTGATCAAATGCTGCTTATGGATTTAGAATGATGAGGACTAATTATTAACCATTGGCTTTAGCCACGTAGAGGTTATCAGTAAACATGACGAGAGCAGTTTGGGTGGAATTTGACTGGATCGGGTTCAAGAAAGACTGAGAGACTGGATGTGGTGGCTCACACCTGTATCCCAGCACTTTTGGAAGCTTAGGCAGGAGGATCACTGGGCCCAGGAGTTCCAGACCAGCCTGGGCAACAGAGCAAGACCCTATCTCTAAGCAGGGGAAGGAGAATGAGTGCTGGGCCTGAGGAGTATTATAGATTCCTCAGCCTGGGCAACAGAGCAAGACCCTATCTCTATTTCTTGAAAATAATTTTTCTTTAAAAAAGAGAAATTGGGAGAAAATAAATTGAAGACAGGAAGCATACACAACTCTCAAGAAGTTTTGATGAAAGGGGGAGCAAAGGAGTAAGGTAGCAGCTGGCAAGGGGAACGGAGTCAAGAGAAGGTTTTTGTAAGGTAGGAACAACAGAGCAAAAAACATGTTACAGAGAGTAAAAACATTGATTATACAGGGAGAGAAGACAGATTTGCTGGAGTTATGTCTCGAAGTAGTTGAGAAAGAAAAGAATTTAGTCCAAAAGAAAAGGAATCGGCTTTAGATCGCATATGGGAAGTTCATCTACAATAAGAAGAAAGCAGAGTAGGTGGAGGAAAGTGGGAGGTTTAGGTTTGGTTGCTGATTGCTTCAGTGTTTTCAGTGAAGCATAAAACTGACTCACCAGTTGAAAATGAGAATTGCAGAGAAGGTGTTGGAGACTTGGAAAGGAAAACGTGTGAAATGGTTGCCTCAGCTATAGGAGAGTGAATGAATCCTGGGCAAATGAGAGGTTGCTTGGCAGCATAAGGAGACACTTGAGTTTCAAAGTCATCCTTTTAAGGTGAGACCTGCCAATGTAGTTACAAGATTTTCTCCAGCACAATCAGCTACAGAGATACATGTTGAGAGGAGGTAAATGATTTCATTGAGTATGACGAAGTGCAATGAGGAAACATGGTAGTCGGAGATATATGTAGAGGAATAATTATAATAATTCCTCTCTGAATTTAAGCTATTCAGCTTTTAATAATGCACATTTTATAACGTGCATATAATCTTATCACATAGACATAGATTAAAAGCACTTTGTTGAATCAGCCAGATCCCAAATTTGGCAAGTTTTCATGAACTCATAGAACCAACATAGGTCTGGAGATGTCACCTAGTCCTCTCTGCTAGCTGCTTTGCTAAGCAGGTAAGACTCTTGCTGTTGTTGTATTTTTATGTCTCCTGAGGAGATGATATCATTCCCCAGAAGAGCAAGACTAGTGTTTATTAACCCAGAGTTATAGAAATATTTTTCAAATACCTTAATCAAACTTCCCACGCTCCTGTTTAATTATTTCTTATTGCACTCTTGGTAGTAATAAGGAACAGCTATTCTTTTATGTAATTAGTTTTAGTTCATTCAATAAATGCAGAATGAGTACTATCAGTTAGATACTAGGTATACAATGGTGAGAAACCATGGTCCCTGATCTCCCCCAATTTCATAGTCATGTGGCTAAAGACAGATGATTTTAATGTGCTGTAACAAGAAATATGATTGGGGAGAAAGAGAGTCTTATGGGAAAACATAACAGAGGCACCTAATCCATTTGAGGAGAAGAAGGAAGGAGGGAAAAGCTCGTGGAGGGATTCCAGGGAAAAGAGATGCAGAAGTTTAGCAGGAGTTAGGTGAAAAGAAGGAAAGATGAAAGTACTCCAGGCAGTGAGAACATATGTGAAAGCCTGATGGAGACAGAAAGCAGCATTTGAGAGTTCATGGTGCTTGGAGCACAGGGAGGCAAGGGAAAACAGATGAAGATGGGGCTGGGGAGGCTGGCAAGAGTGTGTTAGAAGGTTAGCTACTGTATCAAGAATTTGGGCTTCATCCTAGAGGCAGCATTGTTGGGCTTAAACAGACATCATTAATTTGTGCTTTGAAAAGTTCACTCTGGCAGCTTGATGTGGGTAAAACATTGGAGGAAAACACCACTAGGGTCAGCAAAACTAGCTGGAAGACTGTTGCAGTCATGCGGGTGAGAGACAATGGGGGCCTGGACTAGGCATGTGGCAATGGTGCTGGAGAGAAATGAATGGATTCACAAGATGTTTTAGGTGGTTGAATTGACAGGTCTTGGTGATTTATTGGCTTTGGAGAGTCAAAGAAATGGAAGAGTCAAAGAGGATGCTCCAGTTTCTGACTGTAAAAACTGAGTGGCTCATGATACCATTACTGAAATATGGCACATGGAAGAATAAATATTGGAAACGCTGGGATTGAGGTGTCTGTAGCATATCCAAAAGAATATTTTAAAGAGCAGCTATACACAGGATCTGGGACTTAGGAAGGAGAGAGAGGTGTGGGGAGAGCCACATTAAGAATTACCTGCAAATACATGGGAATTGAAATCATGGGAATGAAACAAGCCATCATCTGTATTGGGTATGGAGAAAGGAAAACTTAAGTCGAAGCCCTGAGCAATACCAACATTTAAGGGATGAACAGAGGAAGGAAACTCCAAAAGAGGCTGAGGGGAAATCAGCCAAAGGAGTAGGAGGAAAAAATTAGGAGAATGTGAAGTCATGAAAGTCCAAGGAAGAAAGTGTTTTGACAAGAAAGAAGTGGTCAACAGTGTGAAATGTGGCCAAAAGGCCAAACAGTAAGGCCTGGAAAGGGGCCATTGGATTTACCGGTGGCAGCTGAGAAAGGCAGGAACCAGACTGCAGTGAATTAAGGAGTAACTAGGAGATGAAAATTCTAGACAACAAATGTAAACAATTCTTTGAAGAAGTTCATTATACCTATACGAGAAGGGAAATTAAAAAAAGAATTGGGGCCAAATCTTCACACAAATTCTGTCTTAGACACATTGGTCCCAGGTGTCAAAATATCTCAGGGAAAACATTTTCATGTGAATTTCAAATTTCAAAATTTCCGAGATAATTTCTTTCCTTTTAAAAAAAAAAAATTAGAGACAGGGTCTCACTATGTTGGCCAGGCTGGTATCGAGTTCCTGGGCTCAAGCAATCCACTCACCTTGGCCTTGCAGAGTGCTGAGATTATAGGCATAAGCAACTGCACCCAGCCAAATTTCCATGAAAATTTCCTCAATTTTCCAAGTTATTTGAGAGAACCGACTCAGCCAAAGACAGTTATTCTAACTCATCTCAAATTTCCTTTCTTGGAACAAAATTATATTTCCTTAAGTAGGCTCTAAAACTCTGTTACCCACTAGTCATTTTTGTAACATCCTCAGAATGGTTTCTGAATTCAAGTTTCTCTTTAACCACTGAAACATCATGAAATGGAAATATAGCAACATGAAATATAGCAGTGGGACTAATCAGCTGGGTGATAGGAAACTGACTGGCTAAACCAAAACCAAAAAAAAAAAAAAAAAAAAAAAGGATTTATCCAAAGGCTATGAGGGAGTTCACACAAACAAACAAAGTTACCAAAGCAGTTTTGGGCACCTGAAGGTAGCGCACTCGGCATACAGCCTGTTTGAGTCACAAACTAAGCCTTGTCTAGGGGAGAGAAGGATGTCTTAATTGACAGCCCCATGAAGAGGGGGAGTGGATATACTCCAAGGAAAACTGAGGTGCTGGAAGAAGGAATAGAGACTGAACATTCACCACAGCGCCGAAGAGATTCAAGTACCAGGAGCGTGAAGCTGCATGCAAGACCTCATGTAGCTGAGCCGTGAATAATAAACAATTAAACCAAGATTTCCTATAGTGTAGCTTTTCTCGGCAGCAAAACCTATTCTTTGGCTATAATTTCTACCTGCCTCTTCATTTTCTATCTCGTTCCTGGGCGTTAATATATAGACAAATCTTCATGCATTACAGCAGAACATGCTGTTGCCTTCTCTGGCCTATCTTCTTCTTCCTCTGAGTTAAAGTTTCAAATCCCAAAATTCAGCCTGGGACATTGACGGATGGAGCATTTGAGCTGTGCACCTCCCCTACCTGGCTCATTTGATTAGTGGAGACAGTTGAAATAGGAAATTCAGGCCCCAAAGTATGTTTTGAGTCTGGATGATTCCATTTGGCTGAATCCCCAAACAGAGGAACTGGAGAGCAATCAAATACCCACTTTCCTTTGTGCTGGGCACGTGCAGCAGGCTGAGATTTCTAATGCCTTTGTAGTTAAATAACCCTGTACACTTCCTTGTTATCCCAGACTAGAACTGGCCTTTATGTGCCCTAGTGATAGCTTAATTGTATGCAAAAAGAAATATCAAGATCTTTCTCTTTTTAACTTAATTCTAGAGAAAGAATTTCAAAAAGGTTGGGAGCAAATATGACAAAGTAAATAACAGGCGTGTTTCTGTAAAGATACATGTAAATGGTTTAGGAATTTTGTTGTTGTTGAATTAATGAACACCCATTTTTCCACGGGCTCCAGAGTTTGGAATGGCCTCATTTTTGCCTGAGCTTCAGTCTTCAGTGGCGTGATAGTGTGGCAGTTAAGAAGTACGGCTTTTGAGGCAGCTAGCCCAAGATGAAATTTAGCTCCACTTCTTCCTAGCTATATTCTCTTGGGCAAATTTCTTAATATTTCTGAGCCCCATAATCCATGTTTTTAAAATGAGATTTGTCCTTGTCTTTGTGACCAATGCATGACAATGCACAGTACTTGACACAAAGTAAGCACCCAATACATTTTAGCAGTTTTGTTACTTTTAGCTCTAAATTTCTGTGCTCTACGCATGTTTATAGCAGCGCAATTCACAATTGCAAAATCGTGGAACCAACCCAAATGCCCATCAGTCAATGAGTGAATAAAGAAATTGTGGTGTACATATTCTCACTCATAGGGGGGTGAGAAAAATGAGAACACATGGACACAGGGAGGGGGGTACTACACACTGGGGTCTACTGGGGGGAATAGGGAAGGGACAGCAGTGGGGAGCTGGGGAGGGATGGCCTGGGGAGAAATGCCAAATGTGGGTGAAGGGGAGAAAGGCAGCAAAACACACTGCCATGTGTGTACCTATGCAACTATCTTGCACGTTCTGCACATGTACCTCAAAACCTAAAATGCAATAAAAATTTTAAAAAACAAAAAGAAATTGTGGGGTGTGTGTGTGTGTGTGTGTGTGTGTGTGTGTGTGTGTGTGTGATGGACTACTACTCAGCCATAAAAAGCATAAAAAGGAATGAATTAACAGCATTTGAAGTGACCTGGATGAGATTGGAGACTATTATTCTAAGTGAAGTAACTCAGGAATGGAAAATCAAACATCTGTTCTCACTGATACGTGAGAGCTAAGCTATGAGGACACAAAAGCATAAGAATGGTACAATGGACTTTGGGGACTTGGGGGAAAGGGTGGGAAGGGGGCAAGGGATAAAAGACTACAAATAAGGTACAGTGTATACTGCTCAGGTGATGGGGGCACCAACATCTCACAAGTCACCACTAAAGAACTTACGCATGTAACCACATACCACCTGTACCCCAATAAATTGTGGAAAAATATAATAAAATAATAAAAATTTAAAAATACATAAAATAAATAAAAATAAATAAATTGCTTTCCTAAGCAATTCATACCTTGAACACAATTTTTTCAAAAATTATGTAAAATTAGAATGTTTATTATAGAACATTTACAAAATATAGAAAAACAAGTTTTCAAAAAAGACCAAAAGATTGCTTTTAATCCAACCACTGAGAGATAATGATCCCTAACGTTTTAATCTTATCTGTCCATGTAGATGCTTTTATTGTACTCAGTCTTTCAAAGTACTAAGAGAACTGTTAATTAAAGGAACCCTGCTCACATAAGTGAATCCTTTAAAAATTTTTATTGAGATATAATTTATATACCATACAAGTTACCCATTAAAAGTGTACAATTCAGGCCAGGTGTGGTGGCTCACGCCTGTAATCCCAACAGTTTGGGAGGCTGAGGTGGGTGGATCCCCTGAGGTCAGGAGTTTGAGACCAGCCTGGCCAAAACGGCGAAACCTCATCTCTACTAAAAAAATACAAAAATTAGCCAGGTGTGCTGGCGGGCACCTGTAATCCAGCTACTCAGGAGGCTGAGGCAGGAGAATCACTTGAACCTGGGAGGTGGAGGTTGCAGTGAGCTGAGATCACCCCATTGCACTCCAGCCTGGGTGAGAGAGTGAGACTCTATCTCAAAAAAAAAGTGTACAATTCAATGGTTTTTCGTATATCCACACAGATGTGCAACAATGACCATTATCTAATTTCAAAACATTTTCATCATATCCCAAAGAAACCCCAAACTCACTACTAGTCTCTCTCTATTCTTCACTTTCCCCAGCTCTTGGCAACCACTAGTCTACCTTCTGTATGGATTTGTCTATTCTGGACATTTCATATAAAGAAATCATATAATATGTGTTCTTCTGTGTCTATCTTGTGTTCTTTAACAATGATGTTTTCAAGGCTTATCCATATTGTAGATATATCAGCACTTCATTTTTTTCAGGACTAAATAATATTCCATTTTATAGACATCATACAAGTTGTTTATCCAAGTTGTAAATCCAACTTTAAACAAGTTGTTTATCTAGTTGATGGACATTTGGGTTGATCCCACTTTCCAGCTATTATGAATAATGCTGCTATGAAAATTCAGGTACACATTTGTGTAAACATATAAAGTGAATTCTTTAAAAAGTAAAAACTTTAAAAAAATCTATAGTAGATCTCTAAAACGTTTTCCATAACACAGTTTAAATTTATTATTATTTTTTAATCAAAGAGAAAAGCACAGAGAATAGTGTAATAAAACCAAGGACTTACTACACAAATTAACAAATTAATATTTAAAAGTATTTGTCTCGGCCAGGCGCGGTGGCTCAAGCCTGTAATCCCAGCACTTTGGGAGGCCGAGGTGGGTGGATCACGAGGTCAAGAGATCGAGACCATCCTGGTCAACATGGTGAAACCCCGTCTCTACTAAAAATACAAAAATTAGCTGGGCATGGTGGTGCGTGCCTGTAATCCCAGCTACTCAGGAGGCTGAGGCAGGAGAATTGCTTGAACCCAGGAGGCGGAGGTTGCGGTGAGCCGAGATCGCGCCATTGCACTCCAGCCTGGGTAACAAGAGCGAAACTCCGCCTTAAAAAATAAAAAATAAAAAATAAAAAAAATAATAAAAGTATTTGTCTCAGGCTGGGTGCAGTGGCTCACGCCTGTAATCCCAGCACTTTGGGAGGCCGAGGCAGGCGGATCACTTGAGGTCAGACATTTGAGAACAGCCTGGCCAACATGGTGAAACCCTGTCTCTATGAAAAATACAAAGAAATTAGCTGGGCGGGTGACTGAATTGTAGGATATGCACATCTTCAACCTTAATAGATTCTGCCAAATTGCTCTCAAAAGTCAAGTGTCCTTTTTAGGGGCACACTTGTGCTACCTATGTCAACATTGTTGGTTTAGACTATAAATTCTTTGAATGTAGGGCTCATCCAGTTTCTAACATGTACTGAATGGAAGAATTTGGCTCCAGAAATTGTGGGAAAGTAGAAAAACAATGCAATTTACACTGTGCAATGGGTTGAATTGTGTCTCTGAAAAAAAGATAGTGAAGCCCTAGCCCCCACTATCTGTGATTGTGACCTTAATTGAAATAGAATCTTTGCTGATGGTCAAGTTAAGATGACTGTGTCCCTATTAAAATGGGAAATTTTAACAGAGACATGGACACAGGGAGAATGCCAAGATGAAGGCAGAGACTGGGGTGATGCATAGCCATGCCAAAGCATGCCGAAGATTTCCAGGAAAGCATCAGGAACTAGAAACAGATTTTCCTTCAGAGTCTTGAGGGAGCCAATCTTACTGACACCTTTATCAAGGAATGCTCACCTCCAGAAGTTTCTGTTGTTTAAACCATCTGTCTAGAAAATTTTGCTAGACAAGAAATTTTTGCCATCAAGAACTTTGTTACAGCAGTCCTAGGAAGCAAATACACACTGGAATGAGTGATCTTGGCATCCGAATTAACGTCAGTGACCTGAGGTTGGTGAATATTTCAAATCTGCTTTACCATCAATTTATCTTCCTTTTGACACTCTGGATGATTTCTTTTTTCTCTTTCTTTTCATTCCTTCCTTCTTTTCTTTCTTTCTCTTTCTTTGTTTCTCTCTCTCTCTCTCTCTCTCTCTCTCTCTCTCTCTCTCTCTCTCTCTCTCTCTCTCTCTCTCCCTTCTTTCTTGAGACAGTCTCACTCTGACACCCGGGCTGGAGTGCAGTGGTACTATCTTGGCTCATTGCAATTTCTGCCTCCCAGGTTCAAGCAATTCTCCTCCCTCAGCCTCCCAAGTAGCTGGGATTACAGGTGCACTCCAACAAAACTGGCTGATCTTTGTATTTTTAGTAGAGATGGGGTTTCACCATGTTGGCCAGGCTGGTCTCAAACTTCTAACATTAGGTGATCTACCTGCCTCGGCCTCCCAAAGTGCTTGGGATCATAGATATGAGCCACTGTGCCTGGCCTGCATGATTTCTTCTTTAGCTGTTTATTGCTATTTTGTTCTTTAGGCCTAATTCCCTCCACTGAACCCAGAATTTTCTTTGATCATAAAACACTTGTACAGTCCTTTTGTGATTACTGTTCAATGTAACTGAGAGCATCCACTTCTTTCCTCCTTGATATGTAAGATTATTTTTCAACTTTTAGTATTCAGTGATGTGGGCTGCTCATGTGGAGGATGCATTAGCCATCAGAGATATTCTTCATTCCAACAGGTTCCTGGATTTAAGAAGAAATCCTTGGAGAAAACTTGCCAATAAATATTGTACAGGAAGAAAATATTAGCCAAGGACATTTTTTTCTACTTCAAATGTCTAAACTATGTTGATCCAATGGGCAGCATACTTCTGGAGCATGATGATGACACCTTACTTGAAAGCAAAGTAGAAAATCTATAAAACAATGGAGAAAAAATCTGACAGAGAGGGGCTGCAGGTAAAGAAAAGGAATTGGAGTTGGACTAATTATTACACATTGTTTATAGTACCAATCATGGGATTCTATACAACAGCATTTATAAATGAGCCAGAGCTACATGGACAAATCTAAAAAAAATAGAGTTAAGGATACTTATATAGCAAAAACAATTTCCAATGGCATGGGTAAAATACATATAACTTCAGCACAGTGTTTTCATAGGGGAATGTGAATAGCAGAAAAAAATGAGACTGAGTTTGGAAGCACTTGGAATGTTTTAAAAGCTTTGTGCATACCAACCACATACTCTGTTGGACAAGTTTGCACATATTATCACCAAATCACCCCAATATTCTCAGGAAGTATGCAGTTTTATCATCTTTATTTTATAAGTGAGGAAACCTAGGCACTGAGCGAGTAAGTAGAGGTTTCCAAGAGCTCACTGCTGGTGAGGTCTAACTCCAGAGGCTGGTTTCTTAAAATATAGGCTGGGTGTGGTGGCTTATGTCTGTAATTCCAGCACTTTGGGAGACCAAGGTGGGAGGATTGCTTGAGCCCAGGAGTTTGAGACCAGCCTGGGCAACATAGTGAGATCCCGTCTCTACAAAAAATAGAAACATTAGCCAGGCATGGTGGTGCATGCCTATAGCCCCAGCTATTTCAGAGGCTGAGGCAGGAGGATTAATTAAGCCTGGGAGGTGGAGGCTGCAGTCCATGATCATGCCACTGCACTTCAGCCTGGGGAACAGAGCAGGATCCGGTCTCAAAAAGAAAAAACAAAATCTATGTTATGGGTCTCCTGTAAATGTTAGAAATAGTAACTTGCCAATAATGTTATTATTACACACACACACACACAAAGCAGTTCCAATTCTCTTGCTAGAAACTTCTTTAAAAGAGTAGGCAGCTCCTTTAGAAGAATCAGATGCCCACATGAACCTTAAATATTACGTTCGGCTTCTAGGACAACGAAGCTCTCCGGCAAAGCTTGGGAGGAGGGGTAAATGGCAGCATTTAGCTTTTGTGACTGAACTGTGGGGCCTTGGAACTCTTCCACCCACTTGAAAAACGGTCGCCCATCTGACATTAATAGAAAAAGACCATTAAAAAGCTTTATGCTATTCTGTTCTCCTGGTTCTGGTCCCTCTTTGCCTTTGTTGCTGCTGGCATTTTATAAATTATGGATGCGCCTAGGTGCTGCTGCTCCCGCGTTTCCTCTGTAGTGCCGCTCGCTCCCCGCGCCTGCATCGCATCCTTCCTCTGAGCAAAGGACTGCGCGGCCCAGACCCCACATCAGTGTAATTAGCGCGCCGCACACAGCTCGGGTGTCAGGACTGCTTCCACTCACTGCCAGCCTTCTGCCAGCCCCTGTCATTCACGCGAAAGTCAGCCAGGCAGCGGCAAGGCCAGGAGCGCAGGCCTCCGAAGCAGGGAGGGGAGCCTCAAGGTGGAGACACCGAATCCCCCGCTGCTGGCCCGGGTGTGGGGACAGAGTTGGGGTTTGGCAGCTGCCTCACACGATGTCTGATCACAAAGTGAAACAATGGGGAAAGGCGTGACAGACATCTCTGCCCCTTGACTGGCTACAGGGGAGGTTGAGGCGAGGTGGATGGAAGGTGGATGGAAAATTCCTAATGTGCCTACAGCTGCGCATTAGGGTTCTGAGGGAACCACCAAACCAGTGCTTGCTGCTGATGATGAGATGTGTAGCATCGGTGGTGATGGAGGGTAATTTGGGATGGCATGCTAAAGAATATTTATTTTAATGGATTTGTTTGTTTTATATATCTACATTATATATCACCAACTCGCAATTTCATGGGTATTGTCAAAGTAGATATTTTGCATCCAATTTTATTTTAAAGAAAAATTAAATTATGCACAAGTGAAGTGCACTTATGGCAAAGATGATAAAGAGCACACAAATGACAGAGGGAGGTTTGGGACGACCTGAAAGAGGGCCAGGGATTCTTCATTGTTTGGAGGACCATGAATCCCTATAAGAACTTGAAGAGGCCAGGCATAGTGGCTCATGCCTGTAATCCTAGCACTTTGGGAGGCCAAGGCAGGGGGATCACTCAAAGTCAGGAGTTTGAGACCAGCCTAGCCAACATGGTGAAACCCTGTCTCTACTAAAAATGCAAAAATTAGCCAGGCTTGGTGGTGGGCACCTGTAATCCCAGTACTTGGGAAGCTGAGGCAGGAAAATTGCTTGAAACTGGGAGGCAGAGGCTGCAGTGAGCTGAGATTGCGGGCCACAGCACTCCAGCCTGGGTGACAAAGTGAGACTCTGTTTCAAAAAAAGAACTTGAAAAAAGCAGACTTCCCTCTCTACACTCCCCGACAAAAAAACCACATACACACAAATTTGATGTGCAAATGCAAAGATTTCACAGATTCTTGGAAAGCCATATTTGGACCACCTAAGGATACATGGATTCCAGATTAAGACCCTCTGATCTATACAGTGAGCTCCTCAGAGGTAGAAACTAGGCCTTATTCATCACTGAACTCAGGCACATAGGAGATCTTCAAAAATGTTTGCTTGGGCAGGCACAGTGGCTTCTACCTGTAATCCCAGCATTTTGGGAGGCAGGAAGATTGCTTGAGGCCAGGAATTTGACACCAGCCTAGACAACATAGCAAGACCTCTTCTCTACAAGAAATAAAATTAATTAATTTAAAAAACTTAGCTGGGCATGGTGGTTTGTGCTT
Organism: Saguinus oedipus; assembly: GCA_031835075.1. Taxonomy (NCBI): domain Eukaryota; kingdom Metazoa; phylum Chordata; class Mammalia; order Primates; family Cebidae; genus Saguinus; species Saguinus oedipus. The sequence continues at coordinate 24,390,252 of CM063170.1, forward strand.
GTAGTCCCAGTTACTTGGGAGGCTGAGGCAAGAAGATCACTTGAACACAGGAGTTCAAGGCTGCAGTGAACCGTGATCGTGCCACTGCACTCCGGCCTGGGTGACAGAGCTAGATCCTGTCTCTAAAAATGAAATAAAACAATGAGCTGTCATTCAGATTCTCATTCTCTTTTTTCAAGAAATGAATCTGGGGCCCAGAGAGATCAATGAATTTGTCCAAGATCACAAAGCTTAGGCAAAGGCCTGTTTTCCTATTCCCAGTTACTCCACCAAATGTTCCTGTCTCCCACCACCTCTATTTTTAATCTTGAAACCACTCCTCTACTTCTTTCACCCCTTGTCTCCATCCCCTCTAGTGAATCTAATACTTTAGGATTCCAGAGATGGAAGAAAAAGTAGGTGAGAAAGAAAGGCAGAAAAGGACCAAAGATGTCAGGTTTGCTCCAGGCCCTCCATCATGACACCCACACCCTACTCTCACCTGAAGCACCAGTGGAAGGGCTGCTGTGGGCAATAAAGGAGATACAAAGAGGGCAGTGACCCCAGGGCAGCCCTCTGTGCTATTTGCCATGATGCCATGGAGTAAGGAGATGTGTATATAGGTTTAATTTCCTTAGAGTGTTCTATCTACCTAAGCCCTTTCCCCTATGGTTATGAGATGCACACAGTTTACATAGGAGGCCCATTAATGCTCTCTCTCTGGGGTTAATATTTAATTAGACAGTTTAAAAAATGCATACTATTACTGGGGAGACTGCTTCAGTGCTTGTCTCTTCCCTCTGGGATGCAGTGTTCAGACACAGAATTCTGAACCCCTCATGGTTCCCATGGAAACCTTCACCACTGGTGACTCCAGGCTGAACACAGGGGATGGCAAAGGCCTAGTGAAGAGCCCAGATGTAGGCTTAAAGAGCTCTGGAATCTCCTCCAAGGGTTCAGCCAGAGGCCATCTGACTGGCTATGGCCAGTATGGGGGACTTTATTCTTCCAAAGGCAGTCTATCCAATTTTTGGACCACTCTGATGGTGTCAGAGGCATTCTGTAGATTGAGCTAAAATCACTCACTTCTAGTTGTCTTAGGTCAACAATTTGTAGCCACAGAGATCAGTCAAATTCCTCTTTTGTGTAAGTTCTTAGCTATCATTATTACTTGAGCATCTCATCCATATGTATAGGTACTGTGCTAAGCAATTTATGTATACATCTCATTTAACCCACACAACAACCACATGACGTAGGCATCAGTAGTGTGTCATTTTACAGACAACCTGACTAAGGCTACAGGGCCAGCAACCACCAGAATGGGATTTCCATAAACTCACGTGTGTCTAAGTTGACATCCCATACTTTTGATCATAATACCTCTCCTCCTCTCACTGCTTCCCCTCAAGCACCCTTGAGATACATTTTTCCTTCTTTTTTTGAGGCAGGATCTTACTCTGTCACCCAGGCCAGAGTGCAGTGATGCAATCATAGCTCACTGCAAGCCTCAAATTGCTGGACTCAAGCCATCCTCCCAGCTCAGTTTCCCAAGTAGCTGGGACCACAGGCATGTGCCACCACACCTGGCTAATTTTTTTACTTTTTTGTAGAGATGCGGCTGTGCTATGACCCCAGGCTAGTCTCAAGTTCCTGAGCTCAAGCAATCCTCCCTCCTTGGCCTCCCGAAGTACTGAGATTACAGGCATGAGCCACTGTGCTCAATACTTGAGATATCTGAGGTAAGCGCTCATGCCTTGCCTCCCTTCCTGCCTCTCTGAGGGTTCTCTTTTCTGGGCTAAGCTCCCTCACTCCCTTCAGCCAAAGCAACATGGTTTCTGCCTCTCTATCACTCATAGCCAGCACTGGGGATGTATCCTGCTCCAGTTGGTTGGTCTATGCATCCCGAGATGTCAAGCATCATTTCACTGTGATATCAGCTAGGTACCTAAAGGTGGAGTACCACCTTCTACCGTGGAACCCACACCCAGCCCAGCTTCCTAAGTAACTAGTTGAGAGTCTCATGGGCCTTTTATCCCCTCATTGAGCACAGGGATTGCAACGTGAGATGGAATAAAATTTCTGTTGGAGGCCAGGTGTGGTGGCTCACACCTGTAATCTCAGCACTGTGGGAAACTGAGGCAGGTAGATCAAGAGGTCAAGAGACTGAGACCATCCTGGCCAACATGGTGAAACCCCATCTCTACTAAAAATACAAACAATTAGCTGGGCATGGTGGCGTGTGCCTGTAATCCCAGCTACTCAGGAGGCTGAGGCAGGAGAATCATTTGAACCCAGAAGGCGGAGGTTGCAGTGAGCTGAGATCACACCACTGCACTGCACTGCACTCCAGCCTGGGTGATAAAGCGAGACTCTGTCTCAAAAAAAAACAAAATTCTGTTGGAAACAGAAACCTAAACACATATAATGTTCAGGTTTAACTCAAATCCACGTGTATTTTTTTGCTAAAAATTTTCATCTGTTAAGCCATGTTTTCCAATCCTTCCCCTTTGCAATTGTTTGGAACTATGTATAAATGTTTAATTTGCATTCCTGCCTATTTAAATTCCACCCTTAAATCTGGTTCATCATTCCAGTCTCTTGAGATCTTTCAGAACTTGGTACTCATTGAACTTTTTTCTCCCAACTCTGTGCTGTTCCCGTATTTGCCTGCATTCCAGGTTTCTGAGTTGTTAACAAACACTGCACAGGAGACATGAGGACAGCACCCTTCAGTGGAGACTTGTTTGGATATTGCAGGGGCTTTCTGTGCCCTGTGCCCTGTGCCCTGCCTATGTCTGATTTCAGCGCTGCGGTGGGTAGCTCTTCACATAGGGTCAGTGCCTCACTTTACGTGCCCCCTCTGCTGTCTCTGTTATTCTGCCTTCAGGCTTTCTCCAAGGCTAAGGATGGCACCGAGCCCAAGCACAGCATAGATGGGCATAGGAGTGAGTAGACAAATGGCTCAGCTTTCCATCTTTCAGAGGGACAGTTCCACTGAGGCATAGTGTACATTGTTCCTCAGAGGGACCCCAGGGAGGCTGGGCTCCAGTTGTGCCAGTGATAAGCAGCCCAAGGTTATCAAAGGTGTTTCTTAGCTTTTCTGCCTTGTGTCTCCTTTTCCTCATTCTTTCAATTAGGCTTCCTGGGATCACCTACCAAAGAAAACATCTGACCCACATTTATATCTCAGTCTTTGCTTTCAGGAAACCTAAACTGGGGCAGATATGAAGTTGGAGGTAACAAAGAGAGAGGTAGATCATTTCTGATTTAATTTCAGAACATCTTTTTAAAGTCAGTGTTCCTTTTAAAAGTATTTTATTTAACCAGGTGCGGTGGCTCACACCTGTAATCCCAGCACTTTGGGAGGCTGAGGCGGGTGGATCACCTGAGGTCAGGAATTCAAGACCAGCCTGACCAATATGATGAAACCCCACCTCTAGTAAAAATACAAAAAAGCCGGCATGGTGGCATGCACCTGTAATCCCTGCTACTTGGGAGACTGAAACAGGAGAATTACTTGAACCCAGGAGTCAGAGGTTGCCGTGAGCTGAGATAGTGCCATTGCACTCCAGCCTGGGCAACAAGAGTGAAACTCCATCTCAAATATATATATTATATAATTATAAATATATTATATGTTATATATAATATATATAATATGTTATATAAATATAGAATATATATTGTATGTAATATATAGCCTATATTATATTTATTATATATATTACAAATATATATATAATACATATAAGTTAATGTATATATAAATTAACAGGGCATGGTGGCATGTGCCTGTAGTCCCAGCTGCTCAGGAGGCTGAGGTGGGAGGATTGAGCCAACAGGTCAAGGCTGCAATGAACTGTGATCACACCACTGCACTCCACCCTGAGTGACAGAGCAAGACCCTATCTCAAAATAAATAAAAATAATTATCTCTTCTTTTGTCAGTCTCCCAGGTTCCCTGTCCTCTTGAGGGCTGGGTCTATGTCTTACCTTTTTCTTCATAGCACTACCTCAGTGTCCAGCACACAGTAAGTGCCCATTACGGTTCATGAAATCAGTGAGCAAACACTTCATAGTTTACTTGGCATTTTTGTATGTGAGCTGTTTCTAAATTTTGAGGATTGCCATTCATGCTGTGGTGAATTTATGGTATTTAGAACATCTTGGATTTCCCATCACCCCTTGTGTTTCTGTGCCCACGTTGGCCTTATTCATATAACAACCTTGGCGATGTAGATTTATGTGAAAAATGGTGAAGTGAATAACTCAGAACATGTTACTATTCCGTTGACTCTTCACCTTCCAACCAGGGCAGTTCGACTTGGATATACAAACACAGTAAGTAATCCTAAACTTGCCATCCTTACTGGAAAATTCCATGCTGAGTAGTACTCCAGAGGTTCCTGGAAAGGAACGCTTTAATTTCTTCCACCGATCACAGACAGAATATCCCATTTATTCACCTGCTAACATCACCTAGTTTTCAGATAGCTTCTAAACACAGTGCCAATAAATAAATAATAATCCAGCAGTAGGTTAAATTTATTTTTCACCTCTAAGGTGCCAGATACTTTATTTACATATAATTTTCACAGTACAACTCCCTGAGGTCACTGCTATTATTGTTCATATTAAAGAAGGAAAGAAATGGGAACTAAGACAGGTTAAGTGACTTGCGCAGAATTACACATAATAAAGTATAATTTCATTTTGCAGAATAAAATGTTTTTTACCGATAAGCAAATATTAACTTCCAGGACTGGTTCTCTGCATAGGTAGAAAAGTGATCTGCTTGAATGATAAAACTAAAGGGATATTAAAATATTGTCCCACCCCAAAACTTTACCTATTGCTTTATATTGCTATGGGGCCTGGAGATGCCATAATGAATTTACTTTTTGACTTATGGTGCTGTCTGCAGACACTCCTGAAAGAGAACTAGAACTGCCCTAGTAGGAGCAGTATATTAAGACATTTGCACACATTAATATGTCAACCCTACTTAGGTTGTCAGATTAGTTAACCCCATGGTTCTCAACTCTACAATGTATGCTGTACATTGTAACTGTGCTTCCTGGACAGCTTTTTAAAACATTGCTGCCCAGATCTCACCTGCCTTCTTGAGATTCTGATTCAACTGAGCTAAGCTGAGCTAAGGTACAGGAAGACTTGAGAATTCCTGAACTAACTGACCACTCTATCACTTTGTAAGATCCTGAAAAAATTGAAAGATAGAATAACTGAGCTTTGTTGAAAATGTCTACTATGATCCTGAGTAAAAAGGCAACTCCCAAGCTCAATATGTAATTGGGAAACACTCAAGAACAACAAAATGGGGGTGGAAAGACACTGAAAATCCATTTTCCCCATTTTCCTTATGTATTTGCCTTGGACCAACCTGTTTTGCTACAGCTCTATCTTGGAGTTCTGGGGACATTTTTTTTTTTTGAGACAGAGTCTCGCTCTGCCACCCAGGCTGGAGTGGGCACACTCTCGGCCCACTGCAACCGTTGCCTTCTGAGTTCAAGCGATCCTCCTGCCTCAGCCTCCCAAGTAGCTGGAACTACAGGTACTCATCACCACACCCAGCTAATTTTTTTTGTTGTTCCTTTTTTTGTTGTTGTTCTTTCATTTTCTATCTGATTGTATATAGTTTATTTGCTGAACTCCTATCCTGGGAATCTTAGGCTGCATTCCTAGAACTGAGTTCTGAGGCCTAGGCTGCATATGGGGTGGGAATAACACCAGTCAGAGATGAAACTGGATAAAGCCAAGCAATTCATTCAGCGCAAGTGTCGCTAGGGAGGGGGCAAGCAGAGAACTGGGCCTGAAGCAACAGGATGGCAACTGTAGAGTTCAGGATAGGGAGAGGGATTTTTGAATGAGGGAGAGGAGGCATGACCTGGAAGGGTTCCCTAAGGCTCTAGCACATAGACAAGGAGGGCTTTAATAGGCACCTGTGGCATGATCTCAGGGAGGAAGGGAGCCATTGAGGCCACTGAGGGCTCTGAGCCAAGTAGAAAATTCTCCCACCCTAGCAAGAAAATTAACCCGGCAGCTGAAGAAAGCGTGATTCCTTTGTGTATTTTAGAAGATGAAGTATTGAATCCCACTGCAGTAGTAGTGATAGAAATAATTAATTTATTGATTACCCACTAGCTAGGTGGTGTTCAATGTATTTTATTATCTTATTTAATCCCCACAATAACTCTATAAGGTAATTACAATCATTACTTTCTGGGATGGATATGATCAATTGGTACTCAACACCAATTTCCACCCTCTTTGAGGTACCTTTCTGTTTTCCAAAGGCTAGAAAACTAGCTCATTGCCCAAATCCCTTGCAGCTAGAGTCTAAATGTGAGATAGATTCCATGGAGTAAAAACACCTGGGCAAGATTCAGAAGGCAGAAATGAAGGAAAGGGCAATTTCCTGCTATACTTGCTGTTTTTCACCTGTCAAGAAAAATTATGGAGATACTAATGTCTCATCTCCAGCTTTCAGACAGATTTGTAGCAGTGTTAACTGATTTCAGTGGTCCAGTGTCCAGATAATTGCAGTGGCAGTGGAGGTTGATGTCTGAATAGTAATTGAGATGGTGTGTTGTGGACCTCAGGTACTCCAGTGGCAAGCTACTGGTCCTTCACCATCCTGATTGTGACAAAGGTCACATGATACTCTGTGACATTTTGGGAGTCATCTCTACATACTCAATCTAGAGTCCTGCCTTTAGCCTTTCCGATAATTTTTAAAGTACATAATTCCGGTATTAACTCCTCTTGTGCTTCAGAATTCCTATGGTGATTTCTGTTTCCTGCATTAAACATTTTTTATACAGATGAGGAAATGGCATCTTAGAGAGTATTTTAAAAGATTGCCCAGCTAGTTAGAGATAGATCAAGAACTCTATGCCTCATTAAATTAAAAAGTGCTCCAAAATTTAGAACTAGAGTGAAGAATTCATTGGCTTTATTTCTAATAGATTTGACAAAGCAAAGTACTATGGAGCCAAGTTCACATATACTGTCTTCCCACTTTTAAACCTATGAGTTGCACTCGTGATTGCGGTAAGTGCTTAACTTAATTGGTTTGCATCCATGCCGGGACCTCTGGGATGCCACTTACATAACTCATCCATAGAAGTCTGTCTTGCCAAGCACTTGCAGAAGGCTCTCACTCAATAGCCACATTAAACACAGGGCTCTGTTCCCTGTAACTCGCTACTTACCTACTCTAAGTCTTGGCATCAGAGGAGCTGAGGACAACAGAATCATTGTAGTTGACACATACTGAGAACTTACCATGTGCCAGGCATTGTTCTGCTATTTCACATTATTTTCTGTCAATCTTCACAGCAACCCTGGGAGGTAAGTATGGTTATGATCCACATCTTAAAAATTAAGAAATTGAGGCACACAGATTAAGTCATCTGCCCAAGTTCATGCAACCTCTGCGTGGTAGAGCCTAGACACCAACGGTCTAGGTGGTCTCTTATTTATAATGTGATACTGTTTTCCAGGCATACTCAGAATGTTTTGTTTTAGTTTGTTCCATACTATGTGAAACTGCATAAAATCCTCTCTATAGCAAGGTCAGAAATAAATAAACAACAACAACAAAAATAACGCATGGTGGCTTCCTTTACGATCAGTCCTTCTCTGCTTTGCTTTTGTTCCACCCCAGCTCTGGCCAGTTGTGCCCTCTTCAGGAGTTGATGAGGTGGTGTTTCTGAATAAGCCAGATCAGGACGTGATTGACCTCATTGCAACAGTTCCTCATGGCTACATTTGTTTGCTCCATTCTTCTGTCTGTCAGCATGTAACAGTCACTTCATACACAACAGTTTCACTTTCCATGGGCATACAGGACACAGACAGGTACCGTCAGAGCACAAATGTGTGGGCACAGAGAAATAAATAAAAGACATTACTAGAAAATGGTCAGACTCAGCAGTTTCATGAAAATTTAAAATCAGAGTAAACACGAGGCTCTCTAATTAGACAGCCCTCTCTCTCCTGGCCAGTGCTTCTACCAACCCTCATTTCTCCTAGAAATAGATCTTCACGAAGCTGAGTATCTTTTTAAAATTCTGCACTACAGAGGGCCAGACTAAGATGGTTCTGTCGAAATTACAAAACACTATACTTTCAAATAGCTGCTGAATTATTTAGTGACTTTACACTGTCCAAATGTGGGGCTCTTTGGGTAGACAATGTCTTGGTTTCCCTCCTATCTCTTTTGTTATGGCATTCAGTAAATGGAGAGATATTGCCCTTCTTAATAATTTATAAAATAATAATCCACATTAAGGATCAGCCTCCTCTGATAGGTTTGGGGTTTCAAGTCGGGTAGTCAAGAGAATGAGAAGCTCAAAATTCTCTTCTAGTTTAGTTCAGTGATTGGTCCCAGCATACTCAAGTTTGACTTTTCAGTATCTGCTTCTTTCTCATCTCAACTTTTTCTCCTTCCTTGTGTGGTTTCTTGAATGGCAAACTGGGCTGGCTATCACTTCTTGGCATCTGACTCTCCAGTTTGGCCTTACGGCATCCTCTGAGAAACAGAGAGCTGAACAGTGTGTGATTGTCATGGACTTGACATTTCAAAGTTGCCTATTTACTTTGGCAAAGTCATTCTTTTCCTCACTTGTTTGGAAGGAAGGAAGGAAGGAAGGAGGAGAGGGAGGAAGGAAGGAAGGAGAGGAAGAGAGGAAGGGAGGTAGGAGAGAGAGAGAGGGAGGGAGGAAAGGAGGGAGGGAGGGAGAAAAGGAGGAAGGAAGACAGAAAGAGAAGAAAGAAGGAAGATTTATTTAAGATCGGGAGGCTGGGCATGGTGGCTCACACCTGTAATCCCAGCACTTTGGCAGGCCAAGGCAGGTGGATCACCTGAGGCCAGGAGTTCAAGGCCAGCTTGGCCAATATGGTGAAACCCTGTCTCTACTAAAAATACAAAAATTAGCCGGGCATGGTGCTGGGTGCCTGTAATCCTGGCTACTTGGGAGGCCGAGGCAGGAGAATTACTTGAACTCAGGAAGTGGAGGTTGCAGTGAGCTGAGATTGTGCCATTGCACTCCAGCCTGGGTACAAGAACAAAACTTCATCTCAAAAAAAAAAAAAAAAAAAAAAAAAAGATTGGGATAGGCTTGGGTGTGTGATCTCCTCTATCCAGGGTCCAGATGCATTGCCTCACCTCTATATATAATTTATGGCAAGATTCATATAAATTCTGTGACAGCTATAGAAATTATTAAAATGAACAGGTATCCTCTTCTCCAGAGCCAGGGAGTTCAAAAAAGCACTGCCAGTTCCTCAAGAGCAAGAATCCTGCCTTTTTCATTATTGTTCCCCCTACAGGATTTAGTACAGTGCCTTGCATGTCTCTACACTATGTATTAATTCAGAGCTTACAGTTCTCACTGAGGATACACAGAGGAGTAAGACCTAGACTGTAAGAAGGTGAACAAATATTACAAGTATGCTGAGTGCTATAAAAACTCCGTGTAAACCAGGCTGTGAGAGAACAGAGGAAGGAGCTACTGACTGACAGTCTAGGGATGACGGGGAAGTATCACACAGGCAGTGGCACTTAGCCAAGGACTTGGAGGCTAGATGGAGGGAACAGCATGTAAGCTACAGTGGCTGAAGAGTATGACACAATGGGATACAGTGACATTTCTGAGTATTTGAGCAGAGAGTTCCTGCCAAGTATAAGTGGAGTGGAGGCTGAAAAGATAGGTAAAGGAACTTGTGTAGTATGCTTCAGATTTCTTGGGAGTGTTGGCAACAGTGGGGGGAAATAGACAGTCTCCCACATTGCTGGTCAGTGTACTCAAGGCATAAACTTTATGGAGCACAAATTGGCAACAATGTACAACTCCTTTGACCTGGCAGTTATATCATACATCTAGGAATTTATCCTACTGATATATTTTAAAACTGTGTATGTACAAGATTAGTTATAATAGCATTGCTCACCAAAGCAAAAGACTGGAAAAAACAAAACTCAGTTCTATTAACGGGAATTAGTTAAATAAATTATGGTACATTCATAGAATAAAATACATGGTAACTGTCAAAAAAATGAGTGAGTTTCTTATATACCAACAGAGAATGAGCTCCAAGATACAGCAAGTGTAATAGCAAAGGTATAGAACAGTATGCATAGATTGTTACCATCTAGAGAGAAAAAGAATACATGAAAACACAAATACATAAATACATACTTATACACACATACATAGACATGTATACGAGCAAATATATACTCTTACAATTAATGAAATGTCACTGGAAAGATACACGACACTGGTCATAGCTCTGGGTGCATGGGAAGAGTAGAAAGAAGAATTTTCACTGAATTCTACTATGCATCTCTTCAATTTTAAACTACATGAAGGTACCACCTGGTCAAAAAAGTTGAATACAATTAAAACTTTTTTAAAAAAGACACAGGACATAATCAGACATGTTTTTCAGGAGGGTGAGGACTGTGAGGATCAGGAACCAGGAGGAAAGAGACCAGAGGCAGAGAGACTAATTCAGAGGCTACTGCTCACACCAGTCCTGGGGTGGTGGCGCCTTAAACCCAGTGCCAGCGGGCATGAAGGAAGGGCACAGATTTCAGATATCATTTGGGGGTGATTTTACTTAGCTTATTTTGACCATTTGCTGTTGCCCAGGCAGGAATCATTTTATACCTTCTACCAGCACAAGGGATTTGGGGTGGGGGGGTTGTTTTTTGGTTTTGTTTTTTATTTTCACAAATCCCACAGTAAAGAGATTTTATTTGTCCCATTTTACAGAGGAGGAAACTAAAGCTCAGAAAGGTTAAGTGACTTACCAAAAGTCACACAGGCAGAGTAAATGGTGGAACCAGGATTCAAGCCCCTACCCCACACCACACTGGGGGCCTTGTCGCAGCTGAGTGAATAACCAGATCCCGGGCAACTGCTGGGATTAGAAAAAGGAATGAGTCTGGGAGAGAGCATGGGAGCCTTTTGGCAGCTGTGAAAGACCTCTATAGCTCCTGAGGTCATCGATGGTTCTGAGAAAGGGTGTGTATCCTTGTCTGTGGGCTAGAATTTAGAGCACCCCTTCAGGGGCCTGTGGTTCCAATGTCTTGAGATCTACTCCAACACTGGGAAAAGTCCAGACCTCCCTAAGGTCTGCTGAAGCCAGAGGCTCCATACGACTCATTTCTCCCAGTCTCCCCAACACGGATTCGATTCACAGGCTCTGGGGGCTTGCCAGAGCAAGATATGCCTCTCCTTCCCCAGCAGGAAGAGCTAGAAAGGGGTTCCCCGGGGTGCCGTTTAGCTGGAATGGGCTCCATATTTTCCTCTCTCATCTCCCTGCAGTATCAAGTGTGTGACTATTGATTTCCTCCCTGCATTTGTTTTTGTTATTCATTATTTATGGGATCATTTTTCCATCGTTCGTGCATGAAGGCAAATTTTGTGTAAAAATCAATTGAGTGAGCACCGCCGATGGCTTGCTGCGTTTTCTCGGCTTTCATCTCTGAGGCATCAGTTCTCGGGAGATGGAGAGCAGGATATGGGATTAGGAGCATGCCAGAGTGGGAAAGGGAGGTGAGGACGGGGCAGGGTTAGAAATTAAGAGACCTCGCCTGTGGAATCACTTTTTATCCCTCCAACATTCTGTTGAGCTCACCTGGAAGTCTAGATGGGTATTCATCTCTTCCTGCCCTCATCTCATCCCTACTTCCCTTGCTCCTTTGCTAGGCTGCCATGGATGAAGGGGTGGAGTTCCAGTTGTAGAACCACTTCCATTTCATGTAGATTTACTTCAATGTAGAAGCCCACAGGACCCTTCGGGATTGAGGTTTGGAGGCCTGCTCTCTAGTGGCTCACCCTGAAAACTCTAGGGAAGTCACCCTGAAAGAGCAGACTTGGGAGAGTGGGGCTAAGAGCAGGACTGACATTTAATAAGCATCTGCTGTATGTCAAGTCAGGCTGAGTGCTTTGCTTATATTCAATTTGAGCCTCAGCACAAGTATGTGTGAGGTAAGTGAGTATAAATAAAGGAGCAAGGGGCCTGGTACAGTGGCTCTTGCCTGTAATCCCAGCACTCTGGGAGGCCAAGGCGGGTAGATCACCTGAGCTCAGGAGTTCAAGACCGGCCTGACCAAGATGGTAAAACCCCATTTCTACTAAAAATACAAAAATTATCTGGGCATGGTGGCACACATCTGCTGTCCCAGCTACTTGGGAAGATGAGGCAGGAAGATCACTTGAGCCCAGGAGGTCAAGGTGGCAGCAATTCATGATCATGCCACTGCACTCTAGCCTGGGCAAAAAAGTGAGACCCCCTCCTCCTTCCCTGCAAAGAGAGAAAGAGGAAAGAAGGAAGGAAGGAAGGAAGGAAGGAAGGAAGGAAGGAAGGAAGGAAGAGAGAGAGGGAGAGAAGGAGGGAGGGAGGAGGGAGAGAGGGATTTGTGTCAGAAAGTCTTTGTTAAAGTCCCTATTAGTCCCTTCCTAGATGTGTGGCCTTGGATGAGATCGTTAACCTCTCTGTGCCACAGTTTCTCACTTGTAAAATTGAGTTAACATTACTGCTTACTTCACATGAGACCCTGCATCTAAGGGTAGGTGTCTGTGGCTCATGGTAAAGACTCAATCCATTAAAGCTGCCTCCTTTATTCCTTCATGCCCCAGCTTAAATGTCACTTCCTCAGAGAGCCCGCCCCTTTTAACCCTAGCTACACTGGCTACTTCCAACCCTGGCAGTGACTTTCTGTCATACCACCCTTCATTTCCTTCTTGTGTGCATCATGATATACACCTCTCTGGATTACTTGGGAACTGCCTCATCCCTCCTCATGCTTCAGTTAAAACATAAGCTCAATGAATGTCAGAACTAGTACAGTGCACATGTGGCAGATGGTGGATTCTCAATAAATGTAAGTTACTATTTCCATCATTCTTGGTTTCCAGATGGGAGCATAGAGGCCAGGCTGAGTAACCTGCCCAAGTATCAATAGGTAGGTGGCACAGCTGGCATTCCCACCCAGTGTGTCTGACACCAAAGCCATGCTCTTTCCACTCTGCCAACGTTTTTGTTTTTGAGATGGAGTCTCACTCTGTCACCCACGTGAAGTGCAGTGGCACAAACTCCACTCACTGCAACATCTGCCCCCTGCCAATCCCAGCTACTCTGCCTTAGCCTCCAGAGTAGCTGGGATTACAAGTGTGCACCACTACACCCAGCGAATTTTTATATTTTTAGTAAAGACCATGTTGGCCTAGTAGAGACAGTTTCACTATGTTGGCCAGGCTGGTCTCAAACTCCTGACCTCAAGTAATCCACGTGCCTCGGCCTCCCAAAGTGCTGAGATTACAGGTGTGAGCCACCACTCCTGGCCTCACTTCCCCAACTTTCACAGTGCCACAAGATCAAACTCAGGTTATTATTTGGCAAAACTAGAAACTGGGCAGGGTGCGGTGGCTCAAGCCTGTAATCCCAGCACTTTGGGAGGCCGAGGCAGGTGGATCATGAGGTCAAGAGATCGAGACCATCCTGGTCAACATGGTGAAACCCCGTCTCTACTAAAAATGCAAAAAATTAGCTGGGCATGGTGGCACGTGCCTGTAATCCCAGCTACTCAGGAGGCTGAAGCAGGAGAATTGCCTGAACCCAGGAAGCAGAGGTTGCGGTGAGCCAAGATTGCGCCATTACACTCCAGCCTGGGTCACAAGAGAAAACTCCGTCTCAAAAAAAAAAAAAAAAAAAAAAAAAAAAACTAGAAACTGGTCAAATGTGTTTTGCAGTACTTCTCCCTCTGCCGCATCCTCTTCTCTTTTTCAATCTACTTTTATAGTTTGGCAGTGGCCAACAATGATCTGAGGCTATGTTTCTTAGCAAGTGTTTCTTACTGACTGAGCAATCAATCCTCCAAAGAACTTTCTCCTCTACTTCCCAGGGCCCTGGAGCTCCCCAGTGAAGCTCCACTCCATGCTGGGTTCAGGATACCTCTCAGTAGGGGACGGTACTGTCAAAGGACAACCCTACACAGACCATGAGTCACAGGAAAGTTTCAACAGTTCTGCTCCAGGCTGAGTCTGTTAGGGGATTGGTATGGAATTTGTAAAATTTAGCATGGTTGGTCGGGCATGGTTCCTCATGCCTGCAATCTTAGCACTTTGGGAAGCAGGTGGATCACCTCAAGTCAGGAGTTCAAGAGAAGCCTGGCCAAATGGGGAAGCCCTGTCTCTACTAAAAATACAAAAATTAGCTGGGCGTGGTGATACATGCCTGTAGTCCCAGCTACTCAGGAGGCTGAGGCAGAAGAATCACTTGAACCCGGGAGGCAGAGGTTGCAGTAAGCCAAGATTATGCCACTGCACTCCAGCCTGGGTGACGGAGTGACACTCTGTCTCAAAAAAAAAAAAAAAAAATTTAGCATCGCTCTTCAGTTTTTCAAATGACAAGTTGCCTGGGCTACATGAAGGTTTCTCATTCACCCAGAGTTTTGTCTAAGATTCTGTCCCACTACTCTTGTAGAAGAACATGCTGATCTCCATTTGAAGGGGCTTTTAAACACCAAAAGGGACACAGCTTGCTGCGGGGAGGTCACACAGATATGTTTTGTTTTGTTTTAAGAGAAAAGTCAGAAAGATGAGGAAATTAAGATTCTACTTCCACACTGTCCAGGACTAAGGTCTCTCCTGAAGATCACCCAAGTGGACATATATGACATAAAGAACAAGAAGCAAAGCATTCAGGATGCCTTTAGAAGCCTTAGATCTAAGAATCATCTAAGATTGGGAAAGATCTGGGATAGAAAAGACCCAGAAAAGATCTGGGAGACCCCTGAAAGGCATCTAAGCCAAGGGTCTGCAAACTGTGACCTGATGACCAAAGCTGGCCTACTGACTGTTTTTATAAATAAAGTGTTACAGGAACATAGCCATGTCCATTGCCCATTTATTTCTGTACTGTCTATGGGTGCTTCTGCACTGCAATGGGAGAGCTAAGTAGTTGCAACAAAAATTTGTGGCCACAAACCCTAAAATATTTACTATTTAGCTGGTTACAGAAAAAGTTTGCCACATTGTTTCCCAAACTGGGTTCTGAGAAAAAACTAGCATCACTGGAATCATGGTTATTAAGGAAAAAAAGGAGAGAAGAGGTCACTGTTTGGTCAAATATGTATGAGAAATGCTCCATTCTGAAAAGACTAAAAAGTTCTACAATTAAAACAAACAGCAACAGCAACCCAAAAAATACCCTTTGAAGATTTCCCAAGTTTATTTTATTTGTCCGTGGGATATTTTCTATGGTAAAACAATATGTCTGGAGTTACCAGCGGTGCATGGATGCAATTTTATAAATATCTATACAGCTCAGTTATTCCAAAATATCAGTCATTTTATGACCTTTTTGATATTTGCCAATTGTATATACAACTCACATACTATTTATTGAATGTATTCACTAAACATTTTTTAAATTACTCCCTTTTAAAACTTGCTCTCAACCAGTCAACAGTATCCATGAAATTATGCACTTGAGATATGTGTGTGTGTGTGTGTGTGCGTGTGTGTGTAGGGGGTGGGTATAGCTGTAAAAATAGACACAGACACATTGTTCTGTATACCCACTTAATTATCTACATACTACCCATGGAAGATGTTCTAACACACTTTAAGATACATTGGATAAATTAAATTAAATCCAGTTTTTCAGTTGCATTAGCCACATTTCAAGTGCTCAATAACCACATATGCCTGGTGGCTACCATATTGGATAGTGCAGATACAGAACATTTCCATTATCTCAGAAAGTTTTACTGGACAGCACTGGGCCTTTCTAGAATTTTTTAAGACTATTCAGCATTGTTGCTTCTCTCACTGTCCCCACCACCTACTGAATTGTTTATAACTCTTCCAGCAAACCTTGATAAGGATAGCTAAAGCCAATACTATTTCTTCATCTTAGCTCCTCACCAGATCCCCCAAATACTCTACTTCTCTCTCTCTCTCTCTCTCTCTCTCTTACACACACACACACACACACACACACACACACACACACACACACACTGTACTCCAATGCCACCAATTTCTACCAATTTCTACTCTTTGGTCTATACAAAAAAGATCCAGAGCTGCCTTCAGGGACCCAGGAACCAGTCTAGAACCTACTAGACTGGGAAAGATTGAACATGGGAGCATCCTCATTCTGGGGATTCATGCTCCTCATTCATGGGAGCATCCTCATTCTGCAGCCTGGGCTGCAGGCTCCCAACATGCAAAAGAAAAAAAGGTTAGATTGGAGCAAATATTACATATTTGTGAACTGTGAACTACATCTGGTTTACATATATGTTTAGTTTGGCCCACATGATTTTTAATTTTTATTTTATGGCAGAGAGATCAGGCAATATCACATTTTAGAAATCTAAATTTCCAGCTTCTCAGGAAAAATCAGATTTGCTCACATTCTGCTTATGTCTCTACACACCTCAATCACCAGCTGATGCTGAGTGACTTCGGCCCCCTTAAAATCAGGCACAGGGTAACTGGTTCACCTCAATCTGCACCACTCTGCTGTCCAGTGCCCAGTGTGTGGTGATTCAAGGATATTGCAGTTTCTTTGGACCTATGTGAGAATTATGCACTACGTGGCACAGTAAATAGGAATACATTAGTTTTCAAGGGCTGTTTGATTGCTGTGATTGGAACCTGCATTTATTAGCTGGCTTGACGAGTGTGGGGTTGGTCTGCCATTTTCCTAAATTTGAATATCTTCAAGCCTATATCTTCTTCCCAACGTAATGTATTACTTGGCCTCTAGAGAAATGGTACTTAATTTTAGAAGAGGTCACAGATGCTTTTTGGAATTTGATAAAAGCTGTAGACTTAGTAAGCATGGGAATATACACATAAAGACACAACCATATGCATACAGTTTCAGGGGGTACAAAGACATCCCCTCATCCCCAGCATATCCCTGGCTTTCCAAGGAGTCCTCACATCTTCATTCAGAATCCCTGCCTTGGAGACTTCCCCTAAAGTTGGAGATTGGTTGTTTACATCAGCTGCACTCTCTCCCAAAACTTATCTTACAATAACAATAAAATAATATTTAAAGCATAAGCCTACAGGAGCAAAGAAAATGAGAAAGAAGACAACTGCGAAAAAAGAAAAAGAAGGAAGAAGAAGAAGAAGAAGAAGAAGAAGAAGAAGAAGAAGAAGAAGAAGAAGAAGAAGAAGAAGAAGAAGAAGAAGAAGAAGAAGAAGAAGAAGAAAAAGTAGTTGGACACTGGAAAGTAAATAAGTAACAGTTCATTGGTATAATAGACCCAAGAAAGCTGAATCCTAAGTCCACAGTGGGAAAAGCTGAGAAGCAATGTGAATGCACAGCAGATTCCCTACAAGACTTGTGAAGTGATAGTACCACTATCTCTGGAAGTGGGAGTGATGATGAGGCTGCAAGTGGGTGGACTGGTTGAGAGTCTGTTTAAGAAGCAGTTAGATCCCAGGTTACCTCCCCTACTTGGCAGGAACTGCCTTTCCTGAAACTTGGCAGAATACTGGCAATTTATTCACTAGAAACTTTTTTTTAAAAGTCATTGTATTTGGGACACCAACCATAGTTAAGGGTAGGAAATCATACCGAAAACAGAGGATTACTTAAATTATACATTCTGAATGTTGAAAACCCCATTCCTCTTCCTCCACTCAGCATCTTGAACATGAGCAGCCAGACCCAAGCAGGAAATTGAAAGAGTCTTCTCTGAGAATCTAACCATTCCAAAAAAGAAAAAAAAGATACTACCATTAGAGAACCTCCAAGGAAAGAGCCCACCTGGTTCACCCTAAATAGCAAATCAAAGTTGTCTGCACATGGTGGCTCAGGGCTGTAACCCCAGCACTTTGCAAGGCCAAGACAGGCAGATCAGTTGAGGGCAGGAGTTCGCGACCAGCCTAGCCAATGTAGTAAAACTCTGTCTCTACTAAAAATACAAAAAAATTAGCTGAGTGGTGATGCATGCCTGTAATCCCAGCTACTCAGGAGGCTGAGGCACAAGAATTGCTTGAGCCCAGGAGACAGAGGTTACAGTGAGCTGAGATCACTCCACTAGCCCAGGAGACAGAGGTTACAGTGAGCCAAGATCACTCCACTGTACTCCAGTCTGGGCTGCAGAACAAGACTCTGTCTCAAAAAAAAAAAAAAAAAAATGAAAGAAAACTAATATAAACAAACTTAATACTGGTGCACACAGCCTCCAATAAACTTTTTTACCCAATTAACTAAACAATATCTAATACAAGGAACCAAAACAGATATGTTGAAAATATTGGAAAGCATCTTGGAGAAAGCAGACTGATGGAGAAATTGAAAAGAAACTATTAGTAATACTCTCGTATTACTGAAAATATGGCATTCATGGAACAAGAAAAATATTTTTTCTGGGTGCAGTGCAGTGGCTCGGTCATGCCTCTAATCTCAGCACTTTGGGAGACCAACATGGGAGAAGTGCTAGAGCCCGGAAGGTTGAGACCAGCCTGGGCAACATAGCAAGATCCATCTCTACAAAGAGCTTAGGAATTAGGTGAGTGTGGTGGTGTACACCTGTGATCCCAGCTAGTTGAGAGGCTGAGGTGGGAGGATCACTTGAGCCCAGGAGGTCGAAGCTGCAGTGAGCTGTGTTCATGCTTCTGCAATGTACTCCAGCCTGAAAGACAGAGCAAGACCTTGTCTCAAAAAAATAAAACAAGAAAAATAATTTTTTAAAAAATTCTTAAATTTAATGTGCAGAAAGATCTGCTAGAACCTTTTTAAATGGTAAGATAAGTGAAAAAACCAGTAGAAAGGTTGGAAGATAAAATTGAGGATGACATAGTTTGGTTTATTTGACTCTCCAAATCTTATGTTGAAATTTGATTTCCAGTGTTGGAGTGAGGGATAATGAAAGGTGTTTGGTGTTTGGGTGACTAAGGGCAGGTCCCTCATGCCATCCTCGAGGTAATGAGTGATGTCTTACTCCACTAGCTCCTGCAAGACCTGATTGTTTAAAAGATTCTGGCAGTTCCCTACTCTCTCTTGCTTCCCCTCCTGCTGTGAGCTGCACACGCTGACTCCTTCACCTTCCGCCTTGGGTGGAAGCCGTCTGTGGCCCTCACCAGATGCAGATGCCCAGTCTTGAACTTTTCCAGACGTCACAACCATGAGCCAAATAAACTTTTTCTTTTCAAACTGCCCAGCCTCAGTCTTCCTTTATACCAACACTAAATGGACTAAGACAGAAGAAAACACAAAATAGCAAGAAGGCAAAAAGAGAAAAAATAGGACAGAAATATAAGCAACTCAGAGAACCAACTGGTTGTTCCAAATCAAAATAATAGGCATTCCAGAAATATAAAAATATGGATATAAAAAAAGAAAACTTCAGGGAAATCATGCAAGAAAATTTTTCAGAGTGAAAGTTATGAGTTTCAACATTTAAAAATTGCTCGGCAGAATAAACAAAAAGAATATACTCTATAAGCTTCCAGAGAGTTTTTTTTTCCCTGCAAAAATCAAGAATAAGAATGACTGTCAGCAGGCCCAGAATGCAACAGAAGCAGGTCAGAAGGCTCCAATGGAGGTTTCTTCAAGATTAAACTGATAGAATACTTCATGTGTTTGAAAGTCTTGGCCATGCGTGGTGGCTCACACCTGTAATCCTAGCACTTTGGGAGTCCAAGGCAGGTGGATCACGAGGTTAGGAGTTCAAGACCAACCTGGCCAAGATGGTAAAACCCCATCTCTACTAAAGACACAAAAAAATTAGCCAGGAGTGGTGGTGGGCGCCTGTAATCCCAGCTACTTGGGAGGCTGAGACAGAGAATTGCTTGAACCCATGAGGCAGAAGTTGCAGTGAGCCAAGATGGTGCCACTGCATTCCAGCCTGAGTGACAGAGTAAGATTCCATTTCAAAAATAAAAAAGAAGAAAGTCTTGAGGGGAGATTTACATAAATGGTGAGAGTTTGGGATTAATAAAAAGTATACAAAAAACAAAACAAATTTTAAAATCCCTAATTATTAATTCCCAGAAAAATTAAATATTATGCAGCAAAGAAAAAGCAACTATAGTATTTTACATGGCTCAGTGATAAATGCAGCTTGCATGCAAAACATGAGCACTGAATATTAATATAACCAAAATTAAGATTTGACTGTATTGGAATGGTGAGGGGATGCGAATCAGGGAAGGGAATGAAAGAGTACACCCTCTTCATCTTTATTACAGGAAAGTTAATAAAATGCCTACAATTGAATGATCAAGAGGTAATGATATAAACATGACATTTAGAGATGGTGAGATAAATATCAAAAGAATCAGCTAAGAGTCAAATGTTATTGTCCTGAAGAATTCAGAGATGAGAGGAGGAAGGCTGAAGGAGAGTTCTTTTTCATATCAAGCCTTGCTAAACTATTCGAATCTTTAAACTCTGTGCACATATAACGTTGATTTTCAAAACAAATTAAAAATATAGGAGTTCTGCTCTGACTCTTGGGACTAACATAAATGTCACCTAGTTCCTAACTCTATAGCCTTCTTGGTTTGAGAACACAGCCTGTGACAACTTCTTCGTTGGCATCAAATCTCTCATTCTTCAGAAAAGAGGCAGCTCTTCTTTTACCCCTCCCACCTTTTGAAACCATAGGGGACTAGGTTTCAACTCTGAAGAGTCCAGCTACATACAGATCAGTAGTTGGTTTGTTCTGGAGAAGATGTGTCTTAATACTCCATGTACAAAGAGGAAGGCCATGGGAAAGCTTCATCCATGCAGTTGGTGGCCAACAGGGAGACAAAGGGAGCGGCTCCATCACTGAAGGGTCTAGTTTGGTTACCAGGAATACACAACCACCTCTCCAGTTGTTAACTTCCTCCTGTCATAAAAAAAAACACACAGTCAAGTTCCAAACTCGGTGCCAGCTTATGTTAAGCCAAATCACAGGGCTTTGGAGGCTATTTTCTCTCTCTTTAGCTCCATGACTCTTCTCTCTGAAGAGGAAATGGGGAAGAAAGGAGGATCTCTCAGTAACAAGTAAACTTAATAAGCACTTGTAGAGCTCTCCACTTTAGATACATAAAATATGCATTCTCCACTTTAAATACACAAACTAATGATCAGTCATTATTAATACCCATTCATAGAATAAAGCAATATTCTTGTTCTCTCTCCCTCTTTTTCTTCCCCTCTTTTCCTTTCCTTCTAAAAAAAAAAAAAAAAAAAAAAAAAAAAAAAAAAAAAAACCTAAGGCAAGACCCAAAAAAAAAAAGAAAAAAGAAAGGAGGATCTCACTCATAGGTATATAGTATGCTAACAGGGATATTTAGAAAGGTTGGGACCTGCTGCCAAACACTACAGACAGGTCAAGATAAGGTTAACTGGTCAGCACATACATGGGTGCTGAATCCTAGGAAATGAGGTACCACTAGTGCCCAATCTGAGGGTAAGCTTCATGCAGGCAGAGGCTGAGTATCGATTTCTCTTCTGAGTTTCCAGCACCTTGCAGGGCCTATCACAGGGCAATGTAACTTTTATTGAATTAATTCATTTTATTTCCAGACCATGATTGTTTCTGAGGAAGCCAGCTATCTACACAGAAATTAGAAGAGACCCCCTTCAGTTCTTCAGTCAACTTGTGCTAGGAAAAAAAAATTAACAACACAAATTCCTCAAAAAACTAAAAGTTAAAAACAGAAATACCATGTGATCCAGCAATCCCACTACTGGGTATATATCCAAAGAAAAATGAAATCAAACAGCTATTTGCACTCCTATGTCCATTGCAGCATTATTCACAATAACCAAAACCCAGAATCAGCCAGGCATGGTGGCTCATGCCTGTAATCCCAGCACTTTTAGAGGCCGAGACAGATCACTTGAGCCCAGGAGTTCAAGACCAGCCATGTGGCGAAACCCTGCCTCTACAAAAAAAAAATACAAAAATTAGCCTTAGTTGGGCTTGGTGGTGTATGCCTAAAATCCCAGCATTCGGGAGGCTAAGGCAGGAGGATCACTTGAGCCCAGGAGGCAGAGGTTGCAGTAAGCTGAGATAGTGACACTGCACTCCAGCTCAGGTGACAGAATGAGACCCAGTATCAACATATATACATATATAACATGACATTTTGAGATAGTGAGATAAATATCAAAAGAACCAGCTGAAAGAATTGAAACCTAAAAGAGTTAGGTTGATTCCACATGGGGCTAAGTGTCCATCATTGGGTAAGCAGATAAAGAAAATGTGGCATATATATATTTCTTCTTTAAAAGAAGGAAAATTCTGTCATTTGCAACAACATGAATGAACACAGAGGACATATGTTAATGAAATAAGACAAATACTACATGATCTCACCTACATATGGAATCTCAAAAAGTTGAACTCATAGAAGCAGCAAGTAGAATGGTGGTTACCAGGGACTAGGGTGGTCATGGGGGAGGAGGGGTTGAGGGGATGTTGGTCAAAAGATACAAAATTCCAATTAGAAGAAATAAATTCAAGAGATCTATGTACAACGTGGTGACTATAGTTAACAACAATGTATTTTATTCTTGAAAATCTCTCTAAGAGATTATATCTTTTTTTTTTTTTAAATGGAGTCTCATTCTGTCACCCAGGCTGGAGTGCAGCGATGTGATCTCTGCTTACTGCAACCTCCCACCTCCCAGGTTCAAGCAATTCTCCTGCCTCAGACTCCAGAGTAGCTGGGACTACAGGTGCTCGCCAGCACACCCAGCTAATTTTTTGTATTTTAGTAGAGACGGGGTTTCACTGTGTTGCCCAGGCTGGTCTTGAACTCCTGAACTGATGCAATCCACCCTCCTCGGCCTCCCAAAGTGCTAGGATTACAGGAGTGAGCCACTGCGCCTGGCCTGACAGTAGATTTTGAAGTGTTCTCACTATAGAAAATGGTAAGTATGTGAGGTCACACAGACATAGTTAGTTCAATTTGGCCCTTCCACTATGTATATGTATTTCAAAACATCATGTTGTACATGATAAATATCTATAATCTGGTGGTCAATTAAAAGAAAATAAATGCACACTTCAGGATATTCATAATCATTTTATTGATTGGTTGATTAAGACAGATTCCCACTCTGTCACCTATAATTCTCCTGCCTCCTGTAATCCCTCCAGAGTAGCTGGGATTATAGGTGTCTGCCACCACACCTGGCTAATTTTTGCATTTTTATTAGAGACTGGGTTTCACCCTGTTGGCCAGGCTGGTCTCGAACACCTGACCTCAGGTGATCCACCCGCCTGAGCCTCCCAAATTGCTGGGATTACAAACATGAGCCATCGTGCCCAGCCTCACAATCATTTTAATCATTCTATTTATTTTATGTTGGGTCAAATGAAGATCCTTAGAAGTGCTCAACATCGAATACTTTGCTATACTTTCCCCCGTATGTAATTAAAAACAAAAATACTACAACATAAAATACAGGAGAGGAGGCCCAGCACAATTCTGAATTTGACTACTAGGATGCTTTTTTTCTTAAAACCAAATAGTGAAGTCTTCTAAAGCACCTTTTCTTATTTTGGGTATTTTTGCCTTGCAAGTACTCTAAGCGTATATTTAGACAGAGAACACTGATGACCAGGATGCAGAGATGCCGCCGGGTGAGCCCACCCAGCCATCGTCTCAGGAGCAGTCCAAATAGGCCCCAGGCCTGCCCTCCTGGCCAGGAGAGTGAGGCGTTGGGGGCAACAGCAATTATTTTCTTGTTTGCATTCAGTGATATGTAGGGAGGAAGGAGGTTGATAGGTATAGATAGCAACTGATTCCGAGTTCAAGATAGGAGGGAGAGTGATTTCTAAGTTTCTTTCAGTCCTGCGCTGTGCAGTTGAAGAGGAATGTGGAGGAAACCATTACCAGGGGAGGGCTAGGGTTCTGAGGAGTGGGCAGCTGGGAGAAGCTCCCATTTAGGAATGAATTTAACTGTTCTTGGGTTGCACTGCCATTTATTGGAATAAGCCCTAAGGCAGTATTTGATTTCCTCAGGCCCCACTCCAGCATAGGAGGCCCCATCTGTTTCAACTTTCTGCTGCCTTTGCCTGGTCCTCCAGGGCACTGGGGGGACCACAGACATCAACATTCCAGTCGATCCAGGTGGCTGGAGCCAGCAGCCAGGACCAGGGTCGTCGACAGCAGGTTCTGCAGCGTCCTGCCTTGCTGCTCTGTCTCCCACGTCTTCCAGGCCACAGCCCCTTGCCCCTCCTCCAAGGGGGCTTTACTAGCAAGCATCCTGGCTGCTGGAGCTACTTCATTTCCCCTCCATAAAGTTTCAGCCATTATGGGCATTGTTTCTGGTTTTAAAAAATATATTAGTTTGACTATTTGATGTTTTTATAGTGATTGCCACTTTATAGTGATTGCCTACTTTAAAAAGTAGGCTATTGATAAGCACTGAGGCAGTCCCCAGGGAATAGAATGGTGCCTCTGATCGCCTGTGACATGAGCAGTTTCTTCTCTGGGGGCAGTTGGCTACTGAAATAAAATGAGCAATGGAAAAAAAAAAAAAAGTCTCATTCTGTCACCCAGGGTGGAGTTACAGTGGCACTGTCTCAGCTCACTGTAACCTCTACCCCTGCCCCACCCCATGTTCAAGCGATTCTCATGCCTCAGCCTCTCAAGTAGCTGGAATTATAGGTTTGCGCCACCACACCCAGCTACATTTTGTATTTTTAGTAAAGAAAGGGTTTCAACACATTGGCCAGACTGGTCTCATATTCCTGGTCTCAAGTGATCTGCCCACCTCAGCCTCCCAAATTGCTGGGATTACAGGCATGAGCCACTGCAACCGGTCTGTCTTAGAGTTTTCTGTTTAGCCTATTGCTTCTGGATACACAAAGGCCCAAATGAACACCTAAAGATAGTCTGTAATCTTCTCAAACACTTTGACACTATGTGCAGGGAAAAGGAGACAAGAGGGAGGAACTGAGGAGGCTGAAGGTCTGGCTCTGTCACCCAAGCTGGAGTGCAGTAGCATAAACATGCTGACTGTATGCAGTCTCAACCTCCTGGGTCCAAGCAATTCTCCCACCTTAGCCTCCCAAGTAGCTGGGACAACAGATGCACACCATCAGGTCTGGCATTTTTTTTTAATCTTTTGTAGAAATAGGGTCTCTCCATGTTGCCCAGGCTTACCTTGAACTCTTGTGCTCAAGTGCTGTGCCCACCTCGGCTAAAAATGGAGAGAAGGTAAAGCCAGGCCAGCAGACAAAAGGCAATCAAGGCTCTCAATCTAACTCCTACTCCGAAAAACTATTTTTAAATGACAGTGACATTTCCTCTGAAGTCTCTAGTTCACCCTGTGCTAACACTATAGACTGAAAAGTATTTAAATGTTTTTGTTTCAGTTTTTTTTTGGATACAAGTTCTTGGGGTCTATTGCCCAGGTTGGAGTGCAGTGACACAATCACGGCTCGCTGCAGCTTCAACCTCCCAGACTTAAGCAATCCTCCTGCCTCAGCCTCCCTAGTAACTGGGATCACAGGCATGTGCCACTATGCCCAGATAATATTTGCATTTTTTGTAGAGATGGGGTTTCACCATGTTGCCCAGGCTGCTCTTGAACTAACGTCAAGTGATCTGCCTACCTTGGCCTCCTAAAGAAGGCATGAGCCATTGCACCTGGCCTGAGTTTTTCTAATATAGGAAGTTGATAAAGGAACAGAGCCTAACATTTTTACCTGTATCAACTTGAAATATATATATAGTGGTATTCCAAAGACAAATGGAAAAAGTAAAACTATTAAAATATTATTTATATTCCATGCTACTTTAAGAAAGTTGTAAGTTTTTTTGATGAGCTAGAACCTTTATATTTTACACCGGTGGGATCTAGTAATGAACAATCATTTATAGCAGCATCAGCTCTCAGGATGAAAAGAGATGTCATCTCATTCTCCCCCCACTCTCCCTGACAGCATAACTCACTAGAATCTCTGCTCGAATCCTTAGATGGGAACTCACAGCACAGCCCTTGCCTTCAACTGTGTCAACGGTCAGAGCCTTCTTTTGAAAGGAGCTTAAATATTTTTCTCTCTGTGACTTATTTCCTATCTAGCTACACCCCTGGAGGCACATAGAACAAAATTAAGCCTTCTTTCACGTAAAAGCCTTCAGATTTCAGCCTTAAAAACACAAGTCCATTTTGTTCTATAGAAGCAAGCTTGGCAGAGTAGAAAGAACACCATTCTCAAGCCAGACAGTGGTCTTAACTCTTGGGTTCTAACATAATAAATTAGCATAATTAGTTGTCTTGGATTCTAGCATAATTAATTAGCATAGTTACTTGTTTGACTTTGGACAAGTTTAACTTTCCTGGCGCCTAATTTATAAAACGTGTATTATAATGCATATACATTACATAGGTAAACATTTTAGAAAGGGAAGCATTTTGAATATATAAACACTGAATACCTTTTAAAATTCCTTTCTTGGCAAGTTGGAGTGGCTCACACCTGTAATCCCAGCACTTAGGGAGGGCAAGGTGGGAGGATCACTTGAGGCCAGGAGTTTGAGGCTGCAGTGAGCTACGATCATCCCACAACACCCCATCCAGGGAAACAGAACGAGATCCTAGCTCCAAATAAAATAAAATAAAATAAATTTCTTTCTTTCCTTCACGTTTTGAGGGACAGGGTGTCCTGAGGAGGATGGTAAGCAAAAACAATTCATTTGCTGACTCAAGTTCAAATATTTGTTAAATATCTATTTCACTAAAGTGATTGGTAGAAAAGTTATTTTATTGTTATTTACTATATATTGACTAAATTGCTTTCGATATCATCTTTGCCCTACAACAGAGCAGTTGCATTAGACTTTACTTCCAAACCAGGCTATTTGTTCTTATGGGTCACATGTCAGTATGCAGAGCTGCAGTTGCAACCAAAGGTTCTGAAGGCTGCATCAATTTACTCCATGACACACAGTAGTGTGTATATGTGCGCACACACAAGCTTGAGTGCATGCTACACACTGAATGTTTATGTACCCCCAAATTAATATGTTGAAGCTCTAATCCCCAATGTGATGGTATTTGGAGGTCGGGCCTGTGGGAGGTAATTAGGTCATAAGAATGGACTCATGAAATGTGTTAGTGCCTTTTGACGAAGAGACATGAGAGAAATGGTCTCTTCTTCTCTTGGCGTTATGAGGACACAGTGAGAAGGTAGCTACTGCAAACCAAGAAAAGGGCCCTCACCAGACATCAAATATGTTGCCACCTTAATCTTTAACTTACCAGCCTCCAGAACTGTGAGAAATAAACTGTTGTTTAAGCCACCTTACCTGTGTTATTGTTACAGCAGCTGTCAAGCTGTCAAGCTCACCTGCGCATTTGGCAAAACGGTCAGAGATGTGTTGTTGACATGGAATGCAAAATATATACCGCTTTTAATGAAATAAAACTTGACATAAATTTTGTGTTTCAGAAGATATACCAGACTCCAATGTGAGGCATTTTGGTTGAAAAAGAAATAAGTATAAGAAAACTCTTCCACACTCTGGGCAAGTAATCATAATTTTTTTGCAAAGAGATTGTGAAAAATATAGATTCCTGGGTCCCTAGAACTACAATGTCATATTTTCTAGCAAGAGGATCTCTAAGAACTCTTCCCAGCTCACACGCTAGGATTTCAGATGTCTAACAATGATAATATAGAACATCTGAGTCGTTATTATTAAAGCCCCTCTTGTGATGGAAAAACCCTACTGTTACAGTCTGAGAAATATAGGTCTTTCCTCATTAACCTAACACAATTAATTGAAGAGACTGGGCCATCCTACACAAAGCCATAAGCAATAGTAAAATACTAAAGGCAGAAACAACTAAGAAGTAAAAAGCATAGAACAGACAGAAGTTCTGGAGAGTTAGAGAGGGAAGAATTGAAGGTAATCCAAGTTTTAATCATTTTACCTGGCCAATCTGACCACCAGTTCAGACCCCAAAGCCTGAATGAGCTTACAGCTGCAAATATTAACACACGTCAGAAGGATAAAAAAATGAAGGGCCGAGAGCAGATAAAAAGTGGTCCGGTTAGCATATTCTTTTCTTTTCTTTTTTTGAGATGGAGTCTTGCTCTGTTGCCTATGCTAAAGTGCAGTGGTGCGATCTCAGCTCATTGCAATCTCTGCCTCCTGGGCTCAAGCAATTCTCCTGCCTCAGCTTCCCGAGTAGCTGGGACTACAGGCATGTGCCACCACACCCGGCTAATTTTTGTATTTTTAGTAGAGACGGGGTTTCACCATATTGGCCAGGCTGGTCTTGAACTCTTGCCCTGAAGAGATCTGCCTGCCTCAGCCTCCCAAAATTGGTAGGATTACAGCTGTGAGCCACCACGCCCATCCAGCATTTTCTTATCTGTAGACTGCAGCCAGAGCTGAGCTAGGGTAGGTTTGGGTACTACCTTGCCCAGCCCACAACAAACCACAGTCCTGCCCCCAGTCCTATTGATGGGGCTGTCTTCCTAGACCTACTGATAAATGGGTTTGGCTTAGCCAAGACTATTGAGTCTAATAAAATCTTTTAATTTTATCCTACCTCACCTACCCACACTGCCATTTATTTTTAAACTTACAAACTGTTAGTATTTTTATTTTTTTCAATGCAGGGGAAGATTTGTGTGTTCTCGTTTCTGCCAATGATCTTAGAAGCCTGAATTCTGGGAACCCAGGAGATAGTACTTGATAGCCCTTCTCCCAGCTCTACTTTGATGGTACAACTCTCTTTTCACAAACAAAATAGAAAAATAAAATAAGCCAAAATAAGTATATGCCAGTGTTATGCTCATTAGCTCACATAATCCTACAGCCGGCAGCCTCAGAGATCAACTTGTTCAACCCTCTCATTTTGCCGATAGGGAAAGAAGGGCTAGAGCAGGGAAGTCCCTGCTCAAAATTTCAATTCTTAGCAGAACCAGTTTACCTCTTAGCAGAACGAGTTTAAACATTTTTTTAACCTAGCTTATGACCCCTAATGTGGTGCTTCTTTTCACTCCACCGTGCTACTTCTTGGGAGACAGACTTGATCTGAAAAATAATTTTGTCAAAGCCATTTGGAGTCTGGCAATTGGCTCATCATCTAATTGGCACTTTACTTTAGCCTCCAGTGAAATTATTCCCAGTTTGCTAAACTGGATTCAGTGCTTATAAGCATTTGATCCTAAATTTGGATGGCCCCATTTAAAAAACCCTTTAGTTTGCCTAGTTTGCGGGATCTTAACCTGGGATCCAGGAATTTATGGGTTGAGTCAGAGGATCCATGACTTCTAGAAGTTCGCAAAAAATTGGAGTGCACAAAGGCACATTTATTTCTGGGTTAGGAACACAGTTTTCTTCAGATTCTCAAGGGATTCCATGAATCCTCACTAATATTGAACTACTGAACTACCTAGTTTGATTTCCTCAAGTTAGAGTTGGGGAAACTGAGGCACTGAGACGTGAATAGACTTGCCAAGGTCAAACAGAAAAGAGCAAAGCCTAGATAGAACTCAGATCTCTTTGTGCATATTCTATATTCTTTCTCACTACACCAGCAGGCCTGTGTATTTGTATTCTCACCCAAGATGATTCCATTTCTCTGAGCAAACTCTCTTCCAACCCTTTTTTTTTTTTTTTTTTGCTACAAGAGGAATTCACTGAAGGGGGTATGCAGGGCTCAATACAAATCAACGCAAGCCCAGGAACAGTGACTCCCTGTATCTCTCCAGCAGTAAATGAAAATCACCACCTTGGAGTTCTGGCAAAGATTCCGAGGCCCTCAGCTCCCTCCCATGTGGGTGCTTAGCTAGAGTTTCTGCATTCTGGAGTCTGGTGCTCAATCCCAACCCTAGGTGAATTATTTGTTTTTGTTTGTTTGTTGTTTTGTCTTTTAGAGACAGAGTTTTGCTCTGTCGTCCAGGCTGGAGTGCAGTGGCACATTCTCCACTCACTGCAACTTCTACCTCCCAGGTTCAAGTAGTTCTCCTGCCTCAGTTTCCTGAGTAGCTGGGATCACAGGCACCCGCCACCCATCCAGCTAAGTTTTTCATATTTTTAGTAGAGACAGGGTTTCACCATGTTGGGCAGGCTGGTCTCAAACTCCTGACCTCGTGATCTACCCACCTCGGCCTCCCAAAGTGCTGGGATTACAGGAGTGAGCCACCACACCCAGCTACCTATGTGAATCATTAAGTGATGTCATCAGTGTTTTCCTCAGCCCTGTCATAGCTGTGTACACCAAAGAAAAACTCCTCTTACTGGAAAAGTGGACTTATTTGGAGGAGATGAAGGCGCAAATTTAGATTTTTAAGGAAATTTAGTAAAACTCAGTACCATATGCACTGAAGCATCCAGTAGATAAAGGTACCTCCATTATAGATGCAGTGTCTAATTCCATAGCAATAACAGATTGCTTTAAATTCTTTTCAGAAGGAGGTGAGATAGAACTCAAATCAAGATATAAACACTCTTCATCTTCATGAGTATACAGTTTTTATACATTAAGATGTCTGCACCTACAAATTAATTGTTGGTTAAGAAATTCAGAATTTGGCTGGGTGCAGTGGCTCATGCCTGTAATCCCTGCACTTTGGGAGGCTGAGGCTAGTGGATCACCTGAGATCAGGAGTTCCAGACCAGCCTGGCCAACATGATGAAACTCCATCTTTAATAAAAATACAAAAAATTAGCTGGATGTAGTGATGCATGCCTGTAGTCCCAACTACTCAGGAGGCTGAGGCAGGAGAATCGCTAGAAACTGGGAGGCAGAGGTTGCAATGAGTCGAGATTACACCACTGCACTCTAGCCTGGGCAACAAGAGCAAAACTCCATCTCAAAAAAAAATCCGATTTTTCAACTGCCCACTCAATTCATTTTCTTAAATTATTGATTTTATATAAAACTTTTTAGGATCCTCGATGTGAAAGAATATTCAAGATTTTCTGAGAGTTAACACACAATGACTAAGAATGACAAATCAAGAAATGTCAGCCAATAAAATATCTTGGAGTATGCACAAGAAACTGACAATGTTAATAATATTGACTCAAATATTCTATGTTATCATTGTTAGACATCTGAAATCCTAGCATGTGAGCTGGGAAGAGTTCTTAGAGATCCTCTTGCTAGAAAATATGACATTGTAGTTCTAGGGACCCAGGAATCTATATTTTTCACAATCTCTTTGCAAAAAAATTATGATTACTTGCCCAGAGTGTGGAAGAGTTTTCTTATACTTATTTCTTTTTCAACCAAAGTGCTTCACATTGGAGTCTGAGTATATCTTCTGAAACACAAAATTTATGTCAAGTTTTATTTCATTAAAAGTGGTATATATTTTGCATTCCACGTCAACAACACATCTCTGACCGTTTTGCCAAATGCGCAGGTGAGCTTGACAGCTTAGGCTGCTGTAACAATAACACAGGCAAGGTGGCTTAAACAACAGTTTATTTCTCACAGTTCTGGAGGCTGGTAAGTTAAAGATTAAGGTGGCAACATATTTGATGTCTGGTGAGGGCCCTTTTCTTGGTTTGCAGGTAGCTACCTTCTCACTGTGTCCTCATAAGGCCAAGAGAAGGAGAGACCATTTCTCTCATGTCTCTTCGTCAAAGGGCACTAATTCATTTCATGAGTCCATTCTTATGACCTAATTACCTCCCACAGGCCCGACCTCCAAATACCATCACATTGGGGATTAGAGCTTCAACATATTAATTTGGGGGTACATAAACATTCAGTGTGTAGCATGCACTCAAGCTTGTGTGTGTGCACATATACACACTACTGTGTGTTATGGAGTAAATTGTTTGCCTTCAACAAAGAGAACTGAGTGACTTGGGCCAAGAGAGGAGAAAGACTTTTCACTGCAAATCTTTTAGTTCTTTTGAATTTGAATCATGTATTATTTGATTAAAGTATTAATAAGCAAACCTTGAATTTTGAGAAAGTAAATAGTGCCAAAGGTATATTATTTGCACATGCAATTAACCACCAGAAATAAAAACCAAAAATGATTGAGCGTGGGGACTGGTCAAGTTGCCCTTCTGTATTATTCCATTTTTAAATGACATGCATGAATTAATTTAACCATAAATAAAATACATTTATAAAAAACAGAAAAGAAAATCACCTCTAATCAACTGATTTTACAGGTAAAGTAATTGAGCCTCCAAGGGAGGAGACACTACAGCTTCCCGAGGTGGCAGAGTTTAGAAGCACACTCTTGGTTGTGTCTCAGCCCAGAGCTTTCCTTAACATGAACAGGGACTTTTGGAGCGGCTGGCATGTAAATGCCTTCTAATTACTATTATTAGATGATTATCATTAGATTAAGACATTTTAAGGATATTTGAATAAAATTGACCTCTCCTTATTTTGATCCTCTGTGCTAATAATTGTACCCTTTTTTTTATTTATTCAATTACAAGCAAATTGACAGGAGACATTTATATGAGGCAGCTTAAACCCCAGCTAATGGAGTGCCTAATGACTAATTGATCAGATCCCAACCCAGAGAGCAGCTCTGAGTGGCCTAAAGGAATTTATGCAATTAGTTTAGGTTTGGTAGAAATTGAGTGCATATGAAAGTAAGCTTTTTATGGTCTTGATTTATGAGGGCTGGACATTAACTATATCTGCCAAGAGGTGAGCCGCCGAGCAAAGCCTCAGGCGTTGAGGAGCTCTGTCACAGGCAGGGATGTTGGGATTTGGAGCAGGGACTGATGTGTTTTGGGAGGGAGCGGGAAGTAAAGTGGGGGAAAGAAAGATGGTGGGGTTAGAGATGGGATTCGGCCAGAGACCTCAAAGAAATTATGATGGTGCCTCCCACCCCATGTAATTCAAAGTAAAAACAATATTAAGTGCTAAATATGTATAAAGAAGTCCCCCAAAATCTGACTTTTCCCAGGACGACGACTTGAATTTGTGTGTGTGTGTGTGTGTGTGTGTGTGTGTGTGTGTGTGTGTGTGAGAAATCCTAAAAATCAAAAGCTTTTAAATATTAAATTACATATACAGTCTATAAAAAGAAAGCGAGCGCGGTTTCTGTCCCAATTTGCCTCCAATGAGTGCCAGGCAAGGCTGCGCAGGGCTGAACTGAGCGAGGAGGCGGAAATCTGACGGTTTATGGAGAAAAGTACCCCACGCAGTGGTGACTGGAAGCTGCGGGTGGGGAGGATCCACGGCCGCGCGGACCAGGCAATCGCCCCTCCCGCGCTCCAGGGGACTCCTCTGCCCAGGACGCCGCGGAGGGGAAGCCCCCATCCGGAGGCGCCGGGAGGAGCCGACGAACCCTGACCCAGCCGCCGGGGAGCCCTGGGAGTCGCGCTGGTGCGGAAGCGCCACCGGGGGACCGAGGGAAACCTGACTTGATCGGAAAAGAGCGATCGAAGGGGAGACTAATTTGTCCGCCGGAGTCCTCGCTGGCTCCGTCTGCCCGCTGGGGCGGGGTTACCGCGGCGGCTCCCGACGCTCGGCGGAAGGGAGGAAAGGGGAGAAGAAGGCAACTCTGCACGCGCCTGGGGACGCCGGCCCCCTTGCTCCGGCACGTGGAGGCCAGAGGTTCGCGCCTGTGACGCTGAAGGGAAGCTAAGAGGGGCTAAGGGAGAGACTCGCGAACAGATGCACGAGGACCGGGCGGGAGACGCGAGAGGCGCGTGGGACACAAAGGCGTGGAGGCTCCGAAGCCAGGCGAGGACAGCGGCCGTTCTCGGCTGCCACCGTCTCCTCAGCTCGCCCCGCCTAATCTGGGGCCAAATCGGACGCGCCTGCTCCTCCTTCACACCCCGGTGGTCCGCTCCCCTACCCCTGCCAGAGGTGGTCTCACTTGAGAACGGAAGAAGCGAAGGCACCAAGTTTTTGCCAGGTCTCGCCGCTAAATGGCTGTGTGTCGGGGCAAGACAGAAGCTTAGAAGAAACCCCCTTGCACACTACGCGTCCCAGCTATGCAAGGGACGAAGTATTCTCTCCCTGGGAGTACCTGATGCGAATACAAAGCTCCCACTGAGAAGCTTGGTCCCAGTCAGCAGCTTGTCCTGCGACTGGGTGCATAAACTCTCTGTGCCTCCATGTTCTCATCTGTAAAATGGGATTAAAAATTGTACCTATTCACGGTATTGTTTAGAAGTTAAGAAACTAATGCACTATCGAGCTTGGAACAGTACCTCGCGTAGGAGAATCCCGCCAAACGTTTTAGATATCGTTACTAGTCATTTATCCAGCAAACATTGTGGAGCGCTCATTCTGTGCGAGGCCTTGCGCTGGGTTCAGGGAGGCAGGAATGAACTAGGCAGGTGCTAGCAGGCAGTTCTAAAGACTAGGAAAGAAAGGAAACGGGTGGTGTGATAGCGTGACTGGGCAAGAGCTGTTTTAGGTAAAAGGAGCCCGCTAAGTCCGTCCCCCTCTCTAGGCCTTAGTGCCTTCTTGGATTAAAAAAAAAATAGACCGGCTTTTAGGCATTCTGCCCTTCGGCTCAAGCATTCTGGAGCGCCTGCGCCAAAAAGTGGGAACAGGCCGGGAAGGGATGCTTGCTGGAAAGGAGGAGTCCAAGACCCCCACCCCCACCCCCCGCTGCTCCTTTGCCCTCCGGGGACCCGCCCCTCCTCCGGAGTAAACGCAGCGCGAAGCCTGGAGCCTTCGCAGAGGTTGAATGGTGCTCGGGATTCCGCCAGGGAGGAGGTTCCGGGTTCCTGGAGCCGCTGACTGGGACCAAGCTTCCAGTGGGAGCTTTGTATTCGCACCAGGTACTCCCAGGGAGAGAATACTTCGTCCCTTGCATAGCTGGGACGCGTAGTGTGCAAGGGGGTTTCTTCTAAGCTTCTGTCTTGCCCTGACAACCACACCGAGAGCTGATAGGCACTGCTACCCTGACCAGACTCTGGCTCACAGAGGGAAAATGGTGATCCCACTTGACTCCAAGCCCTGAACTTGCCCTACAACACTGCCTTCACTTTTCTGAGTATAAAAAAAATGTTTTAAAGTAACTAAATATCTACTAATGCCTACTATGTGTCAGGCCCTGACTTTATGTGATCTCATTTAATCATCAGAGCAATCCTGAGTCTTTTTTCCAGTTTTTCCAATTTTACAGATGAGAGGGTCAGAGCAGTAAGGTCACTTACTCAAGTAAGAGGTGGAACAGTTATTCCACCCCAGGTCTGTCAACTCCAGAGCCAGAGCTGTTTTCATCTCAGGAGGAAAGCAGAAGAACAGGGCAGAGGTCACTCGGTAGTCCCCCCTCACTGACTCCTCCTCTAGGTTCCAAGGGCCATGTCACAGAGCATCCCCTGTGTACCTTGACCACCAGAGGGTGAAACACAGTCTCTTCTATTTAAACAAGAAGGAGACTAGCTACCTTTGAATGAAAGCCTGTGATGCAGACCATCACCTTGCCCCTGATCCCCATTCCCAAGGAGACTTGCCTACCCCTGATGGCCCTGTTCCTCCCTACATTCCCGAGAATCCAAAGAGGATGCAGCTGGAAAGGGTGCTTTCATTTTACAAAACAAAAACCTGATTCATTCGTTCAACAGACATCTAGTGTCTGCCACTCTAGTCCAGACCTTGAGCAGAGTGCTGGACATGAAGTAGCGAACAAAACTGAGACTACCTTAGGCACAGAGAGGAAATCGCTGGCCAGAGATAAAACAGCGCAGGAGCCCAGGACTCCTGCCACCAAGTTCTGCCTTCCAGGGCCTCAGCCATGCTGGAATGTGTATGCCTAGCTTATTCTAGATGAAGCCCCTGTTCCAGCCAGGCAGGTCTCAAAGTCCCACCCTCGGAGGCCCGATGCAGGTTTCCACCCAAACAGCCCAATACTGACTTAACTTTCTTTCGGTACAGGTTAAAGAAACTCTCAGCTGAGTCTTGGATCGTGAGTGTTCTAAACTGACAGAATTAGGAAAATGAAAACCTGATCCAGGTGCTCTTAGGAAACACCCTCAATTACTCTTCAAAATAAATTTTGGGAAGTTTTACAGCTGGCAGTAGCGGCTTAGAGAGGTGATATGACTTGCCCAAGGTCATACGGTTCGGATGCATACTGGGCCTGTGTAAACTCCAAACCTGCTAGTACCGCTTCCCCTCCTCACCAGAGGTCTGTGCCACCGCCGGACAAGCGGCAGAGACGACTGCACAATCCTGGGGAAACCACATCTCCGGTTGCTTCCTGAGCAAGCCGAGGAGAGAGGCGCCGGTCCGGCGCACTCAGGGGGAGGGAAAGGGTGGAGCGCTTTGCTGACCGGGCGGCAGCTCCGGTCTGTAGGTAGGAACTGGTCAAAATACTCCTGCGCGCCAGTCTCCGGCGTCTGAAGAAGACTAGGCGCAGAGGCGAGGCCTGGAGACGGAACCCAGTGCGACTGGACGATCTTGGAGCAGATCCTGCACTTAGGCAGCAGCTCTTCCCATCCTCTCCATAAAAGTCTCTCAAACTTTTGCAGTTGTCAATTAAAAGAAAAAAAGAAAACTAGATAAATAACGGCAGAAAACTTTTCGACAAGAGGATGGAGGCAGATTTTCGTTTTTCTCCGGAGCCCGAAAATGCGAAGGCTCTTCTTACCTGCAGGAAACCTTGCAGCCCGCAAAAGCGCGTCCTTCTGGAGCGCTTCGCTTCGGCGCGGGACGCTCACGGTCGTCTCCTCTGAAGCCCGGCTGGGCTCCGGCCCTGTGTTTTATACCACTATAGGCAATTAATATTGCATCAGCCGTATTTTAAATTTTCAAAACCCACAATATAATGTAATGGCATAAGGGCATTTATTATTAAAGGACACCCGATGGAGAGGGAGGTGGGGAAATCGCTGGGGCTGTTGTGCAAGGCGGGGGCGAGGGGCTGAGGCCCAGGAAGCTGTGAGCGATCCGAAAGTTTGCTTTTGCGGTAGGAGCTGTCGCACTGTGCAGAGGGCAAACCCACTCTGTTCCGAATTTCGGGCCCGTGCCCGGGCCCGTGGTTTGATGACCCGAAACTCTTTGAGGACGAAGCAGGGAAATGTGCGGATGACTCCTGGACTCGGAGCATTAAATTTTAAATCAGGAAGGCGTTTCTATGGCTCGCAAATAAAAAGCTTTTCTCCCCATTTTAGAGGGAGCGGAAAGAGAACAGGGAGCTGGCATCTATGGAGCACCTACTATGAGCACAGTACTATGCTATGCGCTTTGCAGGAGATGTATCAGTGCCCCCACAAAGAAGCCAAGGTGGACCACAGAGTGAGTAACCTCCTGGATGAGAATTTAAATGAATTTGGAACTCCGATGGGGCCCCACTAGAGTGTCCCAGTGAACACTTTTTTATCCCTTTTTACCTCTATTCTCTCACCTCCTCTCAAGCCCTTTGAATCTTTTAAAATAATTTTTTGCCTACCAACCCAATCACTACTAGATGTCTTAAATAGACAATCTTACCTAGTCCTAACAATAACCTTGTGAAATAAGTATTGGTCTCTTCATTCTGCAGACAAGCAATCTTGTTGAAGGCTTAGAGAAGTTAGGAAATTAGCCTCAGGATGGTTCTGCCGGTGAGTGGAGGCACTGGGCACTCGAATTCCCATTAGTTTGGCTTCAAAGTTTACTAGCTTAGCCAAGTTGAGCAGTCTCATAGTTTGGCACACAGGGAAACAAGAAAGGAAGTGCCTTGAAACCTTAAGTGGAGACACAAGCCGCGGGGTCTCCCATGAGGAGATTTAAGTGAGTTTGCCAGGGAAGAGGAGTGGGGAGAGGGGATGGCTGAGGGCTGGTCAGTAGAAACTGACAGCCCAGCCCTTTGGGGTTCTCCCTTTTAAATCCTTTCCAAAGCTAGTACCCCTTAGCCTCTGAGAAAAAATAAAACCACTTTGATTCGGGTTGAAAAATAAAGCATTTATTTTAGAAGTTAATTCAGGGGGTAAAGAGAGAAGAAAACTTAATATTTTATTTGTATCTATTCAGAGAATGAAACCAAAGGTCACAGCAACACACAAACTACATGAAGCAACGAAAAAATAAAATAAAATTTGACTCGGCCAGCGGGGCTGGGGTGAGAAGGGTTCAGGCCGACGCTCCACTCCTCTTCCCTCACAAAACTATAAGTGAACTTCCACCGAAAGACACCCACATAAAGGGAATGGAAAGAAGCAGAGTTAAATAAATAGGAATGAACGATGTTAACAATAACAATAATAATAAAAGGGCAACGAGGTTAGACGTGTTAAAAGGACTTGCATATAACGCAGAGAAGTTACAGTCACTTTCCAGCAGCCAACTCCACGCATAGCTGGCAATCTGACAGAGCAGTGAGCTGGGGTCAGAGAGTCCTCAGCCGGTATGAACACTACTAACTGCCGCTCTCCAGCAAGCAGTAATTACCCCTCCAACACCAGCAGATCGTGAAAGATGGCCGGAGCTGGTGCTGGCAGCTGCTTACAAACAGCCAAGCGATCCCAGAGTTTTCAATGGCCAGACTGGGCCCACCTCTTTTGGAGCCCTACTTACCATGAAAAATAGCAACTTGGAGCCGGCAACTCCCTGCATACTTTCCCTGAACCTAATCTTCATGCTACCTTATGAGAATTTACAGCAAACCAAAGGATAAGATGAATAGAATTTAGGCAAGGAAGGGAGTATAAGGCTATCCTTTGGAAACATACATGTATTTTATATACTCTAATAAATCTCCAGTGCATGTTTGTGTCCCCCTTAGATATCCTAGACTTTGTATTATTATTTATCACTTTCTTTTCGTCCCGTCACCCCTTGCCTAATCGCGCTTAGCAAAGTGGCCTTTTCACCCTAGCTTCGGGCGGTTGGGCCAATTCACTATCCTCTTCTTTGGGGCTCCTGCACTGAGGTCGTGCGGTCCCCAGCAAGAGGGCATATTTCAGCACCACGGACAGCACAATTACCCTCAGGCCCGCCCTTCTGGAATTTTTTTCCCAGCCCCAAAACTTTTTTGGTGGGAATAGAAAGAAAGAGAAAGGGAAGGCCAGAGGCAACCAGGCGGGACAAAGGGGGAAAGTCAGTGGCTTTGAAGGGGAAAGCCTAACCTGCCAGGAAACGCCTCGGAGTTCCGGATAACCATCCCCCACAACCCGGGGGGCAGGGGGGATGAGCACTAGGCTCTCCCAGCTCCCGACACTGCGCCCTGCAGCAGTCAGTGGACAGCGGAATACTTCATTCGTTTCTGTTTCTGTCTCTGGTTGCAGAACCAGACTCTCACCACGTTCTTTTTAAGGTCCAGTTTCTCAGCGATAGCCGCGATCTTCTCAGATGAAGGACGTGGCTGGATAGCGAAATAGGCCTCGAGTGAACGCTTCTCCGGTGCCGCGATGGACGTGCGTTTGCGCTTCCGTTCGCTGCCGTTGAAGAGCTCCGGCTTGCTGTTCTTCTCTCGGTAGGCGGCCTCGGCCTCCTCTAGCCAGGCCTGGAGCACCGGCTTAAGCGCGATCATGTTGTTGTGCGAGAGAGTGAGAGACTCGAACCTGCAGATGGTGCTCTGGCTGAGTGAGCCCACGCCAGGGATCTTGAGATTAGCCAGAGCCGCGCCCACGTCCGCCTGGGTCACCCCCAGCTTGATGCGCCGCTGCTTGAAGCGCTCGGCGAAAGCTTCCAGCTCGCGCGGGTCTGACTCCACGTCGCTGAGGCATGCGGGCATGGCGCTGTGAGGCGCCACGGTGTGCGGGTGACTCATGCCCATGGCCTGGTGCAGGTGGCCCATGGCGCCCAGGTGGTGTGGATGGATCTGTGCGGGCATCACCGAGTGTTCCGGAGCGCCCAGGCCGCTCACACTCAGCGTGGGCGAGATGTGCTCCAGCAAGTCGCCTTCGAGGCCCTGGTGCACGGCGTGGTGCGGGTGCGAGGTTAGCGCTGCTGGGTGGGAGATGGGCACGGTGGACGAAGTGGACGTGCAGGGCACGCTGCTCATGGTATGATAGGTGGCGTCGGGCTTGAACGGATGGTTCTTGCCGTGGGAGACGATATCCACCGCCGCCAGAGCTTCGGCGCGTGCCAGCAGGCTCTCATCAAAGCTTCCAAATATATTACCCTGCAGCTGCAAGCGAGAAGGCGCACAGCACGGTCAGTGGGGAATACTGTCAACTCAGGATTAAAACACATTTTCAAGCAACCGAGATGCCTCTCCTCAAAGCCCAGGTCATAAAAATTAATACGGAGGCAGCAGCTCTGCTGGAACAGACGTGTGGATCAGAGACATGAATGAGAGAGAGAGCGTGCCGGGAGAGAACGCGGGGGAGACAAGGAGAGGGGTTCAGACAGCGGCGATTGTTCTGGGCGACATGAAAAAAACATGAAGCTAGTGCCTGTCAAAAAATGTGCCTTAGAGCGGTAATTATGCTCCACTACGTACCTGCGGGGCTGGGAGACAGACTCGGCGCATGGCCTCGGAGCCGGAATGCAGGCTGGAGAATTTGGGTTCTTGCAGCACCGGGTGCATGCCGAAAGGCTGCTTGGAGTTCATGGCCATCATCTTCGCGCGCCTGGCAGGGTGGCAGCTGGGGACATGGAATCAGACTTGTCTAGCTTGCTTGCCGCGCTCCAAGTGAGCGCTGCTCAGCGCCCGCGCTCCCCTCGCCCTCTCGCTCGCTGCCTCCCCTCTCCCCCACCTGCTTCTTCACTCATCTTACAAGCAGCCTGCCAGGAAGGGCCCGGGAGCGCGCAGGCGTGCTCACGCGCCCGGGACTCGCAGGGGCGGCCCGGGAGGCGAGGCGAGACCGCAGCTAGCGGCGCGCCTTTCTGCGCCCGCGGCGGCCGCCCCCTCCACAGCCTTTATACCCCGGCCTGGCCTGGCCTCTCCCAGTCTGCCCCGCCCCGCCTGGCTCCAACCCGCCAGACCTTTCGGATTCTTTCTTCTTCGTGGACTTCCCCCCTCACCCCACCCCAAAAGTCCCAAACCCCTCCGTCCCGTCCCAACTCGAACTGCCGGAATAAAAGGGCAGCCTTGGGCTGAGCTGGGGCAGGAAGTTGACCCTACTCCAACTTCCCCTCCCCACCACACACACACACACACACACACACACACACACACACACACGCACTCTGTCGGCCCGGCTGCCGCCAAACTGCCCATTTCCAGGGCGCTCCTGGCCTCAAGCCGGAGCCGTCCACCAGAGTGCGGCCCCGCGGCGCAGCGAGGAGGCGCCTCCAAACGCCCAGACGGGCTCGGGGGAGGGTGAGGGGCGGCCAGAACGAGCCCCAGGTGGCCCCTGCCCCGCCCCTCCCCCAACCGCACTCCGGGGTGGAGGTAGGGGCAGTAACTGCCTTCTCGTCCAGGAGTGGCTTCCTCCACACGCTAGCCTTTCTTGCTTTCATTTGAGAGAGGCAACTTGGCCCACTGTCTCTTTCCCCAACCCTCCAGTCTAAAGAAGCTTATCGAGTATGTTTTAGAATAGCGACAGTTCCTGATGGCCCTCCAGCCTGGGAGTCAGTCAGTGCACTTCTGCTGGGCAGCCAGCGCTTGCAAGCCTATTCCTCGTGACAACAGCTACCATTTAAGAGTTCCTAATATGTGCTAGACAATTTAGAGTTTGTTCATGGAATTCTCATACCCACTGTATGGAGTAGGTGACTTTATACCGTTTTTGCGGATGAGGAAAACAAGGGTCAGAGGGGTTAAGTGATTTGCCCATTCACTCACTCACCCAGTTATCCATCCATCTTACAAATATTTACTAACGGCCTGCTGAGCGCCAGGCGCGTTAGCCTCCTGGTCTTCCTTCCCGTAGTTTCTGAACTTGAGGGCTCTCGGGGTTAGTACTGCCTGCCTCCACCTCCTCTAACCTCTTTTTCTCTCTGCTTCCCTCTTCTCTCCTCTCCTTTCCTCCGCGCTAGTAAACATCGTGAATAATGGATGGGGAATCCTGGGCCGAGGCTACGCAGCACTCCTGTTTGGAGAGAAAACCCGCACGTGTGGCTGTACCCCCTCGCCAGGGCCACCGCCTCCGCTGGGAGAGTGATCTTCAGGGCTTAAGAGACCTCACTCTGCCTGCTATTGTGCAGGGTTTGTGCGTGCCGGGTTTCCCAGAATTTGAACGCGGAGGAGTGGGGTGGTGGAGGGGACTACCCATTAGCCCAAGGGGACGCCCTGACAGATCCGGGCTCCCTCTTCCCCTCGGCGCCTTCCAATCGCTTTTCTCCCCATCCAAGCCAGCCCCCTCCTCTGGTTCCCGCTCTGCGATGGTGGGAAAAAAGACTCAGCCCAGATGCCTAGAGCCAAGCGTAGCCCTTTCGCTAAAGCCCTCTGAGCCTCCGTTTCCGCTGCTCTTAAATGAGACTTGCACTACCTTCTGCCTCGTTGGGTTCTGGTGAAGATCTTCAGAGTCAGAGTAAGAAGAAAAGCATTGAGCCACGAAACTGGTGCTCAGTAAACTTCCTTGCAACCTGGTGCCATGGTGCTCAGGTCCTGGCCTCGGACCAAAATGTGCCTCTGCCCCTCTTGCCGGCTGAGACCATGAGATATTCTCGATGCCTCTGTGCTGTGGTGTCCCCATCTGTAAAATGGGGGTGATCATTTCCTTCCCATTGATTGTAGTGAGGAATAATACACTGGGATAAGCACACGGCATAGTGCCTGGCACATTGATGTCATTGAATACATGTTTCTCTCTTTTTCTTCAACTTAAAGAGAAAGCATGTGGGAGTGGGGGTGGCCCGAGTCATCCCCATGGAGCCCGGTTTGTCTGCAGGTGCATACTGTGGGTCCTTGCTCTCCATTCTC
Source organism: Saguinus oedipus (assembly GCA_031835075.1). Taxonomy (NCBI): domain Eukaryota; kingdom Metazoa; phylum Chordata; class Mammalia; order Primates; family Cebidae; genus Saguinus; species Saguinus oedipus. The sequence goes on from CM063170.1 coordinate 24,432,955, forward strand.
CCAACACTTGCATTATGCCAAACCCCATGCCAAAGGCTGGGACACTGATGTGAATAGGATTACATCCTGGTGTTCAAGGAGTCACCAGTCTAATATCCACTGCAGAAAGTTAACTCATAGATTCAAAAACAAGACACAGATGTGTACAAGGGTGGCAGGATTCTGGAAGTGCAGAATACACATCAGAACCATGGGCCTCAGGAGGGCTGGGTTTGGGGCTGCATTCTGACACCGAGTATAGGTGACCCCGACTGGGCCTCAGTTTACCTACAAAGAGTTAGCTGCATAAGATGATTGCTTAGCTTTAACAAAGACTTCCAGCTTTAACAAAAGATTATCATTCTGTTTAATTTGAATGAAACCCATTTTGAGCATGTCAGAAACTTATTTCCAGGAACGCTCAGCTCCCTAGAGCTGAATGCAGCATTATTTTATCACTCAGTAGCATTTAAGACCACTCAGTCTTTGTTTTCTTCCCAGTGCTGGAAGCCCAAAGGGAAAAGGGGAATGAAATGTAAGGATACATGGTCTGTACCTTGCCTGGCCCCATGATGCCCCCAAAACCCGTACTCACTCCATACTACCCTACTTGTCTGTGAAGCTGAACCTGTAGAAACTGGGAAAGAAAGGATTCATATCCATTCTCTTTCTCCGCTCTGTCCTCTCAGGATTATGGGAGACACTGGCCAGCATAGAGGTCTGGCAAGAATCAGAGATAGAGCAAAACCAACTGGTCCTTGCATGCCTCCAAAGTTGACCTTCACCTTACCAGCCCCTCCAGCATCCCCAGGCATTAGGATCACAGATCAAAAAACACACCTGCATCTGCACCCACGTGTTTCAGGGTTTTTCCCATCTTCCCCTCTAAGAAGGTCTGTTAGCTGTTCTAGGCAGCCAGCGGTAAGATGGCACCCATCCTTAAGGATCAGTCTTTTTGAGAGGGCCTTGGAGATAACAGACTGGAGACTGATGAAGAAAAAAGGAAAAACACCATATAGAAAACAATTGGAAGGACAGCCTTAGACGGCAATTCGTAACAGCCTCTACACTTTCCAGAATTTGTAAACTTAAATTCTATCAGGTGCAAAACTAGCAAAATAGATAAGTAACTTTATCTGGGTGCATAAAAGGGGAAGATTGAAACTATGGTAAACTAGAGAGCACTTACCGCCCCCCCTTCCCCATGGCATTAAATTACAATTACACACACACACACACACACACACACACACGCATACACGCATACATACACATCATTTATAGGCCAAACAAAATCTGTGAAGGTCCATGTAAGGACCATGAGGGCATTTATGCAAGTGGCATCAAAGGGAGAATTTTCCCCATTCTACAAGCATTTCCGAATGCCTGCTAACAGCAGAGTGTTGTGGAAGGTCTTGCAGATATAGTAGACACTGCTTCAGGAGCTCAGAGTCTAGAAAGGTCATAGATTTGCCACATAGAAGGCTAAGTCAGGGCACAGGACATCATATTCTCCAGAGGGACTAGCCATGTAGAGATGCAAAGTGAGTTGGGGCCTGGGGGCAGATGCATTTTCCTGTAGGCCAGTGGTTCTCAATTTTAGTATGAGTAGGAATTATCTGCAACCTCTTAAAATACAGCACCCACAGCTGGGCATGGTGGCTCACACCTTTAATCCCAGCACTTTGGGAAGCCGAGGTGGGCAGATCACAAGGTCAAGAGATCGAGACCACTGTGGTCGACATGGTGAAACCCCAACTTTACTAAAAATACTAGCTGGGCGTGCTGGTGCCGGTGGTCCCAGCTACGTGGGAGGCTGAGGCAGGAGAATCACTTGAACACAGGAGGCGGAGGTTGCAGTGAACTGAGATTGCGCCACTGCACACCAGCCTGGTGATAGAGCAAGACTCCGTCTCTAAATAAATAAAGAAATACCGCACACACACCCTGAGATGCTGACCACAAAAACTGAAGTGTTTTTTAATAGGCGTCCATGATTTTGGATGCAGAGGATCTGGGACTCTCAACTTGAAAAACTTACTCTAGACCCTTGTCACCTGACTCATTATTATTTTTAAATCCTGCCCTAATTATGTAAGTTTCATGGAGACTCAAAGAGAGTTTTCCTTCTTTGAGCTTCCAGTGTCTTTTGCATCTTCCCTTATTATCTCTTAGTAAGAACGTGATGTTCTGTGGTCTCTACTCCTTGAAGAACTCTGTGTTTCCAGTGCCTGAGTCTAGAAGCCAGGCACCATTAAGAGCTTAATGTAATTCATGTTGAATCAGTGAACTCTGGCCAGGGGGTTGCCCATGATGATGGTGACAAGAAGGGCCACTTACAGAGTGGTTCCTGTGTACCAGGCTCTAAGCTAGATGCTTTAGAAATGTTGTACACTCAGTCTCCAAATCAGGCCTGTGAGGTTGATAGTACTAACCCCATTTTACAGATGAGAAAAAGGAGGCATAGAAAGACTAAGTCGCCCAAAGCCACTCGATTAGGCAGTGGTGGCGTGGGGATAGGGGCCTTGGTTTGTCTGACTCTGGAGTTCAGTTTTTTTAGTAAGTCCTAACTGATATACTGGGTTGGCACTAGTTATCCCACCTCCCAAGCCTAGGGCTGCAGGAGTAGGGTGAGCCTGTTTTATTTTTCTTGCTTCCGGAGGCTGGCCAGGCTCCAGGCAAGCTTCCGGCACAGGCTGCACTTGGAGAAGCCAGCAGCAACCCCCACCCTCCTTCATTCCCAAGCCCTACCTTGGATAGTTGAAAAGCGGGCCGGGAGGGTGGAATGGTAGATGGCCCCGATAGGAGGGCCCGAACTCAAGATAGGAGGGCCCGAACTCAAGATGCCATCGTGCGGCGAGGCAGCTGGCGGGGCTGCCTGGCCAGGTGTTCGCAGCCACGGACTTGCCTTCCTCTCCCTTTCTCTGGTCTCCTTTCACAAACTTCTCACATGTACTCGCCGCCTGCGCAGCTGCTGCGGGACTCGTCTGTCGGCCGCTGCCTTGCATTGTCTGCAAGGGCTCAGAGGATCCGAGACGCCCAGAGGGATTCAGGGGCCGGAGGCCGAGTATCCGTGAGGGATCACCACGCGCCAGGAGCCCTCCCCTTCCCCCCAGATGACCCGCCGTGGACAGAGCCCTGGGACTCAGGCAGTAGGACTCCAAACAGGTTCTTACCTCCTCAGTTTCCCCATCTGAAAAATGAGATGACCCAGCTGAGGGATCTCTGATGCACCTTCCTAGTTACATTCTTTCACTGCATATACATTTATTGGGCAACTATAAGGCAGCCATCATGATAGGAGATGGGAGTTTAGCTGTAAACAAGACAGACAACCCTTCACTCCCATTCACTTCATTCCCACCTCTCACTCACCTCAGCCCCTCATATCCCCATGGAGCTGAGGCTTCTGCTTAAGGTAAGGAATAAAAAAGATAGCCTCGGATAGTGATAATTGGTACAGAGAAGATAAACCAGAGTGCTGGAATAGAGAATATATGGGTAGAAAAGGACAGAGTGACCTTTGAGCCAAGGCCTGAAGGGTAAAATGGAAGACATAAGGAACAGCATATGCAAAGGCCCTGAGGTGGGAGCAAGCTCAGGAAGTTCAAGGAAGAGCAAGAAGGCTTGAATGGCTGGAGTGTAGTGAGTGAACTGGAAACTTTCTAGTGGCTTTGCAGGAATTGGATTGTCAAGGTTCAGAGTGGAAGACAACGGTTCCCAGCTTTTCTGAATTTATTCTACTGCTTCATGGAGAATCGGGGTCAATCCTTTGGATCTGAGGTGCTACTGCTGAGGAGACTATTTCTAATCATTTCCTACATTCAGTGCATGTCTGTTTTATTCTCCCCCCTTCACCCATAAGTCCTGATGTGTGTTCATCTTTGAGACTTGAGAATATCTGCGTCATCAGCAGCATGGCTAGCTCTGTGCTATCTGGATTCAATGAGTCCATCCTGGGAGACAAGGACTGGTTTTGCTCTCCTCTTCTGCAATTCATAGGCATCTTAAAGTTCAAAGCCATAATGTCAGTTCTCCATGTGACCTAGTGGGTTTTCATCTTTTCCATGGCCAAAGAATTAGGCCATTTCTCTTACCCAGCTAGCTTGAAAAGAAGAGGTGGTGGACAGAGCACCATAGGTGTGGATTCAAATATAGGTACATGCTGGGCACGGTGGCTCACACCTGTAATCCCAGCACTTTGGGAGGCCGAGGCAGGTGGATCATGAAGTCAAGAGATTGAGAGCATCCTAACCAACATGGTGAAACTCAGTCTCTACTAAAAATATAAAAATTAGCTGGGTGTGGTGGCAGGGACCTGTAATCGCAGCTACTCAGGAGGCTGAGGTAGGAGAATTGCTTGAACCTGGGAGGTGGAGGTTGCAGTGAGCCAAGATCGTGCCACTGCACTCCAGCCTGGGTGACAGAGTGAGACTCCATCTCAAAAACAAAAAAAATAAAAACAAAAACAAATATGGGTACATGGCTAACCTGCCAGGTGACCCTAGACAAGTCACTCTTGGGCTCTGAGCCTCAGCTGCCTCATCACTACAAGAGGGCTAGGGAGACAGGCTCCATCATCCCCCCTGGTGGAGATATGTCAACATCCTAAGTGTGGATCTGGGAAAGAGGATGGAAGCGAAACCCATCGTCATAAATGGCAATCAAGTTTTGATGGTTCTGTAAGGTCTTCCACAAGTAGAACTCTGTTGCCTTGTGTATTCATTAAATACTGACCTCCTCTGTGCCTAGCATATGCTAGGTCTGGGCATACAGCGATGAATGGGGTCCGCATGATTCTTGCTGCAAGTAGTGCAGAGTCTGCTGTTGTCTTATTCAGCCTTCATAATAAATCCCTAGAAGTGAACATTATCCCCTTAGCCTTTCTATCTAGATAAGGAAACTGAAGCTCAAAGAGGTGAAGTGACTTGTCTAACAGTATCCACCTCGTTGCTTCGTGAGCTCTTATTCAGGTGCTGGTTCTGCACCTTCTGGCAGTTAATTTTCAGAACCCTACCTATAAGGTAGGTACTGTTATTCCTTTTTTACAGGGGGAGGAACTAAGACCCAGAGAAGTTAAGTGAGTTCCAACATGTCACACTGAATAAGTGGCAGGGATAGAACTTGAACTCAGGTCTGCTGACCAGAGGCCACAAGCTTTTGCCACATAGTACGCAGTCTCCAGGAAAAAGAGGTAAACCTTCTTGACACTTGTTGACTTTCCCCATAAGCTCCAGACTCACAGAGAGAAGCAGAGCCATTAACCAGCCTCTGTAAAATAAAAAAATTAAAATTAAAAATAGAAGAAGAAGAAAAAGAAAGGTAGAAAATAAAAAGAAAGAAGGAAAACAAGTGAAGGCTTTGCTCCCATCAGGGGGGAAATCGGCGTCTTGTCGCCTAGCTCCATGCCCTGATTTATGATAAAAAATTTAGAGGAAATCATTTATATTTTAAAGGATCTAAATAGCTGCATGAAAGTTTTATCTAAAGCGCCACTGTATTTATAGGCAGTTCTTCCATGCTGGAGGTAATTAATAGATGTATAAATCACAGGCCTCCCGGCTCCCCTGCCCGCCCAGCTGGATGGTGGCGCGGGTCTTGGTACTTGCGGACCACGTGAGATGGGGCAGACAGTTGTGAAGAGATGCGCACCCCATAATTCACCCACCCACCCCCTGCCCCTTGGTTTGGGAAGCCTTTGCTGAGGTCCTGGGGTTAATTCCCACTAGAGTGGTGGATACAGATCGACTGCTGTGGTTCCTCCCTGCCCAACTTCTTGTCCCTTTCAAGAGTTGTCAAAAGAGAGCCCCAGAGGCCAGCCCTGCTTCTCTGCCAGCCCTGCAGGGCCAAGGAATTTGCTGCTCCAGTCTGGCAGGTTTATAACTCCAGGAGGTCCTGTTACATGAAACACTGGGCTCTCTCACTCCTCCATCCCAACTTTAGGTAAATGCCCATTTCTCCCTCGCGCCCCCTGCTCAAGATGCCACGTGCTTGTTTTGGAAAAGGGAGTCAGTTGCAAGAGGCCGGCAGCTCTCAGCTTACTTTAATTACGGCTGTGAAATATTGATGGTTTTGGCTCTCTCTGTGGCTGCCACACCTTCACGAGCAGTGAGAGAAGCCCAGGGATGAACAAGTTAAGGAAGGCCAGATGGTTTCCCTTCAGAAAAGCCACACAGACCGAGGGAGGTGTCAGTCTCTGAGATCATCATGGATCCCTAAATAATTGATGGGTCGCTTGAATTCAAAAAGGAAAAAAGTGCACCAAATTGAAATAACAGTGATGACTCATTCATGATTGAACCTTTGGAAATTGAGGGAGAATGTGTTCACCTGGTGTGCTGGGGATGGAGAAGCCTGGGGACAAAGAGCAGCCATCTTGGCCCTCTTCCTTCATTGAGTTCCTTCCAGCAGGCCAAATTGAGTAGCCTTCTCAGTTGGATATAGGGCAGATAAAGCCTTCACATAAACACACTCCTTTCTCTTCCTTGGGGGACCAGAGATGGTAGGCATTCCTTACTAAAGAGAAACTCAACAGCTCTCTCTTTTTATTAAAGATCTTTCATTTCCCATCCTCTGGTAATGTATCACCAAAAAGTAGATTTAAAAGAGACTTACACAGTTACCTGTTTATTTCACTATCATCTGTGGGGTTTTGTTTGTTTTTGGTTTTGGTTTTTGGTTTTGTTTTTTGCTTGTCCTGTAGCCTTAAAACAGCCTTACTGAAAGGTGCCAGCCTGGGGAATCAAGATATTTTGACCTAGTGAATTCCTGTTTGGGAGTTAAAGAGAGTGGATTGGTGGTGGTGGTGGCAGTGATGGTGGACACCTCACTTTCCAAGGTCCATGTCTTCTGTCTGGATTAAGTAATTTGGGGTGAACTGGAGTGAAAGATTATGTCAGCTTTTGACATGATTTGACCTTGACAATATTTTAACACATTAGCCCAGGAGGGTTTTGCAGACTTGCTGTCCCCTTACTATTCATCACTTTACAAACAAAACAAAATACTTACAGCAAATAACCACCCCATTCCATTTTTCCCATGTATATTTATTTAGAATTTATTATATTTATCAACTTTTTGAAATGTAACAAGGCAATGAAAGTCTGACCCAATCATGGGCTCAGTATCCAAGTTCTAGTAAATTACAAACATGAAAAACCTAAAAGCTCTTCTGTACAATTTTTTCAGACTTCATTTTCTTTCTGTAAGAACAGTAATTCATCCATTTTTTTCTGCTCTTGCATCTTCCTGAAAAGTGTAGAAACTTTTGCATGCACTTGCAACCGTGTCTTTTAAAATTCAGAACCAAGTCTGGTGGTAAATAGAGGGCTCTGGAAATGGATGTTATATTCTAAGGGGTTGTAAACTTCACAATATGGTGGATAGGTACTCTGTTACATTTCATTTCACATTTATAACCTCCTTTTTCTCCAAAGAGCTCATTATACATAACCGGCCAGTTTCATTGCAGAAGGAAATGACTGCCTCGTTTGTGAATAAGTGGTAACTCTTCCTGATCAGAGAGACTTTGATAACTGCTATGAGTGGGGGTGGCTACATGGTGGAGAGTGGACAAAGGGCTTGGGTGAGTCAGGTAAACCTCTGAGCTGAGAAGACATGAATGGGAGGAAGGAACCAGCTATATGACAATCTCTAGAAGGTATTTTCTAGGCAGATAGAATGGTTAGGGCTGCACCCCACAATGGAAATAGGTTTGCATGTTCAAGGATCAGAAAGAGGGCCACTGTGCTGGAGCCCTCAGAACAAAAGGGAGAGGAAAGGGAGATGAGTTTGGTGAATTGAAGAGATTAAATTAGACTTTAAAAGCCATGGTAAGCAATTATGTTTTGTTCTAAGTGCAGTGCAAGGTTTTAAGCAGGACAGTGATAAGTATTTTTATTAACAGTCTCATTAAAAATGGCCAGGCGCCTGCAACCCCAGCACTTCGGGAGACTGAGGCAGGCAGATGGATCTTGAGACCAGCCTGGCTAACATAGGGAAACCCCATCTCTACTAAAAAACAAAAATTAGCCAGGAGTGGTAGTGCACACCTGTAATCCCAGCTATTCAGGAGGCTGAGGCACAAGAATCTCTTGAACCCAGAAGACAGAGGCTGCAGTCAGCGAAGGTCATGCCACCGCACTCAAGTCTGGGCAACGGTGCAAGACTTTGTCTCAAAAAAAAGAGAGAGAGAGAGAGAGAGAGAGAGAGCAGTCTCATAAAAGAGGCAGAATTCAGATTAGAGGCAGGCAGGTGGCAGGGAGGTTTGGAGTGATTTCCCCCTGATAGACACATGGCTCACTGTCACACTTCCTTCAGGTGTCAACTCAATTGTCATCCTCTCAGGAAAACCTTCTCTAACAACCCTATTTAAAATTTCAACCAACCAGGTGCAATAGCTCACGCCTGTAATGCCAGCACTTTGGGAGGCCAAAGTGGGTGGATCACCTGAGGTCAGGAGTTCAAAACCAGCCTGACCAACATGGCAAAACCCCATCTCTACTAAAAAAAAAAAAAAAAAAAAAATACAAAATTAGCTGGGTGTAGTGGTAGGCACCTGTAATCTCAGCTACTTGGGAGGCTGAGACAGGAGAATCGCTTGAACCCAGGAGGCAGAGGTTGCAGTGAGCCATGATTCTGTCAGTGCACTCCAGCCTGGGAAACAGGAGTGAAAATCTGTCTCAAAAAAAAAAAAAATCTTTTTTCAACCATGTTGGCCCCACCACCCCATTTCCTCTCCTGTTTTATTTTTTTCTAAAGCACTCATCATTTTATATACCTTATAGTTATATTTTATTTAGTAGTCTAGTTTATTATCTATTTTCCTAACAGAATATAAGTTTGATGAGAGCAGGGACTTGACTTCAGACATTTTGTATGCTTACTGCCACAAAAAACTGTCTAGAGCTCAATAAATGTATGCTGAATAAATCAATTAACATGAGCTGAGTTTTGACAATATCAGATTTGCATATATGAAGAGAGTCACTGTCTGAATCATTGGTGAGGCATAGATTTTGAAAAGTTTAGCTCCATCCATATCCCTTTTTCAGGCCCCCATGACTTACAGGGGAGGTCACGCAGATTTTTTGTGGTCTTGGAAGGTATCAAAGGTGAGTGGCCAATGTGGACATCAACCTTGCCACATAGCACAGGCCCATCATTCTGGGTTAGCCCCGTGGCCTTCCTTCTGTTCCTCAAACATTCCCTTCTCAGAAACTTTGACTTCATGTTCCACCATCTAGAATCTTCTTTATTCCATGTTTTTACCTGGCTGGCTCCTCCTAGTCATTCAGTTCTTAGCAAATGTCACCTCATCAGAGAGGACCTCCCTAACCTTCCCTGACCACTGATCAAAATTACTTCCCTCTACCCCATCCCCATATCACTCACTTTCTATCCCATTACTTCATTCTTACTTTTCAACCTAGCACTTACTACTACCTGAAAATAACTTGTTTCTTTACTTGTTTTTTTTTTTTTTTTTTAATTTTTATTGCATTATAGGTTTTGGGGTACATGTGCAGAACGTGCAAGATAATTGCATAGGTACACACATGGCAGTGTGTTTTGCTGCCTTCCTCCCCCTTACCCACACTTGGTATTCATCCCCAGGCTATCCCCCCCAGCCCCCCCCCCCCGCTGTCCCTCCCCCATTTCCCCCAACAGTCCCCAGTGTATGTAGACCGCCTCTCTGTGTATTTCTTTACTTGTTTACTTTTTTTTTTAAATCATCTGTGAGCTCTCACTGGAATATAAGCTCCATGAAAGCAGACAAGGCTAACCTTGTTTGTCATGAAATCTCTAGTGCATGGCGTACAGGACATATGCTCAGTGTGTATTGGATGAATGAATGAATGAACAAGTGAGCCAGACAAGCAAAGGTTGTCCTGGAGCTGCAGAGTAAGTGGTTGGCATTGCCCAGGAAACACAATTCCCAATCCCCTCCTCCCCGTTAGACCACATTGCCTTTCCGATGTATGTGGGAAAAGATACCTGAAAAGATAAGCAAGAAGAGCTGAAACTGTTCTAAGCCCAAACTAAAGGGGAAATGCTGAGCTCTTGTGGAGGAAAGAGGAAGCGTGTCCTGGCTTTGGGAGGATCACTGCTTCCATTGTTCACCCTAGCCTATGGGTCAAGAAAGCAGATTTCTGACATCATAAAACTGATTCAGACAAAAAAAAAAAAGGAGTCGACACTGGCTATGACATGACTGTTCCATTGTACAATCTGATCGAGGAAATGTATCTAGGATTACCCAGACAGTCAATTATTCATAAGCTAAACGTCCAGGCATCAATTACCTGGCTTGATGCTCTTATTCATTAAGGAGATTGAACAGCCCAACTTAACAAAGCTGGAGAAAGTTGCTAAGTAACAGAAGTTACCTGACCAGCCACAACACTGCAGCCTCCACAATATGAGTCCTTTGATGGCAAGAGAGGGCCCAGGGATCACCAGCAGGAGGGATCAAGTTGTAAACCCCACTGGGGCTAATTTCAGCTTTAGCAAAGGGAAGAAGGCTGAGGGTGGACAGGCTGGATTTGGAGAAGGCAGAAGGAATGTACAAGATATGAGCTAACTCGTCTTCTCCAAATGAGTAGGTGTTTGCCAGGAGGAATACAAATACAACACAAATTAATTACTATTTAAGTAAGAAGTCAAAGATACTTATCTAGCACTTAATGAATAAAAGTAAACTACAAGTATAACTGAGATTCCCCTGGGTGATACAGATTCTTGGGTTTTCTCTTCAGGTATCCATCTCAGAGTAAGTCTAAAATTATTCTAAGGACAGGGAAATTTATAAGCAGGATATAAAAGTTTATATAGAAGACATAGAGCTTTACATACTCAACATAATTAACTTTCTCCTCGTAAAGACTTGCTCCACTATATATAAAACTGCAGTCCCCTCAACTACTACCTCCAGTGCTTGCATTACTTTTATCAGCAGAAAAGGCTTATGTATTTTTAGACTTGAGCGTACAGATCTTGAGGAAAGGAGTTTGCGTTTTGGACTTCAGTGCATACAGCATTTGACATAGGGTCATCAAAAAACCAGGATGCCCACCACACCTGATGTGTTGATACCAGACACAGGGTGGGTATAGGCGGGACCAGCTACATCATTTGCAAGGCCCAGTTCATAATGAAAGGTTGTTCCCTTGTTCAGAAATTATTAAGAATTTCCAGATGGCAACAGTAGAGCATTTAAACAGGTACAGGCCTCTTCTAAGCACAGGACCCTGTACAAACCCAGTTCTCACACCTGAAGCTGGCCCTGGGCTGTAGGGTTAAGTGCACAGGCTTCCAAATGAGACACATCAGGGTGCAAGCCCATTTTCTCCTTACTGTAAGGCCTTGATAAGTCTCCATGTTCTCATTTGTAAAATGGAAATAATAATAGGGGTTTGTGAGGATTAAACGAGGCCACGCTAACCACTTCGTCAGGGATAATTATATTTAATGCTGTGGAAATGTTAATGACAAGTCAGTGACTATGAGGCCAGGCTTTACCAAGCCTGGTGCTAAGCATCTGCATAAGGTAACTTTAATAGAAGCACACACAAAAAACAAGGCAAACCCCTTTCTCGTCTCACTTGGGTATCACCTATTCTCAGTATTCAGTGGAATTCCTTTCTTCCCACAGCTATTAGCACCTGAGAATGATCTGATTTTGGTTGATATAAATATTTTATGTGAGATAAGCCTGTTGCAAGTTTGATAACTAAGGTCCATTCCAAGTCAACATAATTTGGTTCATTTATTCATTAAATACTTTGATGGTCATACTGAGCACCTGCTGTATTCTGAGTGCTACACGAGGCATTGAGGAGGAAGCAGATAAATTATATGCAACTCCTATCCTCAAGGAGGAGGAATGGCCATGGGGACGTGCGTTCTAGAAAATACTGCCACCAGCCCTTCACATGACTGACTTGCTCACATCCTTTTTTTTTTGAGACGAAGTTTTCCTCTTGTCATCTAAGCTGGAGTGCAGTGGTGCGATCTCAGCTCACTGCAACCTCTGCCTCTTGAGTTCAAGTGATTCTTCTGCCTCCACCTCCCAAGTAGCTGGGATTACAGGTGCCTGCCATCACGCCCGGCTAATTTTTATATTTTTAGTATACACAGGGTTTCGCCATGTTGGCCAGGCTGGTCTCAAACTCCTGACCTCAGCTGATCTGCCTGCCTCAGCCTCCCAAAGTGCTGGTATTACAGGTGTGAGCCACCATGCCCAGCTTCACATCCTTTTAAAGATGTCAGTTCAAATGTCAGCCCCTCAGACAGGTCTGCCTCAACTACCCTCCCTCAAGAAGACTACCCAATGACCCTGTCACATCTCGCCATGTATTTCCTTCCTAGATCCTGTTGAGTTATTTGTAAACAACTGGGATCATGTCTTGTCATCTCTGTATCTCTAGGACAAAGACCCGACTTGCATAAGAGGAAAGTAAATATTTTTTGACAAATTAATTAAAAAGTCCAGCCAGGCATGGCGGCTCACACCTGTAATCCCAGCACTTTGAGAGGCCAAAGTGGCAGATCACGAGGTCAGGAGTTCGAGACCAGCCTGACTCGAACATGGTGAAATCCTGTCTTTACTAAAAACACAAAAGTTAGCTGGACGTGGTGGCACGTGCCTGTAATCCCAGCTACTCAGGAGGCTGAGGCAAGAGAATTGTTTGAACCGGGGAGGTGGAAGCTTCAGTGAGCCAAGATTACGCCACTGCACTCCAGCCTGGGTGACAGAGCTTGACTCTGTCTCTAAATAAATAAATAAATAAATAAATAAATAAATAAATAAAAAGCCCTAGAGGAATTTGATAGTAATGTGGGAACACAGAGGATAAGCACAGTGCTCTGCCTATAGTCATTACCGCAGGAGGTACCATTCACTGGAGCTGCCATCTCAGATGAGCCTTGAGGGGTGAGAGGCAGCTTGGTGGGCAAACAAAGGTTGGTGAATCCAGATTGAGGGGACAGCATGTGCAAAAACAAGAGGCCCAAGAGAGCTCAGGAACCACAGGTGTTTTAAGAGGCAAAGGGGCAAGGGTCAGGTGACAGGAGGAGCAGAAACTACGTTCTGAGATGGAAATGGGAACCAGATCACAAAAGACCTTGCATGCAACTCTGAGAAATCTGAATTGTATACTGTGGGCAATAAAGCATTTTCCATTTATCTGCCTTCTGTATGCCAAGCATGGGCTAAGTATAAGGGATACAGTAGTGAGTGAGATATAACATGGTCCCTGCCCCCAGGGAGCTTATCTTCTAGCAGGAAAGACAGACATGACATAATTACTTACTATTTTATCATTAAACAAAAATGATCAAAAGCACTGTGTTTACACATTAAAGAGAAGAACAGGGTGTAATGAGAGTCTGTAACAGGGAGGTCTAACCTGGTCTGGGATTACAGAGCATACTCCCCTGCCCTCAGCACCCACTCCTTTTGACTTTCAAATCTCCTGGAAAAATCCAACACTTGATGCCAAAAGTTAGCATAAATTTTCCCTACATGTACTAAAGGGGGAAAAATATCTCACATATATTGATGAGCTCAATTAGTCCATTCCCAGAAGGATTTATTTGGTCTGATGCCATTTATATACAATTTTCAAATGTGTAAAATGCCATTATTGTCTATGAATACTTACATAAAGACAAGGGTAAAACTGATGATCACCGGTAAGTATGGCGGCTCCTTCGAGGTTAGAGAAAAGAATATTGGAGAGGTTCAGCTGTTTTTATAATATTTTCTTTTTAAGCTGGGGATAGAAACACAAGCTTATTCTCTACACATTTTTATAATTTGAAGTATTTCTAAGAAAAAGTTAAGTAGTCTATACTGAGGGGCTTTTTTGTTTTTTTTTTTATTTGTTTGTTTGTTTGTTTTGAGACAGAGTTTCACTCTGTCACCCAGGCTGGAGTGCAGTGGCAGGATCTCAGCTCACTGCAACCTCTGCCTCCCAGGTTCAAGTGATTCTCATGACTCAGCCTCCCAAGTAACTGAGATTACAGGTGTCTGCCACCACGCCCAGCTAATTTTTGTATTTTTAGTAAAGACATGGTTTCAAACTCCTGACCTCAGGTGATCCACCAGTCTCAGCCTCACAAAGTGCTTGGATTACAGGCGTGAGCCGCTGTGCCCAGCCTATACTGAGTATTTTTGATTCGCCATCATTACCATTAATGAGATTGTGTCATCTGTTCTCCAAGAGAGTATGAAAAAAGGAAATACCTATGTGGTACCAATTCTATCATGTATTACAGGGTAAATAAACTCCAAACCAATACAAATTTTTATTGGGTAAAAACTTTCCTCGGTCCTTTAAGTTCTTATCAGGGCTTCTGTACATAAAACAAGTAAGTACTTAGAAATAGAAATTCCATTCGACCCAGCAATCCCATTACTGGGTATATATCCAAAGGACTATAAATCATTCTACTATAAGGACACATGCACACAAATGTTCATTGCAGCACTGTTTACAATAGCAAAGACCTAGAACCAACCCAAATGCCCATCGATGATAGACTGGTCTGGGAAAATGTGGCACATATACACCATGGAACATTATGCAGCAATCAAAAATGATGAGTTCATATCCTTTGTAGGTACATGGATGAATCTGGAGAACATCATTCTCAGCAAACTGACACAAGAACAGAAAATGAAACACCGCATATTCTCACTCATAGGCGGGTGATGAACAATGAGAACACATGGACACAGGGAAGGGAGTACTACACACTGGGGTCTATTGGGGGGAATAGGGGAGGGACAGCGGTGGGGGGAGCTGGGGAGGGATAGCATGGGGAGAAATGCCAAATGTAGGTGAAGGGGCGGAAGGCAGCAAAACACAATGCCAAGTGTGTATCTATGCAACTATCTTGCACATTCTGCACATGTACCCCAAAACCTAAAACGCAATTAAAAAAAAAAGTAAGTAAAGGAAGGAATGCCCCTTTTATTTCTTTTACTCTCTCCTTATAAAAGCAAGTCTTCTTCTAAACTAGGATCCTTTGGTGACTGGCTGGACCCCTGGAAAATTCCCTTTATCTTTATTTTGGAAACAGGCAACTAAAATGAAAAGGAATCCAGTGAAAGCAAAAATAGCTAGAACCTCAAATTCTCCCCAACAATGCCAAAGCCCAGGCGCCAGTGGAACAGCACCCAATCAATGGTTAAGTGCATGGCAATGACTGATCCTTTGCCCTGTCATAAATGCCTTCCAACCGTGCCCCTCTGAAGGGACTCCTGGTTTGCATGCATCTCCAGGATCCATGAGTAAGGTCAAAACTAGACCCTAGTAGACAGGAGGAACAATGGGCTTCACTGTTTTTGAATATTTTCTCGTGAGTCCATGGTAGGTCTCTGTGGCAGGTCTTAAAATAGCCAGTGTGGAGTAGGTGGACTGGCAGCCAGGTATTGATCATTTGACAGAGTGCTAGCAGCTGTCATTAGGCCAGAGTAATAGAGAGACCATGTACCCGCCCTTCCCTGGGAGAACACATTTCCCAAATCCTTATCACAGGCCCAGAACTAAAAGCCCTAACTAATTTGCTACCTCAGCAGCACCATGTCTAATAATATCCTCTGATTAATGGAGATAAATGATGTTTGGAAGATGGACAGTGCTTTCTAGATTGACAACCCAATCCTAGGAGACACAAAGGCGTCAAGCCATCATCTGAAGTGAAAGTCTATAAAACTATCAGCAGTCGAGGCTCTTTTCCACCCTGGACCTGTTTCTAAGGGCCTATTCAATCACTAAATCTATCCATCCATTCATCCATCAAAACACAGTTTAGTGTCTATGTGTGTTAGTTTCCATTTTTGGTTATGGTATATGAAAATGACCAAGATTCTGCCTTGGGGGAATACACAATCAATGTCAACCACATACACCACTGGAAATAGAACCTGGCATAGGGTTTCTAGAGGAAAAAATCCCCCTCCAGCTTTAATATGCCAGGTAAACTAGATGATGAAATAATTGATGAAGGTAAGATAGTCTTGTCCAGGAACGACCAATAGGTTTGTTATATCTCCTGTGCCACCTGTATTCAACTGGTTGTGGCTGTCTGAAGAATTGTGATAAGAATGATTCTGAGCATGAGTTCAGGTGGTAAGAAAGAATGCTGTGGTCAATTAGTGATATCTGTTACAGGTGAAGAATGAGAGAGTGGCTACACATATCTGCTCTTTGCTGTAGTAAAAAGACAACAGGCTAGAAGCTTATGCAGGCATACCTGGGAGATATTGTGGGTTCTATTCCAGACCACCACAATAAACTGAAGATTGTGATAAAACAATTCACACAAACTTTTGGTTTCCCAGTGCATATAAAAGTTACATTTATACAATACTATATTCTATTAAGTACGCAATAGTTTCATGCCTAAAAAATGCACATAACTTAAAAATGCTTTATTGCTAAAAAATGTTAACAACCATCTGAGCCTTCAGCAACTCATAATAATCTTTTTGCTGGTGTGTGGCCTTGCCTCCATGTTGATGGCTGCATACTGATCAGGGTGGTGGCTGCTGAAGTTTGGTGTGGCTGTGGCGATTTCTCAATATAAGACAACAATTAAGTTTGCCACATGCATTGACCCTTTCTTTCATGAAAAGTTTTTCCATAGCATGCAATGCTGTTTGATAGCATTTTACCCAGAACTTCTTTCAAAATAAGAGTAGATCCTCTCAAAACCTGCCACTGCTTTATCAACTAAGTTGATGTGATAGTCTGTAATAAATTCCTTGTTGTCATTTCAACAATGTTCACAGCATGTTCACCAGGAGTAGATTCTATCTTAAGAATCCACTTTCTTTGCTCCTCCATGAGAAGCAGTTACTCATCTGTTAAAATGTTCTCTCGAGATAGCAGCAATTCAGGCACATCTTCAGGCTCCACTTCTAATGCCAGGTTTCTTGCTATTTTCACCAAACCTGCAGTGACTTCCTCTGCGGAAGTCTTGAACACCTCAAAGTCACCCATAAGGGCTGGAATAAACTTCTTCCAAATTCTTCTTAATGTTGACATGTTCACCTCCTCCCAGGAATCACAAAAGTTCTTAGTGCTATCTAGAATGGCAAATGCTTTCCAGAAGGCTTCTAATTAACTTTGCCGTTAACCATCAAAGGAATCATCATCGTTGGGTAGCTATAGCCACATGAAATGTATTTCTTAAACAAGAAGACTTGAAAGTTCAAATGATTTCTTGATTCATGGGCTGCAGAATAGATGTTGTGTTGGTAGGCACGAAAACATTAAACTTTTTGTACATTTCCACCAGACATCTTGGGTGACTGGATGCATTGTCAATAAGCAATAATATTTTGAAAGGATTTTTTTTGCAGTAGATCTCAACAGTGGGTTTAAAATATTCAAGAAACCAAACTGTAAAAAGATGTGCAGGATTTTTTAATACAGGTCTTGCTATGCTGTCCAGGCTAGTCTCAAACTCCTGGACTCAAGAGACCCCTCTCATTTAGGCTCCTGAGTAGCTGGGATTACAGGCTTGTTCCACTGCAGCTGGCTCATCCAGGGTTTGTTGTTCCATTTATAGAGCATGGGCAGAGTAGATTTAGCATCATCCTTAAGGGCCCTATGATTTTTTAAATGGTCAATGAGCGTTGACTTCAGTGTAGTGTCACCATCTGCATTGGCCTCTAATAAGAGAACCCATCCTTTGAAGCTTTGAAGCCAGCCATTATTTCTCCTCTCTAGCTATGAAAGTCCTGGGTGGCATCCTCTTCCAATAGGAGGCTATTTTGTCTATACTGAAAATTTGTTACTTAGTGTAGCCATTTTCATCATTGATCTTAGATTTTCTGAATAACTTGTGGTGGTTTCTGCTTCAGCACTTGCTGCTTTACCTTGCACTCTTATGTCATGGTGATAAACCAGCCTCTGCTATCTTCCAACCTTTCTTTTGCACCTTCCTCACCCCCTCAGCCTTTATAGAATTGAAGAGAGTTTGGGCCTTGCTCTGGGTTAGTCTTTGGTTTAAGGGACTATTGTGGCTGGTTTGATCATCTATCCAGACCACTCAAGTTTTCTCCATATCAGCAATAAGGCTGTTTCACTGTCTTACCATTCACGTATCTACTGGAGTAGTACTTTTAATTTCCTTCAGTACTTTTTGAGTTCAAGATGCGTTTTGTGGTTTATGATCAAATGTAGCCCTGGGGCTTTGCCGCACCCTCAGCCACAGGGGTCTCTGATCCCCAACATCATGACAGTGGATACTCCTCTCTGTGATGTTGATGATGATGATGAAGATGAAGGTAGTTATGAATACTGTGCCAGGCACTGTATCAGAGGCTTTACTGAGATTTGCTTCTTTCTTTTTTTTCCCTCCCTCCTTCCTTCCTTCCCTCCTTCCTTCCTTCCCTTTCTTTCTCTTTCTCTTTCTTCCTTCCCTTTCTTTCTTTCTTTCTCTTTCTTTCTTTCTCTTTCTTTCTTCCTTCCTTCCTTCCTTCCTTCCTTCCTTCCTTCCTTTCTTCCTTCCTTCCTTCCTTTCTTTCCTTTCTCTTTTTGAGACAGAGTTTCTCTTTTGTTGCCCAAGCTGGAGTGCAATGGCACAATCTTGGCTGACTGCAACCTTCACTTTCAGAGTTCAAGTGATTCTCCTGCCTCAGCCTCCCAAGTAGCTGGGATTACAGGAGCCTGCCACCACACCCAGCTAATTTTTGTATTTTTAGTAGAAATGGGGTTTCACCATGTTAGCCAGGCTAGTCTCGAACTCCTGACATCCACTCACCTCAGCCTCCCAAAGTTCTGGGATTACAGATGTGAACCAACATGCCCAGCCAAGATTTCTTCATTTAATCCTTGCAATATTCCTAGGAGGTAGATTCTACTATTATTCATAACCAAATACTAAGAGGCTAAACAACACCCAAGTCCACAGTGTAGCACCTTCATGAGCGAGGACAGTCTAAAAGAAAAGCCTATCGAGGTCTCATCCTTTACACTCTAATGCCACCCATCCTAGAAGTCTCCAGGCAAAGAAAAATCTATGCCCCAGGCTGGGAGTTGGGTTTAACAATTCTGCATGCAGCTATAGTTGGAATTCTGTACATTTAACCCCATGAACACAGAACACTGGTATAAAGGGTCATTGCTTTAAGCTGAAGGGTTATTTTTCAGCAACAGGCAACTTGATGGAACCAAAATGAGCATAATCAACCCTAGAATGTCATGCTTATATTATTAATAATTTTTAAAAGTATTTTAGATTATTAAGTTCTAGCAATGCAGCAAAAACTAGAATTTTCCCCCATTTCACTCTCATCACCTGTCTCTGTTCCCAGAACTCGTAAAATTTCCATTTTCTAATATCACATTTTACAGAGCCCTTGTCCATAATGTAGACCACATCCTTTTAGCATTTACATCCTAGCAGGTAAATAACATTAATTTTAAGAAGTTCCCATCATATGCTTCTTAAGAACTGGCTAAAGTCTATATATAGTGCAAGTGCTTGGGCCTGTCTAGACCACCAAAAGGAACTATTCTGACATAGAACATTGGGGAAAGTTTGTTGAATTGACAGCCCCCTTATATCCATGGGTTTCAAAATACCTTGTGAAACTTTACATCTTAAATTGTGTCTTTTTTGCCCACAAAGTAATTATAGAGACCTGTAGATGGACAGCATGGGCAAATGGAGCTCAGCTGTTCAAATCAGCTCAAGCCTAGGAGCCAGGAAGTTCAACCCTTGCTTAGGAAAGATACAGAGAGTAATGTGTCTGCATTCAAAGAAAAGTATTTAGTATCTAAGCATAAGGCTGTTTTCGGGAGGGAAAATAAATGTATGTCTGCAAAGTGCTCAGTGTCTGAAACATTTAGGCTCTTAATAAATGGTAGTTGTCACCATTGTTGTGGTGGTGACAGTGGCTATCGTGGCCATTTTTCCATAACATGGGTACCTTTCCCTTGCCCATCTTTTCCTTAGCATTTAATGACTGCATCATATTCCATTGTAGAGATATTGTATAATTTATTTATTCATCTGTATTTTCTGAATTTTTTAGAGTATTATATATCACATAAGTAATAATTTTTTTAACTGGTGCTTGTAGCCACTTGTTCTTGCTACCAAAAAGATAATAATCAGGTTAAAAATTGTCTATTGAGTACAATGTTCATTATTCAGGTCATGAGTTCTCTAATAGCCCAGAGGTCACCATGATGCAATATATGCATGTAAGAAATCTGTACTTGCACTCCCTAAATATATTTTAAAATAAAATTTTGAAAGATAATCGGATATTGAAAGTAAAGTACTCACAGCTGGGCGCGGCAGCTCACATCTGTAATCCCAGCACTTTGGGAGGCAGAGGTGGCCAGATCCCCTGAAGTCAGGAGTTCAAGACCAGCCTGGGCAACATGGTGAAACCTCAACTCTACTAAAAATACAAAAATTAGCCAGGCATGGTAGTGGTCACCTGTAACACCAGCTACATGGGAGGCTGAGACAGGAGAATTTCTTGAAACCAGGAGGCAGAGGTTGCAGTGAGCACAGATCGCGCCACTGTACTCTAGCCTGGATGACAGAGTGAGACTCTGTCTCAAACAAAAAAAAAAAAGAAAAAGAAAAAGAAAAGAAAGTACTCATTAAACATGCACATTTTTAAAAACATACGTGCTATTTTTAGGATTACTAAAGAAAGTCTCACCTAGCTGATCTTTAACAACAAATTTCCTACATTATTACTAAGCATCTTAGAGAGACTGAGCACATGGTGACACCCTTCTAAACTGAGAACATTAAATCTCTGTTTATTCTTTGCGATGTTTAGCAGTCTGATTACTGCTGAACATCGCAAAGAATAAACAAAGAGATTAATGTTATGCTGGTTAATTCATGTCATTAAGTGCCTGAGTGAGAACTTTAGCCTGAACCCTTACACAAACATGGGGTCCTCAACGATGTCTCCTATTCTATACCTGGATGGGCAAATGGGCTATTTAAGAACCCACAGAGACATGCAAATAGGCATAACTATTTGGGGAATTATGGGGACACTGAAAGATAGTTTCTTATCTATTTTATTTTGGAAAAACATCTAATATATCAAATGAACTTTTTAAAATCAGATAATCTGAAAGCTATTGTAATGGATCTCTTCTCCCAATATACAGGAATTTTTGTTTTGCTTATTTATTTATTTATTCTGAGACAGAGTTTCACTCTTGTTGCCCAGGCTGGAGTACAATGGCATGATCTCAGCTCGCTGCAACCTCTGCCCCCCAGGTTCAAGTGATTCTCCAGCCTCAGCCTCCCAAGTAGCTGGGATTACAGGTGCATGCCACTATGCCCAGCTAATTTTTGTATTTTTAGTAGAGACGCAGTTTCGCCATGTTGGTCAGGCTGGTCTCAAACTCCTGACCTCAAGTGATCTGCCCGCCTCAGCCTCCCAAAGTGCTGGGATTACAGGTGTGAGCCAGTGCACCTGGCCTGGAGTTTTTTTAAAAGGCAAATGGAATATAGCACATAGCCAGCTCTAAAATGAAGTAAAAGCTTTTATTTTTCATTGGAAGTTTGAAGGTTTTTCTGAAAACCGTGTTTCTCTTACAAACATGTGACCAAGTTACAGCTTTGCTACACATTTTATTGTGTCTTCCTATTACTTTTGGTATGACATTTGCCTTGTTTTGTTTTAAGACAGAGTCTCGCTCTGTCTGGAGTACAGTGGCGCCATCTCGGCTCACTGCAATCTCCACCTCCCGGGTTCAAGCCATTCTCCTGCCTCAGCCTCCTGATTAGCTGGGATTTCAGGCACCCACCACCACGTCCCACTAATTTTTGTATTTTTTTAGTAGAGACAGGGTTTCACCATGTTGGCCAGGGTGCTGGCCTCCCAAAGTGCTGAGATTACAGGCGTGAGCCACTGCATGCAGCCTCCCTTGTTTAATTACACAATTATTTCAAGGCTTTTGAAAGGCCTCAATGTGGGAGGGAGAAAGTTTATCCAGCAACTTAAGCAATACTTTGCAAAGGGCCATTTCATTCCGTCACAGAGGCCATGAGAACATGGAAAGATTGTGCTGTCACAATGTATGTATCACAGTCCTTACCTGCAGGATCCGTTCCACTCTTTTGTAAATTAAAACATAATCCTATATGCTTTGTCCTTGGCATCTCAGACTTGTGTCTGTGAAACTATGAGTGTAACTTAATTCCAGCTGCTTCGTGAAGGTGTGTGTGGTAGTAACAAAGTTGGTACCTGAGTCTGTTCCTTAAAACAGAATGGGATGAGAGATAATTGATATATCCAACTCCTGAAAAGAACTTCAGGTACAATAATAACCTCCAAAAAGTCTTTCAGTTCACAGATTTGGAAAACAGAATGTTGGAATGAAATGCTCTCAGGCAGTTAGAGTTGTTCCCCATGGACCTGTCCATGGAGTTAGTCCACAGTAGTGGCTGTTGCTAAAAACTATAGGTGTAGATAAAGCTGAGGGCCTTCTGTCAAACTCTGGCCAACAATGTTGCAGTTTGGGAAATGCCACATGAGGATGTGTTTGCAACAATACAGAAATGGCAGACCAGAAGCAAAGAACAGACATTTCTTACACAGGGGCCCAGCAGGTATACACAAAACACGTAGTATTCAGATGGGGTTACACACATCAGCTCCACTGGGAAACAGTCTGAGATAATAGCTTAACGAGCACCAGTTCAGTCTGGACGCAGTGGCTCACAGCTTGTAATCCCAGCACTTTGGGAGGCCAGGGCAGGAGAATCACTTGAGCTCAGGAGTTTGAGACCAGCCTGGCCAACACAGTGAAAACCCATCTCTACTAAAAATACAAACATTAGCCAGGTATGGTGGCTCATGCCTGTAGTCCCAGCTACTCACAAGTCTGAGGCAGGAGAATCGCTTGAACCCAGGAGGCGGAGGTTGCAGTGAGCAGAGATCACACCATTGCACTCCAGCCTGGGCAACAGAGCAAGACTCCATTCCAAAAAAAAAAAAACAACCAACCAAACAAAAGAAGTACCGGTTCTAGAGTCAGAGAGACACAAGCTGGAATCCATGCTTGGCCTCTTCCAGGCTGTGTGACCGGGGCTAACTAATTAATCACTCTGAGCTTCAGTTTCCTCATTTGCAAAACAGGAATACTATGAGTACCTGCTTCACAGGGCAAGGTGTGAGTGCTTATTACGACAGGTGGCAGACAAGTAAGCCAAGCTCGCATATGCGGAGGCTATTCCACCAGTAGTCATGTCCCCCAAATCACACATGATAAAACAACAGCAATGACAGTGCAAGAAAAAGTATGAATTTTAAAAGACTAAGGAATTTGTGAGGGCCACCAGAGAAGCTTGCTGGACTCCCACAATCCACAAGTTATAACTGGAAAAAAACAACTTTTCTCTATAAAGTTAATTTTCTTATTGCATGTTTATTACGGAGACGTTAGAAAATATAGAGGAGTAAGTCGGACATGGTGGTACACACCTGCAGTTTCAGCTACTTGGGAGGCTGCGGTGAGAGAACCTCTTTAGCCCAGGAGGTCGAGGCCACAGTGGGCTATGATTGTGCCACTGTGCTTCTGCCTGGGTGACAGAGCAAGAACTTGTCTTATTTTAAAAAGAACAATTAAAAAATGAAAATATGGAGAAGCACAAAGAAGGCAGGAAAAGCAATTCACAATCTAAAATTACTCTCACATTTTAGTGTATGCTATTCCAATATATTTTTTCTGGACATCCACAATTATTCATACAACTGTTAATTTCCACTACCTTCTTCCTAAGCTCTGTCCTCCCTCAATGTTTCCTGTCCCCAAAATGGTACCACCTTTGTCTGGTTGCTCAGGACAGTATTGAGAAGTGATGGTTGGGCTGGGTGTGGTGGTTCACACCTGTAATCCCAGCACTTCGGAGGCCGAGGCCGGAGGATCATCTGAGGTCAGGAATTCAAGACCAGCCTGACCAACATGGAGAAACCCCATCTTTACTAAAAATACAAAATTAGACAGGCATGGTAGCAAGTGACTGTAATCCCAGCTACTCGGGAGGCTGAGGCAGGAGAATCACTTGAACCCAGGAGGTGGAGGTTGCAGTGAGCCGAGATCACACCATTGCACTCCAACCTGGGCAACAGAGCAAAACTCTGTCTCAACAACAACAACAACAACAACAACAACAAAATGTTTGTTTCTTCCCTTTCACAAATCTTACCACATCCAAGGACATCACTCATGTCCAGCCCGCCAACATCTCTTGCCTTCTAACTGAACTCCCAACTTCTGCCCTTACCTCCCTGTCTCCGTAGACAATTCTTAAAACAACAGCCAGAAAGATCCTTTTTAAAAGAGTTTCATCTCATCATACCCCTGATCAAAACCTTCCAATAGCTTCCCAGCACACTGGGAATAAAGTCCCAAGACTTTCTTGGGGCCTGCAAAGTCCTACAGGATCTACTCCCCGACCCCCGCCCCTACGATATTATCTTCCTCTCCACTTCCCAGTCCATACCCTCTTCCTGTTCTCCAGGCACTGGAATTGCAGGATCCCGTCTGAGCTCACACACCTCTCTGTCTGAAACTCTCTGCTGCCAAGATGTGCACATGACTTGTTTTCAAGCAGGTCTCTGTGTTTAGGTTTATCCTCTGTCGCCACACCAAGGACCACACTCTGTGAGAGCAGGGGCTTTGTTGACTTCATTCACTGCTGTGGTTCCAGGTTCTAGTGCACTGTCTGTCTCATAAGAAATATACACCATAAGGACAGGCTCGGTAGCTCACATCTGCAATCCCCGCATTTTGGGAGGCCAAGGCAGGAGGATAGCTTGAGGCCAGGAGTTCAAGACCACCCTGGGCAACATAGCAAGACCCTGTCTCTACAAACATTTTTTAAGAAAAACTGAGCCAAGGCCGGGCGCAGTGGCTCCTGCCTGTAATCCCAGCACTTTGGGAGGCCAAGGCAGGTGGATCACCTGAGATCGGGTGTTTGAGACCAGCCTGCCTGGCCAACATAATGAAATCCCATATCTACTAAATATACAAAAGTAGCTGAATGTGGTGGCAGGCACCTGTAATCCCAGCTACTCGGGAGGCTGAGGCAGAAGAATCACTTGAACCTGGGAGGTGGAGGTTGCAGTGAGCCGAGATTGCACCACTGCACTCCAGCCTGGGTGACAGAGAGGGACTTCATCTCAAATTAATTAATTAATTTAAATTAAATAAAGATAAAAAACTTAGCCAAGGATAGTGGTGCACAACTATACCCCCAGCTATTTGGGGTTGCTGAGGCAGGAGGATCACTTGATCCTAGGAGCTCAAGGATGCAGTGAGCTATGATCACCCTACTATACTCCAGTCTGGTGACAAAGCAATACCTGTTGAAAGAATGAAAAGAGGGAGGAAAGAAGGAGGGAGGGAGGGAGGGAGGAAGGAAGGAAGGAAGGAAGGAAGGAAGGAAGGAAGGAAGGAAGGAAGGAAGGGAGGGAGGGAGGGAGGGAGGGAGGGAGGGAGGGAGGGAGGGAGGGAGGGAGGAGAGAAAGAAAGAGAGAGAGAGAGAGAGAGAGAAAGAAGAACAAAAGAAAAAGAAAGACCCCATAGATGAGAGAGACATTGACTCAGAATCACACTAGCAGATGTAAAACCACAACTGTGATCAGTGATAAATATGTCTATCTCATCCATGGTGACTCTGAGAACAAATAACAAAGATCTGAATCCTATTTGTGGGATCAGAAGGCTTTCCTGAGAAATGATATTTGAGCTGACATCTGAAGGATGTGTCACTAAAGGGAGAAGGAAGGTGTTTCAGGTAGAGGGAACTTCTTGGGCAATGGGCCTATGATGGGGGGACTCATTGAAAGAAGAATCAAGGGGGCCAATGATTGGAGACACAGTAAGAGAGGCAGGCAGGACCAGGGGTCTGTGTTCTTGTGCATTTGTGTGAGGGTGATAGTGTGCATGTATGTATTATTTTTACAAGCAGATATCGGACCCAAATTGTTTCACAACTTGCTTTTTTTTTTAACTTACCATTATATCATAAACAACTTTCCTTGTGGTTATAAACTCTAATACATATTCTTTTTCTATTCTTCTTTTTTTTTTTTTTTTTGAGATGGAGTCTCTCTCTGGCTTGCAGTGACACGATCTTGGCTCACTGCAACCTCCATCTCCCGGGTTCAAGCGATTCTCCTGCCTTAGTCTCCTGAGTAGCTGGGATTACAGGTGGGCCCACCTAATTTTTGTATTTTTAGTAGAAATGGATTTTCACCATGTTGGCCAGCCTAGTCTCTAACTCTTGACTTCAGGTGATCCACCCACTTAGGCCTCGCAAAGTGCTGGGATTATAGGCATGAGCCACCGCGCTGGGTCTACATTCTTTTTAATGACAGCATATAAGACCATTATATAGTCAAATCATAACTCATTTAACCAATCTATCATTCAAATTTGAAATCGTTTCAATTTTTTTTTACAACAGTAAATAACACTAAAGAGAAGACCTTTTGTAATTCAGTATTTGCACTCTTCCACTATTATTTGCTTTGGATAGATTACTCAAAGCACAATTGCTGGGTAAATGGGTGTGCACATTTTCAAATTCCTTTCTCTCTTTCTTTCATTCCTTCTTTCTTCTTTCTTTTTATGAATTGACAAATCATTCTCAGAAAATCTTCTGCATCTTTGTACTTACAACCAATATGACTTTTCTTTAATGTTAAGACAATGGAAAGTCACTTTGTTTCACTATTTGCTAGCACAATACATCATACGAGACATGAAAGAAAGAGTTGGGAGGAAGAGATCTCCAACTGCTCAGGGATATTTCATTGAGACAAAACAGCAAAACTCATCTGTCAGGCAATAGTTTCCAGTAAGTACCCATCATCTATCCACAGTATAGATCTCTCTGGCAGCAAACATTTAGGTGCCATATAATTCAGGAGTCGTTGTCGAAACAGATCAATGGGTCTTGCACATGATAACAAGCTTTCACCCGCAATTGAGAGCTGGGGAGTCTGTGCCTCTCTATAGAGCAACCTGGACCGTGAATGGCAAATCACCATTCAGCCCTCAGTGAGAGGCAGCACTTTCCGTTTCAAGCTCAGCCCTGAAGCAGCGGAAAAGGGAAGCAATGTGGCTTTGTGGTTTGATTAGAGGACTGGGCCATTACAACTTCAAGTTCTCTTTGGGCTCTGGCAATGACTTCTCCGATGGCCTCAACGCTGTCTGTCTCCTTTTCCTCAGCAGTAAAATGGAGACAAGAATGCTAGATTCTTCCACATAAAGAATTCAACCAAGTGCTTGAAGATTTTTAACACAAATGGGCATGTGTAAGGGAAACTTTATTGCCCAGGGGAATTCATTTTTTAAAAAAATTGTATCCGAAGTTTTGCTGTATCATTTGCTTCGGAGAAATCTAAGTTTAATGGTTATATATAAGAAATGGGCAAGCCAGGTGCAGTTGCTCATGCCTGTAATCCAAGCACTTTGGGAGACCAAAGCAGGTGGAGACTTGAGGTCAAAAGTTTGAGACCAGCCTGGCCAACATGGTGAAGCCCCCGTCCCTACTAAAAATACAAAAATTAGCCAGGCATGGTGGCAAGAGTCTGTAATCCCAGTTACTTGGGAGGCTGAGGCAGGAGAATCACTTGAACCCGGGAGGCAGAGACTGCAGTGAGCTGAGATGGTGCCACTGCACTCCAGCCTTGGCAATAGAGCGAGACTAAGCCTGTAATCCCAGCACTTTGGGAGGCTGAGACGGGTGGATCACGAGGTCAAGAGATCGAGACCATCCTGGTCAACAAGGTGAAACCCCATCTCTAATAAAAATACAGAAATTAGCTGGGCATGGTGGCACATGCCTGTAGTCCCAGCTACTCAGGAGGCTGAGGCAGGAGAATTGCTTGAACCCAGGAGGCAGAGGCTGCGGGGAGCCGAGATCGCGCCATTGCACTCCAGCCTGGGTAACGAGAGCAAAACTCCGTCTCAAAAAAAAAAAAAGAGCAAATTGTCTCTTCCGTCTCCACAATGACCAAGTAATCATAAAACTTTATATTAATTAATTACATATTAATATTTTCATATTAAAATACGAAGCTCATTGGAAGTATGAAAACAAGGTACAAGAAATATGTGTTTATAACTAAGGAATGATTATTACTTATTGTTGAATGAAAATATAATGAAAGCAATACAATCATTTTTGAAAACTGTGAGCACATATATATGTAATACATTAACATAATAAAAAAATCTAGACAGATACAGACAAAACATTTCAGGTGGTTGTCCGTGGATTTTCAGTTTCTTTCTTTGGCCTATCTCTATTTTCCAGTTTTTCTACAATGAACACTTGAGCGCTAAATGAATTACTTGAGTGTAAGTGAATTACTTGAGTGCTAAAAGTTATTTTAAAGTAAGTGATGAATATTTTAGAGGACAATGATCTTTGTGAACCTAAATAGAAAATAAACCGGGAAGCTTTTATAATATATATATGGACACGGTCCAAAACTGAGTAATATGAAATATTTGTTTTCACTGGAAAGAAGTAAGTAAATCAAGAGGAGCAAGCATTTCCTGACTTGAAGTAGACATGTTCAGAGACCTGGTTAGGAACCATCACTGATTTTGTGTAACATCTTAGAAAACTCTGTCTCTAACTGCTACTACAGATCAAGTTCTCCTTCTCTGCAGATGCTACAGATTTTAGTTCCAACCACAGACCTGGTTGCAGGTGAGATGGAGCATCTAAATACTCATTTCCTCTTCATATGCTAGTAGCAGTAGGCAACCCAACACCTAGCACCATGAAGTCTCACGTTCTCACGTCAGAACAGCAGGCCCATGTATATCAAGTACAAGCCTATTTTGTTAAGTAACGTGAAGTCGCATGGGGTCTCCATCCACGACCATGACAATAACAAGCCTATAGATATGGTGGTTCTCATAGACTGTTTGCTCATTCCACTCTTGGGGAGAGATAAAATAAAATACTGAAAGGATAGCATAAATAGCTGCTTTTAATCTGATCCCTTCCACTGGTATGCACTGCACTTCTGCTTTGGGGAACCAGCCCTTTCTGAGTGGAAGCAATCTTGGTGAGCCTGTCAATCAAGAGTCCTACCCTTTTCTGGCTGATGGTTTGACATAGGCCAGGTTCATGTTCTCTACATAGAAACAAGATCTTGAGTGCACTGACAAGGGCCGCAGGAGTTTAACCTGAAAGTACAGTCCCGGTCAAGCGCAGCGGCTCACACCTATAATCCCAGCATTTTGGGAGGCTGAAGTGGGTGGATCACTTGAGGCCAGGGGTTTGAGACCAGCCTCGGCAACATGGCGAAATCCTATCTTTACAAAAAATACAAAAATTAGCCAGGCGTGGCAGTGTGCACCTGTAGTCCCAGCTACTCGGGAGGCTGACGCAGGAGAATCGCTTGAACTCGGGAAGCAGAGGCTGCAGTGAGCCAATATCATGCCGCTGTACTCCAGCCTGGGTGACAGAGTGAGACTTGATGTCAGAAAAAAAAAAAGAAGGAAAGAAAGTCCAGTTCCTTTATTCCTGCTCCCTCAGAACTGTCTGTTTTCGGTTGTTCTTTGACATTTTCAGCCTTTCTTAAATTCTGTAAGCTACTCTATATTTGTAGTAAGATTGTTTTTGTTTAAG
Organism: Saguinus oedipus; assembly: GCA_031835075.1. Classification (NCBI taxonomy): domain Eukaryota; kingdom Metazoa; phylum Chordata; class Mammalia; order Primates; family Cebidae; genus Saguinus; species Saguinus oedipus. The sequence goes on from CM063170.1 coordinate 24,462,607, forward strand.
TTAGACTTAGTTTCTATGGTCACAACCAAGGAACCCAAAGAGGTACTAAGCCCCATTTATGGACAACTTTCCCATGCAGCCCTTGGATTCACTGCAAAGTCACAAGAGGACACCAGATAACTCCATGTGCATTTTAGAAATGTGTGCCTGGAGGCTGATGGCAAGAGGTCAGAAAATATCTGTTATTCACCGAAAATGTATTGAATGCAAATCAACATGTATATTATAATACTCAACTCCAAAAATAGCATACTTTTGAGATTAAGATGAGTTCCCACTACGATCATCTGCTGTAAGAAGGAAAACATTCTGAAGTGTAACTAATGTGAAATAAGCTAGAATCCTGCAAAACATCCCCCAAAGCAATGATGATGTAGTAGCAAAAGTTTTAGTGACCCCCAAGTAAAGGGTTCTGAAAAGAGAGAAGAGGATAAAAGAAGCAAAGATGGGGCAACATTTACAAACTGTTCTAGGCTGAGAATCAACAGAGCAGGTCTCTAGGATGTTAATTATGAAGCTGATGACTTCAGGAATTTCTAAACAGCATCACTCTGATTAAGAAAGAAGACAGCATTATTTCTCAATTCTCTCTTTCTTTGTCCAGATTCCTAGAAGACAGTCTGGCTGATTGTACCCATGAATGATTGCCTTCCCCAAGGTTAGGTGTTCACCTCCAGTCCAATCACCTGAGGCCCAAGATGGACAGGTAATATAAGGAGGTGGAGAGGTCAGCCCTGCGAGAAGAGAGGATAGTTATGAGAGGTGGTGCCAAGATCCAAGAAAGAGGTACCAATTTGACCTCTGTAGCAATTTTAGAACAAGAAAGGGGATTAGAGAAGAGGTCCCCTGTTCAACTACCTGACCACACTATCGCCTATAATACAAGCTTTAAGATAGAAAGGGCCATGTTAGATCATTCTCAAAGTCCTGCCAGCAGTAGAGCATTGTGGCAAAGTTTCTGCACAGTTTGACGATTATTTTGTTAGTAAACAAAGAACATTTATTCACAGCATGAATTTGAGTCAGGGCAGGCATATGGTATGGTGATAGATAGAGCATAGACTTTGGAGTCAGGCTCCCTGAGTTCAATCCTGGCTTACAGTGTACCTCTGGTTTCACGTAAGCACTCTAATACCACCTAGTATGTCTATCATGAGAGATAAATGAAGTCACCGATGCAAAGGACTCGTTGCAATGCCTCGAATTTTATTATTATGAGATACAAAAATCCCACTGTGAATTTAGCAGGGGAAAAAAAATGCATGAACAAAACTATTTCTCCTTTGCCTGATTTCAGTTTTTAATCTCATCACGAACTCATAATCTGCTATCAACCTTTTGCGACAGAAATCAATGCAATCTCAGAACTCAATCTTTTTTGCCATGACCTCTCAAATTAAAATGAAATGAACAAAGCAGAAATCCTTATTTTATTACATAAGCAGTGATAATTGATGGTTTTTTAAGTGATAAAGGAAAAGCAAGGACATTTCTCACTAAGCCCCGGTACACAGTGAATGTGAACGCTGACAACCTCCCCCACAGCTCCCCCTACCTCTGCTCACACCCTTCCTGCCTCCTGCCTGCTGTTAGTATCTCTCTAGCACTGTCCTAGCTCCTGTGATGTACCCTCCCAGGACTAGCTTCAATAGAGGGAAAAAACACACTTTCTATTGATTTCATTTCATATACATTTATGCTCTTGGTTGGATGCTTTTATGTTACATCCAACCTTCAGAATTCAGGTTGGATATGTCATGTCATGATGTGCAGGAGGCATCGCGGTGTCAAGAAGAGACTGAGGCCTGCAGAGAGAGCGCCCCTGGACTTTAATGGGAACGAGTACATTCAAAGGGAGAATTTTGCTTTCAGTGTATTTAACATCACTTGCCTGGAGTTCTGCCTCCACAGGGGCTAACATCTGTGTAAAGACAGCAGGGAGGGGAGCCCCTGACCTAGGCCCTGCTGAGAACAAAGCCAGGACACCTGAGAATTGAAGGGCTCCCATCCTTCAAAGCTTTCCCAAGACGGGCATTGCTTATCATTCCCCTGCATGTCTTGGTGCTTTTACTACCTGCGCATGCATCACTGAACAATTTATACATAACATCACTGTGCAAGTTTATAAACTTGATATAAATGGCCTCACATTATATGCATTCCTTTGCCACTTGCTCTTTTTGATCAACATTATGTTTTTGAGATTTATCCACATGGCTCTGGTTCATTCATTTTAATAACTGCATAGCGTTTTATGGCTCATAAAACGTTTCATTTCTTGAGTGATGGGTGGGTACCTTTGGTGTTTGTTATATTCTCTTCTAAACTTTATAGGAGTCTGGAATATTTCATAATTTAAAAAATAAAGTGAGTGCTATCTTTTGGGTTTTCCTGGATAATATAATGTTTCTGGCTGATAAAGGCTATCTGAATAGACAAGAAAGTGCAGCTTCCCACACATCCACATTCCTGGCTCTGTAAGCTTCAGCTCAGCCAGTAATCATTTTGTAATAATAACTAGTGATACTTATTGAACATTTATGCTATGCCAGGCACTATACCCAGTGCTTTCAGAGGGTGATCTTGTTTAATCCTCATAACAATCCTACGGGGAGGAGGGTGTCATTATTATCCTCTGTTTATAGCTAAAAAAACAGAGGCTCAGAAGTTTGGTAACATGGCCAACTTCTCACAGCCAGGATGGTGCAGAGCCAGGATTTGGAAGCAGGCCTCTAGGATTTATGTTCTCACCACTGTACCATTGCTTCCTAGCTGGGAGAGTGAGGGATGCCTTCAGCTTGGCTTGGATGCTCTTGGTTTGCCTATTTGCTACCACAAGATACTCTCACCTCGACACTAACAGTAGGATGGAAAGGTAAAAGGAGTGCTGGGATTGTAACCTTCATCCAAATCCTTCTGTATTACCGTTCAGCGAAGAAACCGCATTTTCAGATGATTTAACCTACTTGTTAAAATAGTTCAAAGGACCAGACACTACCCTAAACCCACTTTCACCCCACTGAATGTAGGCATTTGCGCAGCCTCTGTCCTTCCAGACAAGGCTCACTAGGGCTTGGGACCTACCACAAAGGTTCACTGACAAGTTCTTTGGGCCCAGATCTTTAGATCGTTGAGATTTTTCTCTAAATGAGGTTATACTTAAAGTCATTGTAATTCTTATTCTTTTCCCTCTTCACTTGTCTTCCTTCTTTACTTCTGTTTTTTTTTTTAAATGCAAATAGCATTTACATTTTTTAAGGTGAGAATTTAAAATATGTCAGTTTCATAGTTCCATCTTAGTTTTTTTTTAATTATATGTATATATTAGGAGCCTTTAAAATTGAAATGGCCTGGATGGCTGAGAAGTCATCCAGGCCATTTGCTTGACTCTGGTGCAGAGGGAAGGTCCAGGGTCTTATAGGTCCCTCCTGTGTGCTGAGAATTCCATCTGATGCCTTGGATGACTGTCAAGCCTTTGCAACAGCTGGACAAAATAAAGACTCTTGGATGATTCTGAATTCAGTATTTGTGGAAGGCCTATTGAAGGGTAACATGAAAGATATCAGTGCTTGTGTTTGCTGGTTTCACCATATGTCCAATCCAAATTAGCACTGGCTGTGGATGAGTAACCATTGAAGTATGCTATCGCTGGGCCAAGCTGACAGGTAACACTTCTCAATTGCAACCTTCCTCCAAAACCTACTATTAATTCTGTTCTGCAACTGTGCTCCAAACCAGTGGATGTAAAAATAAACCTCATGCCTCTGATAAATAATCATTCAATTAATCAATCAGACAAGATTGCTTTTGGCCAGACACGGTGGCTCACATCTGTAATCCCAGCAGTTTGGGATGCCAAGGCAGGCAGATCACCTTGGGTCAGGAGTTCAAGACCAGCCTGGCCAACATGGTGAAACCCTGTGTCTACTAAAAAAAAAAAAAATACAAAAATCAGCTGGATGTGGTGGCGTCCACCAGTTGCCCCAGCTACTCAGGAGGCTGTGGCAGAATAATCACTTGAACCTGGGAGGCAGAGGTTGCAGTGAGCCGAGATCATGCCACTGTGCTTCATCCTGGGCTACAGAGTGAGACTCCATCTCAAAAAAAAAAAAAAAAAAAAAAAATTGCTTTCTAGCCAAGGATTTGATCTGCTGTTTTAATAATTTCAAACATTCTGAGCAAGATCACTGCTCCTTTTAAAAGAGTGCTGTAACTTCAGGCACTTGTGACAAAACCTTGGTGAATTATTAGACAATTTCATGCTGGTTTGCAGAGTGATTAAAACAAGTGGCCTTGAATGATAGCATATGTTATAAAGAGATGGAGCTTTTCAGTTATAAAAGATGTATCAATCAGGGGAAAGCAAATACAAATTAAAGTTTGATGAGCAATTGGATATTAATTGGTACTAACTCTGCTTTTTATGTCACTTTGATGTGGAGTGGATCATAAACATGGTAAGCGATACTAATAATGTATATTCACTTCAATACAACTTTATGGCTCCATTTATTAAAGAAACCAATATTGAGATAGAGTTGTGAGTACACTAGTGTGCACTTTTCCTATTGCGTACCTTCATCTATCTCTTGCTGGGCAGGCTCTCTGCCACAATCTGCAGGGTACAATGCAATTGGTTGGACATCTGAGTTATTGCCTAGATTTTTCTTTATGCATCAGTTCTAAATTACAGTCGAAACAAACTTAACAGCAAATTAGGGCTTTATATATATTTTTTCTAGAGTTTTCTTTTTTACAATTCTCTGCTCTTTACTGAATTTAGACAGCAATCTCAAGTGAAGCAATGCCATCCTGATGTCATTAAGTAGACACCAAGTAGGCTTCGTAGTGTAGATCTATAAATAGTCAAAATGTTTTATATCAAATACAGCTCAATTTTATCTCAAATATAAAAGTAATTTAAAAAATTTTTTAAATGCAAAGATGACACATAATCACTAGTGAAAGAAAAACTACCTTTTTCAAATTTAAAATGAGAGTTTGCTGGATAATCAGTTTTATAATGTCCTTTTCTCCTTTAACAATCCATTCAGTTAATTTTAAAATTTTTATGTTACCTGGATTCATAGCCCAGTTCTGCCACTTCTTCACCATGTGATCCTGGACAAATCACTTAACCTCTCTGTGCTTTAGTTTTTCTTATCTGTAAAATGGGCCTAATAATATGTATCTTAGGGATCACTATAAAACTAAATGACGCTTCTAAAAATAATTCTTTAAAATCACCGTTTAACACTTAGCATTATGCCTGGCCTGCCCTCAAAACAGTTAGCTATTTCTATTATGTCAATATTCTTTGTACTGGGTGGAGTCTATTCAATCATATTGCTATCTTATAATTTATTTAATCAATTTGATATTGCTGGTCCTTCAGGGTGACAGCAACATTTCTCATTAACACCTGGCATTATTTCCTTGGGATAAATCTTCAGGAGTCAGCATGCCTAAGAGAACTTCTAGGAAATACAGCTTCTCTTTCCTTCCATGGTTGCCGTTACTTAAGAGTTTTAGCACAGTCATTTGGGAGATATGATACTTCAGCACTACCTTTGAGACACCCACTTCTGTATAATAAACTTATTCCACTAGTTTAGTTTGTTGTTTTGTTCTTAAACCAACCACAGTTTGCCTTTGTTTGGGTGAAGTGTAGCCCAGTTTAGGGCTAAGCTGAACAATTTTCTTGAGATCCCTGGGAAGACCAAGAAGACGTTCTGTTGGTATTTGACAGGTAAGCTTTACCTACCCTATGTGTCAGAACCAGACAAACACCGATGTGCATTTGATTTTATTCTTAGAAGAAAACCGAACTATTAATTACACTAAAGCCTTCAGGGAAGTATTTCACTGGGCTATTTGCCTCAGAACTTGTATTTTTATTGTCTGTCCATTAATTGTGAACAGATTATTTAAAAGGGATGTATATTAATAACTAGTAAGCGTGGAAACTAAAAACTAGACCAGGACAAAGTTTCCACTGTACGTATCTCAACTCAGAGGGGACCCCCAGCAGGCAATGAAATGGGGCTGTTTTACAAAGCAAAGGGAGGAACGCGGTCCGGTGCAGGAATACTCAGGGGCCTGGTGTTTTGAACCTGTTTGATTAAAAGGCAAGTTTGGGTAGAGAATTAGAGAAACAAATCATAGAACAGACGCCTTGAGATGTAAGGCCCTTCACAAACAAAAGACACGTGTTGCATCTCGTTAAAACAGGTTTTCTTTTATTGTCACTGACGAACTCAGACGTCCTAATTTTCCCTCAAAAGTAAATGGCCTATTTTCAAAATAGGCAGAGGGTCCGTGCTCCTTATATCTGTTCTTAATTCAAGAAATATATCTAACTGTAGTCTAACAAGAGTCAGTCTCAGACGAAATTAATGAGAAACATCCATTAATTATTTATGCTCTGAAACAGTAGGTCTGCTAATGTTTCTGCTAATCACCAAAGCTAAACAGATGTATCTTCATAAAGACAATCTTGAAGAATAGAATGAGTATAAAGGAGACGCAAATACAAAAAATATGTATATGTATGGCCATGACAGGAAATAATAGTGAATGCATCGCTGCTCCTAAGACAGTATTTGTTTAAAGTGCGAAGCCTGGTAAAATTGGCAGAGCTAGTTCTGTTCATGATTTCTAGTATTTAAATATTATATTAAGCAATAATAATGGGAGCTGAATTTATAGGGGCTAAAACCAGTGCTAGAAAATGAAAAGAATTAGACTCCTACTTTTTAAAGCAGCAGTTAGAAAGCTATCCAATTTCCATGAACATTCTAAAAGCAGCATCTTTCATGGATACTCAATGAATAGTAAGGTTGTAAATTTTACATCATTTACAAATCCAAAATTACAAATCCAAAATTATTCAAACTCTTATTTTTGCCTCCTGACAAATTTGGTCAGAATAAAATCAATCTGTTGGTCCCTTTATGGAGTTGCAAAGATTGTGTTAACACAGCCACCCTCATGGTTCTGTAATCTGCAGTATGTAGTAGTAAAGTGGAGCCATTTCTGAAACCAGATCACCAGGACGTAATTTTGATCTACCATTTACTAGCTTTGTAACTCGGGCAAGTTAACCTCTCAGTACCTTGCTTAACTTCGTCACTGGCAAAATGGAATAATAACAGTACCCACCTCAAAAGGTTTAAAATGAGTTCTTAAGAGAGTCCAAAATAAGTGCTCAGTTTTTAATGAGTTATTATTATTATCAAGATAGCTGTATTACGGTCAATATATGAGAATGACAATATTAGGTAATTACATAGAATTCACATTTTGTATAGCTGCAGCTTTCACAATGGAATGATAGGACAGGCTCCACCTCACCCCCTAACTCATATTCCCAGTCATGATGTTGTTTCTCACAGTCCTTTGACTAACATACAATTCCCTGCCTTGTCTAAGGGAGAGTGGCAGGATGGTTGGCATCAAAGTGGTGATCAGAACAGGGGCCACAGGAGACATGGCTTGAAAACTCCATCCTTTTTCCAGCGTTCTGCCTCCAACCCATGCTGGAGACTGGGGATTAGATCCTTTGCACTTTTATCACTCAGATCTTTTATCGAAATTGTCACAGGGGTGTGTCTTTACCCTTCTTTGGAAAGGTCACCTATGTCCTGCCTGCTGTCATCAGTATATGACATCAGTGATTCTAGAAAGTACTTCCCATTCTGCACGGCGGAATCACTTGGGAAAGTTTAATATATATATTTAATAATATGTTTATTGTACAGGGGCAGTGGCTCATGCCTGTAATCCTAGCACTTTGGGAGGCCCAGATGGGCAGATCACTTGAGGTCAGGAGTTTGAGACCAGCCTAGCCAACATGGTGAAACCCCGTCTCTACTAAAAATACAAAATTTTTTTTTTATTTGTAATCCAAGCTACTCAGGGAGCTGAAGCATGAGAATCACTTGAACCCAGGAAGTTGCAGTGAGTGGAGGTTGCACCACTCCACTCCAGCCTGGGCAACAGAGCAAGATCCTGTTTCAAAAAAAAAATGTATATATATGTGTGTGTGTGTGTGTGTGTGTGTGTGTGTGTGTGCGTGCGTGTGTGTGTATGTATATACTCAATTTATTTATATATATGCACACACATTCAATTTATATATGTGTATGTGTGTATTTACTATATATATATATATAGAGAGAGAGAGAGAGAGAGAGAGTGTGTGTGTGTGTGTGTGTGTGTGTGTGTACTCAATTTCTCTCTACTGAATTGTATTTTTAAAAAATTCCCTAGGAGTTGGGCATGGTGGCTCACACCTGTTATTCCAGCACTTTGGGAGGCTGAGGCAGGTGGATCACCTGAGGTCAGGAGTTTGAGACCAGCCTGGCCAACATGGTGAAATCCCATTTCTACTAAAAGTATAAAAATTAGCTGGGCATGGTGGTGGGCACCTGTAATCTCACCTACTCTGGAGGCTGAGATGGGACAATCACTTGAACCTGGGAGGCAGAGGTTGCAGCGAGCCAAGACAGCACCATTGCACTCCAACATGGGCAACAAGAGCAAAACTCTGTCTCAGAAAAAAAAGAAAAAAGAAATTCCCTAGGAACCCACTGGCACAAATTCTGATTTCAGAGCTACTGTTCAAAGGCAGTGGTTCATTGCACATTCGACCTAGAGTCGTTTATGAAAGATCCACTGTCATAAATCAGGGTGGATTTGGGGTTATCCCCTCTAGTCCCTCTCAGTCACTTGCACTCTCTAATGCTTTCTTGCATAGAGAGAAGAGGCAGTTCTACGGCTGTGCATAAACTGACATCCTGTTTAGTCTCTGCAGCAGGCTAGGGAGTGAGTGCCACTGATGGTTCATTAATAAAAGTGATTGGGATATTGCTTTGCTTACCAGAAAAAAATGGATGGGGGCTATTTTTAACAGCTTGTCATGACCATGGACTGCTCACATGATCATGCTGTACATATCGAGTGGGGTACAGCACGAGCCTGTGCAGGCCAACGGCATGTTCTCCTATGAACCAGAATGACTGTCCCGCCTGAATGACTGAATGACTGCTCGCTGGCGTTAAGTCCTCCCTCATCCTACAATTGACCTCTCCGTAATGCCCCTGTGCCTTTTCCTCTCTGCCTGCTCAAGTGGGATGGCCTCAGCCTCGGACTCACAGGAGGTCACAGAGGAAATAAAGACATGAAACAACATAATAACAGTAGAGTCCTTTGATACCATCCTCCCTCTGTTTTACACCCACGCCCATGAACCTACCCCTTTAGCATCGGTGATCCCAGAAGCAGTTGGCAGGTTATGAAATTAAAATAGAAGTGCCACAAAGAAAAAAGAGCCTATGACCAAAAACCAAGCTCCCTGGAAGCAGCACATTAGCTCATTCATCCAAATGTCGGGAAAATACACAGGGCTGGGCAAAGCCCACGTGCCACTAGTTGTACTAACAAAACAAAACACAACATGCAGCCAAAGCTTTCTGTGTCACTTCAGTGTTTCATTAAACAAAACCTGCCAGGAATGCAATGAGCACTGTTTTTTGTACACAGACCAACTGAATTCTAAGAGCTGCTCGGCTGTATGGCAACACTTAGATCTTTCTGCCCACACTGGCCACATTTCTATTTCCCTCTCCACATATTCCTAATCTGTGGCACAAGCTTATTTGCTGTATTGTCTGTAAAAATGCGTAAGCCCTTGCAGAGCAGAATGCAATTAATCTGAAATAGAAACACAAACACTTTATAAACTGCAAAAATGAAAAAAATACATGGGGGACTGATGTATATTTTGATGACTACCAAAACTGGTGATACTTACGTGTTTTGTGCCACATGAGAGCAAAACTTTCTAAGCTGCCTGTGCACATATTCAAAATTATGATTTCCAGACCGCTTTTTCACTTAATTTATCACAAACTTCCCCTGGGGTACTTTTACTCTGGGACAGCTACTATCACCTTTAAAAAGCAACATCCAGAATTGCACCTATTACTAAAATATCTATACAGTATTTTGTATTTGTGTCTGAAAATGCACTTTATTGGCTCCCAGGGAGCGGGATGCAGGATCAGAGTGGGCACATGCAGGGCTGGGGGCCTGTGTGGGGAGCAAAGCATGGGGCCTTCCCAAGCCCTGGTTTCCCTGAGGACTGTCATGAACTGGGGCCCCACTGGACTGATGCCTAGGGCTGCAGAGCGGATGGAACATGGGCCCAGGTCACTGGGTGATGCCCTCAGCTCCTAGCAGGGTTGGCGGGTGGTGGCCATGGGGCTCAGCCAGCTGATGGTTTGCAGGCGCCTGCTCCTGCCTTCCAGCTTCACTTCCAGGGCTGCTCCTAGTCGTCAGTGAACCAAGCACAGGTCTCCTTCACCGCCTGCTTGAAGGGTGTGAACTGGAGGTCGGGCAGGTAGGTCCTCAGCTTGCTGTTACTGGCTGTCTTCTTAAACTGCCCATCTGACTTGGTTGTATCAAAGGTGGCCTCCCCATGGAAGTCCATAGCCTCCACCACCGCCTCAGCTGCCTCCCTGATGGAGACCTTATCTTCCTCGCCCACTGAGAGGATGATGGGCTCCACCTCGCTGTTCTCCCACAGGACCCAGATAAAGAGCTGGGCCAGGTCCAGCGAGTATATGAACTGCCTCCGTGGCTTTCCCATATCCCACACCATCAGGGCCGAGCCACTGCTCTTGGCCAGGCGCACCTTGTGGATGAGGCCAGGCAGCACGTGGCCATCCTCAATGTTGAAGTTGTCATGGGGCCTGAAGACGTTGGTGGGGATGACAGCGGTGAATGTGCAGCTGTGCTGCTGGAAGTAGGCCCTGTTCTGCACGTCGATCATCCTCTTGGCATACGTGTACCCAAAATTGCTGCTGTGGGGCGGCCCACTGTGGCTCATCTATGTGGTCTCATCTATGGGGTAGGTAGTCTTGTCAGGGAAAATACAAGTGGACAGGCAGGACACCACCTTGCAGGCACCCACTTCAAAGGCTGAGTGCAGGACGTTGTCATTGATGTGCACATTTTTCTTCCAAAAGTCAAAATTGTATTTGATATTCCAGAACAGGCCCCCCACCGTTGCAGCAAGATGGATGACGTGCGCCGGTCGGACCCTCTCAAACAGGGGGCAGGTCTATGCTGCATCCCTGAGATCGGCATCCTTGGAGGAGACAAACACCCAGTCCTCTCCAGGAAGGCCAGCTCCATCTGCTACTACCTTCTGGATGGCTTTGCCCACCAGCCCAGAGCCCCCTGTCACTAGAATCCGCATGGACCCCTGGGGTTCATCCATCTCAGCTGCACCTGCGTCCCACCTCATCGCCCTCTATTACAGTATTTAAACAACAAATAAGCCAGGTAGTAGGAGAGGGAAGAAAGTTAAATAGCTATTCTAGAATTTCTCTTCTTCTCAGGATCACCAGCCTTTGTTGGGAAAAAGGAGCCAATGTTCAGAAAAATCTGAGCTAGTAAGGTTATGCAAAATCAACATGTATGGGGAGTAATAGCAAGGATGTGTCCTCTGTGTTCATCATATAATTTATTATCCTCCTGAAACAAATGTGCAGATGACACTTATTTGTTCCTGACATAATGTGGTAGGTGGTTAAGTTCTTCAGAAATTGTGTAAGTTGCTTTTTAGTGTTACTACCAATTCATGAAGTAGCAACAGCAAATTATCTTTTCCCACGTGAAAGCTCCAGTCTCTCATTACTTTGTAATCTTACAGAAGGAAGATTACTAAAACAATGTAAAAGTTTGAATGATTACATAATCCTTCCATTTGTTGCCTGAAAAAAAAAAAGAGTCCTGTTGGCTATAAAATAGGTTTACTTTTTTCTCCAGGTACTTACCCTTTGGGGTGACAGTGTAGTGTTAGAACGGAATCCACAGGTGACATTTAAAAGTCCCTTCCCATAATGTGCCAGATCTAGTCCAGATAAAGCCATTATTAAAAATTTCACACCTGCTATCCTGTTTTGATTTGAAATTTGAAGAACAACTTAGCCTCTGGCTTCTGGGTAGTCACATTGAGTTAATCACTCCAGCAACAAGAAAGAAGAATAAAGCAGAAAACAAGGAAGAGAGACCCCACGTGAATTCAGCATAGTGCCCCTGGCTATCCCAGAGGAAATCTATGTTGCCACACCCTCTCTTCTTCTTAAAGGGGAATCCTTTGCTATAGGGAATGGGATTTTTTTTTTTTTTTAAAGGCTTACAATTTTATGAAGAGAAAGATGTTGTCCTAAGGAAGTGTAAAATTGAAATATAAAAATGGCTTCTTAGAAAAGTATTTTTCTCACAGGATGACTTGAAGAGGGCTAGGTGAGGCAAGCATCTGGGTTGTGTTAGAGAAGAGGAAACTGGCTGGGCGCAGTGGTTTATGACTGTAATCCCAGCACTTTGGGAAGGTGAGGCAGGGAGGATCACTTGAGCCCAGGAGTTTGAGACCAGCCTGAGCAATGTAGTGAGACTTTGTTTCTATAAATAAATAAAAAAAATAAGAGGAAAAAAAGTCTTTCTCTGAGAAAGTATTTGCAAACTATGTAGCCAAGAAAGGACTGGTATCCAGAATCTACAAGGAACCCAAAACAATTACCAAAAGAAATCACAAATAATCCCACTAAAAAGTGGGCAAAGGGGCCAGGCACCATGGCTCATGCCTGTAATCCCAGCACTTTGGGAGACTGAGGTGGGCAGATCACTTGAGATCAGGGCTTTGAGATCACCCTGGCCAACATGGTGAAACCCGTCTCTATCAAAAATATAAAATATTAGCTGGATGTGGTGGCACGGCACCTGCAATCCCAGCTACTCTGGAGGCCGAGGCAGGTGAGTAGCTTAAACCCGGGAGATAGAGGTTGCAGTGAGGCGAGATCACGAGATCACACCACTGCACTCCAGCCTGGGAGACAGAGCAAGACTCCGTCTCAAAAAAAAAAAAAAAGGTCTGTGGGGGCAAAGGTGACCAGGCGTGGGGACTGCCTGTAATTTCAGCACTTTGGGAAGCTGAGACAGGCAGATGACTTTTGGCCCAGTAGTTTGGGAACAGCCTGGCCAACATGGTGAAACCCTATCTCTATTTAATAATTTAAAATAAATTTACAAAAATAATTACAATTTTTTTTAAAGTGAGCAAAGGATATGAATAGACGTTTCTCAAAAGAAGACATACGAATGCCCAAGACACATATGAAAAAATGTTCAACATCACTATTCATTAGGGAAATACAGATTAAAACCACAGTGAGATACCATACCACCTTACTCCTGCAAGAATCGCCATGATTTAAAAAGTTAAAAAACAATAGATGTTGGCGTGAATGTGGGGAAAAGGGAATGCTTATATACTGCTGGTAGGAATGTAAATTACTACAACCTTGATGGAAAAACAGTATGGAGAGTCTTTAAAGAACTAAAAGTACATCTTTAAAGAGCTAAAAAGTGGATCTACCAGTTTATGCAGCAATTACACTGCTGGGTATCCAAAGGAAAAAAAGTCATTCATATGAAAAAGACACTTGCACATGTATGTTTATACCAGCACAATTTGCAACTGCAAAGATGTGGAACCAATCTAAGCGCCCATTGACTAAAGAGCCGATAAAGAAAATGTGCTATATATACACCACGGAATACTATTCAGCCATTAAGAGGAATAAAATAATGTCTTTTGCAGCAACTTGGATGAAGTTGGAGGCCATTATTCTAAGTGAAGTAACACAAATGGAAAACTGAAAATCTTATGTTCTCACTTATAAGGGGGAGCTAAACTATGAGTGCACAAAGGGATACAGAGTGATATGATGAGCTTTAGAGGTTCAGAAGGTGGAGAATGGTGGGGGGTAGGGATAAAAAACTATACATTAGGTACAATATACACTACTCAGGTGACTGGTGCACTAAAATTTCGGAATTCACTACTATATAATTCATCCATGTAACAAAAACCCAAGTGTACCCAAAAAGCTATTGAAATTTTAAAAAGGGAAAAAAATATCAATTTAATAACAAAAAATAAGCAAAATCTCCCCTGGTCACTTGAATAGTGTGGCATGTTAGAAGGGAGGAGGGGAAACAAACATCGTTTCCAGACAAAAAGTGTATCTATTTTCCATTCGTGTGTTTAAAACATTGTTATCTTCCAGGGTGTTCAATAAATCAACACATTTGCTTAAATGGTTATAATAGAATTCACTAAAAAAAGAAATGGCTAGTAGTTTTAATAATGATTATTTTCAGTGTGCATCATTTGAATGATAATTTTATAAAAGTTACAAGATGAAGAAAATGACAGCTTGCTTTTAAATTTTTTCTGCCTTTTATCCAGAAACATAAAATCCATGAATGACTTGTGAAGTTATTTCACATACTTTGTACTAATGATATATCTATTCAATAACTATTCTAGTGTTCCCCAAATAAACCTATTCTATATACAAAATAGTTTCATCAATTTTTCTATTTGTTTTCCTTTGGCCACACCCTAAAGCAAAATTCATTGGCTAGCTTTTTATACACAAGTATACATAATTTACAGAACTTTTTCTTTGCTTTTTTTTTTTTGAGACGGAGTCTCACTCTGTTGCCCAGGATAGCATGCAGCGGTGCAATCTCGGCTCACTGTATGCAACCTCTGCCTCCCGGGTTCAAGCAATTCTCCTGACTTAAACTCCTGAATCTTGCTGGGATTACAGACGTGTGCAACCATGCCCAGCTAATTTTTGTATTTTTAGTAGAGACAGTGTTTCACCATGTTTGCCAGTCTGGTCTCGAACTCCTGACTTCAAGCAATCTGCCTGCCTGGCCTCCCAAAGGGTTGGGATTACAGGTGTGAGCCACCGCACCCAGCCTTAGAATTGTTAAGGAAAGGAAAGATCTCGTTTTCTATAACTAAGGGATTCACACTAAAGGATTTACTGGGCTGGAGCAGATCATAAGATGGACAACAGAACAGCCAGCAAGGGTGATTCTGAAGTGGCTCTCTTAAATATCCAGAACAAAGAACTCAAGACTAGATGTTTATGCTTTTATGTGGTATAAGGAAAACTGATAAGAAGGAACTCTTATCAAGAAAGTGAGCTCCTTTTACCATCTTGGGAAGTGATTTGTAAGACTGTCAAAACATGCTCTTTTTGACACACCACATGACTACATGTAATGTGTACTTACAACTGCCAAGAATTAGAAAACGTTATTACCTATAGTTGTCTTTATCAAGTTGATTATCATGGTGTACAGTACTACAGAAATATACAGGTGCCAACACAGGTGTGCAGTATGCCTTTCTCTTTTCTCCAACATTGCTTACATATTTATTTAGGTGATTTCACTAGATTTAATAACCAACGTAGAAAATTCAATTACAGTTAAAAATAACTCGAGACAATTTGATGAAGCTTAGATCTGCTAATAGTGATGTACATTCCACAAAATACTTTCAGTGAACTCCCCCATTTAATGTTCATTGCAACCATGTGAACATTAAATGGGTACTAATACTACAATGTTCCTTTTATATGAGTAAACTGAGCCTTCTAAAGACTAAGTAGATCGGGTGCAGTGACTCACACCTGTAATCCCCTTGTTTCAGAGGCTGAGGGAGGAGGATCACTTGAGCCCAGCAAGTTGAGGCTACAATGAGCCATGATAGCATCACTGCTATCTCTCTGTTGAGAGACATTGTCTCAAAAACAAAACAAAACAAAAAGACTAAGTAATTCCAGCTCACAGCTCACACAGGTAGCAAGAATTGAGATGTGAACAGTTATCAAGCAATGGTTAAAAGCCCCACTTTGATGTCAGACATAACGTGGCTTTAACTGTTGGCTTTGAGACTATGAGTGACACAACTGCTCTGTGCCCACATTTCCTCTTGTACAAAAAGGGAAAAATAATAGTATACCTCAGAGTTAAATAATAATGTTTAAGAAACAGCACAGTGAGTCACACAATGAGCAATGACATGGTAAACAATCTTATTTTGATCATAAGGCTGGACTCTCCTGACCATTTTATGCTGAGAAATGCCCAAGGTGTGGGTGATGAGCTACCTTCATCAACTCTATAGGGCCTGAGTTCTGCTTGCCATCCCTCTCTCAGGTCAAGAATACTGACACGGGCTGGGTGTGGTGGCTCGCGCCTGTAATCCCAGCACTTTGGGAGGCCAAAGTGGGAGGATCACCTGAGGTCAGCAGTTCACGACCAGCCTGGCCAACATGGCAAAACCCTGTCCCTACAAAAAATAATTTTTAAAAAATTAGCTGGGTGTGGTAACACATGCCTGTAATCCCACTGCTGGGTGGCTGAGGCACAGGAGGCAGAGGTTGCAGTGAGCCAAGATCACACCACTGCACTCCAGCCTGGGAAACAGAGCGAGACTCTGTCTCAAAAACCAAAGGAAAAAAAGAGTGCTGACATAAAAGTATTGCATGAAAAAAAAAAGTACTAAATGAAAATGAAACCATGCTTAAAGAAACCAAGGCTTAACTTTTTTTTTTTTTAAAAAAAGGAAGTATAATTGTGATATAATAACTTCCACAATTTCTTTTCTAAATTTACAATAATTTCTTCTTAGCACCATTAAAATTGACTGTGGTGAAATGAAATGAAAATTAACCAAATAAAATGCTGAGATAGGTTGTTCTTCCTTATCTCTCCTGGTTCTTCATTAAGTCATTTACTCCACAATTATTGAAGTGCTTCTGTGGGGGGAGTATTTTACAGTTTCATCTGTTTTCTTAATTTCTTATTTATGGCACACACGCAAAAAAAAAAAAAAAAAAAAAAAAAAAAATCCATGTTTCTGGGCAAGAATTGTAAAGGATGACCTGACTAAAATGTTGGACACAATCAAAATTCACTGTACTTTTTTTTTTTTTTGAAACAGTCTTGCTTTGTCCCTGAGGCTGGAGTGCAGTGGCATGATCTTGGCTCACTGCAAACTTCACCTCCCAGGTTCAAGTGATTCTCCTGCCTCAGACTCCAGAGTAGCTGGGATACAGGCACCTGCCACCACACCCAGCTAATTTTTCTATTTTTAGTAGAGACAGGGTTTCACCATGTTGCCCAGGCTGGTCTCAAACTCCTGGGCTCAAGTGATCCTCCCACCTCAGCCTCCTGAAGTGCAATTTTTCTATTTTAAGTGTGCTGGTTTTCTTTGGATTCTGATTCATGTAGGCCATGCCAAAAGAAAGACAAGTAAAACCATCTACTGTAACCACTTCTGCTACCCTAAGTCTATGAAGCCTAAAACTTCCAGTGATGATAATCAAAACCTCAAAATGAATAAAAAGGCAATCCCCCCATGGCTGTAAAACAAGAGGCAAAATACGCTGTGTGTTGGTTTTAAAATATTGAAAATTTTCTGAACACGTCCAAATGTACTAATTAGGTTCTATTTTTTTTTTCCTAGATAAAACCATTTCTGAGAAATTGACAGGTGTCTGTAACTAACAAATAGCTTTCCAAAAATACTAGGATCTCAGCACAGCTTTTCATAAAAAGAGTTCTCATGTAAGTCCTCACTCTTAAGTAGAGTTTAATAATTTACTTCAATCTTTAGATTTTTCTTTGGCTTTATCTAATTTATCAGTAATATTCACTTGAAAATTTAAAACAAAGAGTAGATGAAACTTTTTTGACATACTTGGGAGGCCTTGGGAGACCACACAGCACCGTTCTATTGAGATGACTCCAAATAATTTTCACATGAATGGCTAAAGTGCAGAAATGCATAATTTATTAGGATTTAAATAAATCAAGGAGAAAAGTGCTTTAAAGTTATTGGTAGAAAATTTTCAAAAAATAAAGTTATAATTCTAAGAAACCAAGTTTCTACATATAAAATTCTTCCTTCCCTATATTTAACATTTCAAAGCAAAATATGCTAAAAAAAAAAAAAAACTCTTTAACAACATGCATTTTTTTTTAAGCATTTGATCACAGTAAGCTTTTTAAAAACACACATGACATAATTCTTGGATCTTCACAGAGGAAAAAAACACACATGACATAATCCAATTTTATTTTTAGGGTGAAACACCTTTCTTAAAACATGTGCTATGTGGCCAGCAGAATGTTATAATCATTCTCTTTTGTTTCAGCAATTTCCCTGATACAATTATCATATTGGAAATATTCCCTAATGCTACAATATTTGTCAAGAATAAAAAACTTGTTCATTGAACCTCTTAGAACATGCTTAGCTTTCTCATGGGCTGACAAAGAATAAAAAGTCCCCTCTTCTTCAAGGCCGCTTACATCTTTTTCCTTTTTCAGATGACTATTACCATAACAACTATAAGTCAATAAACACTTTGAAGTTCCCCAAATAGCAAAAATCAGAAATCCACAAAGATTTGGAATGACCCAAGAAATCTGAACATGTAAAAAAAAAAGATAAAATAACTCCCAAAACAGAACAATGAAATGAACATCAGTTTTATTCACTGAGAATATATTCTTTTAAAAAATCTATGGCAGAAACATAACTATATATGAACACTGCTATTCTCAGCACTTTTTGTCTAGAAAATTCAGTGTACTATATGAAAACATCATTAAGTTAAAGCATGTAAACTTATTTATGTCCAGCATGATCTTTTTAATGCCAAGGTTAAAAGGAAAAAAGCACCAGAAATATTGAAAAACACAAAGAAGCAAGGTAGAAATACCACAAGATTATCATAATTTGCCACAGGGAAAATATTTAAGATAAAATTGAAAATAAAATAACATAGGTTATGATGTAGCCAAATTATTGTGAAATATATCAGATTGGCTGGCTGTACCTTGTGGAGGTCACAGAAAATTACTATTTTAAAATTTTCCCCCACAAATTAACATAAATAAACTGTTCTCTGTGGTTTTCAACATGCTACCTAGAAACACAATGTGGCTCCCCAAGGGAGTCTGGTTCCAATCCAAGGCAGATGAGATAGATGGAGCCAGGATGGCAGCTTTTGACAGACACTAATAAAAAAGATCAGTGGCATTCTACAGACTTGCAATATTCCATTTTATTAGAAGCAGTGGAGCACAGAGGTTAAGAGCCTGAGCTCTGGAGTCAGACCTGTGTTCAAATGCTGACTCCACCACTACAGGTTGTGTGACCTAGGGAATGCAACTTTATCTCTCTAAAACTGTTTTCAAAGCTGAACAAGGTGGTACATGCACAAGAGGGTAGAAATACTGAAATGTGTAAGTAACTTATAACTCCATGAAGAGTTCCGATTTCACTACTTAGCAGAATTCATGGTTTTCTCCTTTGCATTTCTGGCAGTATTCTTATGGACATGTCCCCAATCTTTCTCTTTGCACTTTAGAAACTGGGAAGGGTCAGACATGTACAGACAAGTGATGCACTTGCCCAAGAGTAAGAAAAGTGGCAAAGACAGTTAATTGTTTTCTATAGGGCTTATCTATTGCTTACATTTTTTATAAACTTATAGAGATATGTGTTTGAAAAAGGTGAAATTCAATGGCATGTTAGAATATATAGGTTTTTTTTTAGATATCAAAATTGGTTTGCTTTAAATGGTTGATGGCTAAGGTAAACTCTAAATTAAGTGCTAAATTAAATCAAAGCCAAATATTTTATTGATTTATAGACCTTAAAGAGTTGTAGTTGTATGGACTTCATAGCTTTTTATAAAATATATGAATAATTACCGCAAAGTGATTTGAATTGCATAAAAAGTAGCACCAATATATCAATATTCTACTTTCTTCCAAAGACAAGTAATGACAAAAATATAAAACTGTAAGTTTAAAAAGTCACTCAGAAGTTATCTTTTAAAATTAAACTACAAAATGTCCTTCAAGGAAAAACATCAATTAAAGAATTTGATGAGTTATTTTCACTTTTAAAGGCCAATTTCAGACTTCAGACCACTTTTCCATGCAAAATAAAAACTAAATAAATTAATGACATTTTATACTCAAAATAGTTTCCACAATGTCACAATAAGGAAGACAGTGATTTCAAAATCATTCCATCATGCAACTCAATAAATAGTGGGTCCTAACAAGAATTTTTATCTAATAGGATAAAAATATCAGTTGCATATTGGGTAGGTATTGTTTTGTAAACTTTTGTTCCATGTGTGTATGCTGGGTTGTAATGCAAAATGTGTCTCATTTTGAGTTGCTGTGAAAAAAGATTTGAGTCCCTACTCCCAGGCTAAATGTTGCCTTTTGGAGCCCCCTACAGTCTCTCAATGTTAAGAACTTAAATCCTAAACTAAGAGAATAACCCTACACAGTTGGAGGGGTGGTTCAGAAACTAGCATTCAATAATTTATGCAGGAATATGTTTACACAGATAAATAGGCAGGGTCTGGTCTAAGAACTCAAACTGAACATGTGAGTAGTTCTCAATCTTGAAGCCAAATTATCCTGAAGACAAAATTAATTTGCAAGATCTGTATTAGCCCTTACTAAATTTGAAATTAGAAGAACTATATCAGTATCTCACAATAATAGAAGTCTGGAGGCAAACTAAGAAGAGATGAAATCACAAGGACTTTAGAAAATGCATGTATTATTAACAATACATTCATTTTTATAAAGTTTTTTTACAAAGGGGTGTTCAGAATTTAATCAATAGAAACATGGCTAAGTGCTGAAAAGGCTTTTTTCCACCCCTATACTTGCCTTCAAAGAATTGAGTAAAGAACAATTTTGAACAATGAAGTGCTAAACCTGAACTCCAACTAAACATGTTATTTTAAGAACTAGTAGGTAGGTCACTGTATCAAAGTAGTAAAATTCTATGACATTGACTGGGGCTGGTGGCTCACACCTGTAATCCCAACACTTTGGGAGGTTGAGGTTAGAGGATCACTTGAGGTAGGAGTTCAAGACCAGCCTGGCCAACACAGTGAAACCCCGTCTCTACTAAAAATACAAAAATTAGCCAAGACTGTGCCACTGCACTCCAACCTGGACAACATAGCAAGATTCCATCTCAAACAAACAAACAACTCTATTAAGTGGTTAGAAACTGAAGTGGAAGTTAGGCCAGAAATTCAGGCTTATCTTTATCTAAAACAAGCTAAAGAGCCTTCTTTCCTTGCTGCTCTTTTACAAAAGATAATTTAATATAATATACAAAGGAAAAGTAATAGCGATGTTAATCATGCCTATGTTGATGAACACCAATACCCTTACTACCACCACCACCAAAAGCAATGCTTGCAGAAGCTTAAGAGTAGATGCAAACTACAAATATCGCACAATCATCAAACACTACTGTGACCTTGATTTTACCCTGTATCAAATTGCCTATCTCAGAATGTTGGCATAGTTTAGTTAACCTAAGGTCAACTGCAGAACAGGGAAGAGGCCAAATGGTAGATGATCCTGTTGAAATGAGATATCTTGACAATAAAATCAATTTAGCATAAATGAAGGTAATTCATAACACAAGCAATGTAGATTGCCTTTTTCTTTTTTGAGTCAGTTTTGGTTGGCCACTTAGGTTAGGTCTTTGAGACGAAAAATGAACATAAAATGAGCAGCTCTGCAGAACAAGGTAATGTTGGTCCATTTAATCTAAAGCAACCCTGACTCTATCATCCAATATCCCCACATTGATAAGGACAATTGTATCTGTGTTTACAGTAACATATCTAGATCCAGATTTGACTGTATGCCAGGGACTTATGACTCAAAATTTATCCTTAGCTTTAGCACAATTTATTTCAAAATCAGTAAAAATATCACATAAAAACATTAATTTCTGTTAATTAGAGCTTCATTTTAGTAAAAAAAATTTTTTTTTCTTTTTTTTTGCGACGGAGTTTTGCTCTTGTTACCCAGGCTGGAGTGCAATGGCGTGATCTCGGCTCACTGCAACCTCCGCCTCCTGGGTTCAGGCAATTCTCCTGCCTCAGCCTCCTAAAAAATTTTTCAATAGATGTAACTATGTATAGAATTATGCCTGCCCCCTCCAAAAAAGCCCCAGAACTAATGTTTACTGTAAATATATTTAGGATTAATTATGATCTATTCAAAGCAAATGGTGACAAACAGCTTATTTGCTATTTACATAAGAAATTTTATTTGAAAAGAATGAAAATAAAGTGTACTCTCATTCTTTATCATCTTGTATAAGCTGAAATTTAAAGAATGCTTCTTCTTAATGCATAATCATTGGAAGGGGAATTTTAAAATGGGAAAACCAAGTGATAACACTTCCCTTCTCTTTCTCATCACCACCCAGTCCTTAGTACATAAGGACTGGGTTTGTCCTTACAAATCTTCATCACATTCAGAACTGATGTATGTTCAAGTCATCTCTTCTAGGTGTTTTTTTCCCTTCTCCCTATTCTATTTAAGTAAAATGTCCCTCATGCTGTCGGCAGGCATAATGAATATCCTCAAGACAACATTAAAATAATTGTTTTCATGAAACTGCTGTGTGCTTTGTATCAGGGATACCAAGAAATACCCATGAACAAAATAATGTGGCTACCAAAGGTTACTTACAAGTAGCATTTTAATACCTTCTCTTTCATTCTCCAGACTACTCTGTTGAGAAAGCTATCCTACTTAATATTTAATGGCCAGTGACTTTGAATCCAACTTCATATTGACTGACATTCTCTCATGTTTATGAACACAACATAACACACACACACACACATATCCACTCCTCACTTACTCTCACAAGCAAGCATACACACACATTTTCTTTCTTTCCAGAACAAGCCAGAATTACAGCTCTTTTGGTGATTGTTGTAATGTTTGGAATGGTTCATAAATTTTCCAAATTCTTTTAAATTTGTAGTACTTTCATCTTTTTTTCTTTTTTTTCCCAATTGTGAACCATTCCATATTGCATCTTTATTGCAAAAGTCAACATGCTTCTTAGAAATTCTGATTGTAATTGATAAAACAAACATTACATATATGAATTTAAATGTATAAACAGTTAGAAATTCAACAATATCTCCTATTATACTATTACACAAGTTCACAAGTTTGTAAAAACTATAATACAGGGATACTATACATCAAGAGGAACCACTATTCCTTTTCACATGATTTTTTTTTTTATAAATAATAATCCATCACCATGGACCCTTTCACCTTACCAAGACTGTTTTCCAATTTATCATCTTAGCTGGTAACAATATTGTCTCATAAAGAAAGATAATTGAGGGAAATAAAGATACTGAGGGAAATTCTGCAATACTTGAACACTAGATAAATCCTCTAGTATATCAGGCTGACCTAGTCAACTGGTAGCTATTATTGCTGATCAGCTACTTACAAAGATGGCATACACATTAAGAGGAACAGAATTTGCCTTAGATACTGTATGTTATTTCTGTAAATGAAGATGCCAAGAAAGCATGTATGGCAGTTATTCACTTTTAAGTGAAATTCTAACAGTTGAATATTTGATGGTGGAAGTAAAATATCCCAAAGGAGGCAGGGGATATATAAACTATTTTATGCTAACCTTAAGTTTTCCAATATTATAACTCACTTTAAATTCATCTTCGAGTCAAACATGTTTTGAAATTCTTTAAAAGCATAAAGTGTTTTCAGTCCTATTTAAGGTGTACTGAAAACTTTTATAGAAAGGGTCTCAAATCTTACTAAAAAAAAACTGTTTTTCACTTTAACACACTTCTCTTTTATCCTATGCCCCCAATACGAAAAAGTCAAACAAATCTTCAACTTTTTACTGAGAGTATAATAAGACATCCATTTTGAGGTTAAAAAATCATATGAAAAGGAATTTCATTCTGTTGAACTGTCAGTCTACTGAAATTTTTCTTACAGTTCCATTAATTTACTGTAATTTTCAGTTTCCAAATACAAAAATACAACAATTCTTATTGAAATCTATACGCTGGTAGTTTTAGTACACAAAAAAAAAAAAAAAAAAAAAAAAAAAAACCCAAACGAATTATTTACAAAATTATACAGTTTAAGAAAAAACTTTGTACAAAAAATATATAAATCCTTTGTTCCCTCTATCACGTTTAAACTGTCAGGACTCAAAATATTCACCACAATGAATCTTTCAAAATATATACCGACTGAGCCACAGACATCAAGAAAAATTTCATTAGAGATGATGGAGGAGTAAGGAGCAAGATTGTGTATTCTAGATACCCTATTCTAACATCTTCCTTCTTTTATAAGCTTATTTTACCTTCAGTGTTACTAGAAATATAACAACAACCTATAAAGAGAAAGTCTTTATTATGAAAGAAAATTATATGAACTTAAAAATGACCCTGGTTTGACACATCATTCCAGGAAAACATGTAGAAGAATAAAGATTATCAGAACATGGGATTTAACTTCTTTTAGCTAAGTAAATCTAGAAGCCTGATGGTTTTAAGTTCTTAGTGAATAGTTTCTATTTTGAGAAACAGTCTTTACCTTAGCAAGCAAAATCCTTGATATAGTGGTCACCAAGAACCTTTTGAAGCCAACAGGTTTCAAATTTTCACACCACACATATATAAAAACAGATGTGTATATCCTTGAAAAAGTGACAGCCTATGTACATTAATCATTTTATTTCCCCAGGGGTCAGTACAGTGTAGTGTTGCTCCTCTGCTTTTCCATCTAACATTCAGAACACAAGGACATAAATTTACATATATATTTTACTTAACAGATACTCTACTCTATACAGTGTACAGTAAAAATGCACACGGTAAAGGAAACTGTCCACTGAAGGATGCATATGTTCATGGATAGCAACAAGCTACAAAATTATGAAAAAATAAGGTCATCTGATCAAAGTCATACATGACTCCTATTTATTACTAGCATTATCAGCCCTTGACCCCCTCCCACCCACCCCTCACCCCTAGTCACCTTACCATCATGGTTTAAATTTAGGAAAAAAATTTCAGACACTTTTAAACCCTTCTGTGTAACTATAACTGAACTGAAGTTTCAAAAGAGGAAAAAAAAGCTGGTGATTCTCTTCTCCCCAAAATCCTTCCATCATCCTCATCAAAACATCACTTATTTATCCAGGTGCTGGTTTGAACCTTTTATTGGAGACTGCCTGTGGTTGCCCAAATGAACCACTTACGTCAATGATGACTAAGTCAGGCCTATTAATAGAAAGGCAAGAGGAAGAAAAGGGGGATGAGAAAGGGGCAATAAGTGAAAGCCTTTTACATTCTGTGTTATAAAAATTTTTAAAAAGACCAGCCAAACTAGTGCTCACTAAGTATTAAAGCAAAGTAAGAGTCAGTAGCAGGAAAAGTCCAGGAGTTCGTATGACAAGAGAATGGAAATACTAGAGCTAGCTACCATTGCTGTAGCATTTAAGAACACAGTTTGTTGTGATTTTCACTGAAATAGTACTATTACACATAAATACCATGAAAAACAAATTTAGACTGAATACAAATTGGGCTCCTCCAAAGTTAAAAAAAAAAAAATAATTAAACATACTTTTCTTCCAAGACAACTCTTGAAAGCAAAAGGGTATTTTAATTACAAATATTTCCTACTGTCTGACGACCCATCCATAATAGCTGAGAGTTAAAAGATTACAGGCAATTTTGACATTTAATTAAATTTTATCAGTAGATTATAATCCAAAAAAAATTTCTGAACACCCTGTCATTTACATCATCATCCAACACCAACAGCAACAAAAAAAAGGTGTTGTGGAAAATAAGGCTCTAGAGATTATCCATGTCATTGCTGTGGATCTTCACAACTGTGTAAAAGTCACTAGGCCTTTGGTGCTTTAATACCATGTACAGTTATGAGATGTGTTTACATAGCAAATTTGCTATTCTGGAACCTACTGTGTTGAAAATAAAAATAAAAAAATTTTTTTTGGCTCATTGACTTTTTTTAAATAATTTCTAAAAGTTGTTCTTCTAAACAATACTCCTAAAAATTATACAGCTAGTGTCAGATTTCATCTTCGCCATGAACGAGACTCATATTCATCTTCATCTTCATCATCATCATCAGGCAAAAACAAATCTGAAGTTTCTGTTTCCTGAAGAAAGAGAGGTTAATACCTGCTTAGTACACAACAATGGTAAGTAAAATGCCTTTTAGGCCAAAGGACAAACAGTCTAGTATACAAAGCACAGGCTGGATGGGCTTTATAAGGGATGCATGCAAGAATATCTTTCAGGGCAAAACAAAAGCCCAAAATATTTTTGTTAATGAATATAAATTCTTCTCCTCTACTAATTTTGCTAGGTTTTATTTTTGTTTTTGTTTTAAAATGAAGTTTTGCTATTGTTGTCCAGGTTGGAGTGCAATGGCATAATCTCAGCTCACCGCAACCTCCACCTCCCAGGTTCAAGCAATTCTGCTCAGCCTTCTGAGTACCTGCGATTACAGGCAAGCGCCACCACGCCCAGCTAATTTTGTATTTTTAGTAGAGACGGGGTCTCTCCATGTTGGTCAGGCTGGTCTCGAACTCCCAACCTTCAGGTGATCCACCCGCTTTGGCCTCCCAAAGTGCTGGGATTATAGGTGTCAGCCACCCTACCCCGCCTAATTTTGCTAGTAGAGGACTTCTACTCTAATAGCATCAGGAAAATAAATAATGTGAGCATTTAGTAGAGAAAAATTTTTTAAACTATGAGATATATTTCTGATAAGTTAATTAAAATTAATTTATCCTATTAAAAATTAGGAAAATAAATGACCAAACACCTAAATCTTTGTTTTACAGCCATTCAACTGTTTGTGAGACGTTAATATACTAGTCTCCCCATGACACTGATATTCTAAATTTTATATAAAAATCTAAATCTTAGACAAAGTAGATGTCTCTGCAAACACTACCCAAATATGACTTTTTATTTTCTTTTAATCTGGGGAACATCTCTGCTTTTGCTGTATAAAATTACTCGTATAGTGAGACGATATTTGATCAAACTATAAATGCTAGGTATCTTTTAA
The DNA here is from genome assembly GCA_031835075.1 of Saguinus oedipus. NCBI lineage: Eukaryota > Metazoa > Chordata > Mammalia > Primates > Cebidae > Saguinus > Saguinus oedipus. The sequence continues at coordinate 24,489,520 of CM063170.1, forward strand.
AACCAAGATTGTGATAAATCAGGAAAACCTCACAATGTAGCCAATGTGTTCATTAAATAAACTAATGACAAATAATAGGAGTAAAAAGGCAAAATAAATTCTCATATATTTTAAGAGGCTGAAAATATCAACCTTTATATTCAACTTCTGCACACTCATTTTAACCAATTGTACACAGAAGGAAAATAAGAAACACAAATCTGTTACTATGGAACTTGAGTAAACAAAAAGTGAAATCAATCAATTAAAGTTTATTTTATGTAATCTCTGACTTTATTCATCAGAATAAAAATTTCTAAAGCTCAAACAAATCCAATATAAATGTAAACAAAAAAGAACAGTCTTTCCTATACCCCCAAGAAAGCTTTTTCCATCTCTAGACCTGTTTTAACTCTCTAAGAAACATCTAAACTAGTCTTAACTTGCATGCATGAAAGAAAAACCCAGTTACCTATTTTTTAAATGTATACTATTTCATATCATGAAAAACAAATAATTAAGAACTGATCTAATTCAACTCTTATTTCCAGTCATTAAATTTACCTCCTCCTTAACTTCTTCTTCTTCAGTCTCAGTGGATATAGATGGTACCTTGGGCTTGTGCCATGATATCTGTAGCCGGCGGTCTTTAAATTTTGACCCTTGGTTTGCAGCCTAAAATATATTAGAAGAATATATAAGTTTGCACTCAAATAACTAATAATTTCTACAAATTCTGTGTTATTTAAAAAGTATAATATAGGACAGGGAGAAATCTGTTAAGGTGGATCTATAAGCTCCAATGAGAACTAAAAAAAAAATAAAGTCCCTTTTAATTAGAGCAACTATATGTTCTGGTTTGCCTAGGATAACCATGGTTTATATCTGTGTCAGGTAAATGTTAGCATCTGTCTTGGGTGGAGAAATGAATTTTTTTCTAAGTACAGCTGCTCTACTTACAGAAGTCATGATGAGGACAAGAATTATTCTTAATACATTTATTGACATTTGACTTTGATATCTACATATAGACTCAAACCTTAGAAATACATAATTTTTTTTAAAGATGAATCATCTGCTTATTCATTTCACTGAATCTCTTACAGCCCCACCTATGTTTGATAAAGTTCTTCCTATTTACTCTTCTGAAATGTTATACAATGATAAGCACCTCCCAGCTCATCTATGCATTCAATAAACATTAATTAAACATTTACTACTATCCTAACTCATAAAACTGCTCCATTTTAAATGTTTTACTTGCTACAAATTTTTAAACATTTTTTTCTACCCAGCAAATTCCAACAAGAGAAAGCAAATTTTAAAGACAAAGCAACACAGAGAAGGGAACAGGGATCAAAAAAGTAAAAGCTTAGCCATCTCTATAGCTTTCCTATCAAAGGTCCTCATTTATAGAACACTCCCATTCTGGGGGTTCTGAAAAACATAAAAGAAGAGATTCTTTTTTATTTGGGCTTTCATTCTAGTCATCATTGCTAAACCTCTTGAAGCATTTGCCAAATGTTTTTATAAAACACTTGGAGCAAAGCATGGAGAATGTACATTAGACCAGACTCATAAATCCATTACTGCCTGCATAGACATCATCCTATGTTGTAAAGGGAAAATTCCCACCGTTACTTGCAGGGTCTAAATGCTTATAACCTAACAAAACATTATGACGCATGGGGCATACCAAATTGATGTATCAAAATAGACCTACCAAATACATATATTTATCTTTTTTTTTTTTTTCTTTTTTGAAACAGGGTCTTGCTCTGATTTCCAGACTGGAGTGCAGTAGTAAGATCACACTCACAGCAGCCTCAATTCCCTGGGCCCAGGTGATCCTCCCACTTCAGCCTCCCAAGCAGCTGAGACCACAAGCAGGTACCACCATGCCTGGCTAATTTTTTACTTTCATAGACAGGGTCTCCCTGTGTTGCCTAGGTTGGTTTCAAACTCTTGGGCTCAAGCAATTCTCCAACCTCAGCCTCGAAAAGTGTTGGGATTACAGGCATGAGCCACAGCACCTGGTTTATATTTACCACCTTTTAAAAATCAGGTAATATATGTAATATATATCCTTTACCCTTACTCTATCTTTTAACACATAGCCCAATTATAGAGAGGCTTTCACTGCTTGTTTTGTTCATTTCCATAGTAATTGAATTTCTTTTTTTTTTTTGAGACGGAGTTTCGCTCTTGTTACCCAGGCTGGAGTGCAATGGCGCGATCTCGGCTCACCGCAACCTCCGCCTCCCGGGTTCAGGCAATTCTCCTGCCTCGGCCTCCTGGGTAACTGGGATTACAGGCACACGCCACCATGCCCAGCTAATTTTTTTGTATTTTTAGTAGAGACGGGGTTTCACCATGTTGACCAGGATGGTCTCGATCTCTTGACCTCGTGATCCACCCGCCTCGGCCTCCCAAAGTGCTGGGATTACAGGCTTGAGCCACCGCGCCCGGCTGAATTTCTAAATAAAAATGTTACTTTTGGCCGGGCGCGGTGGCTCAAGCCTGTAATCCCAGCACTTTGGGAGGCCGAGGCGGGTGGATCACGAGGTCAAGAGATCGAGACCATCCTGGTCAACATGGTGAAACCCCGTCTCTACTAAAAATACAAAACTTAGCTGGGCATGGTGGCGCGTGCCTGTAATCTCAGCTACCCAGGAGGCCGAGGCAGGAGAATTGCCTGAACCCGGGAGGCGGAGGTTGCGGTGAGCCGAGATCGCGCCATTGCACTCCAGCCTGGGTAACAAGAGCGAAACTCCGTCTCAAAAAAAAAAAAAAAAAATGTTACTTTTATAATCAGAAAATGTAATAAAGATTTTCAAATCTGTAACAACTGTGTTGCTCTCCAAAGAGGATAGGAGTTCTGTCCTCCAAAAGGAATATTAAATGTATTACATATATATACATTATTAAAGGAAGAATCAGAAATGTATATGTAGTCTGAAACTAAGAATAAATAATTTCTATGTCTAACTTCTAACAAGTCAAATATATCAGCAATTTAAAATAAAGATATACTATGACACTACCAAGTTAGGAACTCTCAAACATAAATGGTTAGAATCTCAAACTGATTCTAAACTGGTAAGAATCTAAAACGGATGGGATCCACTCAGCAATTCCACATACAGTCATCCTTTGGTGTTTCTGGGGGATTAGTTACAGGACTCTCTTTGAATACCAAAATCCATGAATGCTCAAGTCATTTATATAAAATAGTGTAGTATTTGCATATTAACCCACACACATTCTCCATATACTTTGAATCCTCTCTGGATTACTTATAATACCTAATACGATGTAAATGCTACGTAAATAGTTGTTATACTGTATTGTTTAGGGAATAATGACAAAAAATGTACATGCTCAGTATAGCTGCAACCATTCATTTTTTTCCTAATATTTCTGATCCATGACTGGTTGAATCCATGGAGGTGAAACCCACAAATATGAAGGGCCAACTGTATAGCCAAGAGAAATGTGTGTAAATGTGTAGTTAAAAACATGTATAAGATAGCAACACTGCTTACAAAAGACACAAAGTGGAAATAACCCAAATATCCATCAATAAGATGAAAAATAAACAGTAGTATATTAATATAATTATTATATAGTAATAAAAATGGCAAATTAATGTTACATGAAAAAATATTAATGAATCTCACAAACATATTAAACTGAAGAAGACAGGCATAAAAGAATACACTGTGATTCCATTTACATAACATTTTAAAAACAGGCAGAATACTACTGTAATATTTAGGAATGCAAATTAAGGTGATGAAACTACAGTCAATTCTCATTATTTGCAGTAGTTATGTTCTAAAAAGTTGATGCAAACATGTAATTGGAAAATGCTGAGCCATGTAGGGGAAACAGAATTAGACTCTTATGAGCCTCTAGAGCAAGTCTGTCCAACCTGTGGCCCACCGGCCGCATATGGCCCAGAATGGCTTTGAATGTAGTCCAACACAAATTCGTATACTTTCTTAAAACACTATGAGATTTTTTTTCCCCTGCTCATCAGCTATCATTAGTGTTAGTATATTTTATGTGTGGCCCAAGACAATACTTCTTCTTCCAATGTGGCCCAGGGAAGTCAAAAGATTAGACAACCCTGCTCTACAGGGTCACAATATTTTTGTCAGCTTATCAACACATACTTTGGTTTTATGTGTTTCTGTTGAAAAACATCTTATTTAATATATATTACTGACTCATTAACACTGAACTCATAGCTAAAAGCACTGACTTATGCCTGAACAAAGTTTAACTAACACATGTATCTTTGTAAGGCATATCACAGCCTCACACTTAGGAACCCTAGACAGCACTTTAGAACTACATTTGGGGGCCATTTTAAACAGTTTAATCACCAAGAAAACAAAAAGTTGAGAAAAATATGGCATTAAAAAGACTGCAAAGGCTGGGTGTGGTGGCTCATGCCTGTCATCCTAGCACTTTGGGAGGCCGAGGTAGGCGGACCACTTGAGGTCAGGAGTTTGAGACCAGCCTGGACAACATGGTAAAACCTCACCTCTACTAAAAATACAAAAATTAGTTGGGCATGGTTGTGGGTACCTGTAATCCCAGCTACTAGGGAGGCTGAGGCAGGAGAATCGCTTGAACCCAGGAGACACAGCTTGCAGTAACCCTAGATTGTGCCAGTACACTCCAGCCTGGGTGACAAAGCAAGACTCTGTCTCAATCAATCAATCAATCAATTTACATTATAAAAGCTGAAACAAGAAGGCAGAGCACCACCTTATTTCTATCTCAGCTGAAAATGGGCACATGAGGGGACTGGCAACTATGTATATGTCTGAGAATGACCACAAAAGTACCACAAGCATTGATTCTGGGGTTATAAATAAATTTTAGTGAGTAGATGAATTGGCAAATATGGAATTTGAAAATGATAAGGATTGACTGTATAAAGAAAGCAAGGTAATCGTCATAAACTGAGGCTAATGGTTACTGCTCTGAGAAGAGGCTGGGAAAAGGAACAAGTGGGGTAAGGGTACTGGAAATGTTCTATTTCTTGACCTGAGGGATAGGTGTATAGGTGTCTGCCTTCTGATAAATCACTGAACTATATGTTTATGATTAGTATAGTTGGTTTTTATCAACATTTTAAATTGACTATAGGTATAACCTTTAAAATTTTCAAGGAAATAGGCTGGGTGTGATGGCTCACACCTGTGATCCCAGCCCTTTGAGGCTGAGGCAGGTGGATCACCTGAGATCAGGAGTTTGAGACCAGCCTGGCCAACATGGTGAAACCCTGTCTCTACTATGTAAAAATACAGAAATTAGTCAGGTGTGGTGGCACATGCTTATAATTCCAGCTACTTGGGAGGCTAAGTCAGGAGAATCCCTTGAACCTGGGAGGCAGAGGCTGCAGTGGGCTGAGATCGCACCACTGCACTCCAGCCTGTGTGACAGGTGACAGTCTCTCTCGAAAAAAAAAAAAAATTTAAGGAAATACCAAATAGCTAAGATTTTTATGTGAAAAAGGCAAGGTTTGGAACATAGCCCTGTATTTACAATATGATCACATTATAGTAAATGTTGTTGTTATGGTTTGAGATGGAGTCTCACTCTGTTGCCCAGGCTGGAGTGCAGTGGTGCAACCTTGGCTCACTGCAACCTCCACCTCCTGGGCTCAAGCGATTCTCCTGCCTCAGTCCCCCAAGTAGCTGGGATTACAGGCACACGCCACTGGACCCAGCTAATTTTTATATTTTTAGTAGAGATGGGGTTTCACCATGTTGCCCAGGCTGGTCTTGAACTCTTGACCTAAGGTGATCCACGGGCCTCAGCCTCCCAAGGTGCTGGGGTTACAGGTATGAGCCACCACGCCCAGCCTGGTAAATGTTTTTAAAGTGAAAAGCTTTATACATGTATTCTTACATATATAATATTTTTCTATAATGATATCTAAGAATAGTTACCATCTTTTAAGAATGGGCAAAGATCAATAAAAGAGTTTTATCAGTCATACTTTTTTATTTTTTTGAGACAGAGTCTCACTCCATTGCCTAGGCTGGAGTGTAGTGGTGCAATCTGGGTTCACTGCAACCTCCACCTCCTGGGCTCAAGCAATTCTTGTGTCTCAGCCTCCCGAGTAGCTGGGACTAAAGGCAGATGCCACCACACCCAACTAATCTTTGTATTTTTTGTATAGACAGGGTTTTGCCACGTTGGCCAAGCTGGTCTTAAACTCCTGAGCTCCGGTGATTCACCCACCTCAGCCTTCCAAAGTGCTGATACTACTTTTTTATTTTAAGAAGTACTTTTAAAAAAAATCTAGGACTAATCTCTTAATATATCTCTTGCTTATTAAAGTATCTGTTCTACTCATACGTATATATTCCCTCACATACACATCTAAATATGGTTTAAGATGATAAAATATTGAGAAAAAATTAATGTCCATCAATACAGGATGGTTCGAATGTAGTATGATATATCTGCAATGAAACACCATGCAGTCATTAAAAAGAAGCAATACAACATGCACTAGTGTAGAACAATCTAACAGTTGAATATATATGAAGTGAAAAGTATATATGGCAAAGGGTGTTGTATAACATGCTACCATTTCTATAAAAGAAGTATATACATATGTATATAATTAAAAGAGAAATATAGTTCTCTAAGAATGAAGAGAATTATATATACTTCTCTCGCGCCTATAGAAATTTATATATATTTCTCTTCTATATATGTGTGTGTGTGTGTGTATATATATATATATACACACACACACACACATATAGACAAAAGAATCTTTGAGCAGATATATAGATGAGAAATATATATAAATTATATTATATATACACACACACACACACACACACACACATATATGTATGTATGTGTGTATATATATATATATATATATAGAGAGAGAGAGAGAGAGAGAGAGAGAGCGAAAGAGAGAGAGAGAGAGAAAAGACAGAATCTTTGAGTAGACATATAAGAAACTGGTACCAGTAATTGTCTATGGGGAGTGAAATTGAGTAGAGGTAGAAGGAAATCTTATTTTTCATTGTATACACTGTTACTCCTTTTCATTCTGTTTATGTAGTTGGCCAAGGAAATAACTCCAATAAAAAATATATGTATGTGAATATGCGATCAACTATATATACCATAAATTAAAAATTATATGCATATTAGGGTTCTTGGTAGAAGCTTCTCAAAGAGAAATTCATCTAGTCTAGCCATTTTCCCAGATTAAAAATTGACACCCAATCTATGCCAGTCGTCATACATCAATCACCTGCTGTCTTCAAGTTGTTCTTTTTTTTTGAGACGGAGTTTCATTCTTGTCCTCCAGGCTGGAGTGCAATGGTGCTATCTTGGCTCACTGCAACCTCTGCCTCCCAAGTTCAAGTGATTCTCCTGCCTCAGCCTCCCAAGTAGTTGGGATTACAGGTGCACACCACCACACCCAGCTAATTTTTGTATTTCTAGTAGAGATGGGGTTTCACCATGTTGGCAAGGCTGGTCTCAAAGAGTGCCAGAGTGCTGGGTTTATAGGTGTCAGCCACTGTGCCCTGACATCTTTAACACTTCATAGGGCTGAAAATATTTCCTCTCAAAAGAGTTGTTTGAGGAATAGGGAACCTAATTGTCTTAGTTCCACTACTTATTAACTATATGATCGTGGTTGACATTTTAAATTGTGTTCAAATCTGTACACACAGGATTTCACATGTATATTGTTTTGCATGTATTTCACATTTATACAGTCATTTACAATTAAATGAGATCACATATGAAATGTTCCAGCACAAAAAATGCTCAATAAAATAGCTAGAAAGAGTATACACTGTATATGTCCAAAACAGTACAGACATTTGCCTGTAGCAAATTTTTATTTGCATGTTTGTCTAAAAGTAAGTGGTAGCCACTACATACAGAATATAACTAAATTATCTGAATTTTGCCTCTATCCCAAACTATTTCACTATTAACTATAAGCACCTGGTAAGCCATGTAATAATCCTAAAACAAAAATTAAATGTAGCTTTGGGATAACTTGTCACTACAAATGAACTTAAGTGAAGTACTATGGAATCAAAAGCAAGAGCTGCTTCTTGACTTTTAAATATATGAATAGGCATTTGTTAGGACTCATGTTTTTTACAACTATAAATTGTCTAATCTATAAAACATTTGACACTTACACATACTGCACCAAGGAAAACAGTGTTCATTCATAGTTAGCATTTGGTATTTTAGCAACTTACTGAGAAATGCTGAAGCAAATCTTCTTTTTCTTCCTCAATGAATCCTCCAACTGTTAGTGCTTTGGGGCGATGGTCCACCACCATGTGATTTAGTGAGCCCCTTCCTCTTCCTCCACGCCCTCGGCCTCTTCCTCGACCTTGAGAGGACATGGTCTTTCCTCGACCCACAGGTAAAATACCTAACCGAGCAGCCTGAATAACAACAAAAAGTAAAATGCAGCATACGTTGTTAAAGACTAAACCTTAGACAACAAAGGAAAACTTTTTTGAGATGTTAAATGTGGTGAGGCAATAACTCCTTTTAAATCTCACCTCAACCTGTAACTGACTGAGTTTCTTCCGTAATTCTGTTGTGTCTTCTCCTGAGGACAGCCTCTTGTGGAGGTCCAGTTCAGTATCTAATAACTCCTTCTGGGCCTTTGTAATAATTGAAAATAAAAAGGTATTTTTTAGATAACTTACAAGATCTTCTCCAGAACATTATAGTTACACAATGACACACAATGAAAATGATAGGATACAATAAACATGGGTGTTTTAAAGAAAGTAACTTTACAGATCCAATAGTGCCAACATGTAGAAAGTGTATGGATCTCAATAAAAAAGAATAAGCATTAGATGGCCTAAAAATCAGATTTTAGAAATAGACACCTAAGATGAGGGAGCTGAGAATAACTGTCACATAGTAAAGTATCACAAATGAAACACAATGGAGCAAAATAAATTATATAGTAAAAGTGTATTTATAGTACAAAAGTAACAGCTACATAATTACTACTGGATTGGAATCCATAACTGTTGTCATTCTTTTTTTGTTAGAGATAAATTATTTATCAGTCTTTAAGAGGCATGACTGCCAGTCATTTTTTTCACCTCTTTAATTTTTAAAATGTGCATCTATTCTTTCTATGATTAGGAAAAATTTCAATAAAAAATTTTTATTATCTTTTTAAGATATCTTAAACACTTTATGTTTCTATACTGATAGAGAACCATAATTTCAAATTTAACGTAATACTGCATATAACAATGTACATTCTACATATCTGACAAATTTATTACCAGTTCTCGGAGGACTGGAACTGTCTATAATCACACTACAGAACTGTGGTACAATGGAACCTCTGTCTAAACCAAGTATAGCCAAGGAAACAGATGGAAATTAATAAAATTAGACTTAAATAGATCTAGAACTTCTAATTATTCTTTTTAATAACATGCCACATTTTTACCCATATGAATAGCCAGGCTACTAAAAAGGATGGTTTTAGTACAGTACTATTATAGCATTAGAAAAACACTGCTGTAATAGGAAATACCTTTTGCCACCATCACTCTATTAGTGTCATCATCAGCAGGGAATCAAAATATTCAGTTAAAAAACACATATTTGTTCAAATAGGGTATTATCAACCTCCTCCCAGAGTACTGAGCAGCTACAGAAACACTAAAAAAAAAAAAAAAAAATCATGGCAACTGGGTACAGTGGCTCACACCTGTAATCCCAGCACTCTGGGAGGCCAAGGTGGCAAGACTGTATTTGAAGCCAGCCTGGGCAATACAGTGAGGCCTTGTCTCTTAAAAAAAAAAAAAAAAAAAAAGTACTGTAATTAGGATATTTTTGTTTAAAAGTACTATAATTGTTTGCCTATATTCCTATTAGGATATTAGCTACCTAAGGGTTCCATTGTTCTTTCAAGGTGCCAAGCAGCATATGTTCAATAACCCTGGGTTAAATAAAAACTGCAAATAGATACCTCCGTTTTTGTCTTCACTTTAGAGGGTGTGGAGACTGCAGAAGATGTTTTTAATTCATCTTTTAATTGTGAGATCTTCTCTCCAAGCTCTTTCAAAGTCTTCATTATATTTGCTCTTTCTTCTGGTTTCATGTTTTTGTTTTTTTCTAACTTGGATATTAACATCTACAAAATAAATGGAAAAATGTAAAATCATGCTTAATAAACTTTAATATAAAGAAGTCTTTTAAAATTATGGATAAAACTTTTACAGTCAATTCTATACATCAATTCTAGCATATAAATAATGAGCTCTTGTCTTACCTTTTGGCATTCTATTTGTTTTTCTAACATTTCTTGCTTTTTTTTCCTCATATCTTGTTGTAGCTTTATTGCCTCCTGTATAAGTAAAAAAGAAATTAATATGGATAACATAATTTGCCACCATTCCGAATTCATTTTTTCTGGGTCATCCCTGAGACAGACTGTCCCCCTAATGAAAAAAAATAGCTGAAACCAGAAATAAAACTTTTGAATATGTTTTCCCTAACACTTTGAATATAATAGAGTTTATAACTGTACTTAAAAAATATTTAAAATATTGGACCTAATTAGCTGTATCTATAAGATTTATTGACTTGAATGATCTGAATGTTCTTATAAAGAAAAACAAAAGCTGTTTTCACTTGCCAATGCAATAAGCTAAATCCTTATTTTTAAAGTTTGAAGTTTAAAACTGTGAGGCTGGGCACAGTGGCTCAACCTGTAATCCTAGCACTTTGGGAAGCTGAGGTGGAAGGATTACTTGAGTCCAGGAGTTAAAGACCAGCCAGCCTGGGCAACAAAATGAGACTCTGTCTCTACAAAAAATAAACAAAATTAGCCGGGGTATGATGGCACATGCCTGTAGTACCAGCTACTCATGAGCCATGATCATGCCACCATACTCAACCTGAGTAACAGATTGAGACACTGTCTCAAAAAAAAAGAAAAGAGAAAGAAAAAATGAGATACAGCTATAGTTAGCAATGGTAGAGTAAAATCTATGGATTTCACCAGGAAAATTTTTCCTCCCACCTTCCTGTTAATTAAATCTCTAATTATACTGAGCTTTATAGTACATATAAATATCTATTTGGGAAACACTGTGTGAACTTAATAGGATGACAATGAAACTCAGAACTAAATCATAATAACTACAAAAATGTTCCATTTTATATGAATCATTATCTACTTTGGGATTAAAAAAGAAAATAAACACTAGAATTGAAGGGAATAATAGTGTGAGTAGTTAAAAAAAATTCTGAACAGCAATTGTGAAACATTTTTTCTGTATGTTCATCTTTTTTTTTTCCAAGTGGACAGTAAATACAGAAGAAGCTAAATAAGCATTATGATGTCATGCAGTAACAACATGAACCGATTTAAAGGTGGTACTGTAACCACTTAACAATTCAATGCATCTTTTCTTCTGTAAGGCAAGAAGAATCAAGACTGTTACCTGTTTTTTTTTAAGAACTTCTTGAACATCATGAGATTTAGACCCTGGACAGAGCTTTGAAGGTGTCTTTAAGTTTGAGGAGCTGTAAATCATTTTTGGATGGCCTGGAGTTGAAAATATCTAAAAATTAAAAAAAAAAAAAAAGGCACACATAAATATAATTAAATTGTATCTTAGAAATGCTTAGAATAATTTTTTAGAAAGGATCATGTATGTCAACTCTTCTTAGGAGTTAAATTTCCTTTTTACATTTAAAAACTTCATTATCAAATCTAGTTCTTTATGCATAAATTTGTCACCCAAAAGATAAAAACAACCTTAGTGCCCTCATGTTAAACACAATTTCACAAAATACCAACATCAGACAAAGCTGCTCTTGTGACCAGAACAGATCAAGACAAACACTTAATTATCAAGACCATGCCCTAATCCTGACTGAACAGAGACAAAAACATGAATGCTATCCAAACCATAAAAGGATGAAACATCTGTTTATCCTGGGAATGACTGCTGCCTCTTTACCTCTTACTGTTTTAGCCTCATTCCAGGTTAAGATTTAGTAAAATATCCTATCACAGAATAGGCCTATGCCTATTTCCTTAAATCCTTCTAAATCTAACTAGCCCAAATCCTAAAATAAGTATATCTGGCAACCACGGTTTCATTGTGTATACCCCTCACTGAACAATGTATTGAATTTGTTTGGCTACAGGTTGGTAGCATCTGGCTGGAGGGTATGTCATAAGTTGTTTTTCATAAATGAAGTGCCAATAAAAAACTCTGTTCCCAATAACTGGAAAATCCTTCTAAGAATTAAGCTACATTCTTTTTTAAAAAATTTTTCCTTTCTTCCTTTATTTTTTTTCTGACAGGGTCTTACTCTGCTGCCCAGGCTAGTGTGTGGTGGTGCAATCACGCCTTGCTGCAGCATCATCTCTTGGGCTCAGTCCCAGTGTGAGCCACCAAGCCTGGCTGGTTTTTTTTTCTTTTTTGTAGAGACAGGGTCTCTCTATGTTACCCTGGCTGGTCTCAAACTCTTAGAGTCAAGCAATCCTTCCACCTCAGCCTCCCAAAGTGCTGGGATTAGAGGTGTGAGCAATTGCACCTGTCTTTTTTTTTTTTTAATTTTCTTACTGGAATAGTTACTCTGGATATGGAGCACCTGTCTTTAAAAAACTTTTTAATTAACTTTAAATAATTAAAAAGATGTAGAAAATAATATTAAGAAATCCATGGAGAATTCAATCATATAAATAATATATCCAAATGTAAGACCTCTCAATCTCTACAACACTTAATTATCATCAAACTTAAACTAGTTTACACAGGAAAGTCCTGCATGTGCCATAAGAACATGGTACAGCTTATGTTCATGTTATCATTTATTTTATTAAAATGGCACTAACATGGAATTGAGAGCTAAATTAAAAAAAATTTTTTTTAAATGGCAACAAGTACAATTTCTTGAGCACTATTTATGTGCTATACATTTCTTTTGTGCTTTCTTATTAACATAAAATTAACATAAAAATTAGCAACAGCTTGTAAGAGGCAGGTCAAGTCAGTCAGAGCTACCTGACTTGAAAATCTTTAATCACTTTTTTTAAAAAATGATGGAATTTTTGAAACAGACAAAAAAAAAAAGGTACCAAGCAGCAACATAAACCTTCTTTCATTTATATCCCCAACTAATTACATTCTTATCCCAAATATCCTATCATCTGTAATATTTCAATTATATCTCTAAAAAACAAGGACTCATTTTTCAACATAACCACAATACTATCACAATATATACTTAAAAGGCAGTAATAATACTTCTTTAATATTAAATATTCACTTCTCCAGTTCCAGCTTATAATTTTCTAAACAATTTTCCACCATTTGAAATGGGATCCACTAAGATCCATGTAAGTGCAACTTGTTATATTTCTTTAAAGTTTCCTTTACTTCAGTTTCCCTCTCCAACTCTTGCTTTTTGTTGCAAATTGTTGAAGAAACCAGGTCACTCATCCAGTACTACTCCCCACAGGATTCTGTGATACGCTTGAAGACGTTCCTCTGTTCCCCAGATTTCTTTTAAATTAGTGGGTAGATCTAGAACCCTAATCAGATGTGTTTTTCTCTTTGACAGGACTCTAGTAATCTTTGACAACCTTCTCACTTTCTGGTTTGACACCATATTCTAGGCTAATCTGCAAAACTGCCAGTCTCATGTCTGGAGACAGCCATTTCTTCAAGGACCCCTGGGTCCCTCTGAGTGCTAGGGATGCTCAATGACTGGGCTGGTCATTGTTCCTACACCTTTTCAGTGACTAGAATTAGGATATGTTTTGGGATTATTTTGTTGCCTTTTTTTTTCTTTAAGATAAAATACAACCTGTTTATGGTGATCCTTTCTATTCAAATGCAGGACTACAGGGTATTTACTTAATCTTATTTATCTTCCATCTCTCTTCAACCACACTGAAAATCTCAGTTGTCAATGACAATCAGCTTAATTCCTCATTTGATTTATCCTACAATGTTCACAGATGGGTTTCAGAATATCAACATTGCCAACGATATGATTAGAAAGAGGTTTTTTTAAATTGTTTTTTGTCCTCAGGGTGTATCAAATCAGGAATACATGGTCCAAATCACTGTTTTAAAGCACTCAATGCAGATATGCTAGTTCATGTGTTTCACTTTTTACTTTTATTTTTTCTATTTCATTTAATTTTATAATTATATTCAGAACTTATTTACATGGTTCCAAGTCAAATCTATAAAACAAGACATAATCAAAAGTCATCTAGCTTCTTCTATACTTGCAATAACCATAGGATTTAAATAACACGAATTATCTTTTCGTTTTTTTCTGTTATAAGCAAATACTTTTCGTTTTTTTCTGTTATAAGCAAATACTTCTCTGTGTTCAGTGCCTCTATTTTTTAACACCAGCAGTAGCCAACTATATATTTTTTTCTTCCATTTTGCTTTTTTACTTAATATATTTTGATAATCACTCCATAGTACATATAAAAATATTATTCACTCTTTATACAGTTTTATATTTACTGTGTAGTTATACTACATTTTCATTAACCACTCCCCTATAGTGGGAATTTGGGTTGTTTCTAGTCTTTTGCTATTATAAAGAACATACAATTAATAGCCTTGCACATATGTCTATCCATACTTTGGCTAGTGTACCTTTGACATAGATTATTAGAAGGAAGATTATTAGATTAGTAATGCATATACATAATTCTGTCGGATACAGTACTGCCAAATTTCCTTTCATGAGGATTGTATCATTTAGTGTTTCTATCAGCATCTAAATCTCAGATCCATTTGGAATTTATACTGGTTTATGATATAATTTTTAAAAAAAGCAAATTGGATCTTATTTTATCTTTTCCCTATTGGCTATCCAGTTATCCCAATCTGAAAGTTATCAACATGTCTGTAACTTCCCCACTGATCTGGGATACTTTGTTATTATATAATAAACTCCTATCTGCAATTGAGTCTATTTCTAGATTTTCTATTCTGTTTCACTGGTTTGTCTATTCATGAGTCAGTATTAGGTTTTTTCAGTTACAGAGGCTATTTAGTATTTTTGGGGATTGCCTGTATTGCTGCTTTTCTTTTATAGTTTTCTTTTCTTTTTTTGATGAAATTAAAGAAATTAACTAATAAAGATACTTATCTTTATTCTCTAAATAAATATCTAAAATTCTCAAATTCCTACTTAACTTTGTTTTTGGGTTTTTTTTTTGAAACAAGAGTCTTGCTCTGTCACCCAGGCTGGAGTGCAATGGTGCAATCTTGGCTCACTGCAACCTCTGCCTCCCAGGTTCAAGTGATTCTCATGCCTAGCCTCAAATAGCTGGGATTACAGGTGCCCACCACTACATCCAGCTATTTTTTTTGTATTTTTAGTAGAGATGGAGTTTTGCCATTTTGACCAGGCTGGTCTCAAACTCCTGACCTCAAGTGATCCGCCCACCTTGGCCTCCCAGAGTGCTAGGATTACAGGCGTAAGCCACTGTGCCCAGCCTCCTACTTAACTTTGAATAGGAAAAACGTTTCACTAGCAAATTTCTGACTGAAACAAGGGAGTTAGACAGGCACACCTGCCACACTTAGATTAGCTGTCACAATTTTCTTGATTGTTTGGATGATAACAAATTTATTTTATTTTTTAATTCACAGAATGATTCTAAATATATTTGAAGCTCACAAAAATGCATACCTGGCAATCTTCTCCAGCACCACCAGACTGATTTAACAAATGTGTTGCATCACTCTGGTTACCACCTGCATGTCCAAGACGATGTTTAACAGGAACTTTGTTGAGAACATATGCACCTGATGTCTGTGGTTTGCTCATCATCTGCAAATACAAAACAAACACTTAAGTAGCCAAAGTTTGAGAACATGCCTAGAAATAATATAAATTTAAGATAATTACCCTAGGGAAGAAGATAAGAAAATGAGAATGGGAAGGTGCTTCAATTATCCATAAAATTTTATTTTTTAAGTGCAATGGTGAATATACAAATGATTGATAGATTTTTCATACTTTTTTGGATGTCTAAAACATACCACAACAAAATGCATGCACCTACACACAAAAAAACAGTTAATTATTTTTTAATGTTTCCTCCAGTATACAATACTCTGAAAGAATTAGAGGGTCTTGGCCGGGCACAGTGGCTCACATCTGTAATCCCAGCACTTTGATAGGCTGAGGTGGGAGAATCATGAGGTCAGGAGGTTGAGACCATCCTGGCCAACATGGTGAAACCTGTCTCTACTAAAAACACAAAAATTAGATGGACGTGGTGGCGACTGCCTGTAATCCCAGCTACTTGGGAGGCTGAGGCAGGAGCATCGCTTGAACCAGGGAGTCAGAGGTTGCAGTGAGCCAAAATCACGCCACAACACTCCAGCCTGGTGACAGAGCAAGACTCCATCTCAAAAAAAAAAAAAAAATTAGAGGGTCTTGGTTGGGCACGGTAGCTCATGCACATAATTCCAAGGCAGGCGGATCACCTGACGCCAGGAGTTCAAGACCAGCCTGGCCAACATGGAGAAGCCCTATCTCGATTAAAAATATAAAAATTGGGCAGGCGTGGTGGCATGTGCCTGTAGTTGCAGCTACTTGGGAGGTTGAGGCAGGAAAATCGCTTGAACCCAGGAGGCAAAGGTTATAGCAGTGAGCCAAGATCACACCACTGCACTCCAGCCTGAACAATGACAAAGCAAGACTGACACACACACACACACACACACAAAAGAATGAGAAGGTCTTAACTGACAGCAACAACATGAATAACTGAAACAATCACTTCAAAAACATAATGCAATCTTGAGCTGCATTAACATAATATGTCTAATGATCACCATGAAGGTGATGGTATTAACTCTTTTCTATACTATTCATCCAACATCTAGGGGAAGCATTCACTTCTGGGCCCTTACATTAAGTGGGACACAACATAACTAAAAGAAAATTTAGATGCATATGAGCAGGACGATAAATGAGTTGACACCATGTACTATAAATGAATACTTTAAAAAAATATGAATGCATTTAATCTAAGATTATCTAGGTCAAATCTGAATGGCTCTGATGTGTGGTAATTTGTTCTTTTCTTCTTTCCTTCCTTCATCTATTCAATCAAATATATTTTGAGCAATATGTACTGAACACTGTTTTACACACTAGGGATAGAATGGACACAAAAGGCAAAATTCTAATTCTTTTGGAGTTTCTATTCCCATTTTTAGAAGAAACGTTTCATTTTTTAGATGGGAAAAAGAAGGACATATGGGTAGATAGAAAAAAGACTGATTCTAATACAAAATAAAGAAATACCTCTACATTCAGAATTGCTCAGTGGTAGACGTTTATTATACTTTAGTGTGCATAACAATAACTTAAGAGGACTTCTTAAACATGTACATTATAGGGCCCATATCTAGAAACTGACTCTACAGAAGTTTGAGAAAGTGAAGCCCATGAATTTGCACCCAGATAAGTGATTCTGATGTAAAATACCACTTCTCAAACTTTAGGGTACGTAGGAATCGCCTGGAGAGCTTGTTAAAACACAAATCCTTGGGCCCCTACCCATAGGGATTCTGATTCAGTAGGATGGAGTATGGCTCAAGAATCTGCATTCCTAGTAAGTTCCCAGGGGATCAGATGCTGCTGGTCTGCAGTTCAAATTATCAATAGTTCTTACATAGAAGACTCAAGGACCAGGAATTGAAAAATACTGATCTAGAGGGCTGAAACAAAGGAACTTTAATTCCCAGGGAACCAGATTACCTTCTGGATACCTCCGTGCACTGCTCCAGGAGCAGACTGGGCTACCAGCACCTGCTGCTGATGAAGATGCTGTGGCAGGTGATGGTGCTGCTGTGAGAGGTGACTAAGTGTTTGCTGTTGTTGCAGGAGCAGCTGTGCTGAGGGCTGTAATGTTGATTGCTCATTATTTTCCCTGTGCCACAAGACTCGAATGAATCGGTTGTTTAGAACTGCTTCTGTGCTAGAAATGGCTTTCCTGGCCTCTTCATTGGTAAGATATTGGATTAGGGCTGCTTCTGGATCACCCTTAAAAGCAACCTTGAATTAAATAAAAGAAACAACATAAATTCCCAACAGAAAATAGTTAAATAAATTATGAACCATTGCTATGTAATGAACGTTTTCCCCAAAACACACATGTTGAAGGCCTAAACTCCAACATGACTGTATTTGGAGACAGAGCTTTTAGGATGTAATTAATGTTGAATGAGGTCACAAGGGTGGACCCTAATGAATAGTATTGGTGGCCTTAAGAGAAAGAATTCAGCCCCGATCCCCTCTTTCTCTTGGTCTGCCATTTGAGTATGCAATAAGAAACCAACCACCTGCAAGCCAGGAAGAGAGCCCTCCTTAGGAAATGAATCATCCAGCACCTTCATCCTAGACTTCCCAGCCTCCAAAACTGTGAGTTAAGTCACATGGTCTATCAGCCTATGGTATTTGTTATAGTAGCTCAAGCAGATTAATATATCTACCTATTTTAAGCCATCTAAGTTTTTCTAAATGTCATAGAGTATTAACTTAGAAAAAACTTAGAAAAAGAAACAATTGGAATGATCATATCTTTTATATGTTTTAAGTATACGAAGCACTTCTTTTTGTTTTTTTTTTCTTTTTCTGGGTGTTTATTTGTTTATTTATTTTTTGAGACAGTCTCTTGCTCTGTCACTCAGGCTACACTGCAGTGGCAGGATCTCAGCTTACTGCAACCTCCACCTCCCAGGTTCAAGTGATTCTCCTGCCTCAGCCTCCCAAGTAGCTGGGATTACAGGTACGTGCCACCACACCTGGCTAATTTTTTGTATTTTTAATAGAGACAGGGTTTTACTATGTTGGCATGCTGGTCTCAAACTCCTGGCCTCTAGTGATCCACCCAGCTTGGCCTCCCAAAAGTGCTACTATTACAGGTGTGAGCCACTGCATCTGGCCCCGTATGAAGCATTTTTAAAAAGAGAATGTGTGTGTGTGTATATACATGTTGTTCCATATAAATAAATAAAAACAGTATAGCTTTAAATCAAAAAGATAAGGCCAGGCATAGTAGATCATGCCTATAATCCCAGCACTTTGGGAGGCTAAAGTGGATGAATCACTTGAGTCCAGGAGTTTAAAACCAGCGCAATACGCATGCACGCAAAATTAGCCAGGCATAGCCAGGCATGGTGGTGTGTGCCTGGGGTCCCAGCTCTCAGGAGGCTACAGTGGGAGGACTGCTTGAGCTCAGGAGTCAGAAGCTGCAGTGAGCCAAAACTGCATGACTGCACTCCAGCCTGGGCAACAGAGCGAGACCCTGTCTCAAAATAGAAAAAAAGGCCAGGTGTGATGATGGCTCATGTCTGTAATCCCAGCCCTTTGGGAGGATGAGGTGGGTGGATCGCCTGGCCAACATGGTGAAACCCCACCGCTACTAAAAATACAAAAAAAATAGCTGGGTGTGGTGGCGCATGCCTATAGTCCCAGCTACTCAGGAGGCGAGGCAGAAGAATCACTTGAACCTGGGAGGCAGAGGTTTTAGTGAGCTGAGATTGCATCACTGCACTTTAGCCTGAGTGAGACTCTATCTCAAAAAAAAAAAAGAACAACAAAAAAAAAGACCACTTTGGTTCAATTCTTTGAAGTACCAACTTCTATGACACCATCTTCTTTAACTCAGCTTATTTTGGTTTGATGACAACACTTAAGTATCAGGGATAACAGACTAAAATTCAAACTTAATCTAGCCTTCCAGTACTCTCAATGACAACGTAACACCCAACCATAAATTCACAAATTCAAATAACTAACAAGTAGACAGTGAAATACAAAGCTATGATTTATTTGATGTTGGATTACACATTACACTGCCTAAAATTCTCAACATTAGAACCATCCTCAACCAACTACTATTTTACCACAATATAAAAGAAGGTCATTGACAAAATTATAATCTCGAACATTACTAAAAATATCAGCTACCTAGTTATAAAATTAACTCAGATATTACAAAAGTCATTTGTTCTGAGATAGAACTATGAACAAAAATACAGTAAAACTACCCATTCTCATTCAGGAAGAGACTGCACTAAAGAACCAAATGAATTCACAAGAACAAACTTGTTAATTCACAAGAATTAACAAGTCCATCATAAAAGTGGGTATACAAATGATCAGAATAACCACTGACTCATTTAAGCAAGGTGAGCTGACAGAAATATTTCCAAGACTCATAAAATGCCTGGATTCTGTCACTGACATAGCCACATTTACCTGGATATTAACAATAGTTCCAAATTTGCTGAAGTGTTCATTGAGCTTGGTAATGTTGTTCAATTCCTGAGGGATTTTCTTGACTTCTAATTTGGTGTTTGTATACTGATTCTTTCTTAAGAACCCCGGTTTATTTTGATTGTTATTTCCTTGCCTAAAAGGAAGATTAATATATCTTGGTTAATTCTCCTACTTCATGCCTAGCCAAGAGATATAACCACCAAGAATTTAAGTTTTATATATATAATTTTTTAAGTGCCTTTTGTTGCTGGGCATGGTGGCTCACACCTATAATCCCAGAAAACTTTTTCAAAATCTAACGAAACATTGTATTCAAAATTCAAACCACAGAAAATATATTAACATCAAGAAACAGGTTAGAGGCTGGGTGCAGTGGCTCATGCCTATAATGCCAGCATTCTAAGAGGCCAAGGCTGGAGAAACGCTTGAGCCCAGGGGTTCCAGACCAGTCTGGGCAACAAAGTAAGACCCTGTCTCTATATAATTAATTAATTGATTAATTTTTTAAAGTGCCTCTTGTAAGTCATTAACATTCTTCAGAAATTACTAAGCAATTTTCACACTGTTTTTATCCCGAGAATAAAAAAGTTGAAGAGAAAGGTGAATGCAAAAGATTATCAAAAGAAAAGGCCCAACTGAAGCTTAAAATCATATGCCAAAAAGAATACCACAATTATCAAGGAGTCTAAGTAAGGCTAGAACATCATCTTTTTTTTCTTTTTTTTTGAGACCGAGTTTTGCTCTTGTTGCCCAGGCTGAAGCGCAGTGGCACGATCTCGGCTCACTACAACCTCTGTCTCCTGGGTTCAAGCGATTATTCTGCCTCAGCCTCCCAAATAGCTGGGATTACAGGCATTCACCACCATGCCTGGCTAATTTTGTATTTTTAGTAGAGATGGAATTTCTCCATGTTGGTCAGGCTGGTCTCAAATTCCTGACCTCAGGTGATCCGCCCATCTCAGCCTCCCAAAGTGCTGGGATTACAGACGTGAGCCATCATGCCTGGCTAGAATATCATCTTTAATGGCATATTTTTCAACTTCTGCAAACGTACTAAACTTTTTTTTTTTTTACCATTTATTTCATTTTTTTTCTTTTCTATCCATTGCCAGTGTCTTAGTAATTTTTAATATTTGGTTAGGCATAGAAATAGGTAGTTACAAATTAGAAATACCTGTTATGGGCCAGGTGTGATAGCTCACTCCTATAATCTCAGCACTTTGGGAGACTGAGGCTGGTGGATCACCTGAGGTCAGGAGTTCAAGACCAACCTGACCAACATGGTGAAACTGTCTCTACTAAAATTACAAAAAATTAGCCAGGTGTGGTGGTGGGCACCTGTGATCCCAGCTACTCAGGAGGCTGGGGCAGGAAAATTGCTTGAACCCTGGAGGCAGAGGTTGCGGTGAGCCAAGATCGCGCCATTGCACTCCAGCCTGGGTAACAAGAGTGAAACTCCATCTCAAAAAAAAGAAAAAACCTATTATGAATACTGTTAACTTTTTAATTTTCACGACATTCTAAACATGTCTCCTGGAACCCTAACTTCAAGACACTTAGTTTGAAAATCATTAATGACAAATTTTATGAATTTAGTAATGCAAACAACAATAATAACAATTAGATGTTACTAATTAGCAAATTATCTTACTTTCCCAGCCACGGTTTCTTTGTGAGTGGACCTTCCAAACCACTCACAGCTCTTTTTCGGCTATCTGGTTCTAGAACTACTCTGGTTATGTTGCTATTAATCGAAACAGGAACTGGTGGTTCAGTCTGGATCACAATGTTAGCAGCTGTTGGAAACAAAAATTCAAATTACTAAGTTGTTCAGGAATCTCAATGATTAATAATATTTAGTCTAAAAGCTAAATAGTACTATGAATATTTCAACTACTATCATTTCTTTTTTAGAAATGCCTAACAGCAAGAAAAAGTTACAAATGCGTTTTTCTATAAAAAAATAGAAATCGGTGTTTCAAAACTCAAAGTTAACCTTGATGTAATCATTGACTCAGGCATGGATGATCAATAGATAAAAAATATATTGGTGAAAGGCTATTGGAAAATAAAGTATTTATACGGTGACAAAGTATCACTCCAAAAATTGTATTTACAATGGAGAGCTCTAACAATTATCACTTTATACAAGCAATCAAACTTAGCACCATTAATGGACATTATTTGCCTCCTGGTATGATTCAACAAGAAGTTGACCACATCATAACATATATGGAATTATGATTTTATGTGTGGCAATAATACTGTGCTTATATAGGACTGTCTTATTCTTAAATATAAGGTAAAGGAGTTAAAGTTTCACTATATCTACCACTTACTTTCAAGAGATTCAACAAAAAAATGTTGAGTGTAGAGAAGAAAGAGAAGAGAGAGCCCACAAGAGAGCATTCATGCCCAAAGGTAACAAAATATTGCCGGTAAATCTACGTGAAGGCATTCAGATGTCTGCTATGTTTCTTTTGATTTTCCATAGGTTTAAAGTTGGGAAGAAAATCCAAAGCCAATACTATAAATTGGCAGAAATACTCTAAGAAACTGTCCCTACAATAAATAACCTTTGGGTAGCAAGAGGTACCCTGAACAAAAAGGAAATTAATACAAAACTATGCCTATTATATACTAAGTATTTCCCCTAACTTTAGCAACTCCACTAAGAAAGAATAACCTAGGCTGAATGCTGGGGAAAGGATACGGTTGGGAGTTGGTACATCTGATTTCAGCTTTGTGTAAGGGAAATTATGATGTAAAGATTCATTTACTTAACATTTAGCTATTTTACAGCTCAGCAACTATAGCAGACCTTGGGTATACATTGGTGAATAAAATCAACAAGATCCTTGCTCTTGCAAGACTTGTGTTTTCAGAAGGCTAATGAAGAAGACAGCAACTGTGGTGGCATAAAGCATTCTAGAATTTGACATGCCATTATGTTCTCCTTAAATAGTTTTTATTGTTACCAGCTAACATTGCCTAATGCATTATTTTTTTTTAATTTAATTAAGTGTGTCATATTAAAGGAAGGAGATATAGCTAAAGGTTAAGTGACTTGCCCAAGAAAACAAAGAAATCCTATTTTATACAAAACATTACTTCTACTTTGAATTCTAGTTCTGCCACTTAAAAGCCGTGTGACCTTGGGCAAGTTCTTTAAACCTCTCTAAGCCTCAGTATTTTTCCTTGTAAAGGAGAATAAAAATAGAAATATGGGAAACAATAATATACATGAGGCCAGGCAGAGTGGCTTGTGCCAGTAATCCCAACACTTCCAGAGGCTGAGGTGAGCAGATTACCTGAGGTCAGGAGTTCAAGACCAGCCTGACCAATATGGTGAAACCCTGTCTCTACTAAAAATACAAAAATTAGCCAAGCTGTGGTGGCACACACTTATAATCCCAGCTACTCAGGCAGCTGAGCCAGGTCAATTGCTTGAACCTAGGAGGTGGAGATTGCAGTGAGCCTAGATTGCACCACTGCACTCCAGCCTGGGCAACAGAAGGAGACTGTCTCTCTCAAAAAAAAAAAAATAAAATATATATATATATATATATATACACACACACACACACACATACACACACACACACACACACACATATTCTTATAGTGTTATTAATGGCAGTAAAGAAGAATTAATAAAACTAGGATAGAATGAACAGGAAAATGGTAGGCTGGGTGCAGTGGCTCACGCCTGTAATTCCAGCACTTTCAGAGGCCAAAATGGATGGATCACCTGAGGTCAGGAGTTCAAGACCAGCCTGGCCAACATGGTGAAACCCCATCTCTACTAAAAGTACAAAAATTAGCTGGGTGTGGTGACACACACTTGTAATCTCAGCTACTTGGGAGGCAGAGGAAGGAGAATCACTTGAATCGGGGAGGCAGAGGTTGCAGTGAGGCAAGATGGAGCCACTGCACTCCAACCTAGGCAACAGAGCCAGACTCTGTTTCAGGAAAGGAAACGAAAGAACAAAGGAAAGAAGAAAGGAAAGGGGAAAGGAAAGGAAAGGAAAGGAGGAAGGGGGAGGAAGGGAGAAGAAGGGGAAAGAAGAGGAAAGAAGGTGAAAGAAGAGGGAAGAAGGGGGAAGAAGGAAGAAGAAGGGAAGGAAGCGGAAAGGGGGAAGAAAGAGGGAAGGACGAGGTAAGAGGGAAGGGGGAAGAACAGGAAAAAAAGGAGAATGTTTGCCATATGATTAAATTAATCAAAAAACTATTGTCAGTGCAGTCCATGGCCAGTCACTCATATTGAAATTACACACTGGAAATCTGTAATAGTTAAAAAAATGGAATCTCATCAAACTAACCATCATTAACCAACCTTTTTAGTGGGGGAGTAGGTAGGAGGTTATCAGCCATATTAAAGGTAAATGCTTGCATTTAATCTTGGTTTTATTTCATTTTTTTAAGGTTTATTCCTAAGCTCTGTAAAGGTCCTAACTTAAAGACGTAATCATTAGTGTTAAAAATTATCAAATGATAATTGTAATGTTTTAGATTCTCACTATTATTAGTGTGATACATAGCTCTCAAGATAAAAAGTAGGCCCTTTAATCATCAGTTCTTTGAGGGAGAGGATCAGTAATTTCATATTTCTATACATAATATCTAACACAGTGCTTAGCAACAAAACTAAAACAGCCTAAAGTCATACCCAAAGAAGACAATTAATATTAGTATGATCTGTATTTAAAAACAAATATATTCTCACTATAGCTTTAAAACAGAATTTAGAGATAAAGTTATTTAAAAACATCTGAGATTAATATATAGCACCCTTCAAAGGGATGATATGCAAATAATCTGAACCTTAATTTCCTCAATGAAGGCCAGAAATGCAAATGTAATAACTATATTCAACTATTGCATAACACAGCATCAGAAAAAGTTCAAGGTATTCTCACCTCTTGGATTTGCATCCATATCTCCAGATGTTAGGCCAATCAGATTGGGGCGCTGTGTCTGTGTTCTTGAAAAGAACTGTCTGTACTGAGATCTACCAGAACTAGTAATACTAGGAGCTTCTGGGTTGTAACCATCTGGTTCATATGTATCTGAGAGAAAACAAAGCAACAAAACACTTAACAAATCAGAGAGCGGTTAAACCATCTCTCATTGTTAAAAAATAAACAACTGCTTAAAAAACATACATTCACCAAAAAATATAAATACATCAACCTACAGTCACCTCCCAGTAACTGCAAGGAACTGGTTCCAGGACCCTCCCACAGATATCAAAATCTAAAATGTTCAAGTCTCTTATATACAATAAGGTGGTATTTGCATATAACCTAGGTACATCTTCTTGTATATTCTAAATCATCTCTATGTTAATTGTAATACCTAATATAAATGCTATGTAAATAGTTGTTATGGATATTGTTTTTAAAACTTGCATTATTAATTACTGTATTATTTTTTATTGGTTTTCTTCCTGAATATTTTTTATCTGTAGTTGGTTAAATCCACAGATGTGGAACCTGAGGTGAAGGGATGACTCTATTTCTCTTTGTGTTACAGTATCTAGACACGCCTTTTGAAAGTGAAATAAAAATGCTCCTATTACAGGACATAGATACATAAGCCCATTATTAAATAATGGTATTTTCAGATCCATTCATCTACTCATTTCTACCCTACATATTCATCACCTAATACTAATGTGAATGCACACTTTTTTTTTAATTAAAAAAAACACAGAGATGGGGTCTCGC
Organism: Saguinus oedipus; assembly: GCA_031835075.1. Lineage (NCBI taxonomy): Eukaryota > Metazoa > Chordata > Mammalia > Primates > Cebidae > Saguinus > Saguinus oedipus. The sequence continues at coordinate 24,515,592 of CM063170.1, forward strand.
TATCTTTCCCAGGCTGGTCTTCAACTCCTGAGCTTAAGCCATCTGCCCACCTCAGCCTCCCAAATTGCTGGCATTACAGGTGTGAATCATCGTGCCCAGACCAATGCATATTTGTTAATACAAATTTTCATGTTCACAAACGCTGTAAGTGAAGGATTGGGTTCCCTCTGTTATCTATCATATCTCCAATTTCCAGGTACCTTTTTAATTAAAGAGAAAAGAAAAACCAAACTACTCATTTGGTTATCTGCACTTTTTCAAATTAGGGAGACAACAGCTGGTTTCACACATAAACCATATTTCAAATAAAACAGTGCACACACACATGCGCGTGCACACACATACAGTCACTTCTATGATTTAGAGTATAGAAGTGATTCAGAATATAAGATGAGCAAATTATCCTCATTTAGGGGATCTTCCTGGCCACTACAGGCATTTGAGTCAACAGCCACAAAATAGCACAACTAGGATTCAGAAGTCCTCAATCCAGAAAATTTCTCGCCCCAATCCTCTTAGATTAAACCTCTCCCATGAATACTGTGCTTCTCTTAACTTCAGATTCACAAGCTAACTTTCTTCTTCCACAAAACATCCACAAACTACAATGAAGCTAAAATAATAAAATTCTATTAAAGCACAGGTGATTCTGAGTTATGTAATAGAAGAACTAGAGGCTGGATGTGGTGGCTCTTGCCTGTAATCCCAACACTTTGGGAGGCCGAGGCAGACAGATCACGAAGTCAGGAGATCAAGATCATCCTGGCCAACGTGGTGAAACCCCATCTCTACAAAATACAAAAAATTAGCCAGGCGTGGTGCACGCCTACAGTCCCAGCTATTCAGGAGGCTGAAGCAGGGGAACTGCTTGAACCTGGGAGGCAGAGGTTGCAGTGAGCCAAGATTGCTCCACTGCATTCCAGCCTGGTGACAGAGAAAGACTCCGTCTCAAAAAATAAATAACTAGAACTGCTGCCCGACATTCCTTCTCCATTTTCCTCCTTTCTTTGGGTTTTGAAAATAGGTCATGGAATTGCACAAAAAAGCCATCACTAGATTAAGAACCTTCTCCCTCTAATAAAATGTTAAATGATGTTGAAAATTAATCATTCAGGCCATTTGTATTGGCTCCTCAGAGAAGGATGGCACAGAAAATTTAATAAATTATTATCACAAAGACATTCCTATTAGAGATTTTGTATTTCATTACTAAGGCTTGCATTCAGTCTCAAAATTTCCTGATGATGATTAATAAAACCAAACAATTTTGCCTCACTGGTTACAGGGCTATGCTTTTAGTTATCTGCCAAAGAGTATTTTTGGGGCTTCATATTTAATTATTTTAGCTTTTGTTCTAACAAAATAATTTATAATTTTTTTGTTTCTTGAAGACAACTAAAGACAGTATTTAATCATGACCATTCCCTCCTGATGGAAACACACTGTAATGATATGTCTAGCTTAAAAGTAAATGTAACATAGTTGCTTATTAAATTTCAATGTGCTTAAGGATGATACAGTTTGAAACTGATATGTAAAATAACAGCTTCCCTGGTTATGCCAACTCTAAAAATTACATGCAATATAACATATAAAATAAATGCTGCTTTATCTTAAAAAAAAAGATTAGCAAATTATGATTTAAAAGTTTTCAGTTACCATTTGGTACTACTGACAAAAAATCTCCTACAATTAAGACTGCAGAAAGTTTTAAAGAAACTACATAACCAAATGACCTTGTGCTATAAATCCTGGGAATACACAGAACACCAATTAACTTAAAAGTCCTTTAGGTAATGATGATGAACTAAGATCTAAAGGTAAAGTGAGAAAGGGTTAAAAACCCTTCATGAGACACCCACAAAGCACTCCACAGATCCTTCAAAATACATATGTCAAAAGGAGAAAAGAGTTTTCAAGAAGTTTTATATACACATACAAGGGACAAAATGGCCATAATACAAGGGGCAAAAAGGAAAAAAGGACATGATCATCAGAAACCAGATGTTTATTTTTGTTTCAAAGAAAAAATAACCTAGTTTATTACAATGTATAACTAATTAGAAAACATTCAAGTAGATATTATCTTCCCATCTACCTGATTAGAAATTAGCTAAATGAACCAGCTTCACTTTGTTACCAAGGCACTGAGAGTAAATATAGAGGAAACTACAGACGATAGACACACATGAGGCCTAATCATCTAGCAGCCACTAGAGACAAACCAAAGAAGCAAAGGAATAGAAAATAAAACTACCTATGAGCTTCAATGGGACTTTACGACAGCAGATCAGGATGCCAGTCACCGCTTACGCTGGCCAGCTTAAGGTAAAAAAGATCAGCAAGGTGGATGGCCATCTGTAGTAAAGCTTACCTGGAACCAGAGGGGTAGGGCTGGAGACTGAGGTATGGTACCCAACGGAGGATCCCATGAGGTTTCGAGGTGGCACCAAACGAGCTGCCAACAGAGGAGGCGGTGTCCCCAACTGAAGTCGCTCAGATGCAGCAGCACCATGTTCACGAGAGTACATGGGCTGTCCTATAAAGGAAAGAATAGGAGGGCAGCTGGGAATGAGAGTCATAAGCTTCTCTTAGGTGATGATGTGCTTCCTGAGACTTTGAGTCAAAAACAGAGAAATTAAACCAACAGGAATAGAAGTACAGAAAGATGTTTCTGGGATTTTTCTAACTCAAGAAAGAACAGACATGCAACTGGTTAGGATCCATCAAGGTGTAAAGAAAAGAGTAAGAATTAGGTAGTATATATAATCTCCATCTTTTATGGCCTTAAGTGGAGAAAACTATGTGCTAATTTTATCCAAAGCTGAACAGTGAACTGTATAAGGATACCAAACAAAGGAGTCCTGAGCTATTAATTATACAGAATTTTTCCTTCCAATGAGATATGCAGGTATGAAAACTGTCATATCCATTAAAAAGAAAACAACCCCCTCCAACCAACTCACATAATTTCAGGTTTACACAAAGTATGCTCCCAGTCTAAGGGCAGAAAAAAGATAAAGACATTAAGAACAATTAAACCACTGCATGCATGCCTTCGCAAAGAATAAGAAATGTTCCATAGAAAAAATTAAGATAGTGAAAATTCGTTATCTCTATGAGCATGAGGATTACAAATATAGAGAAAGGAAAAAGGACAAAAAACAAACAAACAAACAAAACAGATAAGCACACCAGCACAGCACTGGGCACATGAAATCATCCTGGATATTAAGAAGCACTTTTTGAAAGAAAGCACGTTTAGGACTTATATACAGACTGATGCAAGAATGCACACACAATGAAGCCAAAATCTGAAGAACAGGATTAGAAAAGGACAAGGTATCAAGGAGCAAAATCCCTTTGGGTGTCCATTTAATATCTTTTTCACTGACAACCCCAACTGAGACCTATTTGTAAAATTTAGTTACTATGTATGTCCAATGTCAGACATTTACTATGTGATACAAGACAAAGCGGATTTTGAATTTTTTTTATACCTGGTGAAATGTCCTTAAAAGCTGTAAAATTCCTAAAGATTTTAAATATACCTTAATAGGACAGGCTACAAAGCAACCACTTGATTTCACAGTAAGTCCTAAAGGGAGTATAGAGATGCTAAACCTCCGTACTGTTTTCTTTCTGTATAAGAAGTAAAAGAGGTGTCCAACAGACACCACCCATCAAAGCTGCCTTTCACAGGGTTCCACCTCCCAGACTTACTCTGGGACCCAGAATCCTATCTATCTATGGCCTTGGGGTAGGTGACAATCCCCCCTTTTTAATGACCTGAATCTCTGACTTACTGATTATGGAATCTGTCAAGTAGTTTTCAACTCTCCCAGTAAGGATAATTAAACATGCTCAGACTTGAGGGCAGGAAAAAAAGCAAAAGAGGAAGTAACAAATCATACTGTGTAACTGTGTACTTAGCATTAACCTTACATTTTATATTTCTAATAGATGTTGGGCTCAATACTTAGGTGAGGTTGATCTGTGCAGCAAACCACCATGGCACACATTTACCTATGTAACAAACTTGTACATCCTACATATGTACCCTGGAACTTAAAAGTTGATGGAAAAAAAAGGACATTTAAAAAGGATCATTTAATCATTACACAGCAAAAACAATTTAATATATATTTTTTCTTTTTTCTTTTTTTTTGTTTTTGAGACAGGGTCTGGCTCTGTCGATCTGGGCTCATGACAACCTCTAACTCCTGGGTTCAAGGAATTCTCCTGCCTCAGGCTCCTGAGTAGCTGGGATTATAGGTGCCCACTACCACACCTGGCTAATTTTTTGTATTTTTAGTAGAGACAGAGTTTCACCATGTTAGTCAGGCTGGTCTCAAACTCCTGACCTCAAGTGATCTACCCACTTTGGCCTCCGAAAGTGTTGCAATTACAGGCGTGATCTACCGCACCCAGCCCAATTTAACATATTCTCAATGAGGGGAACAAACAGTTGTAAGCACACAATCAATTGCAGAGAATTAACTGTGAAGAGTGATCTATCAGCAGAATGAAGTAGTTGTTAAAGAGAAAAATGGGGCCAGGTGCAGTGGGCTCATGTCTATAATCCCAACACTTTGGGAAGCCAAGGTGGGAGGACTGCTTGAGCCTAGGAGTTCAAGACCAGCCTGAGTAAGACACTGAGACTGTTTCTACTAAATATTTTAAAAATCAGCCACGCGTGATGGCACACACTTGTAGTCTGAGCTATTTGGGAGGCTAAGGCAGGAGGATCACTTGAGCCAGAAAGTCGAGGCTACTGTCAGCCACAATCATGCCCACTGTACTCCCGCTTAGGTGACAGGGTGAGATGCTGTCTTTAAAAGAGAAATTTCTTAATTAAAAAATAAAAATATATAGAAAAAAGTACAGTCTTAATCCATATGACTACTTTAAATGTATATCAATGTACTAAGTATATCTAATTAATAACAGCTGTCTCAAAGTAAACTGGAAACCAAAAGGCTACTTTGCACAATGTCCACTTTTAAAACAACTGACAAAGAACATACAATTCAAATGCTTTAGAAAGGCTGAGCACGGTGGCTCACATCTGTAATTCCAGCACTTTGGGAGGCCAAGGCAAGTGGATCCCTTGAGCTCAGGCATTTAAGATCAGGCTGGGCAATGTGGTGAAAACCCATCTCTACTAAAACTATAAAAATTAGCCAGGCGTGATGGTGCATACCTGTAATCCCAGCTAGTTGGGAGGCCGAGGCACAGGAATCACTTGAACCCAGGAGGCAGAGGTTGCAGTGAGCCAAGATCGCACCACTGCTCTCCAGCCTGGGTGACAGAGCGAGACTCTGCCTCAAAATAAAAAACAAACTAATATCTCAAAAAGATGGCAATTAATTGAAATGTAGTGTGACTTTCTTAAACAATTCCTACTGAGGTCTCTAAATAGTACTTCTTTTTTTTTTTTTTTTTTGAGACAGAGTTTTGCTCTTGTTACCCAGGCCGGAGTGCAATGGCACGATCTCGGCTCACCGCAACCTCCGCCTCCTGGGTTCAGGCAATTCTCCTGCCTCAGCCTCCTGAGTAGCTGGGATTACAGGCACTGCCACCGTGCCCAGCTAATTTTTTGTATTTTTAGTAGAGACGGGGTTTCACCATGTTGACCAGGATGGTCTCGATCCATTGACCTCGTGATCCACCCGCCTCAGCCTCCCAAAGTGCTGGGATTACAGGCTTGAGCCACCGCGCCCGGCCCTCTAAATAGTACTTCTAAAAGAAACAGAGTTCTTTAGACAAAGGGCCAATTCTAGGTCAGGGCGGAAAATTTTTAAGATAAGCCTGGTACATCCTGGTATACCTCGTCTTCAGAGGCAAGACAGTTATCAAAAACCGACATGTCAAAGATAAAAAATTAAAAAAAAAAATCAGAAGCCAACATGAAGAGGCTCTCACTGATTAAAGATGAGACAATCTGAACATCAAAGAAGACTATAATGGTGTGAAACATACCAAATGTTAAATGTTAAAAATTCATGAGCTCATAATGATACTTAAGAAAATACAGGAGTTCCCTTTGGAAAAAACTAGGGAAACAACAGATTCTTAAAATTGATAAATGAAAGAAAATACACATACATCATGTCTCTTCTGTAAAAACTGCATTTCAGGTTAACCAAATGGTTGTTACAGTCAACTATATGGAATGCTAGCAATAAATGCAGAAGAAGCTATAGACTTAGAGTATCACATAAAACAGCAAATCCGGGCAATGATCAAAAATGGCTGCTGAAACTTATTAAGTTTTAAAATGAATGGATCACAATGAAAACACCTCTACACACTGAACTATTTATAATACAGAAAGGAGACAACCAGACATTATAAACATTACAATGTACTGTGTAGGAAGTACATAACACCATCTATAAAATGTTCTTGCCAAAAAAAGAAAAAAATGAATCTTATCAAATACCTAGCTCTAACTTCCAATTTACAGAAAATACAGGGGACAGAGAAATGTGTTAGATGACATCAGAAGATGAACCTGCCAAGTCTAGAATATGAGAAAATTCTTCAGGACAAATGATCTGTTTCTACAACAAATAAATGCCAAGGGAAAAAAAAAAGAAGGGATATTGCTGTAAAGACTTAAGATACCAACTCAATGTAATGTATAACCCTGTTTGGATATGGCTTCAAATAAAAAAGGTATGAAAGGACATTTATGATACAATTGGGAAATATGAAAACTAACTGGATATTTCACAAGCAATAGTAAACTTTTACCAATTTTTGGGGGGCTGTGAAAATAGTACCTATGTGTATGTATGATTTTGTGTGCATGTATGTTTAATTATTATCTTTAAGGATACCTAAGTTTTTACAGGTGAAATGCTGTTATGTTTGGGACTTATTCTAAAACAATCATGTCATTAAGTTAAATTTTGAGGAGCCATAGAAGAGAAAACAATAATAAAAACTTGGGGCCCAAAGTGGCTCCGGCCGGATGTCGTGGCGCTTGCGAAGGCGAGGCCAAGAATTCAAGGCCAACCAACCTCAGCAACCTTACAAGCTCTCAATGATTGGCAAAAAAAATAAAAAATAAAATAAAAAATAATAAAAACTAAGGCCTGGTATGATGGCTCAGATGTGATAATCCCAACACTTTGGGAGGCTAAGGTGGGAGGACTGCTTGAGCCCAGGAGTTCAAGACCAGACTGAGTAAGATACTGAGACTGTCTCTACTAAATATTTTAAAAATCAGCCACTCATGGTTAGTAGAAATCAAACAGTGACTTAAAGAAAAAAATGAAAGCTTAAAGTACCCAAATGACAATTAAGTATTTATTTGGATGAATATCTGTTATGTTGAAAGGGACAATATAACAATCCTAGCACTTTCAGAGGCTGAAGCGGGAGGACTGCTTGAGCCCAGGAATTTGAGAACAACCGGGGCAACATGGGGAAACCTCATCTCTACAAAAAATTTAAAAATTAGCCAAGTGTGGTGACATGCACCTGTGCTCCCAGCTACTAATGAGGCTGAGGCAGGAGGATTGTTTGAGCCCAGGAGGTCAAGACTTCAGTGAGCCAAGATTGTGCCACCGTACTTGAGGCTGGGCAACAGAGCAAGATATGGTCTAAAAGAAAAACAACACAGTACTAAAATAATCAAGTTAGGGTAGAGAGTGATTGATAACTCCAAACTGCAAACATCCCAAGTTCATGTTCCCATCTTAAATTGTTCATCTAGGTAACATACCTAATATCAATATTTTCACCTTCTTAATATTAACTTAAATCAGTTAAAGACAGTGTTTATTCAACCTAAAATTTTAGCCACTCTGTGTAATTTTCCTGATTTTTGTCTTTAAGAGTATTCACAGGAAAAAAAAATTGTAAGTTTTCAGTTAAAACCTCAAATCCAGAAAAAACAAAAACTCAATACTGGCCATATTTATGTGTCTTCTCTATTAGAATACAAGGTCACTGGCACACTTGGGAAGTTCCAAGGCCCAAACAGTGCCTGATGCATAGTAGAAATCAGTCACTTAAAGAAAAAAATGACAGCTTAAAGTACCCAAATGACAATTACTTCTTTGGATGAATATCTGTGTGTTGAAATGGACAATATCACAACTAATACAACATGAATCAAGTCAAACACAAGAGGGAGAAAGCCTCTAGACCAGCAGTCCCCAAGTTTTGTGACACTAGGGACCAGTTCCAAGGAAGACAATTTTTCCACCAATGGCAGGGGTGGGTGGAGGTGGTGATTTCAAGATGAAACTGTTCCACCTCAGATTATCAGATTCCCATAAGGAGTGCGTAACTTAGATCCTTTGCATGTATAATTTACAATAGGGTTGGTTATCCTATGAGAGTTTAATGCCACCATGACCCAGGTATTGGGGACCCCTGCTCTAGACAATATACAAGGACTCTATTAGACACTGACTTACTTTTCTAGCCATCAAGTCCATTATTCTAAATAGAAATGCTGTGTATTCCATAGAATTAAATGAACAAATCTCAAAATTAGAATTACAGTGTTTTAATAATTTTATACAGTTAATAGGAAAAGTATTTTCTGAAAGATAAAGATTTATGTGAATTTATATTAAGACTGGACAGTGGCCGGGTACAGTGGCTCATGCCTGTAATCCCAGCACTTTGGGAGTCCAAGGCAGGCATATCATGAGGTCAAGAGATCAAGACCATCCTGGCTGACACGATGAAACCCTGTCTCTACTAAAAATACAAAAATGAGCTGGGCGTGGTAGTGCACACCTGTAGTCTCAACTACTTGGGAGGCTGAGGCAGGAGAATCACTTGAACCCGGGAGGCAGAGGTTGCAGTGAGCCAAGGTCATGCCACTGCATTCTGGCCTGGCAACAGAGCAAGACTCAATCTCAAAAAAAATAAAAAGATTGGACAGTTATCTTCAACCTAAGAATCAGTCTCCAGAATCCAGGTTGTTATCTACTACTCTTACTTTTTCACACATTCAGTACAAGAATGAACTTAGCAGTTACAAAATATTTTTACTATGCTTCTTCAAGAAGCAGAACAGACCAAAAGCGAGGTAGAAAAGAGAATATACTTAGTAACGGTCTTGTAAAAGCCGAAGTATATACTGAGTTGATGAGTTCAAACTTGGAGGCTGCAGTGGTAGAGCTCTTTTAGATTTTGTCTAGCAAGTTCTCTGGTCTCCCACCAAGGAACCCCCATGCAAAAAAATAATTGGGGTCCAGATGCAATGCCTCAGGCCTGTAATCCCATCATTCTAGGAGGCCCAGGTGAGAGGACTGCTCCAGGCCGGGAGTTTGAGACCATCCTAGGCAACACAGCAAGACTCTCTACAAAAAAAATTCAACAAATTCAACATTACCTGGGCATGGTGGCATGTGCCTGCAGTCTAGCTGTTTGGGAGGGTGCAGTGGGGTGATCACTTAAGCCCAGGAGTTCAAGGCTGCAGTGAGCTAGGATCACACCACTACACTCCACCCTTGCTCTGGGCAATAGAGCAAGACTGTTTCTTAAAAAAGAAAGTAAATAAATAAATGTTTTTTAAATTGGGGTAAATTGGGCGTAGTGGCTCATGCCTATAATCCAAGTACTTTGGAAGGCTAAGGTGGGAGGATAGCTTAAGCCCAGAAGTTCAAGACCAGCCTGGGCAACACAGAAACACTTGACCTTTAAAAATAATTTTTAAAAATTAGCTAGGCATGGTGGCATGTGCCTGTGGTCCCAGCTACTCAGGAGGCTGAGGTAGGAGGATTTTCAGAGTCAAGGTGGAGGCTGCAGTGAGCCATGATGGCACCACACTCCAGCCTGGGCAGCACAAGACCCTGTCTCAAAAAGAAATAAAGAAGGAGCGTGGGTAAAATGTTTAAGTACTTCAGAGGAAATAATTAATTTTAACAGCTGATTGCTGTCTTTACACAAAATTCCAAATACAGCTATTTATTTTCATAGTCTTGACATTTTAACTCAAAAAATAACAAAATTTCGAAGTATTTTCTAAATTATTTTATATATATATATATATTTAAAGACAGAGTCTTACTTCTCTCTGTCGTCCAGGCTAGAATATAATAGCACTATCTGAAGCCTTGAACTCCTGGGCTCAAGCGATCCTCCCAACCTTGGCCTCTGAATGTAAACCAATGCATCTAGCCAATATTAAGGTTTACCGGGAACCATGCATATCCTATTCGGTTTTATAATCAGGTAATTCTTTTTTTTTTTTTTTTTTTTGAGATGGAGTTTCACTCGTTACCCAGGCTGGAGTGCAATGGCGCAATCTTGGCTCACCGCAACCTCTGCCTCCTGGGTTCAAGCAATTCTGCCTCAGCCTCCCGAGTAGCTGGGACTACAGGCACGAGCCACCATGCCCAGTTAATTTTTGTGGCTTTTTTTTTTTTGAGACGGAGTTTCACTGTTGTTACCCAGACTGGAATGCAATGGCACGATCTCGGCTCACCGCAACCTGCGCCTTCTGGGGTCAAGCAATTCTCCTACCTCAGCCTCACAAGTAGCTGGGACTACAGGCGTGCACCACCATGCCCAGCTAATTTTTGTATTTTTAGTAGAGATGGGGTTTCACCTCGTTGACCAGGATGGTCTCGATCTCTTGACCTCGTGATCCAACTGCCTCAGCCTCCCAAAGTGCTGAGATTATAGGCGTGAGCCACCACACCCAGCCAATTTTTGTGTGTTTAGTAGAGACAGGGTTTCGCCATGTTGACCAGGATGGTCTCGATCTCTTGACCTCATGATCCACCCACCTCAGCCTCCCAAAGTGCTGGGATTATAGGCGTGAGCCACTGCACCCGGCCATGGTAATTCCTTTTCTTCTTTTAACACCCACTTGTCTTCTTCCAAAGCAAGTAACAACTGGAGTCTAAATAAATGCTTTATTTCTGACAGAATTAGTTCCTTTGTTACCTGGGTTTTCTTTTTTTTTTCTTTTAAATCTATAATAGCAAAATATAGTGTACTGGGTTTTCATTTTGTGGGGTTATTTTTTAAACATATTTCTTTCCCACTATTAGATTTTTAGATTCTCAGGAGATGACCACGCCTATTTATCTGTATACCCAGTATTTAACATTGAGCAAATACCAATTTCTACCTTCAAAAATCCAGATTTCATTTTTCTGTGTTTACTTTAGGTCCTTACGAGACAATTTTTACAACTAAATATTATTTGATATGCATTTTTCATCTATATTTTCTGTGCTGTGAATTTTAATATTAATTTTAATAATAAAATATCCATAATTTAAACCTTCCCAACTTGTTAAAACTTTTGAAGATAGCTCAAGTTCTCTATTACACACTGCTTCTAAAGTTTTTGAAATTACCAATTATAGAAGTTGAGTATCTCATATCCAAAAGGCTTGAGACCAGAACTGTTTCAGATTTCAGATTTTTTTAGATTTTGGAATCTCCGAATTATAGTTACTAGCTGAGCATCACATATCTTAAAATCCAAAATCCAAAATGCTTCAATGAGTATTTCCTTTGAGCATCATACTGGCACTCAAAAAGTTTCTAATTTTGGAACATTTCAGACTGGAAATGCTTCACCTGTATTTCGAAAAATAAATTCGAACAATGTGAAGGATTCAATTATCTGTCTCAAAAACAGTATTTTTTAAACTATTGTTTTACTTTATTTTATTTTTTTGAGACAGTGTTTTACTCTTGTTACCCAGGCTGGAGTGCAATGGCGCAATCTCAGTTCACTGCCACCTCTACCTTTCAGATTCAAGCGATTCTCCGGCCTCAGCCTCCCAAGTAGCTGGAATTACAGGTGCCTGCCACCACACCCAGCTAATTTTTGTATTTTTAGCAGAGATGCGATTTCACCATGTTGGCCAGGCTGGTCTCAAACTCCTGACCTCAGGTGATCCACCTGCCTCAGCCTCCCAGAGTGCTGGGATTATAGGCATGAGTCACCACACCCAGCCCAAAACCTATTTCAAAACTAACTGAATGGATCAACATTGAAAACTTCTTAGAAATATAAACTTAATAGATATTAAAAACTCAGGCCAGGAGCAGTGGCTCATGCCTATAATCCCAGCACTTTAGGAAGATGAGGTGGGTGAAAACACAAAAAAATATTAGCCAGGTGTGGCGGTTCACGCCTATAATCCCAGCTACTCAGGAGGCTGAGGCAGAAGAAGGGCTTGAAACCGGGAAGCAGAGGTTGCAATGAGCCTAGATCATGCCGCTGCACTCCAGTCTGAGCAACAAATCCGTCTAAAAAAAAAAAAAAAAACTTATGACTGACAAACTATACTATACTCTTCCCCTTTTGTAATGTTTAGATTATCGGGAACTTTCTACTAGTTTTCAAAATTTCTCTACATCTTTTAGAATCGATACTCGAGAAAGGAAGAAAACCATACATTTCTCTGCAGAGCAGACTTCTGAATTGTTCAATATGAATATTCTATAACTTTCAAAATATTCAGTTGCCAACCAATCGAATCTGTTTATAAACACTGATGCAGCATATAAGACAATCCTCTAAAGCAGTAATTCACAAATGCTAATGGGAAACTATTACCTATTATTGGTAATAGGTCTAAGACAAAAACAGAGGGAGGAAATATAGTGCTATGTCTTAAAATCAAGTATTAAAGATTGAGTCAGGCACAGTGGCTCATGCCTATAATCCTACCCACTTTGGGAGGCCAAGGCAGGAGAACACAGGAGTTCAAGACCAGCCTAGGCAAGATGGCAAGACCCTACCTCTACATACAAAAGATTTTTTTTTTTTTAATAGTTAAAGGATTGTCCTTGAGGCCAGGTATGGTGGCTCAAACCCACAATCCCAGCACTTTGGGAAGCTGAAGCAGGAGTATCACCTGGGCCCACAAACGAGACCAGCCTGGGCAATACAGCAAGAACCTGTGTCTACTAAAAATTTTAAAACTTTTAAATGAATTTTTAAAAAGATTGTCTTTTATTCTGAGATTATATCCTTTCTTCAGTTTAAAAATGTATCTTTAAAATTAAAGTATTAGATATTTTCATGTACAGACTTTAACCTGGCAAGTAAGAAGCTGCTAACTGTATTGGTCCCAAGAATTTTCTTAGAAATGTTACCAGTCTCTAAAAAATGAGTTTAGAGGCCAGGCGCGGTGGCTCACGCTTGTAATCACAGCATTTTGGAAAGCCAAGGGGGGCAGACCACTTGAGGCCAAGAGTTCGAGACTAGCCTGGCCAACATGGCAGAACCCCATCTGTACCAAAAATACAAAAATTAGCTGGGTGTGAGGGCCCACAACTGTAGTCCCAGCTACTCAGGAGGCTGAGGCACAACCTTAAACCTGGAAGGTAGAGGCTGTGCCACTGCACTCCAGCCTGGGCAACAGAACAAGACTCTGTCTCAAAAGAAAAAAAAGTTTGGAAGCACAGTTCTAAAAGGTTTTACGGTTACATCACAAATAGTATTACTTTTAAAGAAAATAGAAAAATGGACTACAAAAAACATGAGGTCTAATAGCTTATTCACCTTGGCTTCCCAGTGTCTGGCACGATGCCCAGCACAAAGTAGGCACTCAATAAATATTTGCCAAATTAGTTTATTTTTTAAGCTAGGTCACTGAAATAAATGGTAACTGCCAGATTTTTAAAATTAAAACCAAATGGAATATTCAGAGACACAATGTTAAATTTAACAATATAATAAAAATAAATGGTAATTGCCAGATTTTTTTAAATTAAAAACAAAATGGAATTTTTATCATGAGTCATAATACCAAATTTAACAGTATAAAAATATGTCATCTGCAACAGACTCTGGAATAAATAGTCCACTTTTTCATATTTCCAAGTCCAAAAGGCAAACAATATCAAAAGCTGATTTGGGGGGAAATAGATAAAAGAGGTTTTGCTATAAATTGATAACTGTTGAAACTGTTAAAGGGACAGGTACAAAGGACTTCATTATACTTGGTACATGGGACTTCAATAAACTGTCCTCTTTATTTGTATATATATTTGAGATTTCCCATAATTAAAAAATGAGCAATAAACATGTTCTATGAAAAGACACTATAGCAATCAGAACACCAAGAGATCCTAAATATGAAAGATACTAAATATGAAACAGGAAAAACAATTACTTGAGTATCAGATGTGATTTCTGTTCTGTAGAAGTTCAGTTGAAGATAAGATTTACATATATTAAAAAAAATAGGGCCTTGTACAGTGGCTCACGCCTGTAATCCCAGCACTTTGGGAGGCCGAGGCAGGTGGATCACGAGAGGTCAAGAGATCAAGATCATCCTGGCCAACACGGTGAGACCCTTTCTCTACTAAAAATACAAAAATCAACTGGGAGTGGTGGCATGCACCTGTAATCTCAGCTACTTGGGAGGCTGAGGCAGGAGAATGACTTGAACCCAGGAGGCAGAAGTTACAGTGGACAGAGATGGCACCACTGCACTCCAGCTTGGTGACAGAGAAAGACTCTGTCTCAAAAAGACAAAAAAATTAAAAAATCAAACAGCCTATATATATGTCATTATATAATAAATGCTTTTTGGTATTGTAGGAGTTTCAACAGAGCGATAGGCCAGGCACAAGGGTTAATGCCTGTAATCCCAGCACTCTCAAGAGAACGAGGACTGGTAGATCACCTGAGGTCAGGAGTTCAAGACAAGCCTGGCCAACATGGTGAAACCCCATCGCTATTAAAACTACAAAAATTAGCCGGTGTGGTGGCAGGCACCTGTAATCCCAGCTGAGGCATAAGAATCACTCGGACACAGGATGCGAAGGATGCAGTGTGCTGAGATCTCGCCACTGCACTCCAGCCTGGGTAACAAAGACTCTGTCTTAAATAAACAATAAATAAATAAATAGAAGTGAACAATGTTTTCCAAATATAATACTTAGAATTTGGGCCTAGAAAGAGGTGAAGAGAGAGTAAATTGGGAGGAATGAAGATGGGGGGAGGGAGTTGAGTCTTGACCAGGGGACAGAAAGGGTATAATTGGCATGATCAGAGAAGGTGCATTTTGAGGAACAGTGGACAAAGAATGCCAAGAAGGAAGAGGTAGATTTTGTTAAAGGCCAGGAACAGTGGCTCACGCCTGTAATCCCAACCCTTTGGGACACTCAGGTGGAAGAAACTTGAGCCCAAAAATTCGAGACCAGCCTGAGCAACAGAGTGAGACTCCAACTCTACAAAAAATTTTTTTTTTTTTTTTTGAGACAGAGTCTCACTCTGTTGCCCCGGCTGGAGTGCAGTGGCATGATCTTGGCTCACTGTAACCTCCACCTCCTGGGTGGGTGATTCTCCTGCCTCAGCCTCCAGAAGCTGAGACTACAGTCGCGTGCCACCACACCCAGCTAATGTATTTTTAGTAGAGATGGGTTTTCACCATGTTAGCTAGGATGGCCTCCATCTCCTGACTTTTGTGATCCACCTGCCTTGGCCTCCCAAAGTGCTGGGATTACAGGTGTGAGCCATCACACCCGGCCTCTACAAAAAAATTTTTTTTTTAATTAGCCAGGTGTGGTGGCACATGCCTGTGGTCCCAGCTATTTGGGAGGCTGAGGTGGAAGGATGACTTAGCCCAGAAGGTCGAGGCTGCAGTGAGCAAAGATGGCACCACTGCACTTCAGCCTGGGCAACAGAGTGAGACCGTTTCAAAAAAAAAAAAAAAAGTCTAGGTGCAGTGGCTCACATCTGTAATCCCAGCACTTTGCAAGGCCAAGGAAGCCAGATCACTTGAGGCCAGGAGTTTGAGACCTAGCCAACATGACAAAACCCTGTCTCTACTAAAAATACAAAAAGATTAGCTGGGCATATTGACACATGCTTGTAATCCCAGCTACTTGGGAGGCTGAGGCACAAGAATTGCTTGAACCCATGAGGCAGAGGTTGCAGGGGGCTGAGACTGTACCACTGCACTTCAGCCTGGGTGACAGAGCAAGACTTTGTCTCAAAAAAAAAAAAAAAAAGAAGAGTTAGAAGTCCTAGAGAGGGGTTTGTTGATGGTTCAGAAAGAAATGGTAGCTACTAGAAAGTTCTTATAAGGAACTTTCATGGTTGGTTTTCTCAAAAATACTAGCTTAGTAGCATTATGTGGTATGACTTAGGGAAGTTAAAAATAAAACATGGTGTCAAGTAGACTACAGTAATAATCCAAATGTGAGGTCATCTAGTGTGGACGAAGGCAGAGGCCATATAAGAAATACAAAGGGATACTTTACAGAAAAAGAGAGGATTTTTCATTAACTAGATGTAAAAAAGCAAAGCAGTAAGTCAGTCCTGTGAAAGTTTCAATTCTAGATAATTAGGTGGGTGTCATTCCGTTGAGAAAAACAGGGATGGTGGAAGGTATAGATTTAAGAAGTTAATAGGTTCGATTTCAGAGATTTGAAATTCTCAGGAGACAATAATAGCTACAATAATATAATAAAGAATCCTTATAGCTTACTAGTGGCTAGGTACTTTTTTAGATGCTTTAGATGTATTAATTTATTCCTCAAAACAACCTTAATGAGGTAATATTATTCCCATTTTAAAGAGAAAATTGAGCTACAGAGAGGCTAAGCAACTTGCTCAAGGTCAAAAAGACAGTAAATGATAAAACCAGGATTTGAAAATTAAAAAAAAATAAAAAAATGGCCCTGAATCAAGGCCAGCAGTTTGCTGAAGCTGTTGGTTTCAAGCAGGAGCCTAAAGAATTATCTTTCTATGGTCTGTTGGCCATTTCATAACTTCGGAAATGTAGTGGTCAATTCATTAGAAAGAAACATGAGTCATTTAAGGGGGGGAAAAAGAAAAAAAACCGGATTTGAAACTGGGCTTAACCAGTCTGCTGAATTGCCTCTCTAAGACATAAAAGAGATGAAGAAATATTTAGGATGCAAAACCAAAATTATGATAAATATAGTTACATAAAACATGAACATATCCATGAAGTTACCTGTCCTTGTAAAAATAAAAAACTTCTAATTTAACATTTTTAACACAACTACCTTTTTAAAAAATGTTCTTGAAGAAGGGAATTTTTTAAAGCTTTAGTAAACAATAACACTAAGAAATTAAAAGAGAATTAGGGTTCAAGAAAAATGTATTACAATCAAACATGAATGTCACAAACAGCCTAAACATAGAACATTACAATTTAAATGATGCTATCTTCATTTCAGTACACAAGTTAATTATTAGGCATATTTAGCCCAATCTTTTGTATATGTCTTAAGATATAAATCCTATGTTTTAGAAAAACCAATCAGATAAACAATTTTTTTTAAAAGCTTCAAAATAAATTTCCTTTAGAAGAGACTTGATATTAGGCTGGGCATGGTGGTTCACACCTGTAATCCCAGCACTTTGGTAGGCTGAGGCAGGCAGATCACCTGAGTCAGGAGTTCAAGACCAGCCTGGCCAACACAGTGAAACCCCATCTCTACCAAAAATACAGAAATTAGTTGGGCGTGGAGGCAAATACCTCTAGTTCCAGTTACTTAGGAGGCTGAGGCAGGAGAAGCACTTGAAACTGGAAGGTGGAGGTTGCAGTTAGCCAAGATTATACCACTGCACTCCAGCCTGGGTGACAGAGCGAGACTCCATCTCAAAAAAATAAAAAGGAGACTAAATGTTGCTATTCTATGGCAAAGTAAAATTCTCCAAAACAGAAAGCCTTGCCTTTCTCTCCCATATCACATGAAATTAAAATATGGCTACATAGCATAAACACACAATAAACTGTATTGCGAATACAAATACAACTTTTAGAATCCATAAGAACAAAAACTATTTACAATTTTTTAAAGGGTAATACTGATATGAGAAAACTTGGCTTTTCTATACCCTGTCAATTTTAAGTCAAACATCATGCACTTACGTTCTGATACTGTGTAAAGGAGGTTCTGGGGTAAAGGAGGAGGTAGTCTTGTTCCCACTGATGCAAGATTGGGCACTGCACTTGTCCCAGGTTGCTCACGGCTGTTTATCAAGCTTGATTGTGTTATGGGTGGTCCTACAGATAACAAAAAGTTAAAAGTACAGCATTAATATTACCTAATAAAAGTGCCATTCTAGGCCGGGCATGGTGGCTCATGCCTGTAATTCCAGCACTTTGAGAGGCCAAGGCAGGCAGACCACTTGAGGTCAAAAGTTTGAGACCAGCTTGACCAACATAGTGAAACCCTGTTTCTACTAAAAGTACAAAAATAAGCTGGGTGTGGTGGCACACATCTGTAATCCTAGCAACTTGGGAGGCTGAGGCAGAAGAATCACTTGAACCTGGTAGGTGGAGGCTTCAGTGAGCCAAGATCATACCATTGCACTCCAACCTGAGCAACAGAGCAAGACTTCGTCTTAAAAAAAAGAAAAAAGAAAACAAACCATACTCGTACTAACTTGGATACTCATATTTAAAATACCTAATTTGGCTCTGAACAGAATTAAGGAATTTGATATAGGCAAGCTTAAGCACTGTGAGTTGTATAATTCATTAAATGAATATTCCTAGTTCTAGAACAGGCAAAACTAATCTGGGATGAAAAAAGGCAGGACTGGTTGCCTCTATGGGTGAAGGTGAAGAATGGCTAAGAAGAGGCTTCCAGAAATTTTCTAAGATGATGGTAAAGTTCTACAGAATTCAAGTTAATGATAAGCATGTTTAAGTGTAGTGATGTCTATAACATACTGTGAAAATCATCAAAAGTAAAAATGGAGAAATGGAAAGACATGTGCTAACGTAAATATAGTAAAATGTTAAGTGTAGAACCTAGATGGTAAGTACACAAGTACAATTCCTTCAACTTTTCTGTTTGCTTCAAACTTTTCATAGTAAAACATCGGGAGAAATAGTATTCTTGAATTTAACTTTTAAATAGATTATGTTCCACACTGAGATAATGTTCTTTATTTTAGAGTTTCTATATATAAAATGATGTTGCTTTATCTGGGAAATAAAATCTCAGCTTCAGCTTCACAATTATACTGTTTATGTGATCATATTAAAAATATTCACATATGGCCTGGGCACAGTGGCTCATGCCTGTAATCCCAGAACTTTGGGAAGGTGAGGCAGGCGAACTGCTTGAGCCCAGGAGTTCAAGACTAGCCTGAGCAACATAGTGAACCCTGTCTCTACAAAAAAGTCCAAAAACCTTTAGCCAGGCATGATGGCACATGCCAGTAGTCCCAGCTACTCAGGAGGCTGACGTGGGTGGATCCCTTTAAGCCTGGGAGGTAGAGGTTGCAGTGAGTCATAAGCCAAGATCTCCCCACTGCACTCTAGCCTAGGGGACAGAGTAAGATCTTGTCTCAAAAAGAAAAAAATCACAAATGCTAAGTTAAAATGCATCCATATATGTGTGTGTGTGTGTGTGTGTGCGCGCGCGCGCACGTGTGTGTGTGTATGTATGCATGTATTTCTATAGGCCAAACATACACATTAAATCCCTCCAAACATTTACCAACTTTAATAATAAAAATATTCTTCATTTTTATTTGAGACAAGGTCTTGCTCTGTCACCCAGGCTGCAGTGCAGTCTATTCTTCATTTTTATTTGAGACAAGGTCTTGCTCTGTCACCCAGGCTGCAGTGCAGTCAGGCCATCACAGCTCTCTGCAGCCTCAACCTCCTGGGCTCAAGCAATCTTCCCACCCCAGCCTACCAAGCAGCTGGGACTACAGGCACACGCCATCATGCCTGGCTAATTTTTGTATTTTTTGTAAAGGTGGGGTTTTTCACCATGTTGTCCAGGCTGGTCTCAAACTCAATGAGCTCAAGTTATCCACCAGCATCAGGATCCCAAAGTGTTGAAATTACAGGCGTGCACCATTGTGCCTGGCCATGAAATGTATATTCTATAGAATACTTTATGGCAGGGAAGCTCAGGATCGTACTATACCATTTTTGCAATTTCTTAATTATAATTCTGTAATTGTGTCTGTAATTATTTCAAGATAAAATGTTAAAAAGTAAAGAAATTCATTAAAAGTACTGCTTAGATGAAAGAAAACTATGAACGCCAGGATTCTTAAAAAAAAAAAGTACTGCTTAGATAAACTGAATAGCAATATTTTTAAAAATAATAATTTGCCATCTTTTATTTATATATTTATTTATTTATTTTTGAGACAGGGTCTGGCTCTGTCACCTAGGCTAGTGTGGAGTGGTGCACTCTCGGCTCACTGCAACCTTAGCCTCCCAGGCTCAAGCCATCCTCCAATCTCAGCATCCCAAGTAGCTGGGACTACAGGCATACCCTACCACGCCTGGCTAATTTTTCTATTTTTTGTAGAGATGGGGTTTCACCATCTTGCCCAGGCTGAACTCAAACTCCAGAGTTCAAGCAATATACTCAACTCGGATCCCAAAGTGCTGGGATTACAAACATGAGCCACCATGCCCAGCTTAATTTGCCATCTTTTAATGTTAAATGTCTCCAAGTAGATACAATTTTTTTTTTTTTTTTTAAAGGAGTCTCACTCTGTCACCCAGGCTGGAGTGCAGTGGAGCAATCTTGGCTCACTGCAACCTCCACCTCACAGGTTCAAGCAACTCTCCTGCTTCAGCCACCTGAGTAGCTGGGATTACAGGGGCATGCCATCACGCCCAGCTAATTTTTATATTTTTAGTAGAGACAGGTTTTACCATGTGGGTCAGACTGGTCTGCGGACCTTATGATCCACCTGCCTCAGCCTCCCAAAGTGCTGGGATTACAGGTGTGAGCCCCCATGCCCAGTCAATACATATCTTTGCATACATGAAAACAATTCATAAGGCCGGGCGCGGCGGCTCAAGCCTGTAATCCCAGCACTTTGGGAGGCCGAGGCAGGTGGATCACGAGGTCAAGAGATCGAGACCATCCTGGTCAACCTGGTGAAACCCCGTCTCTACTAAAAATACAAAACAAAATTAGCTGGGCATGGTGGTGCGTGCCTGTAATCCAAGCTACTCAGGAGGCTGAGGCAGGAGAATTGCCTGAACCCAGGAGGTGGAGGTTGCGGTGAGCTGAGATCGCGCCATTGCACTCCGGCCTGGGTAACAAGAGCAAAACTCCGTCTCAAAAAAAAAAAAAAAAAAAAGAAAAGAAAACAATTCATAATTCCATATGAAAAAAAATTCCGTAATTTTTTCAATTACTTTTTAAAAATTTAGTCTTACTTCTATTTCTACTATGTTGGCAACTATTAATAACTTTTTAAATGACCATTTTAAAACATTCTTACTCTTAATTTTGGTGAATGTGATAATGGCATATTGATTTTTTTTTTTTTTTTTTTTTTTAAATAACAAAAAATCCTTAAGAAAAGAGATCCCTACTGAAGTACATACTGGTTAAGTGACATGGCATTTAGAATATACTCCAGCAAAAAAAAAAAAAAAAGGAAATAAAAAACCAACCCAAAAAAAGTACATAGGAAAGAGGGGAAAATAAATGAGACAAA
Organism: Saguinus oedipus; assembly: GCA_031835075.1. Classification (NCBI taxonomy): domain Eukaryota; kingdom Metazoa; phylum Chordata; class Mammalia; order Primates; family Cebidae; genus Saguinus; species Saguinus oedipus. The sequence goes on from CM063170.1 coordinate 24,537,016, forward strand.
ACAGCTGAATACTGATAATCATTGAGGCTGGATGACAGTACATGCAACACACATATTACTCTACTCTGAAAACCTCAATAAAAAAAATTGTTTAACATTATTTCAATATTCTTGAAGAGATTTTCTTAAAAGACTGGAAAATTTCATAAAACTCCTGACATGTTTTTTCTGTGACACCTTAAAAACTGGCTTTCTTGGCCAGGTGTGGTGGCTCATGCCTGTAATCCTAGCACTTTGGGAGGCCAAGGCGGGAAAGGATTTCTTGAGGCCAGGAGTTCAAGACCAACCTGGCCAAAATAATGAGACCCCATCTCTAAAGAAAAACTAAATAAATAAATAAATACAAACAAACTGGCTTTCCTAAGATAACTAGATTTGACTGCAGGTCAAAATAGGTTAGGCTGCTACACACAAAATTTACACTGTGGTAATACATATAACATCATGCAATAATGGATGGAAAAAAGAACAGAACAGCATCTTAATTATGGGAATATATTCCAAATTCTATTGTTACTCTATTTTTCAAACACTTTAAACAAATATCGAGTTAGCTAAAAGGGATGAGTTTCTTCTAAATAGGATTCTCCACTAAAGAAAAATTCAACAGATACATACTTACTTGGTATAGGAAGCACAACGGATGGTGGAGGCTGACCATGTCCTTGAGGAACAGGAAGTCTCATACTATGGCTGGGACCTGGACCTGGGCCTGGGCCTGGACCTGGGCCTGGGCCTGGGCCTGGGCCTGGGCCTGGGCCTGGACCTGGCATTGGAGGCATTAACATTCCAGGAGGTGGTGGAGGAGGAAGCCCAGGAGGAGGGGGTGGGAAAGGAATCATACTTGGCAGAGCAACGTCATCAACAACTAGGGGATCATTTCCATGATCAAACTGACAAAGATCACCAAGTACACAAAATCCTCTTTCTGTGGAAAAAAGAATAAAAAAATAATCTTATGAACTACTTAAAGTTCAGAAAACAACAAAATATGCCCCTGAAAAACCCATCAATCTCATTTACAAAGTGGTTTTCTCCAAAGAATCCAAAGTGTCAGTGTTACTCTGTGAAGCATCACATATCCCCAAGGTAGAGAGGCATGTGTACTCTCTACTTTTTTTTTTTCCTTCTCATGACACCTAAGGAAGATACTCTCTACTCTTTATACTATGAGACTATGACTTGTTGAGACAGCAAATAAGAGTTAAGAGTAAGTTACCAACTACCATTAGACTAAACCATTTGCAATGAAGTTTTCAGATATTTTAAGCAAGTATCAATTTAGCAAAGGCTTGGGGTAGGGGAGAATAAGGGCATTGACCTAGATTATTTAATCTCAATGACCTATTGTCATTACATTGTTCTAAAGCAACCATTATTATTCACGTGGACACTATGTACTATGTTATCATTTGCAGCACTGTTCATAGTAGAAAAATAATAGAAACAACCCAAACATACATCAATAAGGAATAAATTAAACATATGTTTGTACATAAAGAATACCAAGGCCAGGCACAGTGGCTCATGCCTATAATCCTGATACTTTGGGAAGCCAAGGCAGGCAGATCATGAGGTCAGGAGTTCGAGACCAGCCTGACCAATAGGAATGAAAGCCCATCTCTACTAAAAACATAAAAATTAGTCAGCTGTGGTGGCAGGTGCCTGCAGTCCCAGCTAAGGCAAAAGAATCAGTTGAACCCAAGAGGCAGAGGTTGCAGTAAGCCAAGATCGCACCACTCTACTTCAGCCTGAGCGACAGACAGAGACTCCATCTCAAAAGAAAAAAATAAAAAAGAACACTAAGAAGAGGGGCTGGGTGCTGTGGCTCACGCCTGTAATCCCAGCATTTTGGGAGGCCAAGGCAGGCAGATCATGAGGTCAAGAGATGGAGACCATCCTAGCCAACATGGTGAAACCCTGTCTCTACTAAAAATACAAAAATTAGCTGGGGGTGGTGGCATGTGCCTGTAATCCCACCTACTTGGGAGGCTGACACAGGAGAATCACTTGAACCCAGGAGGCAGAGGGTGCAGTGAGCTGAGATCGCACCACTGCACTCTGGGCAACAGAGTGAGACTCTGTCTCATAAAAAAAAAAAAAAAGAATACTAAGTATTCAGGAAGCTCTTTATGTTTTAACATAGGATGAATGCCAGGAAATAATGCTAAGTGAAAAATTATTCAGAAGTATGAGTAGTATACTTTTACGTAAAAAAAAAGTGGAAAAAATGTGTGGATGTATTTATTTATGTACAAATGCACAGACTATGTTTGAAAAGATAAGTAACACATTCATAACATTACATTGGCCTTGGGAAGGAGAATTCTGTGGCTAAAAGATCAGGGTCAGAATGAGGTAATTCTTGAATTATGATTTGACTCTATTCCCTACTTTAAAATAAGTAAAACATAACAGGGCATGGTGACTCATGCCTGTAATCCCAGCACTTTGGGAGACTGAAGCAGGTGGATCACAAGGTCAGGAGTTCAAGACTAGCCTGGCCAAGATGGTAAAACCCGTCTCTACTAAAAATACAAAAAAAATTAGCTGGGCGTGGTGGCGGGCTGTCACCTGCAGAATTCAGGGAGGCACCTGTAATCCCAGCTATTCGGGAGGCTGAGGCAGAGAATTGCTTGAACCCAGGAAGCGGAGGTTGCAGTAAGCCGAGATCACACCACTGCACTCCAGCCTGGGCGATGGAGCAAGGCTCCATCCCTAAATAAATGAAAATAAGTAAAATATAAAAACATATGCATTCTATATTTATAGAAAAAAATTATGGTGTCTGTGACTTGCCTGAAATAATACTGAAATAATACAGGCCACAGAAGTGAGTGGGAGTTTAAATTAAACAACATTCCCCATGAGTTGGTGTCTATTTAAATGATGTAACGAATATACTGGGGTTAAGCATATCATTTTGTCAACTTTTATGAATATTTAAATACTTCCATAATAAAATTTTAGAAGAAATACACATATACAGATTCATTCATTCAAATGGAAAGTAAGCAAATCAAGTAAATTCCCAGCACCAAACACTACTAAAAAAAATAATTCCTGGCCAGGTGTGGTGGCGCATGCCGATAATCCCAGCACTTTGGGAGGCCAAGGCAGGTGGATCACGAGGTCAGGAGTTCGAGAACAGCCTGGCCAACATAATGAAACCCCATCTCTACTAAAAATACAAAAATTAGCTGGGCGTGGTAGCAGGCACCTGTAATCCTAGCTACTCAGGAGGCTGAAGCAGGAGACTCACTTCAACCTGGAAGGCAGAGGTTGCAGCAAGCCAAGATCGCGCCACTGCACACCAGCCCAGACAACAGTGCAAGACTCCATCTCAAAATAAATAAATAAATAAATAAATAAAAATTCCAGGGGGCGGGGCAGGGTTTTAAATAATAATTCCTGGCCAGGCATGCTGGCTCACACCTACAATCCCAGCACTTTGGGAGGCTGAGGTGGGTGGATCACCTGAAGTCAGGAGTTCAAGACAAGCCTGACCAATATATTGAAACCCTGTTTCTTACTAAAAATACAAAACTTAGCTGGGCATGGTGGCTCACACCTGTAATTCCAGCTACTAAGGAGGCTGAGGCAGGAAAATTGCTTGAAACTTGGAGGCAGAGGCTGCAGTGAGCCAAGATAGTGCCATTACACACTAGCCTGGGGGACAGGGTGAGATGGTTTCCAAAAAAAAAATTATAATTACTAGTGTCTACGAAATTTTATGATATACTATAGTATACAGTGTGGCCGGGTGCGGTGGCTCACGCCTGTAATCCCAGCACTTTGGGAGGCCGAGGCGGGTAGATCATGAGGTCAAGAGATCGAGACCATCCTGGTCAACAAGGTGAAACCCCATCTCCACTAAAAATACAAAAAATTAGCTGGGCATAGTGGTCTGTGCCTGTAATCCCAGCTACTCAGGAAGCTGAGGCAGGAGAATTGTAAGCCAAGATCGCGCCATTGCACTCCAGCCTGGGTAACAAGAGCGAAACTCCATCTCAAAAAAAAAAAGAAAGAAAGAAAGAAAAAACAATAAGAACGTAAAAAACAAACAAAAATCTTTAAAAGGGTAAAATTTAAATATTCTCTTAACAAGAGCCAAACCATTAAATCAAACAAGTAAATAAGCATACGGCGAAAGAGATTCTCCTCCCCACTCATCCTTTTTAACAAAATTTGGACTACAGGCACAGCATGGTGGCTCACACCTATAATCCCAGCACTTTGGGAGGCTGAGGTGGGCATATCACCTGAGGTCAGGAGTTTGAGACCAGCCTGACCAAAATGGCAAAACCCCATCTCTACCAAAATCACAAAAGTTAGCCAGGCATGGTGGCACACACCCGTAATCCCAGCTACTTGGGAGGCTGAGGTGGGAGAATCACTTGAACCCAGGAGGTGGAGGTTGCAGTGAGCCAAGACTGCGCCACTACACTCCATCCTGGGTGACAGAGCAAGGCTCTGTCTTAAAAAAAAAAAAAATGGACTATAACTAAAAGATATGCAATATATGCAACATTTGCTTTGCTAGTACTTATGGGCACAATATGAGAAAAGGTGGGGATTTTTACCATCATAATCTCTGCATCGCCTCTTTGGTGGTAGGTTTCGACCAAAAGAATTGGAAGAGCTATGATTGTTATAGTAATTAGACCAACTCTCAGTTGTGTTTTCAGAGTGGTGAGCAGGTGCGATCACAGTAACAGTGCTGGGAATAGACTGTGCCCCAGAGGAATACTGCTCAGAAGAGTTTGGAGGTGGTGCAGACACAGGCACATAGGAACTCTCCAAGTCATTCCTTTCACTCTTAAACTTCGATCTTTCCCTGTGCTCTGTTTGGAGACAAAATTAAAAACAAAAAACAAAGAGAACAGATATTTCTTGTTCTTAATGTTTATTTTTTCTCACATAGAACAGAAAAGATGAGAATGTTGAATTAAACTTGTCAAGCTATCCCTATTTCACACTGCTCTTTATTAATATATACTAAAAGCAGGAACATCAACAATGTGACATATCTTGGGCAAGAACTTGTGCAAAATCATCTTTTATATTATCAACATCAGTTACACTTAATGAAAAAGAGTCAGTTTCTCCACCGATATTTAATAAGAAGGTTACCTATGAACTGACTTCCAAACTTGTACCTCAGGAAATGAGTGGTTGAAATCCCAGCAATCCACTTATTTTTTCTTTTTAATTTTATAAACTTCAAGCACCCTTATAGCAAATCAATTACTTTTAGAAAACCAAACCAAAAAGCAAAAAAAAACAACCTTCTTCCTCAAGTGATAGCTTATTGATTAAAGAATATTTGTATCAATTATATAAAATGAGTTAAGTCCAGACATGTACAATGATACACTTATGAATAGCTCCTTTTTAATCAAACTCCCTTGACTCCATCCCAAGAATAGAGCCCTGTTTTCTAACAAAATGAAAATTGAGTTTCTTGAGACAATTTCAGTTTTTACACTGCTTAGACATATTAAAGGTACATCTATCTTTAAGCTAATTTCTTGTACCCTTGTGATAGAGATAGATAAGCAACTATAGAGTTTTTAGGGAGACATTCATCTACTCACCAACATTCCTATTTGGATCCCGGTCTTTGCTGCGCCCCCTACTTCGGCTTCTACTACGACTCAGGCCTCGGCTCTTACTCCGACTCTTACTCCTACCTCTTCTCCAGTCATACTTCTCACGGTACAATTCATTCCGCTCATAGTACCGGTCATAGTCTCTCCACTTCCCATCTTCTCTTTTTTTCTCACGTGTCCTATAATATACAGATATAAAAGCCATATACAGGCTATAGAAACCAAGTCTGCAAACAAATCTATTGCATAAAATACTATCCTTGTGTTATCCAAATGTATAATATCTATGCTTTTTTATAAAGCTGCAAAACTACCACATAATTCCTCTAATATATACAGAGAGAAAAAAAACATCCCTTTTGCAATTATACTGGGTGGGGAGAATGAAAAAAAGAGGTGAATCCAAAGCATGGAGAGGGGTGGGCAGGAGAAAACAGAAATTTTGAACTAAAAAAGAAAAAAGGCTCAAAACAAAGTGTTCCTAGACAAAGACCAATTTTTTATGTTAGACTGATTATTCAATATATAAGTTGTACTACTTGTCATAAAAAATGACATGGATGATTTTAATACTGAGCACCCCTAACCAAATGGAACATTTCATTAATATTCTCTAAGGGGACTGCTCCCACCCCTGAGCTCTTGGGGAAAACACATACAATGACTGTTTATAAAAGGAAGATAAAATAAGACAAAGACAAAAAACTGAAAGAATGAAAGAAAGAAAAGTAACATCCTCTTTTTTTAATGAGTTTACAGAGAGGAGTTAGTATATATGTTAAAAAATCCCTTTAATGCCCTTGCAAGGCAACTAAAAAGTGAGTTATCAATGTCTTCCTCACTAAAGATAAACACGAACCTTCGTTCACTAGATTCTGAACGAGTCTTCTGGGGACTAGGATATTTCTTTTTTCTGCCATCTCGTTCTTCCTCTGCTGGCTCCTGAAATACCTATACGAAAATATTGATTAGAAATAAAAGCAGGGCCAGACATGGGGGCTCATGCCTGTAATCCCAACACTTTAGGAGGTCAGGTAGGAAGACTGCTTGAGGCCAGGAGATTGAGACCAGCCTGAGAAACACATCAAGACTCCATCTCTACTAAAAAGAATAAATAATATAAGATAGCTGGGCATGGTGACATGCACTTGCAGTTCTAGCTACTCAGGAGGCCAGTAAGGGAGGACTGCTTGAACCCAGGAGTTCAAAGCTGCATAGAGCCATGATCACACCATCATACCATAGGCTGGGCGAGGGAGTGAGGCCCTTCTCAAAAACAAACAAAAAAAGAAATGAGAATGATCCCTCTTGGCCAGGCACAGTGGCTCACGCCTATAATACCAACACTTCGGTTGGCCAAGGTGGGCAGATCACTTGAGGTCAGGAGTTCGACACCAGCCTGGCCAACATGGTGAAATCCCCTCTCTACTAAAAATACAAAAATTAGCTGGGCATGGTGGCACGTGCCTGTAGTACCAGCTACTTGGGAGGCTGAGGCAGGAGAATCACTTGAACCTGGGTTGTGGAGGTTGCAGTGAGCCAAGATGGTGCCACTACACTTCAGCGGAATGACAGAGCAAGACTCTGTCTCAAAAAAAAAAAAAAAAAAAGGTATCTCTATAAATTATGAAACACATCATCTACCTGATAATATTTCTGGCATGAGAGAAGGCACAAGTAAATACACTGAAAAACTAAAGTCAAATCACATCCAAAAGAGTTAGGCAACAGCAGAAATTAAAAAGATGCTCACATTACTTCAACAAGCAGTATTTTTTTTTCTTTTTGAGGCAGAGTCTCACTATGTCACCCAGGCTAGAGTGCAGTGGCACAAGCTTGGCTCACTGTAACCTCAGCCTCCCAAGTAGCTGGGATTGCAGGTGACTGCCACCACGCCCAACTAATTTTTGTATTTTTAGTAAAGACAGGGTTTCACCAATATTGGTCAGTCTGGTCTTGAACTCCTGACTTGAGGTGATCCACCTGCCTCGGACTCCCAAAGTGCTAGGATTACAGGTGTGAGCCACCGTGCCCAGCCTTAATATGTTGATATTTTAATGTTAATTTAAGTAGGGAATGGTAGTGTAAGAAAAGTACAAACAATACATTTTTCAAATTAAAATAGCAAATCTCTAAGTATCGTATAGTCAAATGATTATGTTTTCCTCATTATGAAATACATATACATATATAATTCATTTGAGAAGCACTTTACATTTATTTCACAGAAAAAGTTTTAGAAAAAAAATGGTTAAATTAATGAATGCTATAAAACTAAGTAACTGGCACCATCTCAGCTCACTGCAGCCTCTGCTTCCTGGAGAACCAGAGATTTTTATTACTATCTTTGAACAACTTTATCTCAAACCCAATATATAGTCTTTAGTAGAGAAAGGTGAAATAAAGTCACTTGCAAGAGCTAAAAAAAATACTCATCTAATGAAGAAGCTCACTGACAAATACACAAATCAGGAAGTGAGTGAATGGACTAGGAGATAATTTAATAAAATTCAGGCAACATAAAATGGCAGCTACAATATGGCAACCATATGGCAACAAAATCACTACACAGTCATTAGACTATACTTAAAAATCATTCTCTCCTAATTCACAGGAAATACAGAGGATATATTACTCCACTGGGATGCAAACAGCAAAATCCAGACAGTAAAAAACTCTATGGAACAAATGATTGAATGTCTTCATAAAATAAAATTTAAGGAAAAAGATGAGGTAAAGAAAAGAGGAATGAAGGTAGTACGCTTCATAAATCATGGCACACATCTACCAAGTTGTTTCTTCAGAAGCAGGATGAGTTGGTGCCAATGATCCAAATTCTCTTACCCTTGTGATCAATACTCTAATTAGAAAACCACTAATGGAACCCAATGTAGCTATAAAGATCAAGGAAGAAAGTTAAAATGGGCAGTCCCTAGATGTGCTTCTCTATACCTTGCTCAGAGCAACTGTTATCAACTAAGCCCAGATCAGAAAAAGACAATTAGCCAAAGATATGTGCCATCTAAGACTCCCTTCTATTCTCCAACAGAAATACTATAAACTATTATGTTTATGCACTATTAAATGAACTATAATTTATTTCAATAATTACAATTAAGTTATGTATAAAACTTAGAAAATTAGAAATGCAAGAAAGTTGTCAGTTGGGGTAGCTCTACACAGAAACTGGTATTATCCATTTTTCACAATTCTCAAAACTGCAGCTAAAAAGATACAAATAAGGCCGGGAGCGGTGGCTCAAGCCTATAATCCCAGCACTTTGGGAGGCCGAGGCGGGTGGATCACGAGGTCAAGAGATCAAGACCATCCTGGTCAAAATGGTGAAACCCCGTCTCTACTAAAGATACAAAAAATTAGCTGGGCATGGTGGCGCGTGCCTGTAATCCCAGCTACTCAGGAGGCTGAGGTAGGAGAATTACCTGAACCCAGGAGGTGGAGGTTGCAGTGAGCCGAGATCGCGCCATTGCACTCCAGCCTGGGTAACAAAAGTGAAACTCCGTCTCAAAAAAAAAAAAAAAAAAAAAAAGATACAAAAAAAATAGTATAAGAGTTTTATTTTTTAAAAACTGGTCTTTCAAAACTCAAGATAGGTCAGGCGTGGTGGCTCATGTGAGGCAGGCGGATCACCTGAGGTCAGGGGTTCAAGATCAGCCTCATTAACATGGTGAAACTCCATCTCTACTAAGAATACAAAAAAATTAGCCAGGAGTGGTGGCGAGCCCCTGTAATTCCGGCTACTTGGGAGGCTGAGGCAGGAGAATCACTTGAACCCAGGAGGCAGAGGTTGCAGTGAGCCACTGCACTCCAGCCTGGGCAATGAGAATGAAACTCCATCTCAAAAAAACATAATAATAATAAACTCAAGATAACGAAAACTTTCTCTTATATTCAAATCAGCTGCCCTCTCAAGCAGATACCTCTAAATCACTGAACTTCAATGACTGTAACAGACACATCACAAAAAATTTTAACTGACAAAAGATGTAATCTATACCACAGACCAAAAATTATAAAGTACCAAAGAACAATTTCTATGAAAGTACTCAAGAAAACTTTTTTCCATGATCCCGAAAAACTAGCTTCTCCTGGTAAAAGAAAAAAAAAAAAGAAAAGTTTCTTCCAGCCTTGGCATGGTGTCTCATGCCTATAAGCCCATCACTTTGGGAGGCCAAGGCAAGCATATCACTTAAGGTCAGAAGTTCAAGACCAGCCTGGCCAACATGGTGAAACCCCATCTCTACTAAAAAAAAAAACAAAAAAAACAAATATACAAAGATTAGGCGGGCATGATGACAAAGCTATAATCCCAGCTACCCAGGAGGCTGAAGCAGGATAACTGCCTGAACCTAGAAGGTGGAAGCTGCAGTGACACTGCTCCACGCACTCCAACCTGGGAGACAGAATGAGACTCCATCTTTAAAAAAAAAAAAAAAAAAAAAAGGTTTCTTCCTATTTCTACTACTTGAAGATACATTCAACAAGCCTCTCTAATTTTTAGAGAACTTGATGAGATAATTACAGGGCAAGATATAAAAACAAAAAAGGGACAGCAGTCTCAGTTTACCTTAATTAAATATAGCATTTTTTTCTTTTAATGTTAGATCAGGTCAATTAGCCCAGCACTTAGAAATGAATCAGAAAGAATAACTAAACGATACCTAATCCTTAGAACCAATCCTGAAAACAGAGAGGAAAAGAATATTCTATAAAAAAGAAACACTTGGGAAATAGTGGTTCATGCCTGTACTCCCAGCACTTTGGGAGGCCACAGTAGATCGCTTTAGCTCAGGCGTTCAAGACCAGCCTGGGCAACATAGTGAGACCCTGTGTCTTTAAAAAAAAAAAGTTTTTAAAAAGAAAAATATGGTTGTCATATCTGGATAAGAAAAGGTATAAGAAAATAAATAAATAGAAAAAATTAAAAAGGGACATTGCTTGGTCAATTGATAAAACTGGATACAGACTGGGGCCCAAAGTGGCTCCGGCCGGATGTCGTGGCGCTTGCGAAGGCGAGGCCAAGAGTTCAAGGCCAACCAACCTCAGCAACCTTACAAGCTCTCAATGATTGGCAAAAAAAAAAAAAACTGGATACAGACAATACATTAAAGTACCTATATGGATGTTAAATTTACTGAACTTGATCACAGTATCATAGTAACCTAAGAGAATATCTTTATTCTTAGGAAATATACACTGAAGCACTGAGGGTTGAAGAGACATTGAAGTATGTGACTTACTACCCAAATGACTGAGAAAAAAAATCATGTGGATATTTAAAGAGAGCAGACAGGGCAAATTTTCAATAAGTATATCTAGAACATCTATAACCCCAGACAGAGCTTTGGGAGGCAGAGGTGAGATTTCAAGACCAACTTGAGTGACATATGGAGACTCAATCTCTACCAAAAAAAAATTTATCTGGATAGATGTTATATGGGTGTTTGGGGTACTATTCTTGCAAATTTATTTTTTCAGAAACAGAGTTTTGCTTTTGTTGCCCAGGCTGGAGTACAATAGCACAATGTCAGCTCACTGCAACCTCTGCCTCTCAGGTTCAAGTGATTCTCCTGACTCGGTCTCCCAAGTATCTGAGATTACAGGCGCCTGCCACCACGCCTGGCTAACTTTTTGTATTTTTAGTAGCCAGGGTTTCCCATGTTGGCCTGGCTGACCTCGAACTCCTGACCTCAGGTGATCTGCCTGCCTTGGCCTCCCAAAGTGCTGGGATTATAGGCATGAGCCACCTCACCCAGCCTCTTGTAATTTTTATTTAAGTTTAAAATTAATTCTAAATTAAAAGTTCACTTTGCCTTCAGAATAAATGTAATAAAAATAAATATTGGGAAATATTCTGCATGATAACTGACATTTATATACCAGGTAATGGACTAGAAATTACATACACACACACACACAAAATTTAAAATAAAAAATAAAAAATAAAAAATTACGTATATATGTACATAATCTCACTTAATCCTCAATGAGTACTACTCTGATCCTCATTTTACTGACATCAAAGTGAGACAGAGAAGTTTTTTTTTTTTGAGATGGAGTTTCGCTGTTGTTACCCAGGCTGGAGTGCAATGGCGCAATCTCAGCTCACCGCAACCTCTGCCTCCTGAGTTCAAGCAATTCTCCTGCCTCAGTCTCCCAAGTAGCTGGGATTACAGGTGCGCACCACCATGCCCACCTAATTATTTGTATTTTTTTTTTTTTTTTTGCCAATCAATGAGAGCTTGTAAGGTTGCTGAGGTTGGTTGGCCTTGAACTCTTGGCCTCGCCTTCGCAAGCGCCACGACATCCGGCCGGAGCCACTTTGGGCTCCGTATTTTTTTTTTTAATACAAACAATCCCATAGCATTTATTGACATCTTGTAATAACATAAGGGTAATCAAAACAATATGAATAAATGTTCACACTGGACAAAGGACATCTAAAAATAAAATGTATCCTTCTCAACAATTTCTCACTTCACTGATCATTTCTAGTTGGAGACACTTTGTAGCAGAGTAATATTATCTCCTTTTAGCATGATCCGACCCAGTTGTTTCCTTGACTTTGTTTTAGAATGAATCTCTTCTGCATCATCTAATACGAGGTTCATATACTCATCAAAACCAATGATACAGCCTTCTATTCGCATATTCACTTGCTCATAGAGCCACACCTGAATCTGCAATCTATTTTGTAAGTATCTGAAGATGAGGTTGATGGGCTGCACCATAACCTTCTGCACTTTCTGGCCCTGGCCACGGTATGCCATGGTGGAATTTCACAAAGAGCACACCCCAATTTTTTGTATTTTTAGTAGAGACAAGGTTTCACCTTGTTGACCAGGATGGTCTCGATCTCTTGACCTCGTGATCCACCCGCCTCGGCCTCCCAAAGTGCTGGGATTACAGGCGAGAGCCACCGCGTCCGGCGAGACAGTGAAGTTAACTTGTAGAGCTGCTATTTTATGCAACAGAATCCACATTCTTATATACTGTATTGTCTGCATATAAAAGGAAGTACAAGTGAACTCTGTAAAATTTCCTTCTTGGCTCAATTAGGTTACCACCTATAACCATGTTTTTAAACTTCAATATTATTAGGCCAGGTGCAGTGGCTCAAGCCTGTAATCTCAGCCCTTTGGGAGGCCGAGGAGGGTGGATCATGAGGTCAGGATTTCAAGACCAGTCTGGCCAACATAGTGAAACCCAGTCTCTACTACAACTACAAAAATTAGCCAAGCGTGGAGGGGGGCACCTGTAATCCCAGCTATTTGGGAGGCTGAGGCAGGAGAATGGCTTGAATCTGGGAGGTGGAAGTTGCAGCAAGCTGAGATCAGGCCACTGTACTCCAGCCCAGGCAACACAGTGAGACTCTGTCTCAAAAAAAAAAAAAAAAAAAAAAAAAAAAACTCTCTTTCCAATGTTAACAGTGATGTTCACAATTACATTAACTATTTTTTTAAAATTCTATGGCCGGGCACGGTGGCTCACACCTGTAATCCCAGCACTTTGGGAGGCCGAGGCAGATGGATCACGAGGTCAAGAGATCGAGACCATCCTGGTCAACATGGTGGAACCCCGTCTCTACTAAAAATACAAAAAATTAGCTGGGCATGGTGGCACATGCCTGTAGTCCCAGCTACTCAGGAGGCTGAGGCGGGAGAATTGCCTGAACCCAGGAGGCGGAGGTTGCGGTGAGCCCAGATCGTGTCATTGCACTCCAGCCTGGGCAACAAGAGCAAAACTCCATCTCAAAAAAAAAAAAAAAAAATTCTATATAACCAAAAGTGTAACTGTTTTCTCTACATACATGAAAATGTGTTACCTAATGACTTCCCTTGAGGTTTTGTTAATAGTTTACTTTCAGTCAATCCTCTATCTTTAACCAAGTTTTCTTTTTCTAAAAGTCACTAGATAAAGAGTTCTCTGACTTCCTCAATGGTGCTAAAATATTTCTTGGGTCTCTAAATAAGCTATCTGAAACTTCTCCAACTCTTCAGTCGACAAGAACTATGAAATCCTGATGAAGAATCTGTACCATGCCTAAAATCCAGAAACTTTAATCAACAGACAATTACTTTTAAAAGGTTCAACTTCCATATAAAGATACTGGTGACAGGATCTCAGAGGCCCCACAAGCAAGAGAAAAATTTTGCATTACCTCTTCTTTAATTTCTTCTTTTTCTTGAATTAGTGGTTTTGGCTCAGACTTAACTGGTTCCAAAGGTGGAAGGTAGTTCTTAGTATAGAGACTTTCAAATAGTTTGTCCACAAAATCTGAAGTTTCTAAGGAGAAGAAATAACATTTACATGTTGCGCAAACAAAAACAAAAATTTGATAACACAGTTAGCAAAGCTTAGGAAAATAGGACATCTTGTACACTGCTGGTAGGACTAAAAATGAGTCCTACCTTATGGAAGAGAATCCCACTTCCAGGTTTTTAATCCTTCTGACCTACTTGCAAAATGATATATATGTAAGATTATTTGTTAGAGTATGTAATAGCAAAAGATCGAAAACAATGCAAATTTCCATGAATAAGAGACTAGTTAAATAAACTATGGGACATCTATACAATAGAATACACGGCAGCTGTAAAAAGAAAGAATACTGATAATACCTGATCTCAAAGATATAAGAGTATATATTTGTACATGTTTCTATCTAGCTGCATAAAAAAAACTGAAAGAAAATAAAAACTGACAAAATTGTGTACTGTAGGTGGGAAGGAAGTGGATGTAAAACAGTTAAGAAACTTTCATGATATACCTTTATATTGTTGGATTAAAGGCACTGCCTACTCAAAAAACTTAACTGTATTTTTTATCAGTTGAAATGTCTATTGATATGAGAAGGATATGAAACTAATTTTTTGTGTTTTACTTAAAGGGTGCTCTGTTTCAAACTTTCTCAGACAACTGAATGGGAAAACCAGATGAATTTACTAAAAGTACTAATATCAAATATTTATACTGCTTTTTTTTGTTTTTTGAGACAGAGTATTGCTCTGTTGCCCAGGCTGGAGTACAGTGGTGCGATCTTGGCTCACTACAACTTCTGTGCCTCCTGAGTTCAAGTGACTCTCCTGCCTCAGCCTCCTGAGCAGGTGGGATTACAGGCATGTGCTACCATGCCCAGCTAACGTTTGTATTTTTAGTAGAGACAGGGTTTCACCATGTTGGCCAGGCTGGTCTCGAACTTCTGACCTCAGGTGATCGGCCTGCCTCAGCCTCCCAAAATGCTGGGATTACAGAGCCACCACGTCCAGCCTATGTCTCACTACAACCAAATATAAAAAACTTTCATTGGTCCTATCCTAAGGAACAGCTAAAGAGAACATTAAAAGCACGACACAAACTCTGCTTACATTGCAATTACTACATCTTTTACATAGAAGCAATTTCTAAAACGTCATTATCTTTTCTACAGAAAAGCATCTTCCTATAAATTTCTTTACACTACTAATTTGTGTAGTAAGCATTTTTCCATATTATAAAACTGTTAGCTCTCATTAACTATTACATATAAACTTAAGATAATAATCAGACCTTCAAAAGCCTCTACAAACAGAATACTTTCTACTTATAACAATTTTTTAAAACAATTTATAACATATTATTACCTTTTGTAATCTGAAAGACACATAGCTCAATTTTTAAAAAGCAAAGATAAACATCTACTATTAAACAATATTTTCTGGGAAACCAAAGAGTTTGGAAAAAATAAATAATAAATAAAAACAAAAGCGATATTCAAGGCACACTACTAAATTTTAAAAATATTATATATCATTATAAAAGAGTATGTTCACTTAATACTATTTTAAGATGCAATATAAACACAGACATAAGTCTATAGTTGCACTGTCCAATGTAGTAGCCACTAGCCACATGTAGCTCCTTAAATTTGAGTTTAAATTAATAAAAATAAGTTAAAAAATCAATTTCAGGCCGGGCACGGTGGCTCATGCCTGTAATCCCAGTACTCTGGGAGGCCGAGGTGGGCGTATCACGAGGTCAAGAGATAGAGACCATCCTGGCCAACATGGTAAAACCCTGTCTCTACTAAAAATACGAAAATTAGCTGGGACTGGTGTCACGCGCCTGTAGTCCCAGCTACTCGGGAGGCTGAGGCGGAAGAATCGCTTGAACCTGGGAGGTGGAGGTTGTAGTGAGCCGAGATTGTGCCACTGCTCTCCAACTGGGTGACAGAGCAGGACTGTGTCTCAAAAAAAAATAATAATAATTTCTGGCCGGGTACAGTGGCTCACGCCTGTAATCCCTACACTTTGGGAGGCCAATGCAGATGGATCACTTGAGACCAGGAGTTCAAGACCAGCCTGGCCAACATGGTGAAACACTGTCTACTAAAAATACAAAAATTATCCAGGTGTGGTGGCAAGTGCCTATAATTCTAGCTACTTGGGAGGCTAAGGCAGGAGAATCACCTGAACCCAGGAGGTAGAGGTTATATATAGTGAGCCGAGATTTCACCACTGTACTCCAGCCTGGGCAACAAGAGCAAACTTTGTCTCAAAAAAAAAATCAATTTCTCTGGCCTATTAACCACATATCAAGTGCTCAATAACCACATGTGGCTAATGGCTACTGAAATGGAAAAGGAAACAGATATAGACCATATGCACAAAGTTCTACTGGATAGTACTAGTCTAGAAAGCACACATAAGCAGATAAAAGTGATTTTATCTCTGGTGGTAAATTTATGGTTGCTTATCTTCTTATCCTTTTAAAAATGTAGTGTATACTTCCTTCTCATATATATTATTCATGTGATTTTTTTAATTACTAAAATCCTTTCTAACTTTTTATAACAAAGAATTCTTAGACATCTAAACGTTCATTTGCCTCTTACCCCAAATATCTTTACTATGTTTTGCTTTCTCTTTTTCCACTGCTCTACATTTCACAAGACTCATCTTTAATGTAAATTAACACATCTACGAAAGAAAATATCTGTACTGTTGAGGAATTCTTTAAGTAGTTATACTGGGAAGAAATTCTGTCAGTATTGTTTTGTTTCTACAAAAAAGCTGTAAAATGCATGAAAAAATATGTAATCCTAGTTTTAGATAGAGAAGACACACTTTTCTCTTTCTCAGTAAATACTTAATTTAAATGATATCTTCTCATCACCAATAGCTAATTCAACTGATAAATGTGTATTATTCACATTCCTATCCCTCCATTCAACAATATTTACTGAACATCTTCCGTCTACCAAGTGCTATAGATTCCAAGGCTCCACTCTCAACCAAACAAAAGGCAAACAAAGGGTAGAGAGACAGATAAACAGGCAAATAAACCTATGACAGGTGGTGACAAGGCCATGAAAACAACAAAACAGGAGTCAGGTCTTGTAATCCCAGCACTTTGGGATGCCAAGGTGGGGCAGCTGCTTGAGGCAAGTTCAAGGGCCAGCATGGCAACAAAGTGAGACCCCATCTCTACAAAAATAAAAATACAAAGACATAAAAACCAACAAACTAAAGAAGAATACAATAAAATAAATTAAAAAGTAATAAAACAAAACAGGGTTGGAAGGAGGAGAGTGGATGGAGGCATGGAGTATACTATACCGTATATAGGGCACTCAGGGGAAACTGCTCTGAGAAGATGACATTTGAAGAGACCAGAAAGAAGCGAGGGAAGAATCCATGTTTCAGGCAAGGGTAAATCAAGTTCAGAGGACCTGAGTTGGGACCATGTTTGCCATAATTCAAAAAACAGGTAGTCAATGTGGCTAGAGTGGAACAAGTGAGGGGGAATAATAGGAGATAAGGTCAGAGAGGCAACAGGGGAAACCTTGAGGAAGCTCTGTAGACCATGGAAACAGACTTGGTAAGAAGATGAAAAGTTAAAGGCACAAAGAAAAGAGGATCATGCATGTCTCTTCTTGGATATTAAGAAGCCCCATCCAAGGGGGGAAAAACTGATGAGTTCATTGTCTTAATGAACAGCAAGAATAAGCAGCTTCATTATCCTTAAACTGTTATACATCAATCATCAAGTAGGCCCTGTCAAAAGCTGTAAAAGACCTAATCACCTAAAAAGCATTAGAGCTGCCATTGCCTCAAAACAGGAAAGCAGCAAAGAAGGAAAGGGATAAAACCAATTCTAACAAAACATGATAAATAATTAAGTATGAATGGGTATAATCAAGTATTCAAAGGACTCTGACCACTTTCTTTCCTATCAAGCTTATAACTCCAAGACTTTTCAGAAAGTTTTAAATTTAAAATCTTTAATTCATTACTTGATTGAAGGCCCATCATAATTACCTTTTTGTAAAAAGACATCAAGTTGATCAGCACAAAAGGCTTTTAATTCTTTCTCAGGTTTGTCCTTCTTGACCAGTGCTACAACATAGTTGGCTAAGGCTGAAGGATCAGCATCACATCTAGTTAAGACAAAGAGAAAACAAAAATTTTTTAAAGCACTTTTTTTCAAGCAGTAGTGTCATTAATGAAGTCACTCTTATTTTGGAAAACCAGAGATCAAAACTCTATTCTTAAAAGTGACTGCAAACACCGACAACTTTTATAATAAACATATGCATACTGTGAGATTTTCCTTCTGCATTTGTTTCTATAAAATGATTATTATGTCTTCTATTTTTAAGGTTCTAATTATACCAAGGATCTTGGGTGAGCTCTACATTTATTTGTTCTCTCAGTGATAATAGGGAAAAAGTGGCAATTGACCCTTAAGTTGTTATTTGGCTCCCGACTATAGAAGCACTGTCAATAACACCCTCAGCAACTATCTGTTCCAGGTGATCAATGAGCAAAAGGAAGGGAAGTGATGGGACAACTGTCTCCTCTCCTCAAGACACCTCTCTCTACAGCTAAGTCACCAGTATCTAAAAATGGCTTTCAGCCCCTCTGCTAATCTCAATGAGTATCTTAAAGATCTTTTTAAAAAATAAGAATGTGAAAAGAATGGCACTTATATATTATTGACAAATGCTTTAGCAGCTATAAGAAAGAAAGAAAAATGTAGGAGTTAGAAAGGAAAAAGAGAAGTGGTGAAAGGACAGCGGAGATAACCTTTATCTACCTCACATTTTTTCTAGTAAGTAATCCAAAACTGATACTCAAAGTCATCTCCTATTCCAGGACACCACATAATCCTTGGGTTGTCAACCATTGATGTACAGTAATCTGTCAGACTTGAGGTTTTCCTTACTAAAAGATTTCTTGTTGTAAACACATATTTAAACACACACACACACACACAAAAAAAATATTCTAGACTTCTTGATGAATACATATTTAAATAACACATATCCTTCATAGAATGGTTACAAAGGTAAAATGAAAACATTCAGGCTGGGTGTAATGGCTCACACCGGTACTCCTAGCACTCTGGGAGGCCAAGTCGGAGTCAGGAGGATCATTTGAGCCCAGGAGTTTAAGACCAGCCCTAGCAACGTGGCAAAACCCTGTTGCTAAAGAAAATACAAAAATTAGCCAGGTGTGGTGGTGCATGCCTGTAATCCCAACTACATGGGAGGCTGAAGTGGGAGGATGCTTGAGCCTGGGAGGCAGAGGTTGCAATCAGCCAGTATCACACCGCTGCACTCCAGCATGGGTGAGAGTGAGACCTTGTTTCAAAAAAACAAACAAAAAATTCAGAATAACAGTAAGTAAAACCATGATGTAAGCAAAGTGATTACATAACCTATAAAACACTATTCAAATCTAATTAATATTGTTCTGTTATCCTTGGGCCTTTGTTGCCAGCCAGAAAGTTAAAAGGTTTCAGCTCACTTGGACAGCAAAAGCAAGAGGACAGCTTGAGCCCAGGAGTTGAGGGCTGCAGCGAGTCATAATCATGCCACTGCACTCCAGCCCAAGCAATAGAGTGAGACCTTGTCTCTCTCTCTCTCTCTCTCTCTCTCTCTCTCTCTCTCTCTCTCTCACACACACACACACACACAAAGATTTTAACTCAAGAGCATCAATCGCATTTCCAATAACTATGAGATTAGTAAACAAAATAAAAACCAAGCACCTGTACCTTTATTTCCTTCTAATTTTTATTTTTAAAGTTCATAATTCAATAATTTTTTGTCAATATTAATACTATCATGGGAAAGGCTGGTTCTTTAAACATCCATGCGCCAAATTCCAAGAAAGAAGATTTCAATGACTATTAACTTTATAAAACTCAGCGCTAATTCCTGTAATCCCAGCAGTTTGGGAGGCTAACGTGGGTGGATTGTGAGGTCAGGAGATCGAGACCACCTAACACAGTGAAACCCCATCTCTACTAAAAATACAAAAACTTAGCCAGGCTTGGTGGCACACACCTGTAGTCCCAGCTACTCAGGAGGCTGAGGCAGGAGAACCACTTCAACCCAGGAGGTGGAGGTTGCAGTGAGCCAAGATCACACCACCGTGCTCTAGCCTGGGCAACAGAGCAAGACACCGTCTCAAAAAAAAAAAAAAAAAAAAATTAGGTATGCCCTGCTTACATTGGCTATTCTGTAAACATCTTAAAAAACAGGTATGTATGCCAGAAGGTGCAAAGAGAAAAAAAAAAGAAGTTAAAAAAAAACAGATATGTAGGCCAACTTAATTTCACCCCTGAAATAAGATATTTCTCATCAGTGTTGCTCTAATCAACATTCATATGGAGGAGAGAAGGGGAAAAAAATTACATTTCCACCTTTACTTAGAAAGTTTAGTTCTTAGATATGGATAGTCTACACAGAAGAGAAGGATTCAGAAAAATAAGTAAGAAAGGCAGAAAATGGCAATGTTCTTTTCTCTGGTGTTATAAGCATCTTCAAGGAGTCTAATGATCGGATAGATTTAGTGCTGGGTATGGATAATAAGGTTTCTATATGTACGGAATGGGCAAAACATTTAGATACTGGATAACTGAAATTGGTTTAAGAAACCCAGATATTAGCTGGGCACAGTGGCTCACATCTGTAATCCCAGCACTTTGGGAGGCTGAGGCGGGAGGATCACCTGAGGTCAGAAGTTCAAGATCAGCCTGGTCAGCCTCGTTTCAACATGGTGAAACCTCTAAAAATACAGAAGTTAGCCAGGTGTGGTGGCACACACCTGTAATTCCTGCTACTTGGGAGGCCAAGGCAGGAGAATCACTTGAGCCCAGAAGGCAAAGGTTGCAGTGAGCCTAGAACATGCCACTGCACTCCAGCCTAGGTGACAGTGAGACTCAGTCTCAAAATAATAAAAAGAAAAGAAAAAAAGAAACCCAGATTATCTTTTACATATATTCAGTATTCAGGCTCAAAGAAATGTCTGCCAACTTAGGCTACTTCTGACGAAACACATTTTGATACAAAGGGGCTAAAAAATCAAGATGAATATATAGGAAAGTAAAAGAGTAGAAAAGTTAAGACTCCAGGAAAAGAGAAAGATCACAGATTCTAAACGTTTGTTTAATGTGAGGGAACAAATGATTGTTAATAACTGACAAAATTCTGCACCAAATACAACAGCATGTTTACAGCCAAAGGAGTAGGACCATTTAAATTTAATAGCTCCTAACATGCATCCATAAAGTACGCTATGAAGAAAATTACCAGTCTAAAATAGTAAGTCACACTAATTGAACAGTGAAACTTAAATACATTGGGGAGCTTTGTGCCATAACTTTCTAGACTTTTATAATTATTCTTACTTATTCTTTCCACCATTGACCCCTCACTATATAATCTCTAAAAAACAGCCATGATACTGTAGCTATAGTATCAATGCTAAATATTCAACGAGACTCCAGAAGCATGTCACAAAAATCTGAGTACAACTAAGACTCGAGAATACAAGATAAGTGCAGCATCACCTCCCTCTCCTGAAAATCATCACTTCTTTCTTCTCATAACCAGGAAGAGTACTTAAAATCTTTTAGCTACTTTATTTGGAACTAAAGCTTACGGAATCCATTTCTGCTGGACTATAATGACAAATATATTTGGGAATGAAAGAGATTTTAATATTTTGGATCCATGACAATCCTAAATACACATGTCTCTAGACAAAACGGGACGTCTATTATAACACGGAGATTAGAAAAGGTAATAATACCCTTGTAAATTATCATTCTACTATAGAGTCAGCTACGTTTGTAAATTTGTAAAGACAAATTAAGCAATCCATTTAAGATCAGGCAGACAGCACATCTGTGGAACTAAAACTCAGCTGCAATTCCACACAAGTAAAATCTGTTTCACAACGCATTTCTTTTTCTAACGCATGTCTGCAAATTTGTTAGAATTTACATGTGTGCAATTCCACACAAGTAAAATCTGTTTCACAACGCATGTCTTTTTCTAACGTATGTCTGCACGAAAAATTAACATATCTTAAGTATCAACCAACAATTATCTTTTAAAGAATCAACAAAAGAAATTTCCTAAAGCTTAATGTAACGTACAAATAGGATTCCTTAAAATTCACACTTTGCACAATAACGTTTTAAAAACATGCTTATCTTTTAAGTTTTTAAAAAATAAAAATGAATTTTTATCAGAGTAAGCTAACAGAAACACTGCCCTAAAAATGCCTCAACTGTAAAAATCTCAAATTTGCCTTTTTCCTCTTTAAGTCAAATCTCCATTGTACGTGGATTACACAACTGCTGAGCCAGTGCATAAGCTTCATAGAAGATTTAAGACATACAATCACAAGATCAAAGAGTAAGGTCCTACACCTTTGGCCCCGAGCCAAACAACACTACTGAAAACCCATTATCATTTATTTGCTTTAGGAGAAAAGCCAAAACTACTTAGACCTTTTCCACTTTCAGAAAAATTTACATGTTTCTGAATACGGATATAATTTTAAGTTCCATCTTAATGTGCTCTTTGTTTCAGAGGTGAAACAACTAATACATGTGCTTCTGAATCACAGAGTAAAAAAATGTATCTCCTGATCTCAATGTGTATCAACAGCCATTAAAAATGTCCATATTCAGGCTGGGCGAGGTGGCTCAAGCCTATAATCCCAGCACTTTGGGAGGCCGAGGTGGGTGGATCACGAGGTCAAGAGATCGAGACCATTTCAACATGGTGAAACCCGTCTCTACTAAAAATACAAAAAATTAGCACTTTGGGAGGCCGAGGCGGGTGGATCACAAGGTCAAGAGATCGAGACCATCCTGGTCAATAAGGTGAAACCCCGTCTCTTCTAAAAATACAAAAATTAGCTAGGCATGGTGGCATGCACCTGTAGTCCCAGCTACTCGGGAGGCTGAGGCAGGAGAATTGCTTGAACCCAGGAGGCAGAGGTTGCGGTGAGCCGAGATCGTGCCATTGCACTCCAGCCTGGGGAACAAAAGCGAAACTCCGTCTCAAAAAAAAAAAAAAAAGTCCATATTCTCTGACCAGTAATTACACTTAGGAAAACTAGACTAAGGAAACAAAGGCGAATATAAAAAATTCTACTGGCACCTAAAGCTACACACACACAAAATGTATTTATTATATAAAAACAGCATTACTTTTTAACAAAAAAATATATATATAGTCCCAAGGTAACCAATCTCTTATTGTTGGATGTTTGTGAAATACTAGGCATCCAAAGCGATGGTTATTAGCGGGGCGTGGTGGTGGGCACCTGTGATCCCAGCTACCAGGAGGCTGAGGCAGGAGAATCGCTTGAATCCATCCAGGAAATAGAGGTTACAGTGAGCTGAAATCACGCCACTGCATGCCAGCCTGGGCAACAAAGCAAGACTCCATGTCAAAAAATATGTATGTAATATAATATAATATAAAAAAACAAATGTTTAGAAAAAGTTATGTTTATGTCCAGGCACAGTGGCTCATGCCTGTAATCCCAGCTCTTTAGAAGGCTAAGGCAGGAGGATCACTTCAGCCCAAAAATTCAAGACCAGTCTGGGCAACATAGTGAGACCCCCATCTCTAAAAAAATAAAATAAAATAATTAGCCTGGTGTGTGGCATGTCCCTATAGTCCCAGCTACTCAGGAGGCTGAGGTGGGAGGACTGTCTGATCCTGGAAGGTTGAGGCTACAGCCTGGGAAACAAAGCAAGACTCTGTCTCAGGGAAGTGGGGAAAACAACCAGAAAAAAACAACAGGATGGCTATAAAAGCAATATATAAAAGTGAAAAATGCTTCTGATATAATGTCAAAGATAACAAGACAGAAAATTTCACGGTGAGTCTGACTGTAGCTATATAAAAATTCATAAACAGAAGAGAAACTGAAAATAAACACTAATAATTTTTTCTCTATTTTCTATATGTCATAATACCACAATACTTTTATTTTTATTAAAAGAATAAAAGTAAATTTTAAAAATGTCTGACTCTGAGATCTGTGTTCAGATATTTCTCTGATAAGATCATACTGGACAAAATAAGTAAAAATGGAGTTGACTTTCACATTTGTTAATACTTATTAAAGATATACAAATATTGGTACTTCTTTTCAAATGAAAACTTTCTATCTTAGTCTGCCTGGATTACTATAACAAAATATCTTAGACTAGGCAATTTATTATTTATTTTTTGTTGTTGTTGTTTATTTGTTTTGAGACAGGGTCTCATTCTGCTGCCCAGGCTAAAGTACACTGGTGTGATCGTGGCTCACTGCAGCCTCAACCTCCCAGGCTCAAGTGAGCCCCCCACCTCAGCCTCCCAAGTAGGTGGGACGACAGGCGTTAGCCACCACACCCAACTAAGGCTATTTTCAAAATTTTTTTTGTAGAAGTAGAGTTTTGGATCATTGCCCAAGCTGGTTTCAAACTCCTGGGCTCAAGTGATCCACCCACCTCGGCCTCCCAGAGTGCTGGGATGACAGGTGTGAGTCCACACTATCCAACCAACTAGGCAATTTATAAACAGAAATTTATTGCTCACAGTTCTGCAGGCTAGGAAGTTCAACTTTAAAGCGTCAGCAAACTTGGAGTCTATTGAGGGCCCATTCCTCATAGATGGTAACTTCTGTGTGTCTGTCCTCTCATGGTAACAAGTAGGCTCCTTTGGTATTTTTTTCTTTCTTTCTTTCTTTTTTGACACTGAGTCTTGCTCTGTCACCTAGGCTGTAGTGCAGTGGTGCAACCTTGGCTTACTGCAACCTCCGTCACCTGGGTTCATGTAATTATCCTGCCTCAGCCTCCCAAGTAGCTGGGATTACGGACATGTGCCACCACGCTTGGCTAACTTTTGTGTTTTTAATAGAGACAGGGTTTGGTCAGGCTGATCTTGAACTACTGACCTTAAGTGATCCACCCACCTCGGCCTCCCAAAGTGCTGGGATTTCAGGTGTGAGCCACTGCGCCCACCCCTCCTTTCAGCCTCTTTTATACAGGTATGAATCCACTCATAAGGGTTCTGCCCATTTAAGATGTATCACCTCCTAAAGGCTCGACCTCTTAATACTATCACATTGGAGATTAAGTTCCAACATGAATTTTGGGGGGACACCAACATTCAGAACATAATACTTTCATCCTTCCCTTAAGTAATTAGGGGCTTTCAAGAATGAATATCATGTGGAAGAAATAACCCTAGATTATTTGGAAGGAAAATATATATATATACATTTATCAGTTGCAAATACCATTGGGATATTTAGATGATAGTTCCTAGCAGAGTAGCTACCAGATAAATAAATGCACAAAATTAGACTACTTAAATCTTACTTTTCTAATTGTCAACTACCTATATATACATATGAGGATGTTCATTCATTTAAATATATACTGAGTGTTTACTAATTGCCACATATATTGCTTGGTAAGAAAATTACTTTGAACAGAACAGACTTTGCCCTGCACTCCTGTAGCCAAGAGGTGGATATGGAAACAAATAATCACAGTACAAAATAACAAACTGTATAAAAAGAGATTAATAAGAAAGTAAGTAACAATATCGTGAGAGGACAAGAGATGACAATGGCAAGAAACATAGAGCTATAAAAGCAACTTCTGGCTTCTAGCCTATAGCTATTGGGCCAGGAAGAATGAAGTCAGACATCTTTAAAAGGCAGACCAAAGGACATAAGAACAAATATGTTCTTAAGTTGGTAGACTAAAACTTGCCAAGTCTTCTGGCCAAAGTTCTTTTCTATGAAATAGTGAATGGTATCCTTAAACAAGTCCCACAGCACTTTAGAGGCACACTAATTCTCTGAAAGCACTAAGTACACTTAGAAAACTAACAGTACTTCCCAAACTTAAGAATATACCTCCAAAATACTTAATTTAACTCTGGTAGTTTATTTACCAGGTGGTCAGATCTAACAATTGTTAGAAGATGATTTTTCCTCCCATTCAGGCAACTGCAGAGATTACTATCCAGAGTTTAATTTGATAAGGATTGCCAACATATAACAACATGTAAACTCTAGAGTTCAACCAAAATATACCCACCATGATCACTGAACCCATAAATATGAACCAATAAAATAAACTTAGTCTGTTAACCTTATTGCTGCCTTTTCTATCATACTCCAAGCTGACAACACAATCTCCTAGTGTACTTTAAAATACACTGATACAGCCAGAACTCACAGAAATTGCAGATCAAGTCTATGACTTTGACTAGCGATTCCTGTTTGTACGTATAGGATCTGCAATGAGACTCTAGATTTGCCTTGTAACAGACTGATCATTATTTTTTAAGTAGCAGTGGTGTTTAACATTAATAAGCAAAATACTTTTGCAGAGAGTTTCATGCATTTTCCTATTCCAGAAACCATAGAATTTTGTTTGCATTTATAGAATGATTCAAAGGTACACAATACTCATAACAGACTTGTGAGGTAGGTCAAGGGCAAATACAATTGAGTTGTTTAATAGAAAAAGGTTAGACAATTTCTTCAAAGTCACAGAGTGAATTGGAAATAGACAGGGAACTAGAAATTAAATGCCCTGATTCATACAACAATGCCTACTAAAGACAGAGGCAAATTATCCAGATCCTACCATGCTTTTTAAAACACACATCAACAGAAATTTTTACACTAAGTCAAACAAGCAGCAGTGAATAATACATGTTTATACATTTTATATAATATAAATAAAACATTCCCCATTAAATACAATGTTTTGATAGAAATGTAGGTTACTGAAAAATACTTGCCTGATCTTTTTTTAAACTTGCAGAAATTTCTCTAGTGATGCACTTACCTCCTGAATTTACTTAGAACCTTAAAGAAAGCGCAGTGGCTCACGCCTGTAATCCCAGCACTTTGGGAGGCCAAGGTGGGTGGATCACGAGGTCAAGAGATTGAGACCATCCTGGTCAACTTGGCGAAACCCTGCCTCTACTAAAAACACAAAAAATTAGCTGGGCATGGTGGCGCGTGCCTGTAATCCCAGCTACTAAGGAAGCTGAGGCAGGAGAATTGCCTGAACCCAGGAGGCAGAGGTTGCAGTGAGCCGAGATTGCGCCATTGCACTCCAGCCTGGGTAACAAGAGCGAAACTCCGTCTCAAAAAAAAAAAAAAAAAAGAAGTTCACATACTTAAAATAAGCAGTTATTTCTGATAGAAGGAAACCATGACATCTCTAAATTGTGCATAATCCCTACATAGTCTCTATGACTAGGATATCTAGGATATTTTGAAAGTGAGGAAAGATGAAGGGCCCAAACAAGAACTGAGTCTAGTCTATTAATGCAGCTGCTGGAAAAGAGACAAACTTCTTGACTGAGATATTGGTTTCCCTCCTTTTACTGCATCGCCAACAAAAATGGTGGTACTAGTTTTTTTCGGCCAGTTAAGGAGTCATTTCTCACTGTCCTTCTTCTAGTAAAAGTAATAGATGTGTTTGCCATCTACAAAGGGAGTGGAAGGTAACAGATAAGCTCTAACAGCCCATGACATTTCTAACTTGTCCATAGGGAATAATCAACTGTATCCTAGATTGATTTAGAAATAACTCCTGTTTGGCCTGGCACTGTGGCTCACACCTGTAATTGCAGCACTTCGGGAGGATGAAGCAGGCAGATCCCCTGAGGTCAGGAGTTGAAGACCAGCCTTGCCAACATGGCAAAACTCTGTCTCTACCAAAAATACAAAAATTACCCAGGCATGGTAGTGCACGCCTATAATCCTAGCTACTTGGGAGGCTGAGGAAGGAGAATCACTTGAACCCAGGAGGCAAAGGCAGTGAGCCAAGATCCTGCCACTGCACTCCAGCCTGGGCGAGAGAGATTCTGTCTCAAAAAAAAAGAAAGAAAGAAAGAAAGAAAGAAATACCTCTTCTTACATGCATTTGTTTCACTAGGGACAATATGTAACATTTTAAATGCTCCCCTAAGTTTAATTTACTGTAAATTAAGCTAAATAAGAAAATGCAAGAGAAAATCATGTGCACAGTCAGTTTGAGTCCAACCTAGCCAGTGCAACTACATTATCTAAAAGCCTAACAACTGCTCTGAAATGCTGTGTTGTAGCAACATGCCAATCTGCCATGAAAATTTTCTTGAATCTGGAATATGCAAAAAAGTAAATTTACAAACACAACCCACTTTAGCATATCATCTATTATACTTTAGGATATCTAAACAATCAAAAACTAATCTCCCATGATGACATACTAAGAATAAAAATATATGTGGTATCTGCATTTATTATTTATTATTAATATCTCCATTCGAAACCATTACTTATGCGAGTTAAAAATAAGTATTTTATGCTGGGTACAGTGGCTCACACCTGTAATCCCAGCACTTTGGGAGGCTGAGGCGGGTGGATCACCTGAGGTCAGGAGTTCAAGACAAGCCTGGCCAACATAGTGAAATCCTGTCTCTACTAAAAATACAAAAACTGAGCCAGGCATGATGACAGGTGCCTGTAATCCCAGCTACTTGGGAGGCTGAGGCAGGAAAACCACTTGAACCCAGGAGGTAGAGATTTCAGTGAGCCAAGATCTCACCACTACTCTCCAGCCTGGGCAACAAGAGTGAAACTCCATCTCAAAACAAATAAATAAATAAATATTTTAGCCTTTTTTTAACCCTAAATAAGCAACAAAATTTTTTTAAAAATAAGCATGTGTGCTTTAAGTTGAACACATAACTCAAAAGGAGAAACTAAATTCAAGCAATCATTTTGAAAGATAATTTTTACTCATGAAAATTACAGAATGATCTTAATAGCTTAAAAATAAAAAAGAAAAAAGCCTAAGTAAGATGATGCTCCTACCCAGACTAATTTTCAACAACCACAAAAAAAAGCACTACTTTGAGTAAAACATTTTAGGAAGCTTAAAAAAAAGAAAGAAAAAAAAGCAAGTAACTATAAGGCTAAAAGTTGTTACCTTCTTTTTTTTTTTTTTTTTTTTTAAGACGGGGTTTCACCATGTTGGTCAGGCTGGTCTTGAACTCCCAACCTCAGATGATCCACCCGCCTCAGCCTCCCACGGTGCTGGGATTACACCCAGCTAAAGTTCTTACTTCTATCCAAGAAATAAAATGTATGTTTAACACTTCTTAGAAGGGTATCTACCAACAAAAGTAAACTTGAAAGTAGTTGCTTTTTTTTTTTTAAAGGCATCAGGAGCAGCAAGAATACAAAATAAAAAGTTGTATTTCTTTCTCTTTTAATCTTAAATAACATAAGAACACTTTAAACACACAGACCTTTTTCTTTTTTCAACCTTTTCCCATATATGGTCAATTTCGTTACATCCATCTTATTTCCCACCTTCACCACAAACCATTTCCATCTTTGTGCCCCCCAAATTTTTTCTTTTTGAGAGTCTCGCACCGTCACCCAGTCTCCCACTGGAGTGCAGTGGTGCAACCTCTGCTCACTGCAACCTTCGTCTGCTGGGTTCAAGTGATTCTCCTGCCTCAGCCTCCTGAGTAGCTGGGATCACAGGCACACACTATCGTACCCGGGTAATTTTTTTGTATTTTTAATAGAGACGGCCAGGCTGGTCTTGAACTGCTGACCTCGTGATCTGCCCACCTCAGTCTCCCAAAGTGCTGGGATTACAGAAGTGAGCCATTGCACCCGGCCCTCAAAACTTTTTACTGTAGGGGGAAAAAAACTCATTCAAGAGACCTATATTCTTCTACAAAACCTTCAAGTGTGTTCAGAAGTCATTTTCCCTTAAACAGATCAACAGGGAAGTAGCTTGACACTGTCCCCATGAGCTCCTTTATCATACCTCACACCTCCCAAACTACTCCCTATTTTCACCTCTGAAAAACACTCAATTTTTCCATTAATGAAATCTGACCTAATGAAATCAAAGTTTGCCCATCTCTTCTTCTACCCCTTTCTTTCAAGCCCTAACCTCCAATAAGAGGATAATTAAGAACCAGAAGAAGGAGTCAGAACATGATCATTTCTCTTTCAATCCCCTCCCATGCCCTCTTTCTAAAGATCTCTCTTTATAACCCTACAGCCTTTCCTCTCTTCCCTCTAGGAGATCTATTCCAGAAACTAGCTATACCCCACTCCCCAGATAAACACTCCACAACCCCACCCCTTAAAATGGTTATAAAACATAGCCAGGTCCAGGGGCTCATGCCTGTAATCTCAGCACTTTGGGAGGCCAAGCAGGGGCAGATTACCTGAGGTCAGGAGTTCGAGACTAGCCTGGCCAACATGGCGAAACCCCATCTCTACTAAAAACACAAAAAATTAGCTGGGCGTGGTGCCCGGCGCCTGTAGTCCCAGCTACTCTGGAGACTGAGCCAGGAGAATCACTTGAACCCGGAGGCAGAGATTGCAGGGAGCTGAGATAGAGCCACTGCACTCCAGCCTGGGCGATCAAGACACTGTTTCCAAAAAAAAAGGTTATAAAACAAACAAAATGTTGATACCTCTGTCACCTCTTTCAAGCTTCCCAATAACATTTCTCCTAACACTATCCAAAATATTTTTAAAAGACAGGTAGGTCTCTCATTCTTTTCAGCCCCTCATCAATAGTCCTACACTCCAATTACCTTCAGGTGTCCTCTCAATCTTACAAGAATATTTACAAATCTCTTATTCTTTCTACCGCTCCTTTGATTCACCAATACCTGTATCTAAAAATTCCTATATGCTGCAGGTATACTCCTCCACCAATAACGCTGCATAGCCTTTCAACCCTCAACCAAACTTACAAAAACCTTTTTTCCAACCTCTATGTATCTAAAAATCATCAGTTCCCCTAGCACTATCAAGTCTTCAGTAATACTTTAAAATCCCTTAATATCCTTGCTATCAACGTATCACCTCCCTAATAATATAAAACCCTTCAAAACCCACACATCCTTTTCATCTACTACATAGTATTTTCCAAATGTTTCAATATTCTTGATCCTTTGGCACTCACCAACAACCACTATGAAGCTTCAATGTCCCTGCTATGTTTCTGCCCTATTTCGAAAATGTCCTCGATACTCTGCTTCTAGACCTTTCAGTCCCGGAATAATACTGTTTATCAAGCCCTTGATATTCTGCGATTCCCTTCGACATCCCAGTATTCACATTTTAAGAATCCCTCAGGAGCCCTGCTTCCCCTCTCTCAGTTCTCAAACAGTAATGTTTTAAATTCCCTCACTGCCCCTGCTGCCCTTTCCAGCACCCCGATATTTGTGTTTGAAAAGCCCTCGCTGCCCTTGCCTGCCCCCCACCCCAGTCCCACATCCTCGGCGCCTCTTAGTCCCTGGCGCTCCTCTCCCACCCCCACCCCCACCCCCACCCCCACCACAATGGTAATAGTACTACAGGGACGTCGCCAGGACCTCACGGCCACAGCCCCTCAGCGCCGCCCCTCACGCTGCCTCCCCTCCCCCACGCCCCCGCGGGTCCCCAACGCCCACGTTCGCTGGCCCCGGCCCAGCCCGACTCACTCACATCGGCTCCAGTAACTTGGCCAGCCAGGACTTGAGGGCATCCACATCCTCTATGAGCATGGTGCAAGGAAGGCGGGCTCGGCCGCCGCTCTTCTTCAGGCCTGCCGTGGGTCTCCACTACGCCGACTCCTCACGTTTCCTTCACAGCTCCCGGTACCCCAGCCCACCCGGCATCTTAGGATACTTCAACCTACTCCCCCGGCCCGGGCCTAACAGGAACTAACCCAAGAGCCCTCGGTCAACCTAGCCCGAAGGCCGAGGTAGGCGGGAAACAGTGTCGAGTGGCAGGCCTGAGAACCAATAAGAGAGAGAGGGCCCTGAGGTAAGACCAATGAAAAGGCTCGCTCGCCCCGCCGGCGGGCCGTACCCAGTCAAGGAGGAGAGATATAGCAAGGTAGGTGGAGAGCTTAAGTGAACTCCTGGTGCAAGATGGTATCTTGGAAAGGTGCTTTGCCTCTTAAAGGGGCAGCGGCGCCTTTTTTTGACCACGCCACCGCCCGCCGCGGAATACCGGTGTCTGCTGCTGGGAGTGCCTAGGGGAACCCGGCGAGCCCCTCATCCTGGTTCCTTCCTCTCGTTTTTCCTGGAAACACACACTCGTGTCCCGAAATGACTCAGCTGTAGTAAATCTGCAACACAACGTGCAATATGATCACGTTCGACAGAATGCAAAATTTTACTTTTTTCCTTGACACACTCATTTTGATCGGCATTCACGTATTTTTCGCTGCTCTGCTTTAATTACGCAGAATGTTTCTGGCAACCATGCCTTGGAATCCAGTAATCGTCATTTTTAAAACGTGGCGCACGGATGTAAAAGGCTGAGGCCATCTCAATTTTGCTAGTATTATTAATAAATGCTGCTTTATTTAGGGAAGAAAAACGACTCCAATAGTTTGTTTTTAATTATCTTTTCGTTGCATGTCTAAAATTCAGTGCTTGGGGAACGGACAGGGAGAATTTTAATTAGCAAAAAAGGATAAAAAATAGTTTTAAATAAAAATTAGGTATTACCTAAATAGTAAACTTACTTTCCAGTAGGTGAGAAATACCTGCTGGAGTTTGGAAATCACTGATACGGCACTGGTGTTAGAATCTTTACCCCATAACATATCCTGAGTCCCTGCAATTGCCAGCACTGAGTAAGGCACTATGAGTCCAATGGTAAGCAAAACAGAGCTTCTCCTCTTAAGAAGATGGACAGTTTATGGGGTTATGCATTGCAATAACAACATTTTGAAAAATACCTAATGAGCACGCACCTCATATAAAAGAGATGGACCAACCTCAAATAAACAGATATGCTATATATACGTAGAACAGGTATAGGCAAACTTCTGCAAAGGATTAGATACTAAATATTTTTTGTTTTGTGAGCCTTATGGTATATATGGCGGCTACTCAACATTTCATGTCTTGGCATGAAATTAATCATAGACAATATGTAAATGAAATGATTGTGGCTGTATTACAATAATATATTAAAAGTATAGAAAACTTTAAATTTGGCCGGCACGGTGGCTTACACCTGTAATCTCAGCACTTTGGGATGCCGAGATGGATGGATCACCTGTGGTCAGGAGTTCAAGACCAGCCTCGGCAACATGGTGAAACCCAGTCTCTACTAAAGATACAAAAATTAGCTGGGCATAGCTGAGCGTGTCCAGACACGGTGGCTCACGCCTGTAATCCCAGCACTTTGGGAGGCCGAGGTGGGCGGATCGCCTGGGGTCAGGAATTTGAGACCAACCTTACCAACATGGAGAAACCCCATCTCTACTAAAAATAAAAAACATTAGCCAGAGTAGTGTATGCCTGTAGTCCCAGCTACACAGGAGGCTGAGGTAGGAGAATTGCTTGAACCTGAGAAGCAGAGGTTGCCGTGAGCCCAGATCACACCATTGCACTCCAGACTAGGCAACAAGAGCAAAACTCCGTCTCAAAACAAAACAAACAAACCAACAAAAAGTAGCCAGGCTTAGTGGCACATATTACCAAGACCAGCCTGGCCAACATGGTGAACCACATCTCTACAGATATACAAAAGTTAGCCGGGCATGGTGGCAGAAATTGCAGTGAGCCAAGATGGCACCACTGCAGTCTAGCCTGGGCGACAAGAGTGAAACTCTGTCTCAAAAATAAAAAGTACTCTGAAATTCTTGTAGAGAATTGATTTACTGTGATAAAGGCATTTCTTGTTCTATTTCTATTATACTATCAAGTTCTTGCATAGTTTTAGGCCTAATCAAGATACATTTCTTTCATTTAGTGGGTAACACTATGTCTCCTTTGTGGAATGAAGTGAGGGGAAAATGTGGGAAGCTTAAAGGAAGGAGGGAGAAGAGGAGAGAGGAAAGGAGGCAGCAGTTGCAAGGAAGAAAGCTCTTGACTTGCTGACAGAACCTCTGGATGCTAGTTCTCCTCCACAGAGGTGTAATTCTGGGTAAACCAAGTGCCTCTCTGGGCCTTTTCCTTCATTTGCAAAGTTGTAAGGAGGGGGTTAGTGAGAGAGATTCATCAGATGATTTTTAAGTGTACTTCAGCTTTTGCTACTCTATAAAAAGAGTTCTCAAACTGTGGCCAGCAAGCTAAACCCTGCTGGTATCTGCTTTTGTGCACCTGTGAGGTTACAATGACTTTATATTTTTATTTATATTTTATTTTATTTATTTATTTCAGACGGAATCTTGCTGTGCTGCCCAAGCTGGAGTACAGTGGTGTGATCTCGGCTCACTGCAACCTCTACCTCCCAGGTACAAGCAATTCTTCCACCTCAGCCTCCCAAGTAGCTGGGATTACAGATGCCCACCACCATGCCCAGCTAATTTTTTTGTATTTTTAGTAGAGATAAGGTTTCATCATGTTGGCCAGGCTGGTCTTGAACCCCTGCCCTCAAGTGATCCACCTGCCTCAGCCTCCCAAAGTGCTGGGATTATAGGCATCAGCCACAGCACCTAGCTCCTTTGTTCTATTTTTTAAACTGCAATGTTATTATATTACTTTTCTGAATTGATACATTCCCCGTGTGTGTGTGTGTGTGTGTGTGTGTGTGTGTGTGTGTGTGTGTGTATACAGTTTTAAATATATGAATTAACTGCTTTAAATATAGATGTTGAACCCTAATGTCTTGAAGAAACAGCCTCTGTAGAAGAGTTGTTTTTCCAGAAGTAGAAGTGGTATCAAATATAGTTAATTTCACCTTCATGCCTGGCTTGTTCCATTTGCTGAATGGTTCAGATTTGCTCAGTAGCCATGGGCCAGAATTTCTCCATGTACTTTATTCAGTAGCATCCATTGAGTGCACAGAACTAACTCATTTGCAATCCATGAATGGTACACTGATTTCAGCCATAGAGCTACTGAGTTACTCTGAATGCAGTGTATTCATATATGTATTAATTCAATACACATATATTAGGTGCTGGTTACTATGTGCCAAATTCTGTGCTGAGGCAGAGACAAAAAAATTTTCGAAGGTATATTCATTCACTTCTTTGTGGGAGCTCTGGTGGCCTAATAGGCATTGGAAATAATAATGAGAGCTAAACTTTTTAGTACATACACTGTGCCCACCCTGTGCTAAGTATTTCAGTGCATTGTTGCCTTTCATCCCCACATTATATAAGATACATATACTGAGTGCTGATTACTATGTCCCAAATACCATAGGCACTATGTACAGATGTCAAATTTGCATCCCAGAGAGGTTGTGAAGCTAATGAGTGGAAAGGTCCAGTCTTGACCAAGTCTAACTCCAAAGGCCATACCTTCAACATGTGCTAAGTAAGCCCTCTCACTAGCAAACATTAAAATAAGAACTATATGCTTCATTCGAAATTTATTCAACAAATATGTGTTGAGCCTATTACCATCTTTTAGTCACTGTTCTTGGATAATAGAGAGTAAATCTGATTGTAAATAAGTTTTCCATCCTCAGTTAAGGTGGATACTTAACAAAGAATAACAAAGAGTTCTCATATAGGGACAGAGAGAAAAAAAGGACGCCAATTTATTTAAGAAAAAAAAGATTATTAATAAGGGGCATTGCAAAGGGAGGATACCACAAGAGTAGAAATCTAAACCATCCCTATTCAAACCGAGCTCCCTTTCTTAGCTTGAGGGCAACTAGGCCTCAGCCAGGAAAAACTGTCAACATTGGGATTTTACACAAGTGTTGACAGAGGTAGAAAGGCCTTCCAGAATGGATCATGCAAGCAAATTGATTTTTTTGCCCTATTCTCCACCCTGTAGCTAAGAGCTGACCCAGATGTACAAGAAGAGAGATTGAAAATCATTTTTTAGTTTTCTTAGTGAAAGTAACAATTCCAACATGTTTCCCTTACATGCAATGAAACTAAACTTTGGTAGAATTTCAAACCAAGAAGTTCATGCTCACAGAAGATTCTCTCTTGTCTGTACATTTGTAGATGATTATTGAATTAAATAACATACCAGTTAAAACATCGGTTTTTCCTGAGTCTGGGTCACCTGGGTCACCAGCCCATCTGGCTCAGAGAAAATTCACTTCAATAAAAGTCACCTGAGTCTTAGTTATGCAAAGCCAAGTCGAGGTGGCAGATAAATGATGAGCATACTTGAAGAGTTTTTCTTCATTCTGGAAACGTAGATTTGTTTTCCTAGGAAACCTGGATTAACAGGGGTTTTTAAATATATAATTTGCTTCACACTACATATATATAAGAATGGCTAATTTTTAAAAAAACTGACAATACTCAATGTTGGTAAGAATGTACAGAAATTGGATCACTCATACTTTGTGGTGGTAATATAAAATGGTATACCAACTCTGAAGAAAAGTTTGGCAGTTTCTTTTTTCTTTTTTTATTCAGTCCCCATAGAGACTGCCAAAAATTGCCAACGCCGACTGTATTTCAAGTCATCATGGTGGGACATCAGGAAAAGTTTTCAATTAGCAATAATTGGGCCTAGGATAAACCTCATTGGCTATAATACTGCCACTACACAAAGCTAGTTTGGCAGTTTCTTTTTTTTTTTTTTTTTTTGAGACAGAGTGCAGTGGCGCAATCTCGGCTCACTGCAACCTCCGCCTCCTGTTCAAGCAATTCTTCCTCCTCAACCTCCCAAGTAGCTGGGACCACAGGCACATGCCAAAACGCCCGGCTAATTTTTGTATTTTTAGTAGAGACAGTGTTTCACCACGTTGGCCAGGATGGTCTCGATTTCTTGACCTCATGATCCACCCGCCTCGGCATCCCAAAGTGCTGGGATTACAGGCGTGAGCCACTGCGCCCAGCCTGGCAGTTTCTTAAAAACCTAAACCTCCATCTACCTTATGACCTAGCAACTGCACTCCTCGGCATTTATCCCAGAGAATAGAAAACTTATTTTCACACACAAAAACCTGTACATAAATATGTAAAGCAGCTTTATTTGTAATAGCCAAAAACTAGAATCAGTCCAGACATCCTTTAACAGGGGAATGGTTAAAAAATGGATACATCCATATCATGGGCTCCTAAGCAATAAAAAGGAATGAACTACCGATACACACAACAACTTGGATGAATTATACTAAATTAAAAAGCCAGTCCCCAGGCCAGACGCCGTGGCTCATACCATAATCCCAGCCCTTTGGGAGGCTGAGGTGAGAAGATTACTTGAGGCCAAGAGTTCGAGACCAGCCTGGCCAACATGGTGAAAACCCATGTTTACCAAAAAATACAAAAAAAAAAAAAAAAGCCAGTCCCCAAAGGTTACATACTTTGTGTTCCAATTTAGATAACATTTTGAGGCTGGGCGCGGTGGCTCACACCTGTAATCGCAGCATTTTAGGAAGCCACAATGGGCAGATCACCTGAGGTCAGAAGTTCGAGACCAGCCTGGCCAACATGGCAAAACCCCGTCTTTACTAAAAATACAAAAATTAGCCAGGTGTGGTGGTGCATGACTGTAATCCCAGCTCCTTGAGAGGCTAAGGCAGGAGAATTTCTTGAACCCAGGAGGTGGAGGTTACAGTGAGCCGAGATTAAGCCACTGCATTCCAGCCTAGGCGACAGAGTGGGACTCGATCTCAAAAAAACAGAAAAGGAAAAAAAAGCATTGTAGGCCAGGCACAGTGGCTCATGTCTGTAATCCCAGCACTTTGGGAGGCCCAGGAGGGCAGATTACTTGAGGCCAGGAGTTCAAGACCAGCCTGACCAACATGACAAAACCTTGTCTCTACTAAAATTACAGAAATTAGGTAGGTGTAGTAGGTAATCTCAGCTACTCTGGAGACTGAGGCAGGAGAATCGCTTTAACCTGGGAAGCAGAGGTTGCAGTGAACTGAGATCAAGCCACTGCACTCCAGCCTGGGAGACTGACAGAGTAAGACTCTGTCAAACAACAACAACAACAACAACAACAACAACAACAACAAATCGTAGTTGCTGCCTTGGATCTCTTGTTCAGGAGAAAACTAGTCATCATGCTTCAAGACATTCTAGCAGCCCTATGTAAAGGCCCACATTGAGAGGAACTGACACAACTGAGACCCTTTACTGGGTATGGTTATAAAAGTGCGACATGAGGTTGGTGTTGGAACTGTTTTGTATCTTGACTGTGATGGTGGATACAGGAACTACAGGGTGATAACACTAAATAGAACTAAACTTATATATAAAGCCAAGTTGATGGCTGGATAAAAGAAGAAAAAAATAGAACTAAACTTACATACATGTGCACAGAAGAAGGGACCTCAAAAAGTTCATGGAAAAGTGCAATTAAAAGAAAAATAAAAAACATGAAATTTGGGGCCCAAAGTGGCTCCGGCCGGATGTCGTGGCGCTTGCGAAGGCGAGGCCAAGAGTTCAAGGCCAACCAACCTCAGCAACCTTACAAGCTCTCAATGATTGGCAAAAAAAAAAAAAAAAAAAAAAAAAACCATGAACTTTATTTCTCAACACAAACTTTATCAAGTTCCAGACACATTGAGAACACACAAATGATACTGGCCAGTTAGTTCATCCCTAAAGAACTGAGAGTCTCAGGAATTCAGCCATGCTGGTGCAGTCTTTTTCACATTATGAAGTGAAGAAAAATGGGGGCCCTTTACATATTTTTTAAACATTAGGAAACAAAAAGAAGGCAGAAGGAGCCAAATTAGGATTGCAGGGTAGCTGCCTAATGATTTCCCATCAAAACCCTTGCAAAATTTCCCTTATTTGATGAGATTAATGAACAGGAGCATTGCCAAGGTGGAGAAGGAATCTTTGGTGAGACTTTCACAGATGTTTTTCTGCTGAAGCTTCAGCTAACTTTCTCAAAACACTCTCCTAATAAGCACATGTCATCATTCTTTAGCCCTCGAGCAAAATGCCTTGAGCATCCCCAAAAAACTGTTGCCATGACCTCTACTCCTGACCAGTCTGCTTTTGGTTTGACTGGCCCACTTCTATTTCTTGGTAGCTATTGTTTTGATTGTGTTTTGTCTTCAGGATTGTACTGGTAAAGCCATGTTTCATCTCCTGTTACAATTATTTGAAGAAATGCCTCAGGATCGTGATCTCACATCAAAATTTCCACTGAAAACTCCTCTTGTCTGCAGCTGATTTAGGTGCAGCAGTTTTGGCACCCATCAAGTGGAAAGTTTGCTCAACTTTAGTTTTTAGTTAGAATTGTGTAAGTGGAACCAGTTAAGATGCCTATGGTGTTGGCTACTGTTTCTGCTGTTAATTGTTGGTCTTCTTTCATTAAGGCACAAACAAGATTAATTTTTTCTTGCAAACTGATGTGGATGATCTGCAGCTGTGGGCTTCATCTATTACATTCTCTTGACCCTTCTTAAAGTAAGTTATCAGGCCGGGCATGGTGGCTCACGCCTGTAATCCCAGAACATTGGGTGGCCAAGGCAGGCAGATCCCCTGAGGTTAGGAGTTTGAGACCAGTCTGACTAACATGGAAAATCCCCGTCTCTACTAAAAATACAAAATTAGCTGGGCATGGTAGCTCATGCCTGTTATCCCAGCTATGGGGAGGGTGAGGCAGGAGAATTGCTTGAACCCAGGAGGCAGAGGTTGCAGTGAGGTGAGATCATGCCACTGCACTCCAGGCTGGGCAACAAGAGCAAAACTCCATCTCAAAAAAAAAAGTTATCCATTTGTAAACTGCTGATTTCTTTGGGGCATTGTCCCTATCAGCTTTTTGTAAAGCATGAATAATTTACCATTCTTCCACCTAAGCTTCACAAAAAATTTGACATTTGTTCTTTCTTCAATTTTAGCAGAATTAATGTTGCTCTGAGAGGGGCTCTTAACAAACTGATGGTTTATCCCTCTTAGTGCCTCAGACTAGATCCTGTTCAGACATGTTATAACAATATGAATTTATTTTGATGAAACAAATTTGAAATCCATGCATAGTTTTTTCATAATACACATTTTCCATAAACTTTTTTGAAGACTCTTTGTGTGTGCGTGTCTTCTAAAGGCATATTTGCAGACACACACATGCACACAAATGAACATAAAACATGTATCAATGTCAATATTCCTGTCTTGATATTATACTACAGTTTTGCAAAATGTTACCATTGGCCGGGTGTGGTGGCAGGTTCCTGTGATCCCAGCTACTCAGGAAGCTGAGGTAAGAGGATCTCTTGAATCGGGGAATTTGAGAGCAGCCTGGGCAACAAAGCAAGACCCTGTGTCAAAAAAATAAATGCTATCATTGGAGGAAACAGGGAAGAGTGTGTGAGGGTTCTCTCTGCATTATTTCTTACAACTGCATATGACTCTAGAAGTATCTCGATTTTTAAAAAAGTTGCTTCAAGCCTGGGCACAGTGGCTCACACCTGTAATCCCAGCACTTTGCAAGGCTGAAGCAGGTGGATCACCTGAGATCAGGAGTTTGAGACCAGCCTAGCCAACATGGTGAAACCCCGTTAGAGACAAAAGTCAGCCGGGTATGGTGGCACATGCCTGTAGTCCCAGCTCTTTGGGAGGCTAAGGCATGAGAATCGCTTGAACCTGGGAGGCAGAGGTTGCAGTGAGCCAAGATCATACCACTGCACTCCAGCCTAGACAAAAAAGGAAGACTCTGTCAAAAAAAAAAATGTTGCTTCAAGCCAGACATGGTGGCTCATGCCTATAATCACAGCAATTTAAGTGGCTGAGTGGGAAGATCGCTTGAGCCCAGGAGTTCAAGACCAGCCTGGGAAACATGGTGAGACTCTGTCTCTACAAAAAATGATGCGGGAGAATTGCTTTAGCCCAGGAGGTCCAGGCTGCAGTGAACCGTGTTTGTGTCACTGTATTCTAGCCTGGGCGACAGAGAAAGAACCTGCCTTAAATAAATGAATTAATTAATTAAAAGTTGCTTCACATGGCCACAGTGGCTCAGGCCTGTAATCCCAGCACTTTGGGAGGCCAAGGCAAGAAGATCTCTTGAGCCTAGGAGTTCAAGAACAGCCTGGACAAGATAGCAAGACCCCATCTCTACAAAAAATTAAAAAATTTGCCAGGTATGGTGGTGCATGCCTGTAGTCCCAGCTACTCAGGAGGCTGAGGTGAAAGCATCACTCAAGACAGGAGGTTGTGGATGCTGTGAGCTAAGATTGTGCTACTGCACTCCAGCCTGAGTGACAGAGCGAGAACTTGACTCTTGAAAAAAATATAAAATGTTGCTTCACACGTTAAGAGCAGTGTCACCATGGAGAAGAGGTTGAGAATGGCATCTTTGGGTGTGTGGTTACTGGAAATAGTCGTTGCCCCAATTTCCCAAGATCTTTATGTGTTCGCATTGGACCTGTGTGGAGACCCAGGTCTGACGTCCTTGCAGATTAGATAAGCTTCCAGGAGAAATGTGGAAAGCTCCATGTCAGTAGTGACTGTTGGTTTTTTTTTTGGGCAGTGGGGAGTGGAGAATACAAAACAGGTGGACTGACAAGACTCCCACTCCATCTGGTTATCCTTCTGATGTTAGACTCTTTGGACTAAATAAGTCCCTTATAATTTAGACGTATCAAATAAAAATAACTCATGCTCCTGTGTGCCAGGCATTCTGCCATGTAACTTTACATGGATTAGCCTCTTTCAGTTCTTGCATTCAGCTTTCCTTACCTTTATGCAACATTGATTGAAAATCTGTCATAAGCAGAACACTTTTATAGACCCTGGGGATGCAGTAACGAAGAAAATAGGCATTCTGTTGGAGATCTATTTTAATAGCAAGAGAATAATGACAAATAAATAATAATATAATACGTCAGGTGGGATATATTCTAAAAAGGAAAATAAGGCAAAGTAAGGAGATAGAGAGTGATGGGGAAGGTAAAAAGACTGTTTGAGCAGTGGCCTGATGGTAGTGAGAGTGTTAGCCATGTAGATATCTGGGATAGGGGCTTTTCAGGGAAGTGTAAAGACCCTGAGGCAAGAGCTGACTTGGTATGTTTGAAGAAAGCGAGGAGGCAATGGGACTGGAGCAGAATGAGCTAGGAGAAAACCAATGGTAGATGAGTGAAGGAGGTAGTTAGAGGCCAGAGCATGAAGGACTCTGTCATGGTAAGGACTTTAGATTTTACTTCTAGGCCAGGTGCAGTGGCTCACATCTGTAATCTGAGTATTTTAGGAGGCCAAGGCAGAAGAATCACTTGAGTCCAGGAGTTTGAGACCAGCCTGGGCAACATAGCAAGACCCCTATCTCTACAAAAAATGAAAAAATTAGCCAGGCATGGTGGTGTGTACCTGTGGTCCCAGCTACTCAGGAGACTGAAACAGAAGGATCACTTAAGCCTGGGAGGTCAAGGCTGTGGTGAGCTGTGTGATTGCACCATGCCTAGCCTGGGTGATAGCAAGATCTTTTCTCAACAACAACAACAAAAAATTACTTCTGAGATTGAAAGACACTGAAGGGTTTTTGTTTTTGTTTTTTATTTGAGACAGAGTATTGCCCTGTCGTCCAGGCTGGAGTGCAATGGCGCAATCTTGGCTCACCGCAACTTCCGCCTCCTGGGTTCAAACGATTCTCCTGCCTCAGCCTCCTGGGTAGCTGGGATTACAGGCTACCACCACCACGCCCAGGTAATTTTTGTATTTTTAGTATAGACGGGGTTTCATCATGTTGGTCAGGCTGGTCTCGAACTCCTGATCTTAAGTGATCCTCCTGCCTCAGCCTTCCAAAGTGCTGAGATTACAGGCATGAGCCACCATGCCTGGCCAGACACCAAAGGTTTTAAATAGTGGAATGAAATAATCTCATCAGCTGTTTTTTGGTTTTTGTTTTGTTCGTTTTTTTAATGGGATCACTGTGGCTGCTTTATGGGTATCAACTGAAGGGGGCAAAAGGAGGGGTACAAAAACTGGTTAGGAGGCTGCTACATTAATCCAAGCAAGCGATGATGATGGTTTGGACTAGACTCATAGTGAGAAGTTGGATTTGGGGTGTATTTTGAGGATAGAGTCCACAAGTTTGGCTGATAGATTGTGAATATGAAAGACAAAGAGAAATCAAGGATGACACCAAAGTGTTGGCTCGAGCACTGGCCTGAGACTGGGAAAAATGAGGGAGGAACAGATTCAGAAAACAGCTGATAAATCCAGAATTCAGATTTGAACATGAGAAGTATGAAATGGCTTTTAGACACTGTGGTAGCCAGTCTAAGATGGCCCACAATGATTTTTACCTCTTATTACTCACATTCACATGTACTTTCCTTTTACACTGGATTAGGAATTGTAACTTCTGACTTGGATCTCCTGTTCTGGGAAAGACAGGCGCCATATTGAGAGACTCTCAAGAAACCCTAAGGAGAGGCCCACACTGAGAAGAACTGAGATCTCTTTCTGGCAGCAAGGACTAACTTTCCAGCCTTGTGAGGGAGCCGTATTGGAACGAGACCCTCCAGCCCTAGCCAAAGCTTCCAACAAACATTTTCCTGGCTAACATCTGGCTGCAATATCATGAAAACTCCTAAACCAGAACCACCCAACCAAACTGCTCCGAAACCTCGGACCTACAGAAACTCAGAGATAATAAATGGTTAAACTGCAAGGCACACTGGCATGTGCCTATACTCCCACCAACTTGGGAAGCTGAGATGGGAGGATTTCTTGAGCCCAGAAGTTTGAGTCTAGCCTGGGCAACATAATGATATTCCCCTATCTCTTTAAAAATGGTTATTGTTATTATTTTCTTTTTTGAGACAGAGTTTTACTCTTGTCACGCATGCTGGAGTGCAATGATGGGATCTCAGCTCACTGCAACCTCCACCTCTTGGGTTCAAGCAATTCTCCTGCCTCAGCCTCCTGAGTAGCTGGGACTACAGGCATGTGCCACCATGCCCAGCTAATTTTTTGTGTTTTTAGTAGAGACAGGGTTTCACCATCTTGGTCAGGTTTGTCTTGAACTCTTGACCTCAGGTGATCCATCTGTCTTGGCCTCCCAAAGTGCTGGGATTACAGGTGTGAGCCACTGCACCCAGTCCTGGTTATTATCGTTTTGAGCCACCAAGTTTTGGAGTAATTCGTCAGGCAGCAATAGATAACTATAAAAATTAAAGTAGAGATGTCAAATACGCAGTTGGATCTTAAGTCTGAAGTTCATGAGAGGGGTTGGGCCTGTAGTTAAAATTGGGGACTCATCAGCATATATATTATGTTTAAAGCCATTGGCCTGGATAAGATCACTTAGGATGTGAATATGTCTAGAAAGGAAGGGCCATTAGATAAAAGGTGAGGAATATTAAGTAAATTGAAGAGGTATGGCCAGTAAATCAGGAAACAATAGAAAGAGAAGAAATATGTTTCAAGAAAGGAGTTTTCAAATATGTCAAATGTAGTTCATAGGTTAAGTAAGTGGAGGACAGAGAATTGGCCATTGGATTTGGCAGCAT
Organism: Saguinus oedipus; assembly: GCA_031835075.1. Taxonomy (NCBI): domain Eukaryota; kingdom Metazoa; phylum Chordata; class Mammalia; order Primates; family Cebidae; genus Saguinus; species Saguinus oedipus. The sequence goes on from CM063170.1 coordinate 24,581,321, forward strand.
GGAGGTCACTGATGATCTGGACAATTCCATGGAGTAGAGGAGGTAAACACTTGATTTTAAAAGGTTAAGGCCGGGCACGGTGGCTCAAGCCTGTAGTCCCAGCACTTTGGGAGGCTGAGGAGGGTGGATCACGAGGTCAAAAGATTGAGACCATCCTGGTCAACATGGTGAAACCCTGTCTCTACTGAAAGTACAAAAAATTAGCTGTGCATGGTGGCGTGGGCCTGTAATCCCAGCTACTCAGGAGGCTGAGGCAGGAGAATTGCCTGAACCCAGGAGGCAGAGGTTGCGGTGAACCGAGATCGCGCCATTGCACTCCAGCCTGGGTAACAAGAGCAAAACTCCGTCTCAATAAATAAATAAATAAATAAATAAATAAATAAATAAATAAATAAATAAAAGGTTAAGGAAGAGCTGGTGTGGTGGCTCATACCTCAGCACTTTGGGAGGCCGAGGTGGGCAGATCACAATATCAAGAGTGGGAGACCAGGCTGGCCAACATGATGAATCCCTGTCTCTACTAAAAATGCAAAAATGAGCTGTGCGTGGTGGCGCACACCTGTAATCCCAGCTACTCAGGAGGGTGAGGCAGAAGAATCACTTGAACCTGGGATGTGGAGGTTGCAGTGAGCTGAGATCGCACCAGTGCACTCCAGCCTGGGTGACAGTGTGAAGACTCAAATAAATAAATAAATAAATAAATAAATAAATAAATAAGGTTGAGGAGAGGCTGGGCATGGTGGCTCATGCCTGCAATCCTAGCATTTTGGGAAGCCTAGGCGGGAGGGTTGCCTGAGTCCATGAGTTTGAGACCAATCTGGGCAACATATTGAGACCCTCATCTACACAAAAAATAAAAAATTAGCCAGGTGTGGTGGTGCTCACCTGTAGTCCCAGCTACTCGGGAGGCTGAGGTGAGAGGATCCTTTGAGTCCAGGAGTTTGAGGCTACAGTGATGACACCACTGCACTCCAGCCTGGGCAACAGAATGAGACCTTGTCACAAAAAGATTTAAATAAATACAGTAAACAAATAAAATCAAATAAAAAGATGAGGAGAGAAATTAGAAAAATCATGGCAGTCCTCCCAAAGAGCCTTACTGTAAAGGAGAGTAGAGCAATGACGTAACTGGAAGGGTATTGTGGGATAGGGCAAAGGATGGGATTTGTTTGCATTTTGTTCAGTTTGGTTTTGCTTGCTTGTCTGTTTGCTTGTATCAGGTTACAAGTTATGTGTGAATGCAGACAAGTATGATCTAGAGAGAAAAAAATCTGATGACACAAGAGGTGAGATGAGAAACTGCAGGAATAAAATCTCTTAGCAGGCAAAAGACAACGGGATTTAGGGTACAAATAGAGTGTAGGTCTTAATAGGAGCCCTAATTGTTGTACACTGTAAGTGACAAAAAGAGCACATACTAGTGGCTAGAGGTGTGATAGCAGATGTAGTAAAAGGAAGTCATGAAGGTTCTTTCTTGATTGCTTCTATGCTTTCAGTGAATGAAGAAGCTGTCCAGTAGAAGGTGAGAAGGGGATGCTGGGTGTTTGAAAAGAGAAGTATGAGGAGAAAAGCATATTGGGTTTCTCAAATATTTTGAGCTCATTGGGAGGCTGAGCTGGGAGGACTGCTTGAGACCAGGAGATTGAGGCTGCCGTGAGCTATGACTGCACCATTGCATTCCAGCCTGCAGAGTGAGACCCAGTCTCAAAAAAACAAAAAACAAACAAACAAAAAACTTAAGCTCTTTCCCACTTCATGCCTTTGCACTTGCTAGTTCTCCTGCCTGAAACTCTTTTTCACACATCTTTGTGTGGCTGAGTTTTTTTTCCTCAGTTTAAATATCACCTCTTTGTGATGGTCTTGACCATCCAACCTAAACTATCACCCCAATTCCCTCCCCTATTCTCTATTGCATCATCCTGCTTTATCTTCTTCATAGCGTATCTCCTTTTTTTTCTGAGACAGTCTTGCTCTGTCACCCGGGCTGGAGTGCAGTGGCTCGATCTCGACTCACTGCAACCTCCACCTCCCAGGTTCAAGCAATTCTCCTGCCTCAGCCTCCTGAGTAGCTGGGATTACAGGCATGCACCACCACACCAGGCTAATTTATTATATTTTTGGTAGAGACGGGTTTCACCGTGTTGGCCAGGCTGGTCTTGAACTGCTGACCTCAAGTGATCCACCCGCCTCAACCTCCCAAAACGCTGGGATTACAAGTGTGAGCCACTGCACCCAGCCCTTCATAGCATATCTCACTTTATGAACTGGTATTTTTCATTTATTTGTGCTCTCTCTGCCTCACTCCACCTAGAATATAAATTTTCATGAGGTCAAGGATTTTGTGTTCTTTGTTAAATTTTTTTTTTTTTTTTTTACTACAGTCTCGCTCTGTCATCCAGGCTGGAGTGCAGTGGTATGATCTCGGCTCATTGCAACCTCTCTAGTTCATATAGTTTAGACCAGTCTAATCTCATTGATATGAAACAGGAATCTTAAACTTTGTAAATGCACAAAATTAAATTCTGAAAAACTCAATGAGATTGGAACCTCAATAATATATGATTAATTGTCTTTGCCTCCCTCCCTCCCTTCTTCCCTTTCTTCCTTCCCTCTCTTCCTCCCTCCCTCCCTCCCTCCCTCCCTTCCTCCCTTCCTTCCTTCCTTCCTTGCTTCCTTCCTTCCTTTCTTTCTGGATAGAGTTTCACTATCATTGCCCAGGCTGGAGTACAATGGCATGATCTTGGCACATGGCAACCTCTGCCTCCCAGGTTCAAGTGGTTCTCCTGCCTCAGCCTCCCAAGTAGCTGAGATTATGGGCGTGTGCCCCTACACCCAGCTAATTTCTGTATTTTTAGTAGAGATGGAGTTTCACTATGTTGGTCAGGCTGGTCTCCAACTCTCCACCTCAGGCTATCCACCCATTTCGGCCTCCCAAAGTGCTGGGATTACAGGTGTGAACCACCGTGCCCAGCCTACCTGTTTCTTTTTTCCCCTTCTTTTCTTCCTTCTTTTCCCACTTTCCTTCCTGTGTCCCTCTTGCTCTTTCTCCTTCTTTTTTCTTTTTTCCTTCCATTTCTTGTCTTCTTTCCTTTTTTCCATTTCTTGTGGAGCCTTTGAACTGGTGTTAATGGAGGAGACATTAACCGTAGTGGTAGATAGTTGGCTATTTAGAAACCACAAGCAGTGATTTGATGACTCAGGTGTCACGTTTCCCATATGAGCCCATGACACAGCCTTCTATCCTCTGTGGAATGTTGATGAGACAGCAAGCTAAATCTTGTGGGTCCTAAGTCTGGAGCATGAGTTAGTGATTTTTAATTTCTGGCAGTTACAAATATACCACTTTAGAAGAAATCTAGGGCCAGGTGCTGTGGTTTGGCTCACACCTGTAATCCCAGCACTTTGGGAGGCCAAGGCGGGTGGATCACCTGAGGTCGAGAGTTCTAGACCAGCCTGACCAACATGTAGAAACCCCGTCTGTAGTAAAAATATAAAATTAGCTGGGCGTGGTGGCGAGCGCCTGTAATCCCAGCTACCTGGGAGGCGGCTGAGGCAAGAGAATGGCTTGAACCCAGGAGGCAGAGGTTGTGGTGAGCCAAAATTGCGCCATTGCACTCCAGCCTGAGCAACAGAGTGAAACTCCGTCTCAACAAAAACAAAAACGAAACCTAGAAATAAAAAATTTGGCAACTGAGAAGTACAACTTCGTTAATTTGGTTACATTTATCCAAATGAAAAGGCAGTTTCTCTAATTATCATGGCTACCTGTTCTTGTTCCTAGCTCATGTCAATCAGAACTTCATTAATTAACTGACCCAACTGGCTTCCAATAGTTTTAATCCCTCCCTCTCTCCTTCCCTCCCTCCCTCCCTCCCTTCCTTCCTTTCTCCCTTCTTAATGATTCCTGAGCACTTACCACATTCTAGACACTGGGCTGATCACCTTGGTGTAGCTCATTTTATTCTCATAGCAAGCTTAAGAGGTAGGTATTATCATTATTTCATGGTTTGCATGAGAAACCAGAGGTCTGAGGGTTTAAGGAACTCGCCTAAAGCCATAGAGCTAGCCTGGTGCACAGCATCAATGCAGACCTGGTCATCTGACTCCAAAGCCTGTGAACACAACCACCACAACACCCTGACCCTGCATTCCTCTGCTGACCCATTAGTTTTGTCGGAAGTTGCATGCAGAGCAACCCCAGCATCAGCTAAACCTGTTTAAGTCCTAAAAAATCCTACCTTCTTCTCTTTATACTTCTACTTGTCACTTGTGTCAATTAAAAAAGAAATCTGGGCCGGGCGCGGTGTCTCAGGCTTGTAATCCCAGCACTTTGGGAGGCTGAGGAGGGTAGTCACGAGGTCAGGAGTTCAAGAACAGCCTGGCGAAGATGGTGAAACTCCATCTATTAAAAATACAAAAATTAGCTGGGCGTGGAGGCGGGTGCCTGTAATCCCAGCTACTTGGGAGGCTGAGGCAGAGAATTGCTTGAACCCAGGAGGTGGAGGTTGCAATGAGCCGAGATCGCACCACCGCACTCCAGCCTGGGTGACAGAGCAAGACTGTCTCAAAAAAGAAATCTATTTGCCATTCAGGAAGCATACAGGTAAAGGTAGAACACAGATGTAGAAGAAAAAATTTTGAAAAACAAAAGTGTCTAAAAGGATAATAACTATTTTCATTGAATGCCACACACCTTAGGAGCAGAAGCATATAAAGAAGTTCCTATAATTTGTTTCCTCAGAGAACCTTGTCTTCTGAAGGTAGGGAAGCTAGGTAAATATGTATGAAAAACAAATATAAAAGGACTCAAGTAAAACTAATTATAGCCTTTGGATCTAAATTTAGAAATGCTGGCAAATTGCCAAATTGAGCAGATTGACCAGTGGGATGGGTTTAAAAATAAACCGGGGGAGGCCGGGAGTGATTTAAAAATAAATCAGGGGGAGGCCGGGTGTGGTTTAAAAATAAATCGGGGGAGGCCAGGTGTGGTGGCTCATGCCTGTCATCCCAGCACTTTGGGAGGCTGAGGTGGGTAGATCATCTGAGGTCAGTAGTTCAAGACCAGCCTGACCAACATAGCAAAACGCTGTCTCTACTAAAAATGCAAAAATTAGCCAGGCATGGCTAATTTTTAGGATTACAGTATGACCCTGTAATCCTAGCGACTCAAGAGGCTGAGGTGGGAGAATTGCTTGAACCCAGGAGGCGGAGGCTGCAGCGAGTCGAGATTTTACCTGCAGCCTGGGTGACAGAGAAACACCCCATCTTAAAAAATCAATCAATCAATCAATCAGGGAGGAACTGAGTTTTATGAGATTTTGAAGAACGAATGTGATATGTTTTAAAAGTTGTAAAAGGTATAACACACAATTATATTGTGGTAACTAGCTCAGTTAAGCCAGGGAAGAGATTATTATGGGGCACAGGTAAGCTTTTTCCATTTAATCAGACTAATGTTTATAGACCAATATTAAAAATAGCTGACATTTTAAAGTGCTTACTATATGCCAGACATATACATTTACATAAACAGGGTTTATACACATATTATTTCTTTAATCCTCATAGCAATCCTATGAGTTACACATTATTATTATCCCTGTTTCACAGAGTGGTTAGCTGAATTGCCTGAGGTCACCCGGCTAGTAAATGAACTCTGATTCACAGCCTAAGCTATTATCCACTATTATCCACATTTCTAAATTCATTTATCTAGGGGGTATTTTACATGGGCTAGCAAATAATTGACAATTCCCAATTAAAAAGCCATATTACTAAGCTGTAACACATTTGTTTTCTAAGTATCTCTTGAATCTGTTTACCTTTCTCTATCTTGTTACCACCATAGTCCAAGACACCATCACCTTTCACCAGGACAACTGTAGTAGCCTCTGTTTCTACTTTTGTTCTTTTCCAATTCTTTCTCAGAATGATGGTTTTTTTCTGGCTCTTGTTGCCCAGGTTGGAGTGCAATGGCGTGTTCTCGGTTCACCAAGTAGCTGGGACTACAGGTACGTGCCACCACGTTCAGCTAATTTTTGTATTTTTTGTAGAGACAGAGTTTCACCACATTGGCCAGAATAGTCTCTATCTCTTGACCTCGTGATCTGCCCACCTCAGCCTCCCAAAGTGCTGGGATTACAGGCGTGAGCCACCGCGCCCGGCCCCAGAATGATTTTTATAAAACACAAATAGGTCCATGTCCCTTCCTTGCTTAAAATCCTTTGATGGGGCTGGGCGCGGTGGCTCATGCCTGTAATTCTAGCACTTTGGGAGACTGAGGCGGGCAGGTCACCAGGTGAGGAGTTCAAGACCAGCCTTAACAACATGGTGAAACCCTATTTCTACTAAAAATACAAAAATTAGCTGGGCGTGGTGGTGTATGCCTGTAATCCCAGCTACTCAGAGGGCTGAGGCAGGATAATTGCTTGAACCTGGGAGGCAGAGGTTGCGGTGAGCCGAGATCATGCCACTGCACTCCAGCCTGGGCAACAAGAGTAAAACTGCACTCCAGCCTGGGCAACAAGAGTAAAACTCTGTCTCAAAAAAAAAAATATATATATATATATATATATATATATATATATATATATATATTCGATAGCTTCCCATTGCTCTCACTGGTTTAATGTCTGACCCTTACACAACACTCTGAAGTAAGCTCTCTGAAGGATATGGCAGTGCTTGTCTTTTTCCTTGGCCTCCCAAAGTGCTGGGATTATAGGTGTGTGACACCATGCCTGGCCTTAGTCACTTAAACAGGAAAGTTACAAAAGATGAATTTGGAGACATGAAGTCAGGTTTTTCATAACTTCTAATCAAATAATTACTTGTTTATTTTCTAATTTAATGTCTTATGCCCTTTAGACTGCAAGCTCCATGTGGGAAGGAATCATGGTCTGCCTCGTTCCTGACTCTATCCTAGCTCTGTGTCAGGTTCATGGGAGGTACTCAATAAATATTTGTTGTATGACTGGTTTCAATTACCAATGTGGGTTGGCAGGTGATGAATCAAAGGGATGAAAATAGTACTGGTTAGGGCAGAATTGGGACAGGAAAGTATAGCTATAGTTTTAAGAGCTGTGGAGGATGAGGATTTTTTCATTCATTTAATAAATATTTATAAGGCACCTACTATCTGCCTGACATTGTGCTAGGCACAGTCTCTGCTATTATGCAGATTTTTAGTCTAGTGATAAATAAACAGGCAATTCATGAGACGAAATTTCCAAGGAAAGGGGTTCTTCAGGGAACATCTAGTGGGGAACATTTAACTCAGACTTAGGCTGTCAGTAAGTGATGTCTAAATGGTTGATAGCTAAACGAAGAAGGTATGGAAAGTGATGGAGACAGCCTAGAGGCAGGAGAGCCACTGGTAGCCTAAGGTTCTTTCTTAACTTTTTCCTTTCATCCAACAAATTTGTTTTGAGCCCATATCATATGCCAAGTATGGTTTTAGACCACTGTTAAATTTGCATTTCAAAACTAGTTGTTAAAAAAATGTAAAAAAAAAAAAAAAAAAAAAAACAGCTCCGCGAGCCTGTGTGTGTGTGTATTCCCTTAATCCTTTAGGTAGACACACATCTGGGCTGGGTCCCCCATTCCCTTAAAAAGTCTGCAATCCCTTAAAGTGCATTGTAGATGCTTACTGTTTACTGGATTAATAAATTAGTGCATGTGAGTAACTAATTTGTGTGTGTGTGTGTGTGTGTGTGTGTGTGTGTGTGTGTGTGTTTTGAGATAGAATCTCACTCTGTCTTCCAGGCTGGAGCGCAGTGGCGCGATCTCGGCTCACTGCAACCTCCGCCTCCCGAGTTCAAGTGATTCTCCTACTCCAGCCTCCTGGGTGGCTGAATTATCGGCATGTGCCATCATGCCTGGCTAATTTTGTATTTTTTTTTTTTTTTTTTTTTGAGATGGAGTCTTGCTCTGTCTCCAGGCTGGAGTGCAGTGGTGCAATCTCGGCTCACTGCAACCTCTGCCTCCTGGGTTCAAGCTATTCTTCCACTTCAGCCTCCTGAGTAGCTGGGACCAGAGGCTCGTGCCACCACGCCCAGCTAATTTTTGTATTTTTAGTAGAGACGGGGTTTCAGCATGTTGGCCAGGAAGGTCTCGATCTCTTGACCTCATGATCTGCCCACCTCAGCCTCCCAAAGTGCTGGGATTACAGGCATGAGCCACCATGACTGGCCAATTTTGTATTTTTTTGGTAGACAGGGGGTTTCACCATGTTGGTCAGGCTGGTCTCAAACCCCTGAACTCAGGTGATCCACCTGCCTCCCAAAGTGTTGGGATTATAGGCGTGAGCCACTGTGCCTGGCCAATTTTTGTATTTTTAGTAGAGATGGGGTTTTGCCATTTTTTTGGCTAGGCTGGTCTCGAATTCCTGACCTCAGGTGATCCGCCTCCCTTGGCCTCCCAAAGTGCTGGGAATACAGGAGTGAACCACTGTGCCCAGCCTTGAGTAACTACTCTGACCACCAGAAAGTAAAAGCCCTGGATCAGCGCTGTTCAGTCGATTCTGTGATGCTGGAACTATTCTATATTTGTACCATCCAGTACGTAAGCCATTTCCCACATGGACTATTGAGCACCTGGAATGTAGCTGGTGTGACTGAAGAAATTGCTTTTGTTTATTATTTTATTTCTTTGGACATGGAGTCTTGCTCTATCCCCCAGGCTGGAGTGCAGTGGTGCTGTCCAGGTTCATTGCAACCTCCACTTCTCAGGTTCAAGCAATTCTCCCACCTCAGCCTCCCAAGTAGCTGGGACTACAGGCACCCACCACCATGACTGGCTAATTTTTTTATTTTTAGTAGAGATGGGGTTTTGCAACGTTGGCCAGGCTGGTCTCGAACTCCTGACCTCAAGTGATCTGCCCGCCTCAGCCTCCCAAAGTGCTGGGTTTACAGGCGTGAGCCACTGTCCCCGAAAAAAATGAATTTTAAATTTTATTTATTTTTAATTAATTTGAATTTAAATGGCCACATGTGGCTAGTGACTACCGTATCAAGACACTGTATATCTATGGATGGTACATAGTCTTTTTTTGGGGGAGGGGGTGGGGGACTGAGTCTCTTGTTGCCCATTCTGGAGTACAATTGTGTGATCTCAGCTCACTGCAACGTCTGCCTCTGGGTTCAAGCGATTCTTTTGTTTCAGTTTCGAGAGTAGCTGGGATTACAAGCATGTGCCACACCATGCCTGGCTAATTTTGTATTTTTAGTAGAGATGGGGTTTCTCCATGTTGGTCAGACTGGTCTCAAACTCCCAACCTCAGGTGATCTGCCTGCCTTGGCCTTCCAAAGTGCTGGGATTACAGGCATGAGCCACTGCGCCCAGCCTTTTAATTTTTTTTTTTCTTGAGACGGAGTCTCATTCTGTCACCCAGGACAGAGTGCAGTGGCACAATCTCGAGTCACTGCACTCTCTACCTCCTGGGTTCAAGCAATTCTCCTGCCTCGGCCTCCCGAGCAGCTGAGATTACAGGTGCATGCCACCACACCCAGCTAATTTTTGTAATTTTAGTAGAGATGGGGTTTCCCCATGTTGGCCAGGCTGGTCTCGAACTCCTGACCTCATGATCTGCCTGCCTCAGCCTTCCAAAGTGCTGGGATTATGGACATAAGCCACAGCACACGGCCCTGGATGGTAGCAGTATAAATGGTCTGAGCCAGGCAATGGCAGTAGGCTTTCAGTCAGTCTCTCGCTTAAAAAAATGGAGATTGTTGGCCCGGCACAGTGGCTCACGCCTGTAATCCTAGCACTTTGGGAGGCTCAGGGAGGATCACGAGGTCATGAGTTCGAGACCATCCTGGCCAGCATGGTGAAACCTCCGTCTCTACTAAAAATACAAAAAATTAGCCAGTCGTGGTGGCGTGTAGTCCTAGCATTTTGGGAGGCCGAGGCTGGCAGACTGCCTGAGCTCAAGAGTTAGCGACCAGCCTGGGCAACACTGTGAAACCTCGTCGCTACTAAAAAAAAAGTACAAAAAACTAGCTGGGCGTGCGCCAGAAGTCCCAGCTACTGGGAGGCTCAGGCAAGAGAATTGCTTGAACCCGGGAGGCAGAGGTTGCAGTCCAGCCTGGGCGACAGAGCGAGACTCCATCTCAAAAAAAAACAAAACAAAAACGCGGTTATACAATGTCGTCTACATGCTGAGCTGTCGAATGCCACCGACAGTAATAAATATGTGTGCGTAGTGGCAAGCCATAAGTAGCACCTCAGTCACCGAAGAGTAATTGGCTGCGTATCCCGGCATTCTGATATGCAACCAAGGCCACGGGGGTGAAAAGGTTTATAGCCGCGCACCGCCATCTTAACCAAGGCGCACACGCTGCGGTCTGCGATCCCGCACTGCATCATGGACTTTGTAGTTTAGCATGCTAGTGACATTGCTGCCGGTTCCCCTCTGAGTGGGCCTATCGGATAGACTTTTGGTAACCCGTTTTCCTCTGGAAATTGTAGTCAGTAGACGCATGCTGTGCGTCTGCTCGTGTGGTCTGGGAACTACAATTCCCGGCGGGCTGTGAGATTCCTCGGCTATAGGTAGTAGGAAACTGGATGATTGCCTCAGCAGTTGTGAAGCGTGTGCTTTAGCGTAGTGGGAGGCCTGGCATCCCCGAGAGGAAGGGGAAAGGTTGTAACCACTCTTTTGTGGGGGTCGCCAGGGTCGTTGTCGTGTATTTGCAGAGTCGGCTGGGCGGTGCCATGGCGGTGAGTTTGAGCGGGAAGAGTCCCCTGGATTGGGCCCTGGAGCCGGACTGGCCAGTCTGTAGGGGCTCTCCATGTGCTGTCCAGAAGGGAAGATCCCTTTTCTAAAGGAGAGCCCTTGCTCACCGTCCCACGGTTAGGCATGCCTGTCCTGGAGACCTTGCCTTTTCTTGCTAGCTGATGAACCAGGAACTGATATCTATTAACTTTACGGAGTACTTCGATATCATATGTTATTTCTCTGGAGTTTCTAAAACCAAGGTGGAGGGCCGGAGCACCGTGGCTCACGGCTGTAATCCCAGCACTTTGGGAGGCCGAGGTTCGAGACCAGCCTGGCCAACATGGTGAGACCCCCGCCCCCTGTCTTTACTAAAAATCCAAAAATTAGCTTGGCGGGGTGGTGAGCGCCTGTAATCCCAGCTACTCAGGAGGCTGAGGCAGTAGAATCGCTTGAACCCGGGAGACAGAGGCTGCCGTGAGCCGAGGTCGCGCCACTGCACTGCAGCCTGGGCAACAGCGTGAGATTCCGTCAATCAGTCAATCAATCAATCAATCAATCAATCAGAGGTGGAGAGAGGAGTATGTAACATTGATTCCTACTGCCAATCAAAAAAGTTGAGTGCCTCTCCGTGAAACAAAAATCTCTTTTTTTCATAGGGTTTATGTGTGTGGGTAAAATATATTGTAAAATACTGTGTCTGGTGCTGATAAATGCTATGGGGAAAAAAATAGAGCAAGAAGAGATGCTAGGGAGTGTATGGTGGGGGGAATACAGTTGCAATTTTTAAGTTTTTTTTTTTAAGGTTTGAGAGATGGTCTCACTCTGTTGCCCTTACTGGATAGCAGTGGCGTGATGATGGCTCAGTGCAGCCTGGACCTTAGGGCTCAAGCGATACCTCAGCCTCCCCACAGCAGGTACTACAGGCGTGCTCCATTACAACCGGCTTTTTTTTTTTTTGAGTCTCCCTCTGTCGCCAGGCTGGAGTGCAGTAGTGATTGGCTCACTGCGACCTCCGCCTCCCGGTTCAAGGGATTGTCCTGCCTCAGCCTCTGGAGTAGTTGGGACCACAGACGCGTGTCACCACACCCAGCTAATTTTTGTATTTTTAGTAGAGACGGGGTTTTACTGTGTGAGCCAGGCTGGTCGGGAACTCCTGACCCCATGATCTGCACCCCTCAGCCTCCCAAAGTGCTGGGATTACAGGCGTGAGCCACTGCACCTGGCCTATTTTTATTTTTTTTGAGATGGAGTCTCACTCTGTTACCCAGGTCGGAGTGCAGTGGCATGATCTGGCCATATTTTTTATATTTTGAGACAGGGACTCTCTCTATCAACCAGGCTGTAGTGCGGTGGTACAATCATAGCTCACTGCAGCCAGCCTTGACCTGGGTTCAAGTGATCCTCTGGCCTCAGCTTTCCCATACCCTGCCCATGGTCATTTTTAGGTAAAAGATACTTGTTACATAACTTATGTGTCTATGACATTGTACTTGGTGCTCAAGTGACTATAAACGATTTAAAAGTTCCTGGCTGGTTGCAGTGGCTCACATCTGTATTCCCAGCACTTTGGGAGCCGAGGCAAGTGAATCACTTGAGGTTGAGAGTTCAAGACCAGCCTGACCACCGTGGAGAAATCCTATCTCTCCTAAAAATAAAAAATTAGCTGGGTGTAGTGGTGAATGCCTGTAATCCCAGCTACTTGGGAGGCTGAGACAGGAGAATCTCTTGAACCGGAAGGCGGAGGTTGTGATAAGCTGAGATCGCATCATTGCACTCCAGCCTGGGCAACAAATGCGAAATTGTCTCAAAAAAATTTTTTTTTCTTTTAAAAGTTCCTCCCCATTGGGAATTTACAGTCCAACTGGGTAAATGTCTTAAGGATCATTTGATTGCATGTGGTGGCTCAAGCCTATGATCCCAGCACTTTAGGAAACCATGGCTGGTGGATTGGTTGAGCCCAGGAATTCAAGACCAGCCTGCGCAACATGGCAAAACCCTGTCTCTACAAAAAAATACAAAAAATAGCTGGGTGTGGTGGTGCATGTGCTTGTAAGTCCCAGCTATTTGATTGATTGAGGGCCAGGAGGTCAAGGCTGCAGTGTGCTGTTCTTGCACCATTACGGTCCAACCTGGGTGGCAGAGGGAGATCATCTTTCTCTCACACATACACACAAACACACAAATAAATACAGTGAAATTTCATATTACTCGTGACCGCAGAGCAGGAGATACAACTAGGCTTCATGAGGCCCTACATACTTTTGTCTTCGTGGGTCCTTTCCCTTGTAAAAATATTAGATATTATATTTCACAGGCTGGGCATGATGGCTTATGCCTGTAATCCTAGCACTTTGGGATGCCGAGTTGGGTGGTCCACCTGACGTTTGGAGTTCGAGACCAGCCTGACCAACATGGTGAAACCCTGCCTCTACTAAAAATACAAAAATTAGCTGGGTATGGTTTTGTGTGCCGGTAATCACAGCTACTTCGGAGGCTGAGGCAGGAGAATTGCTTGAACCCGGGAAGCAGAAGTTTCAGTGAGCTGAGATTGCTCTGTTTCGCCCAGGCTGGAGTGCAGTGGCTCAATCTCTACTCACTACAACTACTGCCATCCAGGTCCAAGCAATTCTCTTGTCTCTGCCTCACAAGTAGCTGAGATTATAGGTGCGTGCCCCGACACCAGGCTAATTTTTGTATTTTTAGTAGAGACAGGGTTTCGCCATGTTGGCCAGGTTGGTCTTGAACCCCTATCCTCAGGGGATCTACCTGCCTTGGCCTTCCAAAATACTGGGATTACAGGCATGAGCCACCTAGCCCAGCCAAAAAAATTGTTTTTCTTTTAAAGAAGAGGTCTTGCTGTGTTGCCTAGGCTGGTCTCAAATTCCTGGCCTCAAATAATCCTCCCTCTTCAGCCTCCCAGAGTGTTGGAATTATAGGCAGGAGGTGCTACATCCAGCCAAGTTGCTTACTAAGAAAAGGTTTTGGAGTGAGGGAGCAGTGGAGTTGATATTCTAAATGAAGGTTGTTGGTAGCAGGAATGGAAAAGGACGAACAGATGTGCATGCTTATTCTTTCTTAGAAAATACCATATGCAACCACTGTTTTAAACTTGAAAAGAGTCCAGATTCCTTTTTTTTTTTTGAGATGGAGTTTCTCTCTTGTTGCTCAAGCTGGAGTGCTATGTGATCTTGGCTCACTGCAACCTCCACCTCCTGGGTTCAAACTACTCTGCCTCAGCTTCCTGAGTAGCTGGGATTATGTAAGGTCCAGCCCTAGAGGGTTCTGCGAGCCCCTCCCTGCTGGGGCGGAGATGAGAAATTGTAGAAATAAAAGACACAAGACACAGAGATAGAGAAAAGAAATTTTGGGCCCAGGAGTCCACCGCTAACCAAAACTTGGAGTCCAGCAGTCATCCCTAGTGTCCTCATACTCTGACTTTTATTGAGTACAAAAGCTGGGGCAGGGAAGGTAGGGTGTGGCATTGGTGGTCGGAGACTGGGGGCAGGGTAAAAGGGTATGGCAGTGATAGGGTTAAGTACATCACATGCCAGACAGGTAGGAGCTCAGTAATTTTCTGTAGCCGAGATGAGGTAAGGGGCATAATTCGTCAACAATTTTTCCATACTTGTCACAAAGACGTTAAGATTTACATTACTTTTACTGATTAATTCTTACAAGAAAAAAGTTACCAGGTGCAGAAGCAAATCATGAGATTGACATGGAACAGTGACCGCTGAAGCATAGCATCACATAGAGACAGTTAAGCCCCTGGTTGTCTGCGGGCCTGCCTGACAGCGTCAGACCTACTCGCAAGAGGTTGGAGGAGCGGAGTTTTCTACTAACTCCTCTGGGAAGGAGACGTCTCAGATATTTTGGATGGCTCCTTCCCTAGCTGGCTAAACAACGGCACTTCCCCAGCACTGGCACTGCGGCTCAGCTGAGGCACCCTCCAGCAGTCCTTATGCGGTTGTGACAGAGGGCTTAAAGCGGCTTGCTTTAGGGTCATTCATTTCACAGTGTCGCTTCAGGTTCACACTTGTGACCTGAGAGGCATTAGTAAAAGAATTAAGATCACCTATAAATAACTAAGATTACCTATGAATAACAACTACTAAGGTTATATTTCTAATTACTTTCTTCTTCATTATTTATATGGAAATAGGCTGAGGCTTTTGGCTCCTGCCTCAGCACTTATAGGGTCTTCCCCCTACAGGATTATAGGCATGCACCACCATGCCTGGCTAATTTTGTATTTTTAATAGAGATGGGGTTTCACCATTTTGGTCACGCTGGTCTCGAACTTCTGGGCTCAAGCAATCCTCCCAAAGTGCTGGGATTACAGGCATGCGCCACTGCGCTTGACCCAGATTTCTTAACACATTGATTCAAATATACAGCCCACTTTCTAATTCATGTTACTTCTTTATGGCCACAGTATGCAAAAGCTGGCAATGTGTTATTCTCTTTTAAAATATTTAAATATTCAGCAAATATTTGTGGAAGATCTACTGCAATGTAGACATTGAGGATATGATAAGAAATGAGATAGAGTTCCACCATGAACCAACCTGTAGTCCAGTGGAGGAACCAGATACTGACATCACTGTGTGATTAGTGCCATCAAAGGGGAAATACTGGCGGGTAGGAACATATTAAGAGGGGGCATCTCATGAACTCTTAGGGAGTCAAGATGGGTGACTAGCTAAGACCTGAAGGATGAGATAGCTAAGTGAAGTGATTGATGGAGTCTGAGGGCAGAGCAGATAGTTTAAGTAGAGGCCCAGTTAGCTTAAATAAAGGCCATATTTGTCAAAATACTGATAGTCCTAGAATGAGGGTAGAGGAATGGAAGAAAGTGAAGGAAGGACTGACCTGGCAGATGAGACAAGCAGGGTCTTAAATGGTAGGTTTAAGAAGATGGACTTTATTCTAAGAGCAGTAGGGATCTTCTGAAGGGGGATTAACTTGATCTGATTTGTATTTTATTTTATTTTTAAAAACACTAGAGACAGTCTTGTATTGCCCAGGCTGGTCTTAAACTCCTGGCCTCAAGCAATACTCCTGCCTCAGCCTCCCAAAGTTTTGAGATTACAGGCATGAGCCACCATGCCCAGCTGATTTGTATTTTAATATGATTTCTATACATACCAGTTATGATCTGGTCAGGATTTATGGAAACAAAAATTTACTTGTTTATTTTCCTTTGGTTTTCTTTTTCTTTTTTTTTTTTTTTTGAGACGGAGTTTCACTCTTGTTACCCAGGCTGGAGTGCAATGGCGTGATCTCAGCTCACCGAAACCTCCGCCTCCTGGGTTCAAGCAATTCTCCCGCCTCAGCCTCCTGAGTAGCTGGGATTACAGGCACGCGCCACCATGCCCAGCTAATTTTTTGTATTTTTAATAAAGACGGGGTTTCACCATATTGACCAGGATGGTCTCAATCTCTTGACCTCGTGATCCACCCACCTTGGCCTCCCAAAGTGCTGGGATTACAGGCTTGAACCACTGCACCCGGCCTGGTTCTTTTCTTTTTTTGAGACAGAGTCTTGCTGTGTTACTCAGACTGATGTGCAGTGGCGTTATCTCAGCTCACTGCAACCTCTGCCTCGTGGATTCAACCATTTCTGCCTCAGCCTCCCGAGTAGCTGGGATTACAGGCATGTGCTTCCATGCCTGTCTAATTTTTGTATTTTTAGTAGAGATGGGATTTCCCTCTCAAACTCCTGACCTCAGTTGATCTGCCCATCTAGGCCTCCCAAAGTGCTGGGATGCCAGGTGTGAGCCACTGCATCTGGCCTCCTTTGGTTCTTAAAGTAACTTTTTATGTGCATGAAGCTCATATTACGGAGTTTTCTTCTCTGCCTCAGCCTCTCGAGTTACTGAGATTATAGGTACCCACAACCAAACCCAGCTGATTTTTGTATTTTAGTAGACATGAGGTTTTGCCCTTTTGGCCAGGCTGATCTCGAACTCCTTGATCTTAAGTGATCCACCTGCCTTGGGCTTCCAAAAGTACTGGGATTACAGGCGTGAGCCTCTGCACCTGGCTGATAACCCTAATTTTTAATGTGCATTTAAATTTCAAGATAACCATGGAAAAATTGATCTATCAGTGAGCATCTCAATTCTGTGAACCCAATTCTTTTTTAAAGCAAGCCTGCTGAAATATTCAGTGGATTATTCTCTCTTTTGTGTCCAATAGGAAAGGAAAGGAACAGCCAAAGTGGACTTTTTGAAGAAGATTGAGAAAGAAATCCAACAGAAATGGGTTACTGAGAGAGTGTTTGAGATCAATGCATCTAATTTAGAGAAACAGACCAAGTGAGTAATAATAGTTTGTGAAATTTTACATGTTATATTTCTAAAAGTGTATAGTGCAGAAACAGCTTGGTGCAACCCCTAAGGTAGATTGTATTTATAATGCCTGAAAGAGGGTGAAGGAGGTGACTTTTTTTTTTTTTTTTTTTGAGATAGAATTTTGCCCTGTTGCCCAGGCAGGCTGGAGTACAGTGACCCGATCATGGCTCACTGCAACCTCCACCTCCCAGGTTCAAGTGATTCTCCTTCTTCAGCCTCCCAAGTAGCTGCTGGGACTAGAGGCGCATGCCACACGCCCAGCTAATTTTTATATTTTTGGTAGAGACAAGGTTTCAGTTTATTGGCCAGGCTGGTCTTGAACTCCTAGCCTTGTGATCTGCCCGTCTTGGCCTCCCAAAGTGCTGGAATTACGGGTGTGAGCTACTGTGCCCTGCTGTAGGTGACTTTCACTTTCTGCATATAAATTAGGATCTTTTTTCTTATGGGATTTTTTTTTTTTGAGACGGAGTTACACTCTTGTTACCCAGGCTGGAGTGCAATGGTGCGATCTCGGCTCACCGCAACCTCTGCCTCCTGGGTTCAGGCAATTCTCCCTCCTCAGCCTCCTGAGTAGCTGGGATTACAGACACGTGCCACCATGCGCAGCTAATTTTTTTTTTTTTTTTTTTTTTTTTTTGAGACGGAGTCTCACTCTGTTACCCAGGCTGGAGTGCAATGGCGCGATCTCGGCTCACCGCAACCTTCACCTCCTGGGTTCAAGCAATTCTCCTGCCTCAGCCTCCTGAGTAGCTGGGATTACAGGCACGCGCTACCATGCCCAGCTAATTTTTGTATTTTTAGTAGAGACGGGGTTTCACCATGTTGACCAGGATGGTCTCGATCTCTTGACCTCGTGATCCACCCGCCTCGGCCTCCCAAAGTGCTGGGATTACAGGCTTGAGCCACCGTGCCCGGCTTAATTTTTTGTATTTTTAATAGAGACAGGGTTTCACCACATTGACCAGAATGGTCTCGATCTCTTGACCTCGTGATCCACCTGCCTCGACCTCCCAAAGTGCTGGGATTACAGGCGTGAGCCACCGCGCCCAGCCCTTCTTATGGGATTTTTAAAGATTTCTTTTTCTAAATTTTTATTTTTTTATTTTTTATTTTTTAAAGACTACAGTATTTCGCATAATTTGACAAAGAAGGATGTTTTGAGTTGTTTTTTTTTTGCTGACTGATAAAAAGAAATTATTCTTAGACTCATAATGTTTATTATCGCCAAAGACAGAAAATGTAAATTTTTATGTTTTTTCTTTACAAGTAAACCTAATGCTTATAAAAATATAAATGTTGAAGATATATTTCATAAATACTGCATTGCCTTGATGCTAAAATAATACTGATTTAAAGACAAACATAATGACATGGTATTTTGGAAAAACAAAAACAAAATAACTCCCCCAAACAGTGCCACAATAAATATATGCATCAATTATAAGACATATCCCAGATTTGTATATGTTGAGATGTAAGAAAATGTGCTTTTTTTCAAAGGGAATAAATACAGTAATAAAAACAACAGTAATAGTAAGTTAATATTGAACACTTACTGTGTGCTAGCAAATGTAGCAAGTTTTTTACATGTATATTCTCATTTAATCTTCTTTTTCTTTCTTTAGTCTTGCTCTGTCATCCAAGTTGGAGTGCAGTGGCACAATCATAGCTTACTGTAACCTCAAACTGCTGAGCTCAAGCAATCCTTCTTCCTCAGCCTTCCGAGTAACTAGGACTACAGGCATACACCACCATGCCTGGCTAATTTGTTTTTTCATAGAGATAGGGTCTTGTTATGTTGCCCAGGCTGGTCTCAAACTCCTGGCTTCAAGTTTTCCTTCTACCTTGGCCTTTCAAAGCTCTAGGATTATAAGATATGAGCCACCACTCCTGGGCTCATGTAATCTTTTATTTATTTTTTTGAGGTGGAATCTTACTCTGTCGCCCAGGCTGGAGTGTAGTGGCACGATCTCAGCTCACTGCAATCTCTGCCTCCGGGGTTCAAGTAAGTCTCCTTCCTCAGCCTCCTCAGCTGGGATTACAGGCATGCACCACCACACCTGGCTAATTTTTAATTTTTATTTTTAGTAGAGACAGAGTTTTGCCATGTTGGCCAGGCTGGTGTTGAACTCAAATGGTCCACCAGCCTCGGCTTCTTAAAGTGGTCAGATTACAGGCGTGACCCACTGTGCCCAGCCATAATCATTTTTTTTCCCCCTTTGGAGACAGAGTCTGTGTTGTCACATAGAACCTCTGTCACCCAGGCTGGAATGTGGTGGTGTGATCTGAGCTCACTGCAACCTCTGCCTCCCAGGCTCAGGTGATCCTCCCTCCTCAGCCTCCTGGGTAGCTGGGACTGTAGGTACACACCACCACACCCAGCTAATTTTTCTATTTTTAGTAGAAATGGGGTCTTGTTATGTGGCAGAGGCTAGTCTCAACTCCTGGGCTCAAGTGATCTGCTCACCCCAGCCTCCCAAAATGTTGGGATTACAGGTGTGAGCCACTGGGCCCAGCCTTTTTAAAAAATTATTTTATAAAGTTTTGCTGTCTTGCCCAGGCTGGTCTTGAACTGGGCTCAAGCAATCCTCCCACTTTTGCCTCCCAAAGTGTTGGGATTATAGGTTTGAGCCACCGTCCCTGGCCCATCTTCTCAATATTCTTTAAGGGTAACTACTTTTACAAATTCTCTTTTACAGCTGAGGAAACTGAGTCACAGAGAGGCTAAGTAACCAGTTCAAGGTTACATCACCAGGAAGTGACTGGGCCTGGGCTCGTTTTTATGACTTTCCGATTCCAAAGCCTTTTCTCCTTGCTTATTTAAGCTATATTCTAACGGATTTTTTTTAAGAGAAAAAGAAATTGCTGTAGTACTGTCTCTGGTGTTATACTTTAAGCTATAATTTGAAGCTTCTATTTGCTTCTAGAAGTTTGGTCAACTTTAAGGTAATTTAAAATAACTAAAAGTGAACTGAAAAAGCTGCTTTGTTTAGTGAAAGAGAATTCACTAAATTCAGTGTATGCAGTAACACTGAAGAAATATAATGTGAAGTGAAGAAGGCAAATTGCAGAAGTCTGTATGAAGTATGCCATTCTTGGTATAAAGCTCCTAAGTGAGCGAAACTAAATGATAAGTTGTTTAAGGGTGCTGGTAGGTATGCAGACTATTCAAAAACAAGGGAACGGCAAAAGCGAATTTCAGAATGTTGGTTATCTCTTGTGGAATAGTAGAGAGGAAACAGGTAGTTTCAGTGGGTTCGTAAGTCAGTATTTACAAGTGTTCATTGTATTATGCTTCATAACATAGTATGTATGCTAGATATACTTCATAAGAAAAAACAATACAGGCCAGGCATGGTGGCTCATGCCTGTAATCCCAACATTTTGGGAGGACAAGGCAGGAGGATTGCTTGAGGCCAGGAGTTTGAGACCAACCTGAGCAACATGGTGAGAACCTGTCTTTACAAAAACAACTAAAAAATTGTTAAGAAGAATATAATATAATAAATAGCTTTGAAGGATGCTTTTAAAGTGAATCTACCACATATGTAATATTGAGGATGTTTTATATTACCTGAAGGACTTTGAATAACTTTATATATAGCCAGTGTCTAGTGAAAACAAATCTCATTTAATCAGTAAAATGTCAAATTAGCCAAGGTTCATAAAGGTATTAAAGAATTTTTTTTTTTTAGTATATTATCTTTTTTTTTTTTTTTTTTTGATACAGAGTCTCACTCTTGTCCAGGCTGGAGTGCAGTGGCACAATCTCAGCTCACTGCAACCTCTGCCTCTTGGGTTCAAGTGATTCTCCTGCCTCAGCCTCTTGAGTAGCTGGGATTACAGGACATACACCACCACGCCTGGCTAATTTTGTATGTATATATATATTTTTTAGTAGAGACAGGGTTTCTCCATGTTGGTCAGGCTGATCTCGAACTCCCAACCTCAGGTGATCTGCCTGCCTTGGCCTCTCAAAGTCCTGGGATTACAGCCATGAGCTACCGTGCCCAGCCTAGTTTTTGTATTTTTAGTAGAGACAGGATTTCGCCATGTTGCCCAGGCTGGTCTCGAACTCCTGGCCTCAAGCAGTCCACCAGCCTTGGCTTCCCAGATTGCTGAGATTAGAGGTGTGAGCCACCATGGCCGACCTAGTATATTACCTTTACTCAAGTATTTTTTTTTTTTTTTTTTTTTTTTTTTTTTTTTTTTTTTTTTTTTTTTTTTTGAGATGGAGTTTCTCTCTGTTGCCCAGGCTGAAATGCAATGGTGCGATCTCGGCTTACTTCAACCTCTACCTTCCAGGTTCAAGCGATTCTCCTGCCTCAGCCTCCCAAGTACCTGGGATTACAGGCGCCCCACCACCACACCTACCTATTTGTTGTATTTTTAGTAGACATGGGGTTTCACCATATTGGCCAGGCTGGTCTCAAACTCCAGACTTCAGGTCATTTGTCCGCCTTGACCTCCCAAAGTGCTGGGATTACAGGAGTGAGCCACCATATCTGGCTGTTACTCAAGTATTTTAGCTTAAATTAAACCTCTGGTATTTGTTTTAAGGCTATGTAATTCTTTTTTTTTTCTTTTTTTTTTTTTAATTTTTTTTTAGGGATGAAAGGAGGAAGGGAGGGAGGAAGGGAGGGAGGAAGAAAGGGAGGGAGGAAGGAAGGGAGGAAGAGAGGGAGGGGGGAGGGAGGGAGGGAGAGAGAAAAGAAGGAAGGAAATCAGGCAATGAGAGAGACATTGCTGACCTGGATCTAGAGGTCTACAAGTTGATTTTTTTTCTTTTTTCTTTTTTTGAGAGAAGGAAAGAAATAAAAAAAGGAGTGAAGGAGAGGAAGAAAGAGGAAAAAAGAGGGAGAGAGAACGGAAATGTTGCTTTATTCTAAAAGAAATGGGTATTAATAATGGCCAATCAATATTTCATTTAAACCTATGAGTAGGTGTGATGTGGTGTTGACAAGAATGTATATTTTGTGTGTTTAAAGTGGAGAGCTCTACAAATATTTATTAAGTTTACTTGTTCCGGATCTGAGTTCGAGTCCTTGATATCCTTATTAATTTTCTGTCTCATTGAGTCTAAATCTCTATGTATCTGGGTGTTAGGATCGTTAGCTCTTATTGCTGCATTGATCCTTTTACCACTATATCTTTGTTGCTTTAAAATCTGTTTTATCAGATTTGAGAATTGCAACTCCTGTTATTTATTTATTTATTTATTTTTGCTTTCCATTTGCTTGGTAAATCTTTCTCCATCCCTTTGTTTTGAGTCTTTGTGTATCCTTGCATGTGAAATGGATCTGGATGTAGCATACCGTTGGGTTTTGGCTGTATCTTTTAATTGGGGGATTTAGTCGATTTAAATTTAGGATTACTGCCATTTGTTGTTAACTGGCTGTTTTATCCATTTGTTGATGTAAATTCTTCTTTATGTTGATGCTCTTTACTTTTTGGTATATTTTTAGAAAGGCTAATACTGGTTGTTTCTTTCTATGTGTAATGCTTCTTTCAGAAGGTCTTGTAAAGCAGGCCTGGTGCTAATAAAATCTCTGAGTACTTGTTTGTTCATAAAATATTTTATTTTTCCTTCAGTTCTGAAGCTTAGTTTGGCAGGATATGAAATTCTGGGCTGAAAGTTCTGTTCTTTAAGGATGTTGACTATTGGCCCCCACTCTCTTCTGGCTTGTAGAGTTTTGCTGAGAGATCTGCTATGAGTCTGATAGGCTTCCCTTTGTGGGTAACCTGACCTTTCTCTCTGGCTGCCCTTAGTATTTTCTCCTTCATTTTAACCCTGGTGAATCTAACGATTATGTCCCTTGCGGTTGCTCTTCTTGAGGAATATCTCTGTGGTGTTCTCTGTATTACCTGAGGTTGAATGTTGTCCTGCTTTACTAGTTTAGGAAAATTTTCCTGAATAATATCATGAAGAATATTTTCCAGCTTGGATTCATTCTCTCCGTCGCATTCAGGTACACCTATCAAACGTAAATTTGGTCTTTTCACATAGTCCCACATTTCTTGGAGACTTTGCTCATTCCTTTTTATCCTTTTTCTCTATTCTTGTCTTCTCCTTTTATTTCATTGAGTTGGACTTCGACCTCTGATATCCTTTCTTCTGCTTGAACAATTCGAGTGTTTAAACCTGTGCATACTTCTCGGAGTTCCCGTATTGTCTTCTTCAGTTCAATTAATTCACTTATATTCCTCTCTAAATTGTCTATTCTTGTTAGGATTTCGTCAAACCTTTTTTCAAAGTTCTTAGTTTCTTTTTTCTTTCTTTTTTTTTTTTTTAAATTTTTATTGCATTATAGGTTTTGGGGCTTAGTTTCTTTACTTTGGGCTACAACATGTTCTTTTAACTCACCGAAGTTTCTTATTATCCATGTTCTGAAGCCTGATTCTGTTATTGGGATGCACTCGTTCTCCATCAAGCCTTGTTCCCTTGTTGATGAGGGACTGTGATCCTCTTCAGAGGGAGAGGCATTCTGATTTTGAGTATTCTCAGCCTTTTTACGCTGGTTTCTTCCCATCATTGTAAGTTTATCAACCTGTCGTCTTTGTAATTACCACCTTTCAAATTAGGTCTCTGAGTAGAGGTCCAACTTGTTAGTTCCCAGGGCCAAACTATGAGCAACCCACTGCGCCAGCCACAACAGCGGAGTTAAGACTGATGGTGCTTTTCTGCCCGGGAATCTCCAGTCTGACTTCCTTCTGCAGTCCGTATAGGTGACTCTGCCTTCCTGGAGCTCCAAACCTCGGTCAGAAGGGGAACCAGTCCCGTTTACTCTGCACCAAGAGCTGCCGCGCCGGCCACAAGAGTCGCGCTGGCGACCCGTGCTGCTCCTCCAAGCCTCGGTCAGAAGGGGAGCCAGTCCTGTTTACTCTGCTCCAAGAGCTGCCATGCTGAGGTGCCGGCAAAACCGCTGCGCCGGCCGTAAGAGTAGCGCTGGCGACCCGTGCAGCTCCTCCACTTGGAATCTTCTGCTCTGTGAGCCACCAAAATTTGTTTGAAAGTGTGGCATCCTTTTGTTCTCTGCGTTTTCACTGGGAGCTACAATCTTGAGATGTTAGCAGTCAGCCATCTTGGACCGTTCCTCGTCTTTTTTTTTCTTTTACTCCTCCTTCTTCCTCTTCCCAAGGCTATGTAATTCTTGTTTTTTTTTTTTTTTTTTAATTTTAAATTTTTATTGCATTTTAGGTTTTGGGGTACATGTGCAGAACGTGCAAGATAGTTGCATAGGTACATACATGGCAGTGTGTTTTGCTGCCTTCCTCCCCTTCACCCACACTTGGCATTTCTCCCCAGGCTATCCCTCCCCAGCCCCCCCCCCCCCACTTTCCCTCCCCTATTCCTCCCAATAGACCCCTGTGTGTAGTAGACCCTCTCCCTGTGTCCATGTGTTCTCATTTTTCTCACCCACCTATGAGTGAGAGTATGCGGTATTTCCTTTTCTGTTCTTGTGTCAGTTTGCTGAGAATGATGTTCTCCAGATTCATCCATGTCCTTACAAAGGACAAAAACTCCTCATTTTTGATTGCTGCATAATATTCCATGGTGTATATGTGCCACATTTTCCCAGTCCAGTTCAGTCTATCATCGATGGGCATTTGGGTTGGTTCCAGGTCTTTGCTGTTGTAAACAGTGCTGCAATGAACATTCGTGTGCATGTGTCCTTATAGTAGAACGATTTATAGTCCTTTGGATATATACCCAGTAAAGGGATTGCTGGGTCAAATGGAATTTCTATTTCTAGGTCCTTGAGGAATTGCCACACTGTCTTCCACAATGGTTGAACTAATTTACACTCCCACCAGCAGTGTAAGAGTGTTCCTATTTCTCCACATCCTCTCCAGCATCTGTTGTCTCCAGATTTTTTAAATGATCGCCATTCTAACTGGCGTGAGATGGTATCTCAATGTGGTTTTGATTTGCATCTCTCTAATGACCAGTGATGATGAGCATTTTAAGGCTATATAATTCTTAATAGCCACCTATAAATGTCTTATTCTTTATAAATCTAAAGTAATTTTCAATTTTAGAAAGTTTTAAATTTCTTAATTTATAAATTTACTTGTAAATATTTTTTAAATAACTAAACTTAAACAAGCATTTCCTTTATACCACTTCCTTAATGTACAGGAAATTTAACATTTATTCTTCTAAACGTTCTTTTTGCAGCAAGGGCAAGTATTTTGTAACCTTCCCATATCCATATATGAATGGACGCCTTCATTTGGGACACACGTTTTCTTTATCCAAATGTGAGGTAAAGTTTCCCTATGTTTGCTATAATGGGGAGGAAGGTGTTTAACAAATATAGTTTTGAAGAAAATGATATCTATAGAATTTATTATTTCCTGTTAAGAGGACTTAGAATTTCTTAAAGCACAATTTTTATGTTTAAGTAATTTTTTTTTTTTTTTGAGACAGAGTGTCATTCTGTCGCCAGGTGCCAGGCTGGAGTACAGTGGCACAATCTCGGCTCACTGTAACCTCTGCCTCCTGGGTTCAGGCAATTCTGCTTCAGACTCCCGAGTATCTGGGACTACAGGCGCACACCACCACGCCCAGCTAATTTTTGTATTTCTAGTAGAGATGGGGTTTCATTATGTTGGCCAGGATGGTCTCAATCTCTTGACCTCGTGATCCGCCCACCTCAGCCTCCCGAAGTGCTGGGATTACAGGCTTGAGCCACTGTGCTCGGCCTTAAGTAATTTTTATATTTAATTTTCCTGTGCTGTGTGTGTATGTGTGCAAGGGTCTGGGCACGTATGTATATTCAAAAGCAATTCCTAGGTTGCTGAGTTTTGGAATGCCTAAAGTCTAACTGGCATTCTAAAGGAGGATGTGAAGAAGAAACCTACACTAATTGTTTTGTGTGAAAAGTTCACGTTTTCTCTTTGGCATTTAAATTTGCAATTTAAATTTAATTTTATTTCTGTAGTTTGCTGTAGGGTACCAACGACTGAAAGGAAAATGTTGTCTGTTTCCCTTTGGCCTGCACTGCACTGGCATGCCTATTAAGGTAAGATCACTTACAGGATTGGTTTCTACTCTTTCTAGTTTGGAACAAATAGTAATAACCCAATTCAAGAGCTTAAAATAGGATTTTCAAATATTGCTACATTAAAGTATGAAATGAGTTGAATTTATTATAATGAAAATTAATTTAAAAATGAAACAACATTTGAAGAAGTGCTTAAATAAAGGGCACCCATTTACAGTCTAAGTGATTACTAAGTTATTTTAATGTCTTTTGGTTACCTTATATATTTATGTCCGTGTTAGAATTAGGTAATAATTAATTCTATTTTACTGAAAAGAAAAATGTACAGCCATTGTGCATTTGTGACATATGTAATATGCTGGCATAAAATAATAAACAGTTGTATCATATTTTGATCATTTTTGTAAATATCTTCATTTGTCTTAAGTTTGTATTTTAAATAATTCTCAATGAAGAATAGGACAGAAAAGTAGAGTTGAAAGGATTCCCTTAATGTAATAGGATTAGGAAATTTAAATCCTGTTTCTGTTTATTCTCCAACCTTTTATTTTATTTTCTTGTAGCCCAGGCTGCAGTACAATGGTGCAATCTCGGGTCACTGCAACCTCCTTCTCCTGGGTTCAAGTGATTCTTCTGCCTCAACCTCCTGAGTAGCTGGGATTACAGGTGCCTGCCACCATGCCTGGCTAATTTTTGTACTTTTAGTAGAGGCGAGGTTTCATCACGTTGGCCAGGCTGGTCTTGAACTCCTGACCTCAGGTGGTCCACTCGCCTTGGCCTCCCAAAATGCTGGGATTACAGGAGTGAGCCACTGCACCTGGCCTTCTCCAACCTTTTATTTTAAAAAATGTCAGAGGCTGGGCGCGGTGGCTCAAGCCTGTAATCCCAGCACTTTGGGAGGCAGAGGCGGGTGGATCATGAGGTCAAGATATCGAAACCATCCTGGTCAATGTGGTGAAACCCTGTCTCTACTAAAGATACAAAAACTTAGCTGGGCATGGTGGCGTGTGCCTGTAATCCCAGCTACTCAGGAGGCTGAGGCAGGAGAATTGCCTGAACCCAGGAGATGGAGGTTGCGGTGAGCCGAGATCGCGCTAATGCACTCCAGCCTGGGTAATAAGAGCGAAACTCTGTCTCAAAAAAAAAAAAAAAAAAGGCAATCCTACAGAAAGTAGAATGGTAGTAAAATGAACACCCTCCACCCTTCACCTGTGGTTACCAAATGTAAACATTTGCCATATTTGTTTTAGTTCTGTCTCTCAATACGAATGCATGCCCACTTTTCTCTTTCTTTTTTTCCTTTTTTCTTTTATTTAAGAAAAAAGCTCAGGCTGGAGTGCAGTGGTGCAATCATGGCTCACCGCAACCTTTGCCTTCTAGGTTCAAACAATTCTCCTGCCTTAGCCTCCCAAACAGCTGGGATTACAGGCATGCGCCACCATGCCTGGCTTTTTTGTACTTTTAGTAGAGATGGGGTTTTGCCCTGTTGGCCAGGCTGGTTTTGAACTCCTGACCTCAGGTGATCTGCCTGCATCAACCTTTCAAAGTGCTGGGATTACAGACGTGAGCCACAATGCCTGGCCCTTCTCTTTTTCTGTGAACTTCTTGAAAGAAAATTGCAGACATCATGACATTTCACTGCTAAATACTTCAGCATGTATTCTGAGAACAAGGGCATTCTTCTGCATTATGAGAGTCCTATTATCACCTTCAAGAAATTAAACATTGATGTTATATTATCATATTTATCTAATCTGTAGTCAAATTTCTGTAGTCTCGAAATATCCTTTCGATCTGTTCCCCTCCTCTCTTTTTTTTTTTTGAGACAGAGTCTTGCTCTGTTGCTCAGGCTGGATGCAGTGGTGCTATCTTGGCTCACTGCAACCTCCGCCTCCCAGGTTCAAGCGATTCTCTTGCCTCAGCCTCCTGAATAGCTGAGATTACAGGTGCCTGCTACCATGTGTGCCTAATTTTTTTTGTATTTTTAGTGGAGACAGGGTTTCATCTTCTTGGCCAGGCTGGTCTTGAACTCCTGACCAAAAGTGATCCGCCTGCCTTGGCTTCCTAAAGTGCAGGGATTACAGGCATGAGCCACCATACCCAGCTGTTTTTCACTTTTTATTTTGTAGAGCATACATTGAATTTAGTTATTCATTCTTTTCATTATCTTTTAATTGTTTTTTGTGATATTGATGTTTTTGAAGTATAAGCTAGCTGTTAAGTCCCATAATATGAGTTTTTTGATTGTTTCTTCATGATTAGGGTTGGGCTAAATATTTTGACAAGAATATTTCATTGGTGAGCTATAAATTTCCCATTGTATCACCTCAAAAGCATATAAAATGGCGGTTTGTCCCATTTTAGTGAAATTGTTAATCCCTGTCAGATTTCTTCATTCTTTAGGATACTTTTCCCTCTATAAAATTAAAAAGTAAGGCTGGGCATGGTGGCTCACACGTATAATTCCAGCACTTTGGGAGGCTGAGGCAGGTGGATCACCTGAGGTCAGGAGTTTGAAACCAGCCTGGCAGGCATGGCGAAACCCTGTCTCTACTAAAGATACAAAAATTAGCTGAGTGTAGTGATAGACACCTGTAATTCCAGCTACTTGGGAGGCTGAGGCAGGAGAATCGCTTGACCCTGGGAGGTAGAGGTTGCAGTGAGCTGAGACCGGGCATTGCACTCCAGCCTGGGTAACAAGAGTGAAACTTCATCTCAAAAAAAAAAAACAAAGGAATTAAAAAGTAATGTATAGGATAACACTTTGAGAGCCTGTGAATGTCCTGTTACTAAAAACCCAGTGGTTTTAGCATCCTTTAATCATCCTTGCCTGTTTTAATTATTGTATTAGTGGCTGAAATTCTTCTAAATATAAGAGGCTTTTCTATTAAAAAAATTTTTAATTCTTTTTTTTTTTGAGACGGAGTCTCACAGTCACCTAGGCTGGAGTGCAGTGGCACAATCTCGGCCCACTGCAGTCTCCACCTCCTGGGTTCAAGCAATTCTCCTGCCTCAGCCTCCCGAGTAGCTGGGACTACAGGTGTGTGCCAGCATGCCCAGCTAATTTTTTTGTATTTTTAGTAGAGACAGGCTTTCACCATGTTGGCCAGGATGGTCTTGATCTCCTGACCTTGTGATCCACCCGACTTGGCCTCCCAAAGTGATGAGATTACAGGTGTGAGCCACTGCACCCAGCCACTTCTTCGTTTCTTATTTTTCTCATAACTTTAATAGTGTTTACTTGGTGTCATGTTTGTTTTTGACAGTGGACTCATGATATAATTGATAAGAGCTAGGGTGGAAAGTCTGGGTTTAAGTGTTTGTTCTATAACTTTGCTAGCTGTAAAACTTTGGATAAGTCATTTCATCTCTGTTTTCTGGCTTAATGCTTATCCTAACTACTTGATAGGCTTGTGATGATAACTAATAGAGTATCTGTGACAGTAATTTTTAAATTGAGAAATAGTGTTATTCAAAATGAGAACACATTATGTTTTCTATATCTTTATACATCTAATATATACAGTATATAGTATACTACATTGAATATTGTGGGTGTTGAATAAATGCTTGTTGAGTAAATGAGGTAAAATACTAATTTATAAATTAGTGAATTTTGAGGTACATGATTTATATACTTTTTTTTTTTGAGACATCGGATTCATTCTCACTTTGTTGCCCAGGCTAGAGTGCAGTGGTGTGATCTCAGCTCACTGCACCCTCGACCTCCTCAGTTTAAGTGTTCCTCCCACCTCAGCCTCCTGAGTAGCTGGGCTTACAGGCATGTATGTGCTACCATACTCAGCTAATTTTTATATTTAGTAGAGACGTCACGTTGGCCAGGCTGATCTTGAACTCCTGAGTTCTGGGATTATAGGTGTAGGCCACTGCTCCCAGCCTCCATTTCAGTTTTCTGTAGTGGATCCATATATGTGTCAATATATTGCAAAAAATGTCGAGTCGGTTTTAGTTGGCAATAAAAATAGTAAAAAACTGAAATTGTGTCTACCTTGAATTTTGAACTTCAGTATCTCTTAATGTTCATTGTAGGCATGCGCTGATAAGTTGAAAAGAGAAATAGAGCTGTATGGTTGCCCCCCTGATTTTCCAGATGAAGAAGAGGAAGAGGAAGAAACCAATGTTAAAACAGAAGATACAATAATTAAAGATAAAGCTAAAGGAAAAAAGGTTTGATGGTGGTTGATATTTATGTTGGTTGAAGTTTTATATTTTTCCGATTTATATGTGCATTCCCAGTACTAGTATGGTGCCTGACACTTAAAATGTAGTAGATGATTTTTAAAAAGTATCAAAGCAAAAAATTATCTTTCTTTCTTACTGCCTTTTTCTTCTTTTCTGAACTAATTTTAGATTCACCAAAGAGTTGCAAGATAGTCTAGAGATGTTACATCTTTTTTTTTTGAGACAGAGTTTCTCTATTGTTACCCAGACTGGAGTGCAATGGCATGATCTGGGCTTACCGCAACCTCCACCTTCTGGGTTCAAGCAATTCTCCTGCCTCAGCCTCCCGAGTAGCTGAGACTACAGGCGCGGACCACCATGCCCAGCTAATTTTTGTATTTTTAGTAGAAACGGGGTTTCACCTTGTTGACCAGGATGGTCTTGATCTCTTGACCTTGTGATCCACCCGCCTCAGCCTCCCAAAGTGCTGGGATTATAGGCGTGAGCCACTGCGCCTGACCGAGATGTTACATCTTCTATAACTATGATACTATTTTTCAAATTAAGGAATTAACATTAGTACAGTAGTATTTACTGAACTACAGACTTGTTAGATTTTACCAGTTTTTTCACTAATTTTCTTTTCTCTTCCAAGGTCCAATTCAGGATCCCATATTGCAGTTAGTTGTCGTGTCTCCTTACTGTGTTTCCTTAATCTTTTCTGTCTTTCATTTTCTTCCACAACCTTTACTCTTTTAACGAATACTGGCCAGATAATTATAAATTATGCCTCATTTTGTTTATCTGATACTTTTTCATCGTTAATCTAACGAGGTCATTCGTTTGGAGGAAGACTATTAGAGAGGAATTTGTCTTTTTCAAATATTAGGAAGTATATAATATTAATATGTCATCTTATTGGTGATGTTAACATTGATCATTTGTTTAAGATGGTGTCTGCCAGGTTTTTCTTCTGTAAAGATTTTGTTTTTCCTTTTGTAATGAATATATATTTTGGGAGAGACCTTTTGAGGCCATAGTGTGGTGTTCTAACGGTGATTTTCCATTTTCCTCATTCTTTCTACATTTGTTATCTAGAATTCTTCTGAAGGGAAGAGCTGTCCTTTCTCCCCCACTTACTCTATCCTTTCTATGTCATGTGGATTCATGGATACTTTATTCTTTAGGTTATAAGCCAATACCATTGAGCTTTTTGTTTTTTAAAAGATGGAGTCTCAGTATGTTGCTGGCCTTCAGCTCCAGGGCTCAAGCTGTCCTCTCAGCTCAGTCTTCTGAGTAGCTGTAACTATAGGCTTGTACCACTGTGCCTGCCTACTATTGGGTTGTTTTCTTTGTGTGTCCATGGTTGTTAACAACACCATAATTTGTTTTCAAATTGTTCTTTTTTATTAGAATAAAGCTAGAATAAATAAATTGTTCTAGCTTTGGCCATTGGGAGTTCTTTTAGCTTGGCTCCTGTGTCCATTAGACATTCTGTCATCTTCCTTTGTTCAAGGCACTTTCTTACTTTGTGGTGTCATAAGCTGCTCCAGCTGCTTATCTTGTATTTTTCATGAGTCAACCAAGGAATCAACCACTTCTTCAAGGTTTCTTTTATGAAGAATGATTTTCAAAAACTAAGGTCTGAGTGCTGGGTGTGCTGATTGCCTGGGATATCACTGCTTCGAGGCACTCTCAGTGGAAAGAGCAAGGAAATATATTTATGTCTGCTAAGCCATGTATACACACATCTGTTTCTATTTCTTTATCTATTTGTGTGTATATTAAAAAACAAGTTTATATTCATACCCCTGGCTCCACTTTACTTATAGTATATTTATTTATTTGTTCAATCCTAGTCTACTAGTAAAGTAGTTTCAGAATTGCCAACCAATATCCCTGGGAGAAACAGTTTTACTGACTAAAGTACAATGTTTGTGTGTAATTCTTTTTGTCTTTAGAATCTAATTAGCACACTGTTTTCCAAAACTGCCTACCTCCTTTCTTCCCTCTCCCTTTAGTGTGGTTATATCATATATTTGTAATGCAGTTAGATTTGTCACAGTCTGCATTCCACCTTAGGTTCTTCCAATATCTGGTTAATTTTTTTTTTTTTTTGAGACAGAGTCTTGCTCTGTCATCCAGGCTGGAGTGCAATGGCTCAATCTCGGCTCACTGTATCCTCGGCCTGCCAGATTCAAGCGATTCTCCTGCCTCAGCCTCCTGAGTAGCTGGGACTACACAGGCACATGCCACCACGCCTGAGGCAGGGTTTTGCCATGCTGACCAGGCTGGTCTCGAATTCCTGACCTCATGATCCACCCACCTTGGCCTCCCAAATTGCTGGGATTACACACGTGAGCCACTGTGCCTGGCCTCATTCTGGTTGAATTAAAAAAAATTTACATACCATAAAATTTGCTCTTCTTTTTTTTTTGAGAGAGTCTTGCTCTGTCACCTAGGCTGGACTGTAGTGCTGCAGTCAGTCTTGGCTCACTG
The DNA here is from genome assembly GCA_031835075.1 of Saguinus oedipus. Lineage (NCBI taxonomy): Eukaryota > Metazoa > Chordata > Mammalia > Primates > Cebidae > Saguinus > Saguinus oedipus. The sequence goes on from CM063170.1 coordinate 24,614,080, forward strand.
CAGCCTCTTCCTCCTGGGTTCAAGCAATTCTCATGTTTAGCCTCCCAAATAGCTAGGATTACAGGTGTGTGCCACCACATCCAGCTAATTTTTGTATTTTTAGTAGAGATGGTGTTTGACCACATTAGCCAAAGCTGGTCTTGAACTCCTGGCCCTCAAGTGATCTGCCCACCTTGGCCTCCCACAGTGCTGGGATTACAGGTGTGAGCTACTCTGCCTAGCTGAAAATTTCCTATTTGTAGTATATAGTTCTATGGGTTTGAAAATGCCTAGAGTCACGTTCCTACCAGCACCGTACCATATAGAGCAGTTCTGCGGCCCCTCCCGCCCACAATTTTCTGATACTGCCTCATTATAGTGTTAAAGTTTAACCAAATTTCTTACCTTCAACTTCTGGCATTTGGTTGTCTTTTTGATATTCGTAATTACTAGAAAAGGAGGAAAGTCTTGTGAGTAGCCTCTTTATAGATAAATAAGGTACATGTTGTATTAGGATAAAGGAAACAGAAGGTTTGGTACTGAGATCTTATCTTCATGATGGGTAGTTCTTTATGTTGCCATCCTTATTGGTGCCAGTGTATTGGTGGATATCCCGGCTATGTAGTTTGACAGACTAAATAGTACAACTAATTTTTTTAGTGTTCTGATGTATCAGCAGCATTATTTTAGAATTAAAAAAAAATTACCAAATGGGATTATTGACTTAAAATTACTGTGGTTCTGGATGTTAGGCAATTTTTGGTTATTCCTTTTTTTTTTTAATCTTGGGTCATTTTCCTGGAATATTGATTATTCTTTGATCAAGTTCATTTTTATCCATTATTTTCAGAGTAAAGCTGCTGCTAAAGCTGGATCTTCTAAATACCAGTGGGGCATTATGAAATCCCTTGGTCTGTCTGATGAAGAGATAGTAAGATTTTCTGAAGCAGAGCATTGGCTTGATTATTTTCCGCCACTGGCCCTTCAGGATCTAAAGAGAATGGGTTTGAAGGTATGTCTATAAAGAAAATATGAGGAAAGCATTTACAGGCATGCGCTGTTTTATTGTGCTTTGCTTTATTGTGCTTTCCAGGAATTGATTGTTTTTTACAAATTGAAGGTTTCTGGCAGCCCTTCGTTGAGCAAGTCTATTGGCACCATTTTTCCAACAGCATTTGCTTAATTCATGTTACATTTTGGCAATTATTGTAACATTTCAAACTTTATTATTATCTGTCATGGTGATCTATGTTCAGTGATCTTTGATGTTATTATTGTAATTGTTTTAGGTTGCCATGAACTATATACCCTTATAAGATGTCACACTTAATTGGTAAATGTTTGGCCAGGCACGGTGGCTCACGCCTGTGGTCCCAGCACTTTGGGTGGCCGAGGTGGGTGGATCACGAGGTCAGGAGACCGAGACCATCCTGGCTAACATGGTGAAACCCCATCTCTGCTAAAAATACAAAAAAATTAGCTGGTCATGGTGGCACATACCTGTAATCCCAACTGCTCAGGAGGCTGAGGCAGGAGAATCACTTGAACCTGGGCGGCAGAGGTTGCAGTGAGCTAAGGTTGTGCCATTGCACTCCAGCGTGGGTGACAAAGTGAGACATGTCTCGAAAAAGAAAAAGAAAAATTGGTAAATGTTTGTGTTTTGACTGTTCCACTGACTGGTTGTTTCTCTCTTTCTCTCCTTGGCTTTCCCTATTTTCTAATAAACAACAATTTTGAAATGGAGCCAGTTATTAACCCTATAATGGCCTCTAAGTGTTTATGTGAAAGGGAAAGTTGCATGTCTCTCACTTTAAGTAAAAAGCTAGAGCTGATTAAGCGTAGTGAGGAAGGCATGTTGAAAGGCAAGATAGGCTAAAAGCTGGGCCTCTTGTGCCAAGCAGTCAGGCAAGTTGTGAATGTAAATAAAAGTTCTTTTTTATTTTTTTATTTTTTATTTTTTTGTGACGGAGTCTTACTACGTCACCCAGGCTGGAGTGCTGTGGTGTGATTTCAGCTCACTGCAACCTCCACCACCCGAGTTCAAGCTATTCTCCTGCCTTAGCCGCCGGAGTAGCTGGGATTACAGGCATCTACCACGCCTGACTAATTTTTATATTTTTGGTAGAGATAGGGTTTCACCATGTTGCTCAGGCTGGTCTTGAACTCCTTACCTCAGGTGATCCACCCATCTTGGCCTCCCAAAGTGCTGGGATTATAGGTGTAAGCCATGGTGCCTGGTCCAAAGAAAAGTTCTTGAAGGAGATTAAAAGTGCTTCTGCAGTAAACACATGATGGTGAGAAAATGAAGTGACCTTATTGCTGATATGGAGAAAGTTTAGTCCATATAGAAGATCAAACCAGCCACAATAGCCTAATCCGCAGGAAGGCCTTAACTCTTCAATTCTGTAAAGTCAGAGAGGCGAGGAAGATGCTGAAAAGTTGGAAGCTTGGAAGCTAACAGAGGTTGGTTCTTGAGGTTTAAGGAAAGAAACCATTTCCATAATATAAAAGTGCAAGGGTCATGGAGCATAATCATTGAAATTAAAAAAAAAAAAGGTGTAGGCTGGGTGTGATGGCTCATGCTTGTAATCCCAGCATTTTGGGAGGCTAAGGTGGGTGGATCACCTGAGGCCAGGAGTTTGAGACTAGCCTGGCCACCATGGGGAAACCCCGACTTTACTAAAAATACAAAAATTAGCCAGGTGTGGTGGTGGGCTCCTATAATCCCAGCTACTTGGGAGGCTGAAGCAGGAGAATTGCTTCAACCCAGGAGGCAGAAGTTGCAGTTAGCTGAGATCGTGCCATTGCATTCCATCCTGGGCAACAAGAGCGAAACTCTTCTAAAAAAAAAAGAAAAAATAGTGCAAGGTGAAGAGAAAATGCTGATGGAGAAGCTGTAGGAAGCTTCTACATTTATTTAGAGGATCTAGCTAAGATCATTGATGAAAGTGGCTACAGTGAACAGCAGATTTTCAATGCAGACAAAACATCTTTCTTCCAATGAATAAGATGCTGTAAGACTTTCATAGCTAGAAAGAAGTCAGCATCTGGCTTCAAAGAATGGGCTGATTCTTGTTAAAGGCTAATGTGTCTACTGACTTTAAGTTGAAACCAATGCTCATTTACCATTTTGAAAATTTTAAGGCCTTTAAGAATGGTGCCAAATCTGTCTGTGCTCTATAAATGGAAAAATAAAGCCTGGGTGACAGCACATCTGTTTACAGCATGGTTAGTGAATGTTTTAACCCCACTCTTGAGACCTACTGCTCAGGAAAAAAAAAGTCTTTGAAAATATTATTATTGTTCATTGACAGTGCACCTAGTCACCCAAGAGCTCTGATGGCGATGTACAAGGAGATGAATGTTTTTATGCCTGCGAACGCATTTATCTTGCAGTCTATGAATCAAGGAATCATTTGACTTGGAGGTCTTATTTAAGAGATACATTTTATAAGGCTATAGCTGTCATAGATAGTAAATCCCCTGATGGATCTAGGCAAAGTAAATAGAAAACGTTCTGGAAAGGATTCATTGTTGTAGATGCCATTAAGAACACTCATGATTCATAGGAAAAGGTCAAATTATCAACATTAACAGGATATGGAAGAAGCTGATTGCAACTCTGATGGATGATGTTGAGAGGTTCAAGACTTCAGGGGAGGAAGTTACTGCAGATGTGGTAGAAATTGCAAGAGAACCAGAATTAGAAGTGGAGCTTGAAGATAAGCATGAATTGCTATAATCTTATGAGAAAACTTTAATGGATGAGAGTTTGCTTATTATAGATGAGCAAAGAAAGTAGTTTCTTGAGATGGAGTCTACTTCTGGTGAAGGTGCAGTGAACATTGTTGAAATGACAACAAAGGATTTTTGAATATTACATCAACTTAGTTGATAAAGCAGTGGCAGGTTTTGAGAGGATTCACTCCCATTATTTTTTTTTTTTTGAGATGGAGTTTCGCTCTTGTTGCCCAGGCTGGAGTGCAATGGAGCAATCTTGGCTCACCACAACCTCCATCTCCCAGGTTCAAGTGATTCTCCTGCCTCAGCCTCCTGAGTAGCTGGGATTACAGGCATGCACCACCATGCCAGGCTAATTTTTTTTTTTTTTTCAGTAGAGACGGAGTTTCTCTATGTTGGTCAGGCTGGCCTTGAACTCCCGACCTCAGGTGATCTACCTGTCTCAGCCTCCCAAAGTGTTGGGATTATAGGCGGGAGCCACTGTGCCTGGCCCACTACCCATTTCGAAAGTTCTGTTGTGAGTTAAATGCTGTCAGAAAGCATTGCATGCTACAGAGAAACCTTTTGTGAAAGGAAGAGTCAATGGATGTGGCAAACTTCATTGCTGTCTTATTTTAAGAAATTGGCATAGCCATCCCAACCTTCATTAGCCACTTCTCTGATCAGTCAGCAGCTGTCAACATTGAAGCAAGACTCACCACCAGCACTAAGATTACAACTCAGTGAAGGCTCAGATGATTATTAGCATTTTATAGCAATAATGTAGTTTAAAATTAAGATAGATATATACATTGCCTTTTTAAACATAACTTTATTGCATGCTTAATAGCATTCAATATAATGTAAACATAACTTTTATATGCTTTGGGAAATCAAAACATTTGTGTGACTTGTTTTGTTGTGGTGGTTTAGAACCAAACCCACAGTATTTCTCAGATATGTTTGTATATTTGTGTGATTATATGAGATTTGGACCAACTCTTTATTTTAGAATAATATATTTCCCCTGTATACTACTGAAGAATTAGTACTGTTATTGTTAGACTAGAACCTAACATTGCTTATGGGTCTTTTTTTCTTTTCCTTTTTTTTTTTCTTGTGACAGAGTCTTGCATTGTCTCCTGGGCTGGAGGGCAGTGGTGTGATCTCAACTCACTGCAACCTCCACTTCCTGGATTCAAGCAATTCTCCTGCCTTAGCCTCCCAAGTAGCTAGGATTACAGGTGCCCACCACTACGCCTGGCTAATATTTTTTTTTTGTATTCTTAGTAGAGACAGGGTTTCACTCTGTTGGCCAGGCTGGTCTCGAACTCCTGACCTTGTGATCAGCCCACCTTGGCCTCCCAAAGTGCTGGGATTACAGGTGTGAGCCATTGCACCTGGCCTGCTTATGGGTCTCATAAGCAATGAAAACTTTACTATTTGTTGAACTAGAATGTATATTGACTTATTAGCAATTAGTAGAAAGGAGCTTTATTCAAAGAATATGAAGAAGCCCAAGTTTAGCTTGAATATTTAGGAATACATAAAAGTAGCATTAAATATTTCTTCTTAATTTATTATAGCTTCTATGTTTGTCAATATGTAAATGTATATGCTTAAAAACATACTTTTAATAAATTAAGGTAATAATTGTGATACACTTTTAATAGCAGAACTTGGGCCAGGCATGGTGGCTCAAGCCTGTAATCCCAGCACTCTGGCCAAACATGGTGAAACCCCATCTCTACTAAAAATACAAAATTAGCCGTGCTTGGTGGCACATCCCTGTGGTCCCAGCTACTCGGGAGGCTGAGGTGGAAGAATCGCTTGAACCCAGGAGGCTGAGGTTGCAGTGAGCTGAGATTGAGCCACTGCACTCCAGCCTGGCGACAGAGCAAGATTCCGTCTCAAAAAAAAAAAAAATAGTGGAACTTGGAAAAATTTTTTTAATAGTTTATCTAATTCTAGGTTAGAAGAATAAATAATTGATTCATAGGAATTCTTATTCTTATAAAATTTGCATATTTCTCAATAATTGCCTTGTAAAATTTTTCTTTTTATAGGTAGACTGGCGTCGTTCCTTCATTACCACTGATGTTAATCCTTACTATGATTCATTTGTCAGATGGCAATTTTTAACTTTAAGAGAAAGAAACAAAATTAAATTTGGGAAGCGGTAAGTTTGTTGTACTTGAGCATAATAAAGCAAAACTCAGTTGGGCATGGTGGCTCATGCCTATAATCCCAGTGCTTTAGGAAACTGAGGTGAGGAGCTTGCTTGAGGCCAGGACTTTGAGACCAGCCTGGGCAACATAGTGAGACCACATCTCTCTCTCTATATATATAAAAATTAGCCAGGCATGGTGGCATGCACCTGTAGTCCTAGCTACTTGAGATGATGGGGCAGGAGGATTGCTTACATGAATAAATAAATACATCATAACCTACCTTTTTCCATTATCTTTCTGTTTTTAAATTAAACTTTTTGTTTCTATTCTCTTGTATCCTTTGTTTTCCTTTTTTCCTTACCAGTGTCTTAATTTCTCTGAGCTGCTTAGTGTTTATGACAGATATAACCAGGGAGAATGGGAGTGTGGGCTTTCATCATCTTACTGAAGTGAAAATAAGTTTTCTGTTTTGATTAATCTACATAATCAACTTCCTTGATAGTTTCATTTCTTTCTTTCTTTCTTTTTTTTTTTTTTTTTGAGATGGAGTTTCACTCTTGTTACCGAGGCTGGAGTGCAATGGTGTGATCTCGGCTCACCGCAACCTCCACCTCCTGGGTTCAGGCAATTCTCCTGTCTCAGCCTCCTGAGTAGCTGGGATTACAGGCACACGCCACCATGCCCAGCTAAGTTTTTGTATTTTTAGTAGAGACGGGGTTTCACCATGTTGTCCAGGATGGTCTTGATCTCTGGACCTCATGATCCACCTGCCTTGGCCTCCCAAAGTGCTGGGATTACAGGCTTGAGCCACTGTGCCCGGCTGATAGTTTCATTTCTTAAGTCAATTTATATTTTATAATCTTTTGTTTCATTTCACAAAGCCAAGATCAGCATGTGTTTTTTCAGTGGTACTACCTTTGATGAAGGTAGAAAGCTTTCATTAAATAAGTAGGTTGACAGTGAAACTACTGTAAGAGTACACATAATAGATACAGATATTTACTCAGAAGTTTTAGTTACAAGATGTGTAAGAAATTCGGTGCAACACTGGCAAATATGTTAGGATAAATGTAAATATTATTATAATGTTTGTCATTTGCCATTTATTTTTTAGGTATACCATTTATTCTCCAAAAGATGGACAGCCTTGCATGGATCATGATAGACAAACTGGAGAGGTGATTATTTCTGAGATAGAGTCACTATTATAATAATCCTTAATATGACCATAGAGTTTAAGAAATAGAAACCTAAAAATAACTTGATTGCAGTGCTGAGGGATATAGTCCTGATATTCTGGTGGGTGTGAAGAGGAGATAGAATATCAATACAGGTATCTGTATCTTGCGTAGTACCTGGCTACCCTAAGAGTCGTCTGAGGATAGAGCTGCATCAGTTTGTTACCGGAAAGCACATTGTTCAGCCTCACTCCAAAATTGTTGAATCTAAAGTTCTGGGGGTGGGGCCCAGGATTTTATTTCCACAAGCTCTCAATGTGATTTATACGCATGCTAATGTTGTGAAGCATCATTTGGAAAATAAACAGCTCTAAAAAGAAAGCATGGGGAGAGCTAATGAGATATGTGACTAATATTTGATGTACACAGATTCCATTTATATTTGCTTTCATCATGTGCCTTCTTGCATATTTCTAAAGTACTTCTAGCCATGCTTAGAAGTTCATCCCACATTCCTGTAAAACACATTATTAGCGTTGTTCTCTGAAATACTTGAGTAAATCAAGGGTAAGCGATTTGGCTAAATAGATGGCATAGAAATCGGTGACAATGCCAGCATCTGAACTTATGATCCTCTATGATTGCATCATTCTTAATTACTGTCTTTGAACATATTTTGAAAATCAGCCTTCAATTTTGATATAACTTATCAAAGTGAGAGTTGATCAAAATTTTAAAAGATTTGGGAGACTTAAGAAGACCCAGTAAAGTTTTAATATAGCCAATGGCAGCAGTATCCTAGATTTCAATAATCCTTTATAGATTTTTCAAAGCAGTTTTTACCCATTATCTTATGTGTTCCTCAGGACAGTCCTTTCTGAGACACAGCATCCTTATTTTACAGATGAGGAAAGAAAGGCTTAGAGAGAGTGTGACTACCTTAGTGTGTCAAACCATTAGTAAGGGAGCAAACTAAGTTTAGAATACACATTATCTCTGACCTCTGGTCCAGTGTTTTGGATGAGTACTCTGTGGGATGTGTTCTGGGATGGAATTAGGGTTGATTGTATCTTCTTACCTCCATTTTGGCAAGCACTATTTTGGGTGATTACTCCAAATCTCTCCTTAAATACTGGACTTCTGTGTGGATATGGTTAGCACACCACTGGCAATCTCTTTGCTGGAAAGAAAAATTATTCTAATAATGCAGGAACTTATTTTAGGGATTTGAATCAGATCTCTCACATAGATTAACAGGTTTAAGTCAAGTGTTTTTTCCCTTCAAATTTTTGTATTGTTTATTTGCTTAGGGTGTTGGACCTCAGGAATATACTTTAGTCAAATTGAAGGTGCTTGAGCCATACCCATCTAAATTAAGGTAGGTTTGCCAGAGTAATTGCTTCTTCATTTCTGAACCATCAGATAGTTATTATAAAGTCGACAACATGTTTTTACATCAATATTTGTTTTTTCTTCTTAGTGGCCTAAAAGGTAAAAATATTTTCTTGGTGGCTGCTACTCTCAGACCTGAGACCATGTTTGGGCAGACAAATTGTTGGGTTCGTCCTGATATGAAGTACATTGGATTTGAGACAGTGAATGGTGATATATTCATCTGTACCCAAAGAGCAGCCAGGAATATGTCCTACCAGGGCTTTACCAAAGACAATGGTGTGGTGCCTGTTGTTAAGGAGTTAATGGGGGAGGTAAGTTGGATAGCAGATATTTTTATTTTAATTCACACATTTCAAGGAAAATTTTACACACATTTCAAGAAAAGAGCATTTAAACCTTAAAAAATGAGGTATACATGCTGTAAAGTGTGTCAATAGTGTGTATTTTGGTGCATTTTCATATGTATACATACTTTCAGAAGCACCACCTAAATCAAGATATAGAAGGTTTTAGCACTTCAGAAAGCTCTCTCATGTCGACGCTATTAGTACTCACTTCTCTCCTCCACAGGTAACCACTGCTCTGACTTCACCAAAGATTAGTTGTTGTTCTTGAACTTTACATAATGGAATTGTACAGTCTGACTGTTTTGTGTCTGGCTTTTTTTGCTTAACATTATGTTTGTGAGATTCACACATGTTGTAGGAGGGTTTTTTTTATTGTTGTGTAGTATTCATTGTCATTGTATGACCATATCATGAAGATAGCATATTGATTTTTATGTTTCAACTCAATAACTATCTAGTTGAAAATATAGGCAGTCCTCCCCAAGAGATTGAATAGCTACTTTAGGCATTATATTATTTTAAAAATACTATTACCTGAATTCCTGGTAATACTAAATTTGGAATTGTGCTTTTTTTTTTTTTTTTTGGTGAAGAAAGTCTTGGTTGATATTAATTAAATCTGGATGGCTACACACCTCATCTACTTTATTATCATTATTTCTGAGTGTGTTTTATTCCATTTAGTGAATGCTGATCTTTTCTTTGGTATCTTAAATAACTTTTTTCTTTTTTGAGATGGAGTCTCACACTGTCACCCAGGCTGTGGTCCAGTGGTGAGATCTCTGCTCACTGCAATCTCTGCCTCTTGGGTTCAGGCAATTCTCCTGCCTCAGCCTCCTGAGTAGTTGGGACTACAGGTGTGCGCCACCATGCCCAGCTAATTTTTTTGTGTCTTTAGTAGAGATGGGGGTTTCACCATGTTGGCCAGGATGGTCTCGATCTCTTGACCTTGTGATCCACCCGCCTTGGTCTCTCAAAGTGCTGGATTACAGGCGTGAACCGCCGCGCCCAGCCTTAAATAACTTTTTAAAAGAAAAATATGAGTAGAGTGCCATCTCAATTCTTTTAAATTGAACTCTTTTATCCTTCTTTTAATTTGATTGTAATATATTTTCAAATCTCAAAATTCAAAAGACACAAAAAGATATAAAAGTTCTCCATTCTAGAGGTAGTTAGTAATATCTGTGTCTTGTGTATCGTAGAAATATTTCATGTATACACAAGTGAATATGCACGTACTCTTTCTCCCTCTGTTTTTACATAAATGGCAATATACTTTATATACATTGTACCACATCTTGCTTTTTTATTTATCTCTTGGCAATCATTTTATCAGTAAATAAACAGCTTTAGTCTTATTTTTTTATAGCTACATAGTATTTTATTGTTTGACTGTGCCACAGTTTACTTAACCATTCTCTGTTAATGGATATTTGAATTGTTTCCTGCCTTTTTTTTTGTCATAAGCAGCACTGTCAAATGTCCTTAGTTGCTAATTTTGGAATTTTGTCTGAGTTCTTGGGAACTGTATTAGGGACACACATATTATCCTACTCTTAATGCAGCTTTTCTCCCTGTTAATTTGAGCAAATTCTGGAGTGAGAGGAATGGATGTTATAAATTGCAAAATAGTTTCAACCTTTAAAATGGTTATAATATTTAGCTGTCATCCATATAAAGGCAGGTTATACATACATATATGAATAAAATGGGATGGATGGGAATTATATGGAAAGGAAAAGGGTGTTACTTAGCTAGAGCAAACAGCTGCAAATTCTTTGTTGTCATCTGAGAATTTGGGTCTAAAATTGCTTAATCTTTTGGATTTTTTTCTTTCTTTTTTTTTTTTTGAGATAGGGTTTCACTGTGTTGGCCAGGTTGGTCTTGAACTTCTGACCTCAGATGATCCACCCACCTTGGCCTCCCAACGTGCTGGGATTATACTCATGAGCCACCACACCTGGCTTTTTTTTTTTTTTTTTGAGATGTAGTCTCCCTCTGTCACCTAGGCTGGAGTGCAGTGGCACAATCTTGGCTCACAGCAACCTTCACCTCCTGGGTTTAAGCAATTCTCTGCATCAGCCTCCCGAATAGCTGGAATTACAGGCTGGTCTTGAACTCCTGACTTCATGATCTACCCGCCTCAGCCTCCCAAAGTGTTGGGATTACAGGCGTGAGCCACTGTGCTTGGCTATCTTTTGGATTTTTTCAAGTGAAATTAGTACTATCCTTTTACTTTGTCTTCATAATTACTATTTTAAATAGATATATAGTATCCATTCTTGTTCCTGTGGCATATTTTGTTAAATCATTTTTTCTATCATTGAAAACTTTTGTTGTTTCCAACAACAAATTAACTATTAGTAAATAAAAATTAACAAATTAACAAATTAGTAAATAAAAATAAAATAAAATTATTTTTCCTCTAGTAGATATAAAATAATGTGTTTTTGTTTTACTTCATATGTATTTTATTTATATTCATTTTTTTGTTGTTTCCTTTTTTTTTTGAAACAGAGTCTTGTTTTGTTACCCAGGCTGGAGTGCAGTGACATGATCTCAGTTCACTACAACCTTCGCCTCCTGGGTTCAAGCAATTCTCCTGCCTCAGCCTCCTGAGTAGCTGGGATTACAGGTGCCTGCCACCATGCCTGGCTAATTTTTTGTATTTTCATAGAGACAGGGTTTCACCATGTTGGTCAGGCTGGTCTCAAGCTCCTGACTGCAGATGATCTGCAGGCCTTGGCCTCCCAACATGCTGGGATTACAGATGGGAGCCACCATACCTGGCCTATATTCATTTTTTAGTTGACAGAAATTGTATTTATGGTACACAACATGTTTTGACATATATGTACATTGTGAAATGGCTACATTAAGATCATTAACAAATTCAGACCTTACATATTTTCTGTGGTGAGAACAATTAAAATCTAAGTCAGGCACAGTGGTGTGCACCTGTAGTGCCAGGTACTTGGGAGGCTGAGACCTCAGGAGGCTTGCCTGAACCCAGGAATTTGAGCCAGTAGAATGCTGTGTTAGCGCCTGTGAATAACCACTACACTCTAGCCTGGGCAACATAGCAAGACTCTGTCTCTTAAAAAAATCTACACAGATGTTTTCAAGTATAAAATACATTGTTATTTCCTACAGTCATCATGTTATACAATATACTTCTTGAATTTATTCCGATATATTTTTGATTACTAGCTTCTCAGGGCTTAAAATATTGACATAGTTTTAATTTTAATGGTCACAATGAATTTCTTCACCTTTTATATTGATTTTTTTTTCTTATGCAGGAAATTCTTGGTGCATCACTTTCTGCACCTTTAACATCATATAAGGTGATTTATGTTCTCCCGATGCTAACTATTAAGGAGGATAAAGGTAAAGAGTTTATGTACTTCTACAGATATTTTGGTTATTACATTTTGGTTCTAGTTATTAATTCCACACTTTGTTTTATAAGGCACTGGTGTGGTTACAAGTGTTCCTTCCGACTCCCCTGATGATAATGCTGCCCTCAGGGACCTGAAGAAAAAGCAAGTAAGTATCTGAGTTTCATGTTTGTATTTCCTCCTCCCATCTCATTGCTTAGGTACTGCTGAACTGCACTGTGGGACTAGGCTACAAAGCTATGCATTTATTTTTAAACTGATACCTCTAACCTGTTTCTTGATGTTTATGTATTTTCTGTGGTTTGAATTTTAATTACATTTCACAGAATTTTGAAAAAGTTTTCTGATATTCACATTTTAATTGAAATCTAGCATATGAACCTTAATTTAAGTTTTATGTGTATGTCTTTGTACATTTTTGCTGTTGGCTATACATTTTCATCATTTAGGCTGTTCATTATAACTTAAGCTATTACAGTTTTGAAGGTTGCAGACCCCTTCTTAAAATATTTGGTAAAATTAGAAAATTGCTCTCTATGGAGAGGAGAACAAATAATAGTTTTAAGAAAATTTGGGGGTTGCTTCTCTCAATGATTTTACCAGTGAAGTGTTGATCATTAGTGTTAACTTGCAAATTTTTTTGTAGGCCTTACGAGCAAAGTATGGAATTAGAGATGACATGGTCTTGCCATTTGAGCCGGTGAGTACTTAGATAATTCAGAATATTCACATCCATCTCTTTATCAGAGAAAAAGAAGCGCTAACGTGTTTTCCTTGTAACAAAATTAATTGGTGGAGTATGAAAATAAGAGAGAGTTTGCTTAAGGACTTACTTTAATTTGATATCTGCTATGGTAGATAAGAGCAAAAGAAAAACTAACGATTATTTTCTTACCACCTGGCATCTGCAGTTCTGGAACAAATAGCGCTTTTGTTTGAGATGGAGTTTCACTATTTTTGCCCAGGCTGGAGTGCAATGGTGTGATTTTGGCTTACTGCAACCTTTGCCTCCTCAGTTCAAGCAATTCTTCAGAGCAATTGTTCTGCATCAAGCCTCCCTAGTAGCTGGGATTACAGGTGCCTGCCACCACGCCTGGCTAATTTTTTTATTTTTACTAGAGATGGGATTTCACCATGTTGGCCAGGCTGGTCTTGAACTCCTGACCTTGGGTGATTTGCCCACCTGGGCCTCCCAAAGTGCTGGGATTATAGGTTTGAGCCACTGCGCCTGGCCTACAAATAGCTTTTTAACATTACCAATTTTATAGTAGCTTGCTTTGCTAGTGTGATCCATTTCCTGGCTTCTAAAGACAAAATTTTGCCCTATTATGCATGCATGTTTATTTGTAACCATAATAACTTTAACAAAATCTTGTGCAACTCTCTTTTATGTTTCTTGTATTTTCATATTAGTGTCTGTAGAAGAAAAACTTTTAAATTACTAGCAAGTGATTTTCATTTCATGAAGGATCCAGAGGAATTAATGTAAACCAAAAGCACAACCATCCATGAAACTAGTTGTTTACTTCAGTGGTCCCCAACCTTTTTGGTGCCAGGGACTGGTTTTGTGGAAGACAGTTTTTCTATGGACTGGCAGGGTGTGGTGGGGAAATGGTTTCAGAATGAAACTGTACCACCTTACATCATCAGGCATTAGATTCTCAATGAGATTGAGTGTGCAACCTAGATCCCTTCATGCACAGTTCACAATAGGGTTTGTGCTCCCTTAGAATCTAACGTCACCCATGATCTGACAGGTGGCATAGCTCAGGGGGTGATGCTCGCCTGCTGCTCACCTTCTGCTGTGTGGCCTGGTTCCTAATGCCATGGACTGGTATTAGTCTGCATCCCTGTAATTAGGGGCTTCTGGTTTATATATTTTGCTAGTTTCAGCATGAATTACTTAGATAATTATATGCCAGCAGAGGATAGAGTGCTGGGAAAGGGGTGTGTGGTACAGGCAGGGCATTGGAAGAGGGGTTGGTGCACAGAGTATGGGTGGTTCCTGTGGAGAGTAGGAGGACAAATTTACATCCGGAAGTTAGTCTGTCTGTGATTACTTAGTGTGTGGCAGTGTCGTAAATCCGAAATGTCTTTACTGGACATTAGAGGCAAAAGGACTGTGCCCCATAGGGCTGTGTGTTCAGTCAGTGTGAACAGGTTCCTGATTGCTGTTTGCTGCAGGTGCCAGTCATTGAAATCCCAGGTTTTGGAAATCTTTCTGCTGTAACCATTTGTGATGAGCTGAAAATTCAGAGCCAGAATGACCGAGAAAAACTTGCAGAAGCAAAGGAGAAGTTATATCTAAAAGGATTTTATGATGGTGTAAGTAATACTTTTTTTGTTTTTATTTGATTTATTCCATGCTCTGTGGCTTTTTTCTTAATTAGAAAAAAATGTAGAAAAATTTAACATAGTTTCAGCTATACATTGATTTAAGAGCTTAATATGAGAATGTATTCTGTTTCCAAATTTCTATTTTTTTTATGTCCTTTGCCTAAAAGCATTTTCAGAAATTGTCTTTTTCGTGCCCTCTAGGGATCTCTGTGGAGTGAATTTCTTGACATGATATTTCAAATTAGTTCATATTGTTATGCAGTAAACCTCAAAGGTTTATTGAATGGAGAACACCTGGTCCCTTCTTTGGCTCTTTTAGTTAAGTTTATATTTTAGATAAGCAGTTTTATTCAGTCCATTAATTTATTTATTAATGTCTATTAAATGCCAGGTGAGCTCAACAAACATGTTCGGAACCATTCTTTTCTCCTAATTGTGCATATGTTAATGTGGTTTACATTTCTATGGAAAGAAGGCTAGGCTAGAGAACATAAAAATTTAAACAAGTTGTTAGGTGCTTCAGGTTTAAATGAAGACTTAAGGAAATCAACAAGTATGTTTTTTAGTTTCAGCTTTCCTTTATTTTTCTGGATAACCAAGAATTGGTTATATATCTTTTACTGAAGTGACACATATTTTGAGTGATGATAAAAGCCAACATTTATATAGCACTTATATATTGGCTTACTTAATTCTGAAAATAACCCCATTCTGAAGTGTAGGCAGTCTTATCCCCAATTTACAGATGAGGAAATGGAGACACAAAGAGATTAACTGATTTCCTCGAGATTGGTCAGCTACTTAGCCAGGGATTCAAACTAGGTAGCCTGGGTTGTGTGTGGTGGGGGGTAGTGGGGAGGTAGCCTCCACCTCCTGGGTTCCAGAGATTCTCCTGCCTCAGACTCCTGAATAGCTGGGACTACAGGCGCGTGCCATCATACCCAGCTAATTTTTGTATTTTTAGTAGAGACGGGGTTTTAACATATTTTTAGTAGAGATGGGGTTTTAACCAATATGTTAAAAATCCTGACCCCAAGTGATATGCCCACCTTGGCCTCCCAATAACATATGCTGGGATTATAGGTGTGAGCCATTGCACGTGGCCAGATTTGTGTTCTTTTTTTTTTTTGAGACAGAGTTTTGCTCTGTTGCCCAGGCTAGAGTACAGTGGCTCAGTCTCATCTCACTGCTACCTCTGCCTCCCGGGTTCAAGCAATTCTCCTGCCTCAGCCTCTCAAGTGGCTGGGACTACAGGCGTGCACCACCATGCCCAGCTAATTCGGATTTGTGTTGTTAACTACACCATAATGGTCATTAAATATAACTTCATAATGTTGGATTAAACAGATATTGAAGTATTTTGGTACATTAGAGGTTTAGAATGTCAAAAAAGAGCGCATGTCTTTTCTACCTAAGATAGAACAATTTGAGAGAAATACAAGAGTCATGTAGATGAAGGTGAATATATCTGCGTTATTACCTAAGAAAGCTGGAAGGGGATTGAGACTTAATTGGTGGCAACAAAGGATAAGCTAATACTTTGTGCTGGAATGTAATTGGCCTACTGAGAAAAAGATAGAGGTGAAATAGTAGGCCTCCTTCTAAGAGCACGGTTTATCACATGGCCAGGCAAAGAATACTTACCTGCAGCAGGTGGGGTTACAAAGAGGAGCCTAAATTAGATGAAACCGAATATGCTTAGTTCTTTCTGAAACCATCAAGAATGAGGTGAGTTAGTGTAGTTGAAGTCTGTCCACGTGGAAATTTAAGAAGAGGTGGAAGTGAGTATTCCTTCCTAATCATGCTCATGCTAGGTATCTCAGTTACTGACAGAAAGATAAGTGTGTTATAAATATTAATTATCATGCTATACCAAAATGAAAAATTATTGTTATAAATATGATAAATTTCATACTATAAAAATTTCTGTGGGCAGAGCAAATTAATTAGGGAAAATTAGGAAAGAAACTCAAGGCAGATTCTGTTTTATATGTGTTTTTCTTCCTTCTCATCCTTTTAGGTCATGTTGGTGGATGGATTTAAAGGACAGAAGGTTCAAGATGTAAAGAAGACGATTCAGAAAAAGATGATTGACACTGTATGTGATAGGCTATGCTCCGAAGGCTGTTTTAGAAGAACTTTTATTTAATAGACTTGATAGTGTTATTAGCAGTGAGTTCTATAGTAGAACCTGGGGCTGTGATAAAGATATGTAGTTTTGCAGCAGAAAATAGACCTCTTTAGCAATTCATTTAACTTGAACATCTCATCTAAAATGATGCTAAAGGTCGTGTTCTAAAGTCAGTGTGTGCATAGCATATATAGAGAATTTGGATGATACTTCTGGCAGTGGCCACTGTAGATACTGGTAGTAGTTACAACCCCCTCTTTCTTTGGTGTTTTTTACTGTCATCCTCTCATCTTCCATTTTTGTTACAACTCTCTACTAATTAGCTGAGTTAACTCCTACATTTTTATTTTTGACAACTTCATATACCCATAATACAGAGACAATAAGTCTATTAGCCTTTTTGAAATAAAAAAGCAGCAAATTTCCTGTTTACCTTTGTGTAATTTAAATTTCTCTTCCTTGCAGGGGTTAACATTTAACCATTTTAGTATTGATCTCCATCTCTTATAGATCTGATCTAAATGCTTGTAGTATGATTTTTCCCCCCCAGGGTTAGGCATCAGCCACTGATGACCTACTCTTAGAAGGAGTAGGAGGAAGATCAAGGTTACACTCTTCCCCCTACTTTTTGTTTTCTCTTACATCCCACATTTATTGGTATATACTTCTGTATACGCTGTCTTCTCCACACACTGTAGCAATAACTAATGTTAGATCAATAGTCATTATTTATATTTTTGAGACATGGCTCATCTAGAATGTAGTGTACAATAATTTTTCATCCTCAGCTTTTGGTTTTCCCTGGGATTAATAATTATGTTTGTTTTTTTTTTAATTCTTTTTTTTTTTTTTGAGACGGAGTCTTGCTCTGTTGCCCAGGCTGGAGTGTAATGGCGCACTCTCGGCTCACCGCAACCTCCACCTCCCATTTTAAGCAATTCTTCTGCCTCAGCCTTCTACGTAGCTGGGATTACAGGTGCGCGCCATCATGCCTGGCTAATTTTTGTATTTTTAAGTAGAGACAGGGTTTCACCATGTTGGTCAGGCTGGTCTTGAACCCCTGACCTCGTGATCTGCCTGCCTCAGCCTCCCAAAGTGTTGGGATTATAGGTGTTAGCCACTGTGCCCGCCTTTTTTTTTTTAAAAAAAAATCCTTAACTTTTGTTTTTTGAGGTGGAGTTTTGCTCTCGTTGTCCAGGCTGGAGTGCAATGGTGCAATCTTGGCTCACCACAACCTCCAGCTCCTGGGTTCAAGTGATTCTTCTGCCTCAGTGAGCCTCCCGAGTAACTGGGATTACAGGTATGCACTGCCACGCCCAGCTAATTTTGTATTTTTAGTAGAGGCAGGGTTTTTCCATGGTGGTCAGGCTGGTCTCGAACTCCTGACCTCAGGTGATCCGCCCGCCTCGGTCTCCCAAAGTGCTGGGATTACAGGCATGAGCCACCATGCTCCAGCCTTAAAATTCTTAATTCAAAATATCAATACTCTGTTTCTCAACTCTTTCCCAACTGTGTATTCTCTCACTTGGATCAAACACATCAGTATGCTTTCAGTTCGGTCTCAGAGAAAGCTCTTCCAGAGCTTTCTGGCTTTAGTCTGAACTTGTTGCTTACTGTCCTGATGCACAGATGTTATCTTGGATGTTCCTCCAGTGTTACTAAGAATCGCCTTTGCTTCTCTTGAGCTGGATTTCCTGTTTTCTTGATCCCATGTCTGCATCTTCCTTGTATTCTTTCTCATTTTGGTGAAGCTCTGCCTCTGAGCTTTTCTGAGAAAGGGTGTCTGGAAGGTAAATTGTTGTGACTTTTCATGTCTGAAATATGTCTTCTATCTTTATGTTGGATTGCCTGGGTATGGATTTTGGATTGGAAATAATTTCCCTTAGAGACTTGAGAACATTATTACCCCATTGTCTTCTGGTTCATTGATGCTATTAAGAGTTGAAAACTCTTTGGTAGTGACTGATGTTCTTGTAAGTAACTTGTTTCTCCTGACTTTGGAGGATTGTACAGTCTTTTCTTCTCCCAGTGTTTTGAAATTTCATGATTTGCCTTGGTGTAGGTCAATTTTCATTCATTCTACTGGGTACTTGGTGGGCCCTTTCAATGTGGAAACTTTGTGTTCTTCAATTTGGGGAATATTTCTTGACTTTTTTCTTGATTATTTTATTTTTTCTTATTCTCTATTTTCACTTTTTGATATCCTGTCATTCAGATACTGAACCTCTTAGCTCCTGGCAGTCCTGCTAGTCCTCTTTGTGGGATAGTCCCTCAGTGTTTTCCTCTTGAGCTTTAGTTTACTATGTGCTTTTATTTACTATTTGTGTGTGTGTGTATGCAACAAATTTATAAGAACTTCTTTTTAAAGAATCTTTGTTTGGAAAATTTCAAATGTATAAGAAAGTAGAGAGTAGTGTGATAAATTCCTATATACCTGTCACCCAGATTCAACAATTAGTAATTTTGAGCCAGTCCAATAATTGATTCTTGTTTTCTGATTGATTTTCTTTTTAAATAGGGGTCTTGCTATATTGCCCAGGCTGGTCTGGCTTTGGGCTCAAGTGATCTTCCCATCTCAGTTTCTTGAGTAGCTGGGACTACAGGCATATGCTACCATGCCTTGCTGATTAGTCCTTTGTTGTAGGACACTATTCTTGTTTCATAGATCGGACATCTTAATCTTACTTCTCTGAGGAAGGCTGTTGATATGTAATATATTTGGATGTAAAAGGATTGTTTTTGCATATGGGTAGGACTTGTCACTGGGCTTCACTGGGGGAGATCTAGAAAGGGCCATTTGGACCCGGATGTTAATTTTTTTTTTTTTAGTATTTGCATTTGGGTTTATTAGATTTCCTTACAGAAGATTCTTCTAATCTCTAGCTCAAAAGGTCTAAGTGGCCAGGCATGGTGGTTTCCACCTGTAATCCCAACACTTTGGGAGGCTGAGGTAGGCAGATCACTTGAGGTCAAGAGTTTGAAACTAGCCTGGCCAACATGGTAAAACACTGTTTCTTCTAAAAATACAAAAATTATCTGGCTGTGTTGGCACCTGCCTGTAATTCCAGCTATTTGGGAGGTTGAGGCATGAGAATGCTTGAACCTGGGAGGCAGAGGTTGCAGTGAGCTGATATGGCACCACTGTACGCCAGCCTGGGTAACAGAGCACTGTCTCAGAAAAAAAGAAAAGAAAAGAGAAAAGATCTAAGCAACTGAGCATTTTGGGAGTCGAATGGGAGAAGATAGCTAGGATTGTGTACCAATATCTGGTATGCTGACTTTTACTTAACTCCCTTGTTTTTACTGTGATACTTTAGCTTTCTCTCTAGTTCAGAGACTTTTTAAAATCTTTTCCAGAGAATTAGCCTTTGTTGTTGTTGTTGTTCTGGCATAGGTAGGGGCAGTATATGGGGTTCTCACCTCTATTTTATTTTATTTTTTTCACTACTTCCAGGATACCCACTTCTTTAAATGACTTTAGTTGGTGCTCTTCTTTTCAGTCTCACCTTATCTCTATTTTTAGGGCTATTTAATGCCACCAATTTCTGAGTCTCTTAGAGGTACTAGAGTAGAAACTGGATTGCTTCTCAGATTTTTCTATTGTTGTCTTAGGATTCAAATAGCTTTTTAATTTCTGCTAATACATTTCTCATTCATGTTGCTTTTTTGTTTTCAAAGTTCAGTGAATATTTTTTCTTCTCTCATTCATTTTGCGTTTGTAGGTTCATGCCACTTGTAAAAAAAAAAAAACCTCATTGTCTTTTTATTGGTATTTTGAGAGGGAGTTAAATGTCTGTTTTTAATTTACCATCTTTAAACCAAATCCCAGCTATTTAATTTTAATGAGAAGAATTGCATTAAAAACAGAGCATGGAATCATTTTATGAATAATAATGCTGAACTTTGTTTTTAAAAATTATCCTAGCCTAAAATGTTTAGGATCATAATAGCATTAAAAGAGATTTATGTTTGGTAAAAAATCAAAAGCATGGTCAGTTTTCTAGTGGAAATTTTTCATGGCACTATAAATCTTCAGTAACAAGATTTTCTATGTTTAGTCTTTGTGTGTCTTTTTATTTTTAAGCAGTTTATAAGAAGGATTAAAAAGCTTCCACAGGGCTGTGCCCCCCCACCCCCCCCAAAAAAACCCAGAAAACTGTCATAGGAAACTTAGCCTTCAAACCTTAGGATTCAAAACTGCTAACCATTTTTTGTGGTTTTTTTCCTCTTTGTTCACTGTTTTAATTTTCACTGAAACGAGATAATATGTAGCTGGAGAAAGTGATCCACTTGATGAAGCAAGTGTTATATAGAGGGAAAGGTAGAAGATAACTGACCCGGGGAAGATGGGGAAGACATAATGAAAATGTGGGGTTTCAGTTATTGGTGGTATAGCATTTTTTTTTGAAGAAATTTTTATCATCTTTGAGGAATGAAGATTGATTTGACATAGTATCTAATGCATTTTATTTACCTTCCTTTAGGGAGATGCACTTATTTACATGGAACCAGAGAAAGAAGTGATGTCCAGGTCTTCAGATGAATGTGTCGTGGCTCTGTGTGACCAGTGGTTAGTCTCTCTTATAGCAAGATAATTCCCCTAGTCAATTTGCTCATCTTTGACTTAAAAAAAAAAATCAATTTGTCCACTCCCAGGTACTTGGATTATGGAGAAGAGAACTGGAAGAAACAGACATCTCAGTGCTTGAAGAACCTGGAAACGTAAGATGGGAGAAAGTGACGAGGGAGGAAAAAGAAGATGAAAAATGTGGAAACAATAAAGTTGAAATGAAACAAAGAAGTGAACTGATAACTTTGTCTTTTGCTCTTTTCTAGATTCTGTGAGGAGACCAGGAGGAATTTTGAAGCCACCTTAGTTTGGCTACAAGAACATGCTTGCTCAAGAACTTATGGTCTAGGTATACAAACTTTAAATTTTTCTGTTTGGATAACTTTGCCAGTTACACAGAAAATATACGTTCTTACCTTTCCCCTCCCCTCAGTTCTAGTGTTTTCTGAATTGAAAGCAAGAGGTTTTGGTTAGATGATCAGGAAAACTAGGATGTAGTCCCCTATCTCTACTTGGTGGTAGAAATATTATGTCCTCTCTAATCTGTATAGGTTTTATGGTGTGATTTTTTATAGAGAGACTCCAAGCTTCAACCATTTTTTTTTTTCTTTTTTTTTTTTTTGAGGCAGAGTCTTGCTCTGTTGCCCAGGCTGGAGTGCAGTGATATGATCTTGGCTAACTGCAACCTCTGCCTCCCGGGTTCAGGTGGTTCTCCTGCCTCAGCCTCCCGAGTAGCTGGGATTACAGGTGCCTGCCACTGCTTGGCTAATTTTTTTTTTTTGTATTTTTAGTAGAGATGGGGTTTCACCATGTTGGCCAGTTTGGTCTTGAACTCCACCTGCCTCAGCCTCCCAAAGTGCTGGGATTACAGGCATGAGCCTCCATGCCTGGACCATTTTGTCTTTTATCTGCTATTTTATTTTTATTAATCAAGAATAATTTGAGAGCTTCCTAAATAAGTTATCTTTGTAAATGCTAAAGCCTTCTTAAAAATGTGGATTCTGTAGCTGAAATGTGTCTTGGGTGCCTCATGCATTACTTTTTATTTTTCAGGCACTCGCCTGCCTTGGGATGAGCAATGGTTGATTGAATCACTTTCAGACTCCACTATTTACATGGCATTTTACACAGTCGCACACCTGTTGCAGGGGGGTGACTTGCATGGACAGGCAGAGTCTCCCCTGGGCATTAGGTTGGTAAACAGATAATGGAAAGGAGCATAATTTGTTACTAAGAGTTGTAATCTTTGATGTACATATTGAAATATTTTCATAAGAATTTATTTAGCAGAATTTAGTTATAATGTTTTTGCTTTTTTATATTGAACTGGGAAAAATTAATAAATAGCCCCTTATTATCATTATCTACTCTTCATTCTTATGGAAGCTGTTGTCCTTATTTGTTCCTGTAACTACATTAAGAAAGAGATTCCTAATTCGTGGTCAGATTTGGGTATTGATTCTTTCAAAGAAATTATATATATAGTAGTTTGTTTTATTTTTAATACAGACCGCAAGAGATGACCAAGGAAGTTTGGGATTATGTTTTCTTCAAGGAGGCTCCATTTCCTAAGACTCAGATCCCAAAGGAAAAATTAGATCAATTAAAGCACGAGTTTGAGTTCTGGTATCCTGTTGATCTTCGAGTCTCTGGCAAGGATCTTGTTCCAAATCATCTTACATACTACCTTTATAATCATGTGGCTATGTGGCCGGAACAAAGGTGAATACTAAAATAGGTGTGGACTAAATTTGTTGTCAATAGGGGTGTCTTGTGCCTTCAAATATCTAAGAAATTATTGTGGAGGGGATAGATTTGCCAGTTATGTTCTTTTTCTTATCTTAAATATGTACTATAGATAGATTTGCCAGTTACATTCTTTTTCTTATCTTAAATATGTACTAAAGGAGAAAGGTTACCTCCTATCTGTTATATCCAGAAATCCACATACCTATCTGAGGCACCAAAGCACATCATCTCAGGTGCATTGCTGGTCTGCTAGTAATTCATTTGACCTGTTAGATACAGGAATAATTCTAGAACATTAGAATTGGAAAGAACCTTCTCTTTAGAGCAGAGAGCCCCAAGGTTCTATCATTAGTTATAGCAACATTCTGACTAGAGTTTGTTTCTTCAGAGTAATCCTTCTATCCTTTTCCCTCTTTACCTAGACGTGTCTCTACTTTTCCCTCTAGTCTCTCAAGTAGCTGAGGAAACAAACCTCAGTCTGTTCAAATTTTATTTCATAAAACCACACAATCTCTTGTGGCTTCTTGTATTTAGAATATAAGAATAAAGAATAAAAGGAAGATTTTGAAGTAGAGGAATAAATTAATATTTTTTTTTTTTTTTGAGAGAGAGTTTTGCTCTTGTTGCCCAGGCTGGAGTACACTGGCGTGGCATCCCAGGCTCAAGTGATTCTCCTGCCTCAGCCTCCCGAGTAGCTGAGATCACAGGCGTGTGCCATTATACCTGGCTAATTTTGTATTTTTAATAGAGACGGCATTTTACCATGTTAGCCAGGCTGGTCTCAAACTCTTGAGCTCAGGTGATATGCCTGCCTTGGCCTCCCAAAGTGTTGGGATTACAGGCATGAGCCACTGTGCTTGGCCCAGAGGAATAAAATAAATTTAATGTGGTTCTTATACTACTTGTCATCCAGTATTATTACTTACTTACTTGATTTATTTATTTTTGTGACAGGGTCTGGCTCTGTTGTTTTGGCTAAAGTGCAGTGGCATGATCTTGGCTTACTGTAGCCTTGACCTTGAGGGCTCAAGTGATCCTCACACCTCGGCCTTCTGAGTAGCTGAGATTAGCCACATGTTAGCATGCATGGCTAAGTTTGTTTATTTTTTGTAGAGATGAAGTCTCACTTTGTTGCCTAGGCTGGTCTCAAACTCCTGGACTCAAGTGATCCTCCTGTCTCAGCCTCCCAAAGTACTCAGATTACAGGTGTGAGCCACCGCACCTGTCCCTAGTATTTTTCTCTATTGTTTAAAATGTATTTTTAGGCAAGTTGGGTATCCCAGAAGTATTCTTTACCAATAAGTTGAGTCTTCAACCCTTTGCACCAATTTTTTTCACATTTATTAGGTTTTTAAAAATTACAGATAAATAATTACATCAAGTGCTTATGTCAGGTACTTTAAATCACTTTTAGTAATTCCTTTCACTACAGCTTTTCAAGGAGGATCTTTAATATTCATTTTCTGTAGGCAGGGAATTGTCCTGAGGAATAGAGGAACAAATCATCACCCAAAGCTACCCAGCTAATAAATGACAGTATGGAAATCCAGAGAGATTTGGCTCCAGAACTCTTGCTGTCAGCCTCCCATATGCTCTCATTGCTAGAATGAATGAATGACATGTACATAGTTTGAAATTTTAAAGAGTACATAAAAGCGAAAAGTTAAAGGTGAACTTTCACCCTTGCCTGCACACTGCTCTGTTTCCCAAAACTCATCATGATGCTATTGTTTTCTTGTGATTTTTATATACCGGCAACCTATAACTCTATTTATTTTTAAAATTTTATTTCCTTTGATTTTTTTAAATTTCTTTTTTTTTTATTTTGCTCACCTGCAACTGTCTTAATCGAGTTATATCTATTTATTTTTTAATATATACAAAGAAACCACATTGTTTATACTGTTCTGTCTTATGTTTTCACACATATTTTTCAGATCTTTTTACATCCATACGTGTAGCCCCACCTAAGTAGTTACATGCTTGTGTACCCGTATCATAGTTTGTGTAGCCAGTCCTTTGGTTTGTTTTCATTTCCCATTACAAAAGACTACAGTATATATCCTTGCACAAAGTTTATCTTAGCAAACCTTATGAGTCTATTAGCTTTTACCTCGGAATTTTAAGCCTGAACTACCGTCTTTCTTTGTCTCTTATTTTCTGTCTTTAAACACTTACCTGTGAAGTGACAAATGGCCTAGAGCTGTGAGAGCAAATGGACATCTCCTCCTCAACTCTGAGAAGGTAAGGCTTATTGCATCTTGAAAATTTAAATTTCTGTGGAAGGCTTTTCAGATTTAGGGTATAGCACTTTTTTTTTTTTTAAATGTATTTAAGAAATAATGTGTCTGGGTATGGTGACTCATGCCTGTAATCCTAGAGCTTTGGGAGGCCAAGGTGGGAGGATCACTTGAGGCCAGGAGTTCAAGACCAGCCTGGACAATATAGTAAGCCCTCACTATATAGTGAGCCGCTACCAAAAAAATTAATAAATAAGAAATAATATAAATTAATCAGAGTTAAAAACCTTCTAATTAGCATGCTTAGGACTAAGCGTAAATTAATTTTTATCTTTAAAATTGAGCAAGGGGAGTAGGTAGTATTAATTGAAGGGAGAGATAGGGAAAAGTTACCTATTTATAAAACTTATATTTAGAGTGGCAAAAGGTGACACAAATTTTTTTTTGTTTTTAGGAGAGACAGTTTCATCATGTTGGTCAGGCTGGTCTCGAACTCCTGACCTCATGATCTGCCTGCCTTGGCCTCCCAAAGTGCAGGGATTATAGGCGTGACCCACCATGCCTGACTTTTTTTTTTTTACAAATTCACTTTTATTTATTGACTTTTCACTGGTTTAAATCCTTGAGGGTTACAACATCACTCAGATTCTGTGCCCAATAGGAATTTGGTGTGAACCATGCTACTGTTCTGTAGGCCTGAGTTACCTTTCCACAGATTACTCTGGTTTTGTTTGGTTTGCCGCCAGGAGTTGCTGTATTGTTCTTTGCTTTGTATAAGCACATCTCTCCCAAATAGAATTGTTTCATCTTGAGTATAAACAACTTAATTTTTTTTTGTTTTTTGAGATGGAATCTCGCACTGTTGCCTAGGGTGGTGTGCAGTGGCACGATCTCGGCTTGCTTTCACCCATCTCCCAGGTTCAGGTGATTCTCCTGCCTCAGTCTCCTGAGTAGCTAGGATTACAGGTGTCTGCCACCACACCTGGCTATTTTTTTGTATTTTTAGTAGAGATGGAATTTCACTATGTTGGCCAGGCCAGTCTCGAACTCGTGACCTCGTGATCTGCCTGCCTTGGCCTCCTAAAGTTCTAGGATTACAGGCATGAGCCACTGCTCCCGGCCAGCACCTTCAATTTTATGAAAAGCTATGTGTTATAGAGTCCCTGCTTGTAGCCAGCAAAAATGGCCTTGGACCACGGCCTTCCAGACATATTTCCTTTTAGAAGTCCTGTTCCCAGCAGGCCTCCACAGGATCCAAGCTGGCAGGAAGAGCTATTTTTCTTACTAATTTGAGAAAATGGTTTGGTGCTTTTTGTTTTATACTGTGACTGGCCACTAAATTAGTAGAAAGGTAGAATTTTGGAGTCTGTAGGATTTTTAGGTGTCACTTAATGCTCCTTCTCAAGCAGTATAGTAGTCCTCTCTATGCTTCTACTGTTCTTATCACTACTGGTACTGTTAATAATATGTATGTATGTGTTTTTTTAAAACAGACTTCATAGGACTTTATTTTATTAATCAATATCCTCAATAAGAAGTTCTGCAAACTTAACAGACTCCTCAGATGCCCCATGATACTTTTGTGCAAATTAGAGAAGGGCACCCCTCCTTGACTTAAAAGTTGCAGTATTATTTATTTCTCTTTAATAAAAATGGTAACAAATTGGATTTGTTACAAGCAATGAATTTTGCTGTGAGCAACTGAATAGTAATGACAGTATTAGTTGTCATAAGTGTCTGTGTCATAATGAAAATAAGTTGTAGGGGGCCGGATATGGTGGCTCATGCCTGTAATCCCAGCACTTTGGGAGGTCAAGGTGGATGGGTCACCTGAGGTCAGGAGATCCTTGAAACCAGCCTGGCCAACAGTGAAACTGTGTCTCTACTAAAAATACAGAAAAATTAGCCGGACATGGTGGTGGGCACCTGTAATCCCAGCTGCTCAGGAGACTGAGGCAGGAGAACCACTTGAACCTGCGAGACAGAGGTTGTAGTGAGCTGAGAATGCGCCATTGCACTCCAGCCTGGGTGACAAGAGTAAAACTCTGTCTCAAAAAAAAAAAGAAAGAAAGAAAATAGTTGTAGGTTTAAACAAATGGCAGATGATATAAATTGCATTATGTAACATCAGACTGAGCCTGTGCCGTAATATTGAAAGGTAATTTAAAAAATTCCTTCAAGATGATATATATATTAGACTGAAAAACTGCTGTTTAGAAGTACAGGCGATTTTAATAGATTTTGTCAGATCAACAAGGAACTTGATTATTGAACTCGTTTTTTCTTTGTTTAAGTCAAAGAGGAACAATGTATATATTATTCCTCTTAGAGCATGACACTCTTTGGTCTGTCTGAACATTGTTGTACTGTATTGATTTTATTAGAACGAGATATGTATTGCCATGTAGTGTAATAGAAAACTGATACAGTCATCATTTCCTTTGACATCAGCATTTTGAAACAATAAAGATTGCTAGGCCGTGAGTGGCCCCTCTTCAGATGCATTGCCCTCAGGCAGAGCACAACTTGAACAATCGATTATTGTGACCCTAATTAATGATAGGAGGGTTCCTAAAATTCTAACTCCAACTTCATGAGCTGGTCCATTCCATTTCAGAATGATTCTGATTGCTGTAAAGCTCTTCCTTAGGTAACCAGCTGGTGTTCCAGAGTTGTAGTAGAGTCATTACACGTGTCTAACCCAATTACCAGGAGGCAGTATAGGCTAAACCACAGTGGACTGAGTCTGAGTCTGGAGGTCCTCTTCTATCTGTGTCACTAATAGCTGAGTAACCCAAACAAGTCACTTTATTGGCTGAACTTCAGTTTTGACCTCTCTAAAATTAATGTAATATATCTTTTCCTTTCTGTATTTCAAATTCCTTTTTGTTTTTGTCTGGTCATGACGAACCTAGTTAATTTTATTTGGTTGATTTGATTTATTTTATTTATATTACTATTATTAATGTTTGATCACTGACTCTTTCAGATGTCAAAATCCACAGGCAACTTCCTCACTTTGACCCAAGCTATTGACAAATTTTCAGCAGATGGTGAGTAAACATTTTTCTTATTGCTGTTCCATAGGGTCCAGCTCTCCTTATAGAAGACAAGTTAAAATTGGTGTTTTAATTTTACTTTCTGTTTTGCTTTT
Organism: Saguinus oedipus; assembly: GCA_031835075.1. Taxonomy (NCBI): domain Eukaryota; kingdom Metazoa; phylum Chordata; class Mammalia; order Primates; family Cebidae; genus Saguinus; species Saguinus oedipus. The sequence goes on from CM063170.1 coordinate 24,642,452, forward strand.
TAACAAAATTTAAAAATATTAATATTTCCTCTGTGGATGAGCAACATAATATTTAAAATATCAGAACTGCTGACATGATGTCCTCAGGAACAAATCAAGCAGAAGTTACTTTACATCTTCTTTTAATGAACTCACTATCATTGCTAAGATTCAGGACTTGTTTTGTAAAGATGTTGAGTATGTAGAAGGTTTTCCAAGATATTTCCTCTTTATTTTATATTCCATTCTTTTTAACTGAGACAGAGTCTCACTCTTACCCAGATTGGAGTGAGACTCCAAGGTGGCACGATCTTGTCTCACTGCAACCTCCGTCTCTGGGGTTCAAGTGATTCTCGTGCCTCAGCCACTCAGGTAGCTGAGATTACAGGCATGGGCATGCATGCTTGGCTAATTTTTTTATTTTTAATAGAGACGGGGTTTCACCGTGTTGGCTAGGCTGGTCTTGAACTCCTGGCCTCAAGTGATCCACCCGCCTCAGCCTTCCAAATTGCTGGGATTATAGGCGTGAGCCACCATGGCTTGGTCTGTATTTGGTATTCCTAAAGGTGTCTTGAACCCAGGAACATTCATTTTTTTTCAGAAGTTTTTTTTTTTGCCTAGCCTCAGTCCTGTTACATTTTATTATTACTTTGTCAAGAGAAGAAATGCACTGTGCTGAAGGAACCATTAATTTCTTATATAACTAGTCATTGGTCATCATGGTACTTCTTTTTGTTGATCATGGCTAACGCAGTTTGTGTTCTCAGTATTTTGACTGGACACCAAAGCCAACGGCAGAAAGAACTGTATCCAAATACTATAGTTAGTCCGTTTCTTACGAGATATATAAGCAATTACGAAACTACTTTATGTATATATTAGGATTGAATAAATAAGTAAACAGGTAGATAATGAGAACCTCTGCCTCACAGAGCTCACTATCAGGAAAAGAAGCTATAAATAAATAAAGAGAGAATGCTAGAATGAGCCCTATGGGGTTAGATTGGATTTTGTGATAAAAGTATGAGCTTATGATTTTTATTTTGTATATAGGTGTATAGATGTAAAAATAGACATAGATATGTGTGTGTATGGGTTAGTATACAAATATGAATTGTTAAGTGAACAAGGCAAAGGGTGGAACTTGAATGTTTTGATGGACACCAAAGCTAAAGACAGAAAGAACTACATAATGAGTTCCCTCTTTTTTTAGCAATATAGTGTTCCATTATAGGGATGTCCTAAGGTTTAATTGATGGACACTTAGTTTTTTTTTTTTTTCCAGTATTTTAGAATGGAAGATTTTGGTGGTACTAAGAGGTGAGATTTGAAAAAGTAAAGTTTTATTAGTGGTAAACTTGTAAGAACCTAGTTTTAAAACTGAGAAAAATTCATACACATTTGTACATGTAAGGTACCAGTATGTATTCTTATACATTAAAATATATTATGCTACCTCTAAATGAGGCTGAGATGTTAAGAAAACCACAAAGAAATGTGTATCTATATCTATCCCCAGTTTATCATTTTCTGTCTCTGCCTCATTAAAGATCACTTTATCTCATTAACTCAACATGCCTGAGAAGAAACATATAATGGTGCTAAGCAGTTGCAAATCAATATAGATGGTTCAAATATTTTAACATCACAGTTAGGGATGCTACCTTTTGGAGATTTAAATTTTTGTTTTTGATCTGGGACAGTCCTTTAAAGCATTTTTTTTTTCGAGTACCAGTAAGTCTTTATTTATTCATTGTATTTTCCCAGGGAAAGGAGAAGGGAAGGGAAGAGTCAGCATGTGTTAATAATTGATTAGGAAATGGGAAAGGGAGGCCAAGCTGGGTGGATCACGAGGTCAAGAGATCGAGACCATCCTGGTCAACAAGGTGAAACCCTGTCTCTACTAAAAATACAAAAATTAGCTGGGCACAGTGGCACGTGCCTGTAATCCCAGCTATTTCAGGAGTCTGAGGCAGAAGAATTGCCTGAACCCAGGAGGCGGAGGTTGCGGTGAGCTGAGATCGCGCCATTGCACTCCAGCCTGGGTAACAAGAGCGAAATTCCGTCTCAAAAAAAAAAAAAAGACTAGAACTTGGAATTCTGAATTGCAGTGTCAATAAGACAACTTTATTTTGTCATAGAAAAAGTAATTGAAACAAGAATAGATAAAGAATAGCAGCTTTGGCCGGGCGTGGTGGCTCACGCCTGTAATCCCAGCAATTTGGGAGGCCGAGGCCGGTGGATCACGAGGTCAAGAGATTGAGACCATCCTGGTCAACATGGTGAAACCCCATCTTTACTAAAAATACAAAAATTAGCTGGGCATGGTGGTGCGTGCCTGTAGTCTCTGCTACTCGGGAGGCTGAGGCAGGAGAATTGCTTGAACCCAGAAGGCGGATGTTTCGGTGAGCCGAGATTATGCCTTTGCACTCCAGTCTGGGTAACAACAGCGAAACTCCATCTCAAAAAAAAAAAACTGGGAAAGGAAATACCCAGTACAGCAAAATCAACCATCAAATAAACGCACCCCAGTGATGGGGTCACCAAAGCCCAAAGGGGCTCAATCTCCTGCAGTTTAGGAATGAGGGAACGGGATCAGGGAAATTCGAACAGACAGGTACAGGCTTTTCTACCCTCCCTGCCATAAATTCAAGATTTTACACAAAGTTTTGGTTCTAGCAGTAAACATGGAGTTTCGTTCATCTCCTATTAAACAATCTTGTGGCCACTTTGACATAAGTTCTAGCACCTGCATAAAAGTTTCTGAGTGACTTGGATATATATTCATATTCCCTTACTTGGCCTCGTGACCCCACTTTCTATATGGAAGGCCCCCAATTGTATCTCTCTACTTTAGGATTAAAAATTACATATGTTTGATCCATCAAAATACAGCAGTGTCTTTTTTTTTGAGACAGAGTCTTGCTCTGTCACCCAGGCTGGAGTGCAGTGGCGCGATCTCAACTTACTGCAACCTCTACCTCCCAGTTTAAAGTGATTCCCCTGCCTCTGCCTCCCGAGTAGCTGGGATTACAGGCACACACCACCATGCCTGGCTAATTTTTTGTATTTTAGTAGAGATGGGGTTTCACTGTGTTGGCCAGGATGGTCTTGAACTCCTGACCTCGTGATCCACCCACCTCAGCTGCCCAAAGTACTGGATTTACAGGTACGAGGCACCACGCCTGGCCTACAGCAGTGTCTTAAGTGTTTGTCATGACTACATCAAGAAATGGTCGGCCGGACATGGTGGCTCACCAAAACAAATGTATTGGTCTTGATTCAGGAGGTTGGAACAAGGAATGGAGGGTTTCTAGCTTCTTCTAGATTTTTGCATACATTGTTTAAAAGTTGTGGAGACACTCCAAGCATTAAATGTGTATGAGTGTGGGTGTGTAGGTTTTCTTTTGGGGGTGGACAGAAAAGAGGGCAGGGTGGAAGACACATTTTTAGGACAGAAGATCTGGTCTGATAGGTAAAGAGGAATACAAAAGAAAGGATGGTTCAAGATCCCCACTTTAAGAAGAGGGCCCCCCAAACTAATGTTTCAGATCTTTTTGCCTGATGCACAACCTTCTGTCAAAGATGCTTTGGCTATTTTTTTCTCAATACAAAAAGAAGTTTGTAAACAAAACCCCAAAGAACACGGAGAAAGATCAATACATTATATTTACACAAACTAGGCCACCTAGCCATCACCAAATTAGTGAAGTCCTACAGAGCCCAGACAAATACAGTAACTACAGGGGGGCAGCATTTAGGGGAGACAAGAACCCAGGATCAGACACACACCACCCAATGTGTTCTATTGCATTTGTCCTGTTTCAACACAGTGAGGTAGGTTTACGGTGATCTCACAGCATGTAAACGAAACCCCCTTTTCTCCTTCAGCTACCATGACACTAGTAATTACTACTGCAGCAGGGCAGGACAAAGCCCTGCTCGTGTGTCTTCCTGGAACCCAAGAATTTTGACAGGTGAAGGTTTTTAGACCTTACTTCATATAGCCATCCCTTGACAGCACAGGGTTAAGTACAGGAGTACTGGTCTTAAAACTTATCCTTACCAACTCTGGTTTTATGAACACACACACCCTGTTGTGCATGGTAGGCCTCGTCTAATCTGGTGAATAATGGATCTGGGATGTAAAGCCCGACCTGTGCCCTAGGATTAGACAACCCTCACCTAATCTCGGCTTCCTCTCTGGGCCTTTCACCTGGCCCAGCCTTAGCCTCTCTGCACCACCATTTCCTGTTTAGACTAATTTCCATTCTTCCAGTAGGAGGCAATCAAGTCTTGGGGCAACCCAGTTAAAACCTAGTCTCCCATAAAACATTTTCAAGGCAGAGGGGGTTTCAAGAGGACACTATGGCAGAAAAGCCAGCTCTCATTGGCAAAAATGAGGTAGTTCAATAGGCTGTGCACTCCAAATAGTTGCTCTCCACGGTGGCAAAAACAACAAAAAGTATTCCTGCTGTGCAGACCTGGAGCTGCTGCCGACTTATTCCTGAGATTGCTCATGTACCTGAGAACACAGTGCAGGAAATGAGGGCCTTAGATTAAAATATACAAAAATACAAAACCAGAATATTTATATTAAGGAAAAAAAAGTTAAAATGCACAAGATACGTCATTCGCACACAGCTAGTGCAGTTGGCATCCTCAAGAAGGTGGGACCCAAGGTGCAGTATCCAAGGGAGCAAATAAATAAAATCACATTGACCCAGAATGGGGCGGGGTGAGTGTAGGAGCAGCAGGTCTGCAACTGTTCCCCCAAACACCCTTTTTGCCATTATCACTACCCATTGCTTGGGACAGTTGCCAGCACCCTATCCCAAAAGTGGGTATGAGGATATAAGATGTGGAAAAAAAAAACTGCCTTATTCCTGAGAGATTCCCTTCCACATAATGTAGTGGCTTCGCTCCATGAATCTGGTCTTATAATTAATCATTTCACTCTGGCATGGGAATTATTATTATACATCCTTCTTTAAAAGGAAAACAACTTCCCTATCCAGGCCACTTTCAAAAGCTGGAAATTCTGGGGATGGAGCCTCAGATAAAGTGTGCAGGTTGTAGGGTGATTCCCTCCTCCTGGTTGCCCCCAGAACCCTCACTTGCATTTGGACAGAGCATGGATGGAGTTCCTTTGACTCACCCTTTCCCCCGACCTAGAAGGAAGAAAGGGTGATGGTGTGAACCCCAGCCTGAGATATATGGCAGTGCTAACTAGCCCCAATCCACCCTATTCCCACTTTCTCCACTCTGCCTGCTCCTTGAAACTTCCTGATAGCAAAAGAATAGCCCCCACTCATTGGGACTCAATTCTGTGCCTCCAGGAGCAGTGCAGGGCTGTGGATTTCTTCTTCTTCCTTCCGAAAGTATGTTGGCTTTCCCTGTGCGCTAGGGGCCTGCTGGGCCTTCAGTGGACATGAGGCTACCATATGACTGATGCTCTGGCAGAAGTGGCACTTCTTGGGCTGGGGTGGCAGCTTGCATTCCTTGGCATAACGGTCTAGACCTCCACAGTTGTAGCACCTGTCTCCTTTTGATCTGCGCTTCTGCATGTTCTTCCCCTTTGGCCGCCTGTCAGCTCCCAATACAGAACACCCCACCAGGTCCAGTGACACGGATGGATTACAGACCCTTGGCTGACTTCTTAAAGGTGAACTCGACGGCCTCACCCTCCTTCAAGCACTGGAAGCCCTCCATGTGCAGCTTACTCTGGTGCACAAAGACGTCCACTGGGGGATTGAGCGCAACCCCGGCGCGGGCGGTCATGGACAGGAAGCCGAACCCCATATGCACGTTGAACCACTTACAGATGCCTGCACCGTGCAGCAGCTGAGGCTCGTCCGCTGCCCGGGCCGTGTCCTCCGGCGCCTCCTCGGGCGCCTCTTCTGCCGCCTTGGCGCAGCCACCTGCAAGCTGTAGGTTGGACACGGAGCCCATGGTAGTCGGCTGAGCCCGTGGCCCTGGGCCCGTAGTCGGGTGGCTGCTGGCCCCAGAGAAGTCTGAAGGCAAAGGGGTGGTTTGGAGAAGAGGCTGCTACATCTTCCCCTGCACAATAGCATTTGTTAATTTATATATGGGCTTTGCAGCGTACCCAGCTGGACACATAGGACACAGTTGATACACAGTAACCATATTTTTAATTCATTGACTTTTTTTCTTCTTCCAGGAATGCGTTTGGCCCTGGCTGATGCTGGTGACACTGTAGAAGATGCCAACTTTGTGGAAGCCATGGCAGATGCAGGTATTCTTCGTCTGTACACCTGGGTAGAATGGGTGAAAGAAATGGTTGCCAACTGGGACAGCCTAAGAAGTGGTCCTGCTGACACTTTCAATGACAGAGTTTTTGCCAGGTAATCTGTAGATCCCAATCATTTTGTGTTTTAGAGTTACTTAGTCCTGGTGCATTTTTAAGTTTTCTTTTTCTTCTTTCAAATAAAATAAATTAATGATAATAATAGCTAGTATTCATTGATAATTGATAATAATAGCTAAGTATTTTGTGTCTGTTATCTGACTTTAGCCTCAAAGCAACCTTATATAATATAGATATAATTAGCTCTGTTTTTATAAATAAAGAAACTGAAGCTTAGAACATTAAGTATTTCCTTACATGCTTCAAAGCTAGTAGTTGCAAACTTGGGATATGAACTTGCTTCTGTCTTGAAAACCTGTTCTCATAACCATTTTGTCATGCTGTCTTGCTTTAGAACGGGGCAAAATGGTTAAAGGAAAAGTAGATTAAAAGAAAAGAATAAATATTTTTGGAGTCGTCCTAAGCAATGGTATTACAGAGATAATAAGACATGATTCTTCTTTACTACTGTCTAGCAAGAGAGACAAATACCCAATCAGTTTCTAAGTGCAATAATAGAGATAAGGAGAATTCAGAGATGTCACGTGAATTCTGGGTTTCTTGAAAAATGAACAATGTTTTCAGGGAGAAGAGAAAGTGCAGATAAGCCATGGAAGGGGTCTGATATTTATTTGAAGTACATTATCTGGTGGGCAGAGGTAGGAGATGAAACAGGTTGGGGCCAGATTAGGCGAAATTAAGAAGGACCTGGATTGGTATGAGAAAATTTTTTTCTAATATCCAGTATTAGTTATTGTAAATGCAACAATTAAAACCTGACTCTGGCCAGGCACTGGTAGCTCACACCTGTAAACCAGGCACTTTGAGAGGCTGAGATGGGAGAATTGCTTGTGCCCAGGGGTTCGAGACCAGCCTGGGCAACAAAGCAAGATTCTGTCTCTACAAAAAAAAAAAAAAAATTAGCTGGTTATGCCTGTAGTCCTATTATTTGGGCGGCAGAGGTGAGAAGATCCTTTGAGCCTAGGAGTTCAAGGCTGCAGAGAGCCGTGTTCACGCCACTGCACTCTACTGGGTGACAGAGAGAGAGCCTGTCTCAAAAAAAAAAAAAAAACAACCAAAAACCCAAACCTGGCTATAGCCTTAGTTAAGCTATTTTCACATTGCATTTTGGGCTTTATAAGAATAAAGTGTCCATCAAGAATTTTTTTTTTTTTTGAGATGGAGTTTCGCTCTTGTTACCCAGGCTGGAGTGCAATGGCGCGATCTCGGCTCAACGCAACCTCCGCCTCCTGGGTTCAGGCAATTCTCCTGCCTCAGCCTCCTGAGTAGCTGGGATTACAGGCGCGCACCACCGTGCCCAGCTAATTTTTTGTATCTTTAGTAGAGACGGGGTTTCACCATGTTGACCAGGATGGTCTCGATCTCTTGACCTCATGATCTACCCGCCTCGGCCTCCCAAAGTGCTGGGATTACAAGCATCATTTACGATGTCATAAACAAGAGCCGTAAGCAGTGTCAGATCTCAGTACTTAAGGATGCAGAGGGAATAGAGAGACTGCCATAGTCTGTTTTAAGGAACTGCCATAGTCTGTTTTAAGATGGTGTTGTGATGAGCAGTTTTAAATGTTTTGGACATTGTTCTCATTTTACTGCTTATTTGTATATGTAGCAGTTTTGTATACCTATGTATAAGTGCCTTTAAACTCAGTTACCTTTTTTCTCCCTTATTCACTAGTGAATTGAATGCAGGAATTATAAAAACAGATCAAAACTATGAAAAGATGATGTTTAAGGAAGCTTTGAAAACAGGATTTTTTGAGTTTCAGGTAGGCTGATGATTCTTTTGGTAGCTATAAAACATGTCAATGTGAACATTATGTAGTTTCCTCCATTTATCTTCCTGCTATAGCATAATTACTTGTCTAAGGTGTAGACTATGAAAATCCTGCCAAAAAACTTTAAAATTCTTCAATAAATTGTGATTTTAGCTTATTTTCTTTGGTATTTTTTCTGTTGTGTTCACTTAATATAAATAATTCTGCTCCTAGTTAAGCCATGAACATCAATATAAAGGAGATTAGATCTAAAATTCAGCTCTACTTTCCAGGAAAACATTGCAAAATTGGTAAAAACTAAGGCAAAATTGCAATTAATTGCCATTAGTTTGAGAGCAAGTGTTTTCTGAGGTTTTCCACAAGGTGTCAGTATTTCCTCAAGTTTGGCATTTAAAGTGCTTAAAGTAAAAATGTAGCTTTACTCTATGAGCTATGTAAAAGATCGCATTGAGATTTATATAACTTGGTTTTCAGAGATGTGGTTAAATAAGGATAAATGCTGAGCATAGCAATGTGTTGTATTTATAGTCTTTTTTATATTTAATATTCTATATGCTGCTAAGAGCAGTTTTAATATGCAGTTAAAAAAATTCTTCAGCTTTTATGTCTCAGTTACAAACTGTCTGTAAAAAAATTCTTATTTTGAAAATTATTAGTATAAAACTGCCATGTACTTTGGACAAAGATAAATACTTGCAAATTCTTAAAGTAAAACCTTTACAGTAATTTGTTAGGAATTTTTTTTTTTTGAGGCGGAGTGTTGCTCCATCGCCAGGCGCCAGGCTAGAGTGTAGTGGCATGATCTCAGCTCACTGCAACTTCCACCTCCCGGGTTCGAGCAATACTCCTGCCTCAGCCTCCAGAGTGGCTGGGACTATAGGCACGCGCCACCATGCCCAGCTAATTTTTGTATTTTTAGTAGAGACGGGGTTTCACCATGTTGGCCAGGATGGTCTTGATCTCTTGACCTTGTGATCCGCCCGCCTCAGCCTCCCGAAGTGCTGGGATTACAGGCATGAGCCACTGCGCCTGGCCTTTGTTATGGATTTTTAAAAGACTAGAAACTTAAAAATGTATCTAAACTGGCCATGCAGGGGCTCACACCTGTAATCCCAGCACTTTGGGAGGCTGAGGTAGGTGGATTACAAGGTCAGGAGATCGAGACCATCCTGGCCAATGTGGTGAAACCCTGTCTCTACTAAAAATACCACAATTACCTGGGCATGATGGCGCATGCCTGTAATCCCAGCTACTCGGGAGGCTGAGGCACGAGAATCACTTGAACCCAGGAGGCGGAGATTGCAGTGAGCCGAGATCGTGCCACTGCACTCCAGCCTGGCAACAGAGTGAGACTCCGTCTCACACACACACACACAAATATTAAAACCAAGATACTGAAATTTAAACAAAATTTTTATTTTAAAGAAGGCGAGGGAAATGGTAAATAATTTCAAATTTTACAGGCTGCAAAAGATAAGTACCGTGAATTGGCTGTGGAAGGGATGCACAGAGAACTTGTGTTCCGGTTTATTGAAGTTCAGACACTTCTCCTGGCTCCATTCTGTCCACATTTGTGTGAGCACATATGGACACTCCTGGGAAAGGTACCTTTATGCATTTAAAATGTTTTGAGTGGCTTCAATTTTGGCTTCGTTAAGTAAATGTGCTAATATTGTTAGAGAGAAGGTCTGAAAGTGAGTAATTCAAGAATAGTGCTGGATTCAGCATCATAATTGTGACAGGTTAAACCAGAGCTGTCTCCTATTCAGATGGATATATATGTGCCCTTGTTTATATACACACAGTGTAGACATATTTTTAAAAGTTGAAAATATTGAGAAAGATATAAACAACTGTTATGAGCTGCTTATAAACAGAGATATAGGTGTATATTTGCATAAATATTCTTGTTTTATATAAAACTTCTGGCATACATAGGACTTAATATTCAGAGATATTATATTAGCATTCTTACTGTGAATATAAATCTAGTTATTTCTCCTAGGCTTGGAGATAAATAGATTGGCTGGTTTAGTAACTACTTTCCAACCTTATTAGCTGGGTTCTTTTGTATTTTTAATGCATGAACAATGCAGAAATGTGCTCATGATCTTTATACCAAATAGCCATACTTGAATACTGGATGTATCAACAGGATAAAAACTGAGTGTATGTATAATTTGTATAATAATGATTAAATTTAGGCAAATTAGCATTACATAATTTTCTTTGAAAGTGAGCATATGTGTGTGGGTATTAATATGCTTGTACAAATGGATGCTAATTAAGAATGTAGTCAGACTTCACAGCTTGAATTCTAGGGAACATTAGATCAGGGGCTGTGGAAGTATTCTATGTGTAGTCAAGTTTGAACTTTGAGCACAAAATTACAGATGGTATCCTTGGTATGAAACTATAATCAAGAACCATAAAATAGTTATATTGTCTAATCTCACTGAACTTTTTTCATTTCTCTTTTTTTAAAAGCCCGACTCAATTATGAATGCTTCATGGCCTGTGGCAGGTCCTGTGGATGAAGTTTTAATACGCTCCTCACAGTATCTCATGGAAGTAACACATGACCTTAGACTACGACTCAAGACCTATATGATGCCAGCTAAAGGGAAGGTAAAGTTTTTTTTTAAAGCTCATTCCTTAAAAGTTATTGGTCAGATAACACTTAACAGTAATGAAAGTTAAAAAGATTTTCATTAATAGTGAAGACAGTGTTGGTGTATATTGGGGGAGGGTTCTTCTCATTTTTAGTTTCTATAAAAGCTACTGAATGTTTTTCTTTCTTTTACCACCTAGAAGACTGACAAACAACCCCTGCAGAAGCCCTCACATTGCACCATCTATGTGGCGAAGACCTATCCACCTTGGCAACATACCGCCCTGTCTGTTCTACGTAAACACTTTGAGGTGATGGTCTCAGTAGACTCCCCCCTCCGCCGCCCCCAACACTGTTGTATGTTGTCTATGTTGTTTTTGTTTTTCGGATGTTGGCAATGTCTGGGTGAAGAAAGACAGTCAGCTTTGTTTCATTTCCTATAGGAAGAGAGCATACTTTATTACTCTTGGTGGCTCTTAAATGTATGTTGAGGAAAAGCTGCTGTTTTTCTGTCATTTCTGAAATGTTTATACAAAAATACATTGGATCTAGTTGAATGTAATCAGAAGAAGTGAGGGTTTTTTTTTTTTTTTTTGTCAATCAGTGAGAGCTTGTAAGGTTGCTCAGGTTGGCCTTGAACTCATGGCCTCGCCTTCGCAAGCACCACGACATCCGGCCAGAGCCACTGTGGGCCCCCGAAGTGAGGGTTTTCATATGCGTAGTTGAAATGTTGAAACAAAAGGACAGCGTTTGCCTTTGGAATTTTAACTTGAGCAGTGGGAGTCATTCATTAAATGTATTCATTCATTAAATTATTTCAAACCGTAACCTTGTTTATTGTTTGGAAAAAAGTGAAGCTTTGTTCTTGAGTACTTTAAATGTCATTTCGTTTGATAATTACCTATAGAAATGCAGAGCTTGAAGACATTTTTGTCTGTGCCAGGTAATGATAATCCTATTTAAAGGGAACTCAATAACTTAAGTTTTCGTTAAATAAAAAAATCTATTTTTCTTCTATATTAAAAATGTGGAAACAAAGTATGTGTTGTGGACTTTGGCTTTTTTGCTTAGGGGTTATTGAACAGTTATTGCTAGATGTAGACCACTAAGGTGCACTTAAAAGTGAGAGATGAAATAGGTGGGATACAAAATAGGGATAGTGGTCAGAACGTAAAGCAGAAACATAAAGGAAAAATTCTTAGCTTTGATTTTCTAGACCGTTATTAAAATTTTGCTTCAATACTTTTCATAGTTAATTAAGAAATGCTAAGAAAAGCTGCTTTTACATTTGTAAAATTTGATAGAAAGAGAAGAGCAAATGTTTTTGTATTCCTTGTGAGTCTTTTGGAGAACTGCTTCAGCCTTTGATTATGTATGATAGAAGTACAAGGTGGCCTTTAGAATCAGCTTGCAGATTTTGAATTAAGGTAAATAAAAGATAAAAGCTACTTTCGTTGGTAGAAAAGTAAAACTGCCTCAGTGGAATATACATTCATACCAGCAATTTCGAGGAAGCAATGAAAGAATCCAAATAGAGTATGTAATGTCCTAGGTATCAAAAAATTCGTCACCTCTGTTCTTTTTGACCTTGTATTTTTACTTGGTGTTCATTGGCTAGGTAATTGAAAGCAATGGTATCTTTTGGCATTAGCAGCCTTGTTTTACCCTTTTTCTTTTTCATCTGTTTCAGAGGAATATATTGACAAATAGAATATTTTTTTCTATGTACTTTAGTAAAGGTTAGAATTGAAAGTAAATAGATTATTTGAAAGTATGTTTGTTTTCCTTTAGATTCATTACCAACCCTTGGTTTTATGATAAGGAGAAAATAAGTCACCCAAAACTATGAAAAGACTGCTTACTTTGTTTCTTACTCTTTTGAGGAGACAATTAATATTTGTAGAAAGAATGAATTTAGATTCATTTAAAGCTCACTTGGATTGTACTCATTAGTGATATGTGATAGACATTTATTTTTGAGTAGATAGAAATTATATTTTTAGCAGGTCAATAGCTAGGGACCTGCTATTTCACAATTGTGGTAGTAATTTATAAGGAAGAGTGTCCAAAAGCTGACATTATATAAACTTCTATGACAGTTGTGTAGTTTTTTATTTTAATGTGATTAATGAAATGCTTTTAGAAGTTTGAAAACAAGCAAGTTTTTATAAGACCATTTAGTTTCTAAACAGGAGAAATATTCAACACAAATCACTTCTTTTTCTCCTTTAAACTAAAAAGTATGTGTCGTCAATTTATAGGGAATAAGAGACTTCCTTCTGCATTGTTCATTCAACTTTCACTTCCCCATGTGCTAGGGCTGGACACTTTTCTGCTGTTCTTTGAGAGAGTGAGAGATGCCACCATTCTATCCCTGACAGACTATTGTCACATCTATTATTCTGCCTTATTCTTGAGACTTTTTTTTCTACATTAATCTCCCTCTTTCCTTTTTTTAGGCCAATAATGGAAAACTGCCTGATAACAAAGTCATTGCTAGTGAACTAGGCAGTATGCCAGAACTGAAGAAATATATGAAGAAAGTCATGCCATTTGTTGCCATGATTAAGGTAAGCTGTGGACCTTATGCAGCTGTGACCACATGAGTAATGGTTAGATAGGACAATAGAAGGATGGGAAAAGCCTTGAACATAGTCTCCTGCCAGAAATCTGCTAAAATAGCACTTTTCAATCAATGGTTGTGAGAAATGAGCTATCAGATTTTGGATTTACTTGTGGAATTGCTGAGTATGTGAAAAATATATATTATGGAAGAAAAATTGGTTTAGAATTGCTGCACTGAACTATTCCCTTCCTATTCTACCTTCCCTTCTTTCAAGTTTGGGGAAGAAACATATTCTTCTGGCTTACATTAGGCTTATAGTGGCTTATATTTCCTAGACCCTGTTCCTGGAACCAGGATTTAATATTTGTATAGGTATAGGCCGGGCGCAGTGGCTCAAGTCTGTAATCCCAGCACTTTGGGAGGCCGAGGCGGGTGGATCACGAGGTCAAGAGATCAAGACCATCCTGGTCAACATGGTGAAACCCCGTCTCTACTAAAAATACAAAAAATTAGCTGGGCACGGTGGCGCGTGCCTGTAATCCCAGCTACTCAGGAGGCTGAGGCAGGAGAATTGCCTGAACCCAGGAGGCGGAGGTTGTGGTGAGCCGAGATCGCGCCATTGCACTCCAGCCTGGGTAACGAGCGAAACTCTATCTCAAAAAAAAAAAAAAAAAGTAAAAAAATAAAAAATATTTGTATATAACTTAACAGCATAAATGTTGATTATAGTGGTTAGAGCAGGGTTTCTCAGCATAGCTCTATTGGTATTTGGGCTAGATAGTTCCTGTGGGGCGCTTTCTTGTGCATTGTAGGATGTATAATGGTATCCCTGGCTTCTACTCATTAGAAGCTGGTAGAACTCCCTTTCCTGCTAGTTATGACAATGAAAAATATCTCCAGACATTGCCAAATGTCCTCTGGGGGCGGAATCACCTTCCACTGGCCCATCATTGAGAATTATTGGGTTAGACTCTTAGTTTTCTTCATATACATAAGTGATGTATTATTGGATTTTTTTGACAAAAAGAAACTGAAAGGAGGCATATATTGCTTAAGATCTCAGGTTATGGGCCAGAAAAATCTTGGTTGAAATTCTGTATCTATCACTTCTTAGTTTTGAGACCTTGTACAAATCACTTAAATTTTCTGGGCCACAGGATTTTTCATCCATAAAATGAGGATACTATAGAACCTAACTTTAGGAGTGCTGTGAGGAGTAAATAATGTACCTTATACACTTAAATAGCACCAGTCAAGAATTAGGCTCAGTAAATGTTTAAAAATGCAAATTAGTATCTTGCAGCCTGCTAAGCATATCATGGTTATTTGTGTATTGTCCTTTAATTCTTGTGTCTTCTTGGCTGCAGATGCCTCATGGAGACCAACCTCTTAATTTCTCCAATATTATAATAGATTGGTATTCTTGGAAAAACTTTTTAATTCTCTTAGACCAAAGTCACTATTTGTTCCTCTGGGTATTTTAACTTTCAGAAGTAATTTAGAGTCCTGAGTTGACCTACACCAATCAAGGTGTAATATAACTGCTGGCATGCTCATAGTTCATTGGTTCCCTAGTGTCATTGGTCATAATGCTGAATCACTGTCAGCGTGTGGATCCAACAAAATATTCGTTTGTTGGTTTCAAAGGCAATTAATTTTGATGACATGTTTTAAAAGAATCCAGGGAAACATATTTGAAAAGTAGTTTTATATATATATATATATATATACACACACACACACACACACACACTATATATATATATACATGTATATATATATATATAATGTGTGTGTGTGTGTGTGTGTGTGTGTATATATATATATAAAATGGTATTAGATTTGAGAGTTGGCTTCTTTAGGATCTCATTTAAATTAGAAAAACCAGCATCAGACTATTTGAGTAGTAATATATTTTTAAAACTATGTTGGTGATTTGCCAGGGAAATTAGTGGTTTTGCAAACTTTGAAAGGGATTAATAAATCTGGGAATAAAAAAATGACTTTTTAGTGCTTTTCATGGGAAAATGAAACAGAACTTGCATAGTAAGTTAAAACAGTGAGTAGCAGGAATAATGTCAGGTCACTTTTCATGTAAGTATACCATGTTCTAGGCAGTTATATCTATGCATATGTACTTGGCTCTCTAGGATTCCATTTTGCCTAGCGAATATTGACTATCCAAGAAAATCAAGAATAAGAAGTTATTTTTTACATGCCATAGGATTATCTGAGTACTCATGTAGTATGTCTTTCTTTTTTCTTTAAACTTTGCAGGAATATCTTTGGCGATTTTTGTTCGGTATTAATTCACTTTTCTCTGAAACAGCTTTAAGAAGGTGGTATCTCAGAAAATTAAAAAAATTTTTTTGGTTACCTAAAGGGATATTTTTATACATTTGGTTGATCCTGTAAAGTGAATTCTTTGGGCTTGCATATTAAGTCAGTCTAAATAAACAATCATAAAACCATATTTATTTTATAAATCTGAAAACCTTGTGCCTTCCCATCTTTTCAGTGCTGCCATAATCTTATCATACTTTAAATGATGGTTGTTTGGAACTAGTAAATCTCATTAACAAGCAAATGTAGGTAGAGGAAATCATGAGTCTAAGGTCTTTCCTTTAACTGCTGAAATCTGAAGATTTATTTTATCAATTGAGAGAGACACAGTTACTTTGGAGGAAATATGTTTTCAACATATTCTTACTGTGATTTTGTTTTTCTATACCATTTTGGCTATTAGGAAAATCTGGAGAAGGTGGGGCCTCGTGTTCTGGATTTGCAATTAGAATTTGACGAAAAGGCTGTGCTTATGGAGAATCTAGTCTACTTGACTAATTCCCTTGAGGTAAGAGGGCCAGGGATTGTAATAACTAGTCAACTATAGTAAACCATAATCCAGCTCTTTTATTTTATAAGAAATCTTTTTATAAACTTCATCTTCTGTGTTTAGTATCTTTGACAAATATGCCAGTCAAAAATATTTTTGGAGAGAGAAAAATGGGTGAGTATTAAAATTGCAGGAAAAAAATGATCTGTCATCTTTTTTTCATCAGTTATTCCTAATTTACATATAATTCATTATACATTTAAAAACTGTATATGTCTGGATATTCTACTGCAAATTATTATTATTTTTTTGAGACAGAGTCTCACTTAGTCGCCCAGGCTGGAGTACAGTGGCGTGACCTTGGCTCACTGCAACCTCTGCCTCCTGGGTTCAAGTAATTCTCTGCCTCAGCCTCCCGAGCAGCCTGGGATTATAGGTGCCTGCCACCACACCTGGCTAAGTTTTGTATTTTTAGTAGAGGTGGGGTTTTGCCATCTTGGTCAGGCTGGTTTCGAACTCCTGACCTCATGATCCACCCACCTCTGCCTCCCAGAGTGCTGGGATTACAGGAGTGAGCCACTGTGCCTGGCCACGAATTGTTTTTAAGAAACCTTATATTCAAATGCTTTCCAAGCCTCTCATGTCATGGAGTACTCTGAATTGCTGCCTTTTTTCCTCCTCCCTTTTTGATTTGAAGAATTTGATTAATTATAATCTCTGGTTCATAGGATATTATGATTATTCCATATCTTGTCATTTTTTTTTCTCCCAATTTATAATAAAATGAACATGAATCTACTACCCAATCCAAGAACTAGAAGAGTACCAGTAGCTTTTACATGTCCGACTTTCTCCTTGTCCAATCTTTGAGCCCCAGTCACAACTTTAAAAATAGATTGTAAATATGCTAGCCTTAGACAACTTAGGCAAAAGGAAAAGTCATTTGCTCTAGAAACTGTTAGAGCACTCAAAAAGTGGTTCTAGGCCAGGCACAGTGGCTCACGCCTGTAATCCCAGCACTTTGGGAGGCTTAGGTGGGTGGATCACAAGGTCAAGAGATCGAGACCCCTCCTGGCCAACATAGTAAAACCCTGTCTCTACTAAAAATGCAAAAATTAGCTGGGCATGGTGGGGTGTGCCTGTAGTTCCAGCTACTCGGAAGGCTGAGGCAAGAGAATCGCTTGAACCCAGGTGGTGGAGATTGCAGTGAGCCGAGATCGTACCACTGTACTATTCCAGCCTGGTGACAGAGCGAGACTCCATTTCAAAAAAAAAAATGTGGCCCTAGTAATAATGAAGACATTAAAGTAAAAAAATGCAGGTTTGGAGTAAAGTAAAATTGTTTTGTGAAATATGGAGTATAAAGAAAGTTATTTCTATTTAGCATTTTATTGTGAATTTGTTAATGAAATTAATAAACATTAAACGACGTCTATTTTATGTATATCTAAATGTTCATATATATTCATGTAGGTCAGAAAACTTCTTGGATCTTTTCACTTGGACAGTATGGACACACCCCATGTTTAGGGTCATCTTATATTCAGACATATGCACTATTTTATATTTCTGAGCTTTTCTTCCATTTATGTAAGTGGAAGCCTTTTATTCTCAAATGATAAATTTCTGAACTTCTATTTGTCTTAAGTGGAACCCTCTTAGGCTGATTTCCATTTTCTCTTATATGGCAGATAGATGCCAGATTTCATTATAGAAAATGATAAACATGACTATATAAATAACAATACTATGAGGCATCTAAAATAAATGTTAAATACCTGATTACAGATTTCATTTAATATTTATACGGAAAATAGTAAAATTGCACAGACCATTTCATGTTAAATGGGGAATCTAGTTTTGCTCTTGGTGAAATGAGGTGATGATTAATTTAAATCACATTAAGTAATACTAAAAACTTCCATTTTTTTCCCTCTATTTAGCTAGAACACATAGAAGTCAAGTTTGCCTCTGAAGCAGAAGATAAAGTCAAAGAAGACTGCTGTCCTGGGAAACCACTTAATGTTTTTAGAATAGAAGTAAGTTAAAGGAATCTCACTGAATCACTGCATTTTAAAACCAGAAGAGACCTTAGAGATCATTACATTGAAACCTATCATTTAAAAAATAGAACAAAGTAAGGCCCAGAGAAATGAAGTGGTTGGTTTGTTGTATGCCACATAGAAATTGGGCTATACCTGAAGTGTCTAATTCCCTGGTCAGTGCAATACTTAACTTTTTCCTCACTTTACTATTATAGGAACTATCAGATGTTACTTGTGTGGTTTAAAATGAAACTATGATTTTCAAAATGTGGTTTTTATTTAAAAATACAGGAAATTTAGGACCTTTTTAAACAGTTAAAAGGAGCTTTTAAACCTCAGATGAGTTTTGGTTTGTTATTCAAGGCTGTTTGGTTTTTAGTATAAACTGGATTGATGCATCATCTTAAGTTATGCTGGAATAGCTTTTTTTTAACCCCTTAGTTTTTGGCCATTATTGTCGAAGATAAAGAGGTTTTGGAGATTCTGGTTTTGTTTGTTTGTTTTTTTTTTTAATTATACTTTAAGTTCTGGGATATATGTGCAGAATGTGCAGGTTTGTTACATAGGTATATATGTGCCATGGTGGTTTGCTACACTTGTCAACCTGTCACCTACATTAGATATTTGTCTTAATGCTATTCCTCCCCTAGCTCCCCACCCCCAACAGGCCTGGTATGTGATATTCCTCTCCCTGTGTCTATGTGTTCTCATTGTTCAGCTTTCACTTATGAGTGAGAACATGTGGTGTTTGGTTTTCTGTTCCTGTGTTAGTTGGCTGAGAATGGTGGTTTCCAGCTTCATCCATGTCCCTACAAAGGACATGAACTCATCCCTTTTTATGGCTGCGTAGTATTCCATGGTGTATATGTGCCCCATTTTCTTTATCCAGTCTATCAGTGATTCGCCTTTGGGTTGGTTCCAAGTCTTTGCTATTGTGAACAGTGCCAAAATAAACATACATGTGCATGTCCCTTTATAGTAGAATGATTTACAATCCTTTCGGTATATACCCAGTAATGGGATTGCTGGGTCAAATGGTATTTCTGGATCTAGATCCTTGAGGAAGGAGATTCTGTTTTTTAGTCTCAAAGAATCCATTCATATTGGCAGCATTTAGCAAAGTCCAGGAGACTGCAGTTGTGAGAGTCTATAAAATGTCCTCCTTGTCTTGATAAGCAGAGGACTTAGATATGTTTTTTTACTTTTGCCACATTTGAAAACCCAGCAAACAGAAAAGGTCTATTTTGAAAATGATAAGGAAATCATGATCATGGGTACCTCCTGAATTTAGCCTCATTTAAGGAATACTCTCATTACATTAAGATGTGGTAGCTGTTAATAGTTCAGTCATTTGAGCCATGGAGATAGGTATGTGAAAGTGTTCTTTATAGAAATATATTTATTTCAAGCCATTTTCAAGTATTCTATTAAGATACTATGTATTTAAATCTTTCACAAGACTCAGTTGACTTTTTTCCATTTAGAAATAATCAACAGGTTTCTGGACTATGTCGCTTCTGCAAGTACAACATAGAACTATGTTTAATGCTGGCCTTGCCACTTACTAGCTGTATGACCTTGTGTGGATTTTTAATCTTTCTGGTTCTCAGCTCCTCATTTGTAGCAAAGGGTCCAAAAGAACTACTTCAGGGATATAGAACTAATGTCGATAAAGTGCTTTACAATGCCTACTACATAGTAGGGATTCAGTGAATGATGGTGGTTGTGGGAGAGAAAATATAATTATTGTTATTGTCCATCATCAGTGTTGATATATGTAGTTTTAGTTATCTTTACCTAGGCATTTGGTTATAAGCATGAGCTTGTACAGCTTTTCTTTCATATTTGAGTATGGCTTAGACATGATTTTAAAATACCAGAATTAGATCTGTCTTCCATTGGGCATTGAAAAACATAGCAGAGATTCCTCCTCCCTTGGCAGCATTCAAGTTTCATTTCCTATAACAATCATTTTCTTTTTGTTTTCCTAGCCTGGTGTGTCTGTTTCTCTAGTGAATCCCCAGCCATCCAATGGCCACTTCTCAACCAAAATTGAAATCAGGCAAGGAGATAACTGTGATTCTATAATCAGGCGTTTAATGAAAATGAACCGAGGAATTAAAGGTAAATTGTTCCCTGAACCTCTTATTTGTCAGTAGCTTGTAGATTAGGTGACAAAGGAAAAAGATAAGGAGAAAGGAAAAAGAAAAGAAACTGGCTTGTTTATGGACAGCAGTCTATTATTAGGGAAGAAGTACTGGGTTCAGAATCAAGAAGACTACTCTTTTTGGAATTCTGTAGCTAGGTAGCTTGGTGGCTTTGCCATGTCACTTAAGCTCAAAACTTATTTTTTGTTTACTAATGTGAGAACAATAGAGGAATTAGACATTTTTCCATCTCTCTTTCTAGCTCTAAAATTGTAGTGAGTTATTTCTGTCTCTCAGAGATATTCAGAATTAAGGAACACATACGCTTAGTATTCTAAACTAACCTGCCCAGCAGGGTCTGTTCCTGGAGAAGGAAGAGAAACAGAGTAAAAGCTATTGAGTGTCTTCCGTGTATTAGCCATTTAATCCTTTTACAATTCTATAATGTACAGGGTATTCTTATTATTTCCCTTTTACAAATGATAAAATGGACACTCAAAAAGGCTAAGTAACTTGCAAAGTTCGTTTAGTAAACTCTAGAGCTGGATTTCAAATAGGTCTGACTCCGAAGCTCATCAGGTAAAATGTGTTAGTAATCTTAACTTACTATCAAGATTAAGTCTGCATCTTTTGTGATTAGATTCAATGTAATAATAGTTGGCTTTTCTTTCACCATCCAGCCAGGTCCTTGGGTAAGCAGAGTGTGAAGGGAGATAGAATGTCTCTCTTATTTTTCCTCTGAGCTATGAAAACAAATTAATGTTGTGATTGTCTATTTTGTATTATCTTTTTTCTTTTTGATAGCAATCAAAAGTTGATTGACCACTTTCTACCACTATAAAAATTTTCTAAAAAGATTTATAAATCCCAAACAGTAACCTAATTTATGAAACTATATTAGAGTAGTAACATTAATGAAAATAGACTAGAAATAGCTCTTTGGAATTTATTCTGTCATGTGTTTTGTGTTCTTTTGAAGTTGTTTCACTTCTGTGGACATTTATTGAGATACTACTGTATGTAGTGTTTGTAGAGACAACTGTGTAGAGATTCCTTTGTATGTACTGGGGGGAGTCCACAGAGTGTTGTTCACTAGGAGCTACATCTAGTGAAGGAGTAGGGAACTAAGCTATTGAAGTGTATGATAACGTAAGGAGAAGCTTCTTAGTGCTGTAAGAAAGATACAGATAAAATGTATAGCACAGAGGAATGTGAGATTATTTCCAGTCGTAGTGATCAGGGATTAATTTATGGAGAAAATATTGTTTGGATGGGGCCTTGAACATTATACCCATGAAGGGAAGGGGAAACGGTATACAAGGAGGGAAATAATGAGCTGCTTTTGTTTCCTTGTGTATGAAGCATCAGCAGCAACAGTATACTAGTGTTAGAGATGTTGTTGTTTATAGAAATGTTTTTTAATTGTGGTAAAACATAACTAACATTTACTACTTTAGCCATTTTTCTTTTTCTTTTTTTTTTTTTGAGACGGAGTTTCGCTCTCATTACCCAGGCTGGAGTGCAATGGCGCGATCTCCGCTCACCGCAATCTCCACTCACCGCAACCTCCGCCTCCTGGGTTCAGGCAATTCTTCTGCCTCAGCCTCCTGAGTAGCTGGGATTACAGGCATGCGCCACCATGCCCAGCTAATTTTTTGTATTTTTCGTAAAGATGGGGTTTCACCATGCTGACCAGGATGGTCTTGATCTCTTGACCTTGTGATCCACCCGCCTCAGCCTCCCAAAGTGCTGGGATTACAGGCATGAGCCACCGCGCCCGGTACTTTAGTCATTTTTATGTGTGCAGTTCAGGAGGCTTGAATACATTCACATTGTTGTGAAACCAAACCACCATCCATCTCTACAGCTTTGTCATCATTCCAAACTGAAACCCTGTACCTGTTAAATAATAACACCCATTCTACTTTCCTCCAGTCCCTGGTAGTCACTGCTCTACTTTCTTTTTCCCTTTTAAGTTTTATTTTTGACACATAAGTATACATATTTATGAGTACAGTGTGAGTTTTTGATACATATTTACAATGTGTATTGATCAGATTAGGATAATTAACATATCCATGACTTCAAACATTTATCATTTCTTTGTGGTGAGAACATTCAGCAGCTCCTCTTACAGCTGTTTTGAAATATACAATATATTATTTTGAACTGTAGTCATCTGCTGTGCAGTGGAACAGTAGAGCTTATTTGTCCTATTTAACTCTTTGTACCTGTTGACCAACCTTCTTCTAGTCCTCTCTCTTCTATCCTTCCCAGCCTCTGATAACCACGATTCTACTCTCTACTTCAATGAGATCAACTTTTTTAGATTCCTCATGTGAGTGAGATCTTGTGATTTTGTCATTCTGTGTCTATCTTATTTCACTTAATGCCTTCTAGCCTCATCCATGGTGTCATAAATGACAGCACTTCATTTTTTTTATGTCTGCATAATATTTCGTTGTATACCACATTTTCTCTTTTCATTCATCTGTTAATGGACACTTAGGTTGATTGCATGTGTTGGCTATTATGAATAGTGCTGCAATAAATATGGGAGCGCAGATAACTCTTCAACATAGTGATTTCATTTCTTCATTTCTTTTTTTCATTTCTTCATTTCTTACGGGATATATATCCAGTAGTGGGACTGCTGGATCATATAGTAGCTCTATTTTTAATACTTTGAGGAACCTCCATCCTGTTTTTTACAATGGCTATACAAATTTACATTTGTACCACACTGTTTTACTTCTTACCTCTATGTATTTGTTCTCAGTACCTCATATAAGTGGAATCATACAATATATTTCCTTTTGTGTCTAGCTTATTTCACTTTGAAAAATATCAAGTTTCATCATATTGTTATTTGCATTTATTATGTCCTCTCAGTGAACTAGGTACCATAGAATGATAGCTTTCATCCTCAGAACTTATAGGCCACAAGAATCAGAAAGAGCGTGATAGTGGCTTTTAAAGAAAATAGATATTTGTGTGGACCCACTGGATAGGATTATATTTATTTATTTATTTATTTATTTAGCGATAGAGTCTCTCTCTCTGTCACTCAGGCTGGAGTGCAGTGGCACTGTCTCGGCTAACTGCAACTTCCACCTCCCAGGTTCAAGCAATTCTCATGCTTCAGCCTCCTGAGTAGCTGGGATTATAGGCATGCGCCACCACACCTGGCTAATTTTTGTATTTTTAGTAGAGACAGGGCTTCGCCATATTGGCTAGGCTAGTCTCAAGCTTCTGGCCTCAAGTTATCTGCCCACCTCAGCCTCCCAAAGTGCTGGGATTACAGGTGTGAGACACTGCACCCAGCCTGGATAGAATGATTATGAGATTATAGCACATGAAAGGATGTTTTTCTGTACTGAAAATTGTATTATGTTAAATCTACCGCTGTTTCAAATGTACTCAAATACAGTACTGACTAGGTTCTGCAGAATTCCTATCTCTTGTGTTTTCTCATTAAGCCTTTGGGATAATTCTTATCTCCTTTGTCATACTAGCAGTGAAAAATATTATCTAAAGTGGTTTTTTTTTTTTGAGACGGAGTCTTGCTCTTTTGCCCATGCTGGAGTGCAGTGGCATGATCTCGGCTCACTGCAACCTCCACCTCCTAGGTTCAAGCGATTCTCCTGCCTCAGCATCCTGAGTAGCTGGGACTACAGGCACATGCCAGCATGCTTGGCTAATTTTTTGTATTTTTAGTAGAGATGGGGTTTCACTGTGTTTGCCAGGATGGTCTTGATCTTCTGACTTCGTGATTCCCCCCACGTTGGCCTCCCAAAGTGCTGGGATTACAGGAGTGAGCCACAGTGCCCAGCCATCTAAAGTATTTTAAGTTTGATGTTAGTTAGAAAATAGAACCATTAGAGGGTGTTTGAAATTGCTATTCCTATAAGTATCTGCAGAAGAGGTCGAACCTCGATACTTTACTAAAAATCCTCAGGATGCCTTGATATCTAAAGGGCCTGAGTATATTGAGTATATGAGATGGAGAGATAGAAGAGGAGTTAAGTTCAGTAACATAGTTCTTGGTCTGTTTGCTATAATAGCCAGCAAGTTGTCCAATTAATACCAATTGTATTGAGGGTGATTATGATCTAGGCCCAGGAGGAACTGGACTAAAACTATCATTTCATTCCACAAAGGCCACTGAGTACACTATTTGATGATAATAAATTTGAGTCACTCATAACCCATGCCATATATGAGCTAATAACTTGGAGGTGAAGGCCTTCATTTCATATTATCAGTCCCTAGGGCTTAAAATCATTCTCATCTTTTCTCTAAGAGCCTTATATCTGATGCAGTTGCAGACTTAAATTTCAACAGTTTCAATGATAAGAGAAGTCTGGGATAAAGACAGTTAAACCACTAGGAATCCATGGACAGTAATGAACAACATGGTGAAACATCAAAGCAAATATGTTTTGTCACTTAGAAACCTGATTGAGTATTAAGGTTTCTTTGAAATAGTTTGATTCAGAATTGCTTGGAATGATGAGGGAGGTCTGTTTTAGACAGAACGAGTGCGTGTGTGTGTGTGTGTGTGTGTGTGTGTGTGTGTGTGTGTGAGAGAGAGAGAGAGAGAGAGAGAGAGAGAGAGAGAGAGGGCAGAGGCAGATCTGCAATAAAAGGCCTTATGCATAAAATCTGCTGACAGAATTTGTCATTGCTTCCATAGCAAAATAGTTGGTACCACTGATGTGTAAGTTGAATTGCAATAGCTGTTAAAATGAATTGTATTCTTCCCCAAAATAAGATCATGGCTTTCATGAAGATTGTGTCTGCTCCCTTCCCATTTTAATTTTCAGGGCTTGTACTAAGTCTGGGAATAGATTGTATGGTCCCTGCAGAAACTTTCCAAAGACTCTTAGGCAGGGTTTGCTTTCGTGGTAGTTGCAGGTAATTGTTCTGTAAGCCCATTCTCTGAACTTGGAGTCCTTCGGTCTTTGTTTCCCAAAGAGAACAGAATGCACAGATGACTTGTATTCTTGGCATAGCCGCCAGCTGCATTAATGTCTTCTTTTATCTCTTATCCCTCTTATGCTAAGCTTTGTACTCTCGACTCAACATGAGGGAATGTAGCTCAGGTCTGTTTCATAAAGGGTTGGAAAGTAATTCCAAAAATACCTTCTATTTCTATGGATCAGATTAAGTGTAACTAGCCATGCTACACTTAGAATGAGATATAAACCCAGAGTCAGCATTTGTAGTCATTTCTGGTGTTTTTCTGCCATATGAAATAAACCCATTTGATGTTGGGAAATCTCAGAATTGCTGAAGTAAATATACTTCTTTTGGTCTCAGTTGTTGGCAGGATTGTTGAATTTTTTTTTTTTTTTTTTTTTTTTTGAGACGGAGTTTCACTCTTGTTACCCAGGCTGGAGTGCAATGGCGCGATCTCGGCTCACCGCAACCTCCGCCTCCTGGGTTCAGGCAATTCTCCTGCCTCAGCCTCCTGAGTAGCTGGGATTACAGGCATGTGCCACCGTGCCCAGCTAATTTTTTGTATTTTTAGTAGAGATGGGGTTTCACCATGTTGACCAGGATGGTCTCGATCTCTTGACCTCGTGATCCACCTGCCTCGGCCTCCCAAAGTGCTGGGATTACAGGCTTGAGCCACCGCGCCTAGCGGATTGTTGAATTTTAAAGGGATGGGCACTTTTTTTTTCAGGAGGTATTTTATCAGTTTACATAAGAGCAGATTAGGAAAATCTCAAGTAGGGTGGGTATTGGAGCTCATCCTAAAGCTTAAAATTCTGAAAGCTTAAATTTCTGTCCTTTCTCTGCCTTGTCCTCTCTCTCCTTGTCTCATCAACTTGTTAATACAAACACTTTCATCTTTTGAGCAAACGAGAAACTGGTAATGCCATTTCTTGAAGTGGTAATTATTTACCCAAATGTATCTCCAATAAAAGCGACAGCTCTTGCAGGTTTAATGTATTCTAGGAAGCTCAAGAAAGGAATAAGTTTTAGATTTTCTGATATTCTGTACAATGGTTGATTGAAGCATATAAAAATGATTTGAGACCATATAGGGCAATGCTAAAAAATACACTCAGTTCTTTCTCTCTCTTGGTTTATAATTCCAGGAGATGTCATAATCTCCTTTGATCTGGGTAGAAGTTGAAAAGGGATGAAGATTTGCTACATTTTAGCTTTGCTCCTGAGATTTTTGTGTGTGTGTATGTGTGTTTTTTGAGATAGAGTCTCACTTTATTGCCCAGGCTGGAGTGCAATGGTACAGTCTTGGCTCACTACAACCTCTGCCTTCCATGTTCAAACTCTTCTCCTGTTTTGGCCTCCCGAGTAGCTGGGATCACAGGCACCTGTCACCATGCCCAGCTAATTTTTTTTTTTGTATTTTTAGTAGAGACAGTGTTTTGCCATGTTGGTCAGGCTGATCTTGAACCCCTGACCTCAAGTGATTCACCTGCTTCGGCCTCCGAAAGTGCTGGGATTACAGGCATGAGCCACCATAGCTGGCATGGTTTTTATTTAATAATCTGAAGAAAATATTTTTGTTTAGATAGAACAACCAGTGTGTTTAAAATGTGAGTTCTCAGACTGCTTCCAGGGTTTGAGTAAGTGACTGTAATTAAATGCTCATATTGATAATTTGTTTTGTTGTAGACCTTTCCAAAGTGAAATTAATGAGATTTGATGATCCACTGTGGGGGCCTCGAAGAGTTCCTGTCCTGGGAAAAGAGCACACCGAGAAGACCCCCATTTCTGAGCATGCTGTTTTCGATGTGGACCTCATGAGCAAGAAAATTCATCTGACTGAGAATGGGATAAGGGTGGATATTGGCGATACGATAATCTATCTGGTTCATTAAACTCGTGCACATTGGAGATTTATCCTGGTTTCTAGGAATACTACTACTCTGATTGTGCCTACTAATTGGCTATCAGAACCTTAGGCTGGACCTAAATGGATTGATTTCATTTCTAACCAGTCAATTCTGCATGTAACCATAATTCTGCCAAGTCATCTTTAATTCCTGAACCTAATAAATTTTTTTTCTTTTCTTTGGGTGTCTAAGAAATGGTTTTTGCCAAACGTTTTAAAGAAAACAAATTGTTGCTATTTCTTAGAAGTTTCTGGTTTTTAAAATGAACACAGAAGTGTCAGTATGCTGCTCTTATGAGGTGTGCTTTATACTGTTTATGACGGCTAAGGTGTACCTAACAGCTTTTTATTCATTTATGGAGTTAGCTTTTTTTTTTAAAGAAAAATAGTAAATTATCAGCTCATTTTTTTTTTAATGAAGAGAACTTTCATGATGATTTAAAAGAATGATTGAGAATGACTTGACTTTGATTACTAAATATTTTGTATAAAGAACAAATAGGTCCTGCATTTTATAAGACTTTTTAGAGCTTTAATATATTCAACTAAGAACCAATAATGGCTTCTTCAAGGCTAATATTAATAGTTTCTAAGCAGTGTATTTCACCTACACTAAATTTGGGCATTCCCCTCCACCCCTAGAAATCTGCATTTACTAAATTTGTCTGCAGTCCAGTTGTGTTTACTGGTCACACTGGCCAGGTGTGGTGGCTTACACCTATAATCCCAGCACTTTGGGAGGACGATCAGCTGAGGTCAGGGTTTGAGACCAGCCTGGACAACATGGTGAAACCCCATCTCTACTAAAAATACAAAAGTTAGCTTGGCATGGGAGCAGGTGCCTATAATCCCAGCTACTTCGGAGGCTGAGGCAGGAGAATTCCTGGAACCTGGGAGGCAGAGGTTGCAGTGAGCTGAGATTGTGCCACTGCACTCCAGCCTGGGCGATAAGAGCGAAAATCTGTCTCATTAAATAAATAAAATAAATAAATAAAGTCATGCTGACTGTATTACAGATTTATTCTTTTATTCTTGATGGAATGTCTTTTAATATTATCTGTGCCATCTGTCTTCATATGAGGAAAATATGTAAGGCATTGAATAACAGGAGAAACATTTCTAATTTTGATGGGTTTAATATGGAGAAAGAACAATTTTGATAACCCAAAGGAACCTGAACACTAACTTTGAGTTTATGTAAATCGAGTTTATTGAGCTTCCTTATTTTGCTCTCCACAGTTAGAGACTTCTAGGCCTAGCTGTCTGCTTTATCACAGATTTATTTAAGCAAATCATAGAATGTTAGAACTGAAAATTCTTAGAAATCATCAAGTGCAAATAACCACTTATCTGCCAGGGACAGGTAGTATAGCATAATGGGGTAAGAGGATGTACTCTGAAGTCAGACTAGCTGGGTTAGATTTCCAGTTCTTTTTGCTATTAGGGTGACCTTGGCCAATTATTCAGAGCCTCAGTTCTTCGTCTGTAAAATGGAACTAATACTGGTACCTTGTAGGCTTATCATGAGATGTTTAGATGAACTGATTTAGGAAAATCATAAATATAACACAGTGCCTAGCAAGTAGTAAGTCTTTAGTGAATTTTACCGTTGAAGAAGATGATAGCAGGGCATATTGGCTTATGATTAATGCAGGCTGTAAACATGTCCTTTGTATTAGTTTCTTTGGGGTAACTGATTCTTTGCACTCCTAGATTCTTTTGCTGTCCTCTCTGATCTGAAAAGCCCTAATTATTTCTGAAATTAAGTAATGCTTTCTGGTGCCTAAACACAAACCTACTTAGGTTTAACTTAGGAAAATTATGTGTGCTTGGCCAGAAAAAAAAAAAAAAAGGAAAAATATTTCGATAGTGTTCATTTTATGAGCCTATGAACCTGTGCTGCTTTGGATTAAGTGTGAATTTGGGATTCACGGATCCCCTGCTTTTTCAGTCACAATTTCTGTGTGTGTCTCTCTTAGAATGAGCTTCTTGCTAGGCTGAATATGCTGCTCATGTGTGGAGATACAAATGTTTTGTATAAGGAGTCATCTAAGCATAAGCCCATTACTTCATCTGGCACTCAGCAGAAGAAACAGCAATTAGTTGAAATGCTGAAAGAAAAACAGGCTACATTGGGCTTATTATATTAACAGTAATGTAATTGAGTATATCAAAGTGTTATATAACTTAGTATTTTAATGTCTTCCTAGAGGATTTTATCTTTTTAAGGTTTGGAATACAGTGCACATACACAAAAAGTGAGCAAAAAATATATAATATACACACCAACGAACTGCCTTTCTCCCCCACCTCCAAAAAGAAGAATTTATTAATAAAGCAAATACCTGCATAGTCACTAACCAGTTGAAGAATGGCACAGTGCCAGCACCACAGAGGTCTGCCTTTTGCCTCCTCTGGTCACTAGAGATAAGCTTTCTGGCCCAGTATATGTTGGTTTTTAATCAGTGTTGCATGTGAGCTTGAACAGAATATGTATTCTGTAAATGCAGAGTTCTCTATGTGTCCATTAGATCAGAGTTGTGGATCCAATTGTTCAAACCTATATATATCCTTACTGTTTTCTCTCTTTTTCTGTTTTTGAGAGGTATACTAAAATCTTTCATGACCATGGATTTATCTTGTTATAGTTCTGACAGTTTTTGTTTTACATATTTTGAGAATGTTTTGTTAGGTACATATACATTTAGATTGTATTCCTTCTGGTAAGTTGAACTCTTTCTAGTTATAAAGTGTTTCTCTCTCTCTCTCTCGCTTTTTTGAGATGGAGTCTTGCTCTATTGCCCAGGCTGGAGTGCAGCGGTGTGATCTCAGCTCACTGCAACCTCTGCCAGGTTCAAGTGATTCTCCTGCTTCAGCCTCCCGAGTAGCTGGGACTACAGGCACCCACCACCATACTAGGCTAATTTTTGTATTTTTATATAGACAGGGTTTCATCCTGTTGGCCAGGCTGGTCTCGAACTCCTGACCTCATGAGCTGCCTGCCTCGGCCTCCCAAAGTGCTGGGATTACAGTTGTGAGCCACTACGCCCAGCTATTTCTCCTTATTTTTAATTTATTTTTTGCCTTAAAGCCACTTTGTCTAACAATATAGTAACACCATCTATCTTTTGGTTAACATCCATGCAGAATATCTTTTCCATTCTTTTAACATTTTGTGGTTTTATTTTCTTAAGCCTACAGAAAAGTGGAAAGATTTGGCCATTAAACATCCATGCACTTGTCACCTATATTTACCAGTTGTTAATATTATGTCACAGTTACTTTCTCTCTCTCTAAATTGTACTTTTTTTATTATTATTATTATCTTCCTCTGCAGAACTTGCACAAATAAATACATACTTTTAAAATAAACTGTTAATTTTGGAATAGTTTTAGATTTATAAAAACGTTGCATCTTTAATATAGAGAGAATCTGTACATCTTTTACCCAGTTTCTCCTGTTAAGATCTTACTTAACCTTGGTTCAGTTGTTAAAACTAAGTAATTAACATTATGATTAACTAAATTGTATACTTTGTTTGGATTTCACCAGTTTTTCTACTAATGTCTTTTTACTATTACGGGATCCTATCCAGGATAACACATTGAATTTAGAATATACTTTTTAAAAATTTAGAACCATTTGACAGTAAGTTTTAGACACCATGACACTTCATCTTCCCATAGGTTATCATGCAACTTCTAAGCACTTGGACATTCTCCTATATAATTACAGTGTCATTATTATGCCCAATAAATTTAACATGATACAATAATATTAGATCATAAGCTTTTCTAATGAAACTTCCCAAATGTCTCATCAATAATGTATTCTTTGAAAAACCCTCAGGATTCAATCAAATATCAAGTATTACATTTTGTGATTATGTCTGTTAATCTTTAGGAGAGTTTCTCTGTTTCCTTCTTTTTTGGTCTTTTGTGACAGTAACATCATTGAAGATATCAAGCCGGTCGTTAGCACGATGACTTACAAGTCTGGATTTGTGTATTTTCTCATGGTTATAATCAGATTGAAAAGGCTTGGCAAGATTACTACATAGGTGATAGTTCCCACTGCCTCATGTCAGGATTAATATATTGTGGGTTTGTTCCATGATTGTTGATGCTAAGTTCGATTAGCATCGTAGTTCTCAATTGAAAAGGTACTCTTCCTTTTTGTGATTAAGTAGTCTGTGAGCTGGTACTTTGAGGCTTACGTCAATATCCTGTTGTTGTGATCTGAATGTTCATGTCCCCCAGAATTTATATGTTGAAACTTAATCTTCACAGTGATGGTACTAAGAGGTGGGGCCTGTAGAAGGTGATAGGTCATGAGAGTTGCTTCCTCATAAATGGGATTAGTGCTCTTACAAAAGAGGCTTGAGGGAGTCCTCTTGCCTTTATGCCATGTGAGGACATGTAGAAGGCACCAACTGTGAGGAATGGGCCCTCACCGGAAACTGAATCTACTGGTGCCTTCCTCTTGGACTTCCTAACCTCTGAAACTATACATTTCTGTTGTTTATAAATTACCCAATCTAAGGTATTTTGTTAGAGCAGCTTGAAGGGACTAAGACATTTGTTTATCAGCTAACTTTTGCCAAGTGGTAGCATTCATTACACTGATTATTGTAATATGGTGAGTTCTTAAAAATGATAAAATTATGATTTCTTCTACATTTATTAGATGTCATTCAGTTGTGAAGATGTTTCCTTTTTGCTGTCAATTTTTTTTTCCTTTTTTTATTTTTATTTTTATTTTTAATTTTATTTTTTGAGATGGGAGTTTCGCTGTTGTTACCCAAACGGGAGTGCAATGGCATGATCTCAGCTCACCACAATCTCCGCCTCCTGGGTTCAAGCAATTCTCCTGCCTCAGCCTCCCGAGTAGCTGGGACTACAGGCGCGCACCACCATGCCCAGCTAATTTTTTGTATTTTTAGTAGAGATGGGGTTTCACCTTGTTGACCAGGATGGTCTTGATCTCTTGACCTCGTGACCCACCCGCCTCGGCCTCCCAAAGTGCTGGGATTATGGGCGTGAGCCACCGCGCCCGGCTCTTTTATTTTTATTTTTATTTATTTTTGAGACAGGGCCTGGCTCTGTCACCCAGGCTGGAGTGTAGTGGTGCAGCTCACGGCAACCTCTGCCTCCCAGGCTTAAGCCATCCTCCCTCTTCAGCCTTCTGAGTAGCTGGGATGACAGGTGTGTGCCACTTCACCTGGCTTAGTTTTTTATATTTTTCATAGAGATGGAGTTTCACCATGTTGCCCAGGCTGATCTTGAATTCCTGAGCTAAAGTGATCTGTCTGCCTCAGCCTCCCAAAGTGCTGGGATTACAGGCATGAGCCACTGTACCCAGACCCAGTGTTTTTCTTTCATCATTCTTTTAAAATCATGTGGAATGATGAATTCTTTTTTTTCATATGTGCTTAATCTAGTATCATTATTCTTTGAATGCTCAAATTCTTCTAAGTTAACCAATGGAAGCACATTCAAGCTGGCTTGAGTACAGTGTTTGTCCTTTTAATAACTACACATTAATTTGGGGGCATTTCTTTATAAAATGACATAAGAAGTTCCCAACTTGCCTTGTGTTTTCTGTTTCAGAAAGAGCCTTGCTTCATTTTAATGGAGAGTGTTATTAAGAAACCAAGATCCAGATGCTACTAAGGACATTGTTTTTTAGGCCCTTCCAATAGAAAGAGCTAAGAAATGCACAGTGTTTTTTAAAGCATAATTTTATGTAATACCACTGAGTTCTTTCTCCTCTTTTCCCCTTTACATTTGTATTTCCCTTCTCACACAGTAAGAACTCTGGTTCTCAAGAACCTAAATATATTTACTCATTTAGTCTATTAATAATTTCAGAATCGCCAATCCAGTTCTATTAGCAATGAATAAGTAGAGTACAATATTTGGTTTTGTTTGTTTTGCAATTCTTTGTGTCCTTAGAACATAGCTCTCCAAGGGATATAGTCAGAGCACTATTTTAAACATTTCTTAAGTTCTTTTTTTTGTATGTGGTTGCTTACTTTTTTTTTTTGAGACGGGGTCTCACTCTGTGGCCCAGGCTAGAGTGTAGTGATGCAATCAGAGTTCACTGCAGCCTTGATCTCCTGCCTGGGCTCAAGTGATCCTCCTGCCTCAACCTCCCAAGTAGCTAGAACTATAGGCATGCACCACCATGCCTAGCTGATTTTTTTCTTTAATCAAGAAATGTTTCTTGGATTCTTTCTTGTATGTGCTTTTAATGTAGAATTAAAGTCATTCATTTCTCTTTATATTCAGTTTCATGGTTTGCTTTTTTGCTTTTTATCTGACTTTTGAATAAGCAAAAATACATGATTCAGCCAGGCATGGTGGCTCGTGCTTGTAATCTCAGCCCCTTGGGAGGCTGAGGTGAGAAGTTTCCCTGAAGTCAAGAGTTCAAGACCAGCTTGGGCAACATAGTGAGACCCTGTTTTTAAAATAATTTTTTAAGAATTAGCCAGGTGTGGTGGTTCACACCTGTAGTCTCAGTTACTTGGGAGGCTGAGGCAGGAGGATCACTTGAGCCTAGGAGTTCAAGACTGTAGTGAGCTGTGATCATCCCACTGCATTCCAGCCTGAGTGACAGAGTTAAGCCCTATCTCTTAAAAAAAACTTCAAAAGTCGAAACCAAGAAAATTCTTACTCTCTTGTACCACATTTCCACTTACTCTTTATAGCTAATGATTGTCATTTGTTTCTGGAGTACCTTTCCCATGTTTCTTTTTCCAAAAATAAATGAATATTTATACTTTAGTTTCTCCTTTCTTATATAAGAAGTAGCATTAAATTTGTATATAATTATTTCACATCTTGCTTTTTTAGTTAACACCATGGCCTGGACAGTTTTTCATACTTTAATTTTTTTCTTATATAAAAAGTAGCATGATATGTGTTTATATATAAATTTATACATATAATTTGCTTTATATAAATACTTAAAAATATATAAATATATAAAAATAATTTTATATGTAATTATTATACATCTTGCTTTTTTAGTTAACAATACAGCCTGGACAGTTTTCTACTTTGGTTCGTAGAAATCTTTTTCTTGGCCAGTCATGGTGTCTCAGGCCTGTAATCCCAGTACTTTGGGAGGCTGAATGCGGAGGATCACTTGAGCCCAGGAGTTCAAGACCCACCTGGGCAAGATTGCAAGATCCTGTCTCTTCAAAAAAATTGAAAATTAGCCAAGTGTGGTGGCATGGACTTGTAGTCTCAGCCTCTTGGGATGCTGAAGCAGGAAGGTCACTTGAGCCTGGAATTCGAGGCAGCAATGAGCTATGATTGTGCTACTGCACTCCAGCCTTGGTGATAAAGTGAGAAGTGAGACCCTGTCTCTTAAAAAAAAAAATCTTTTTTTCTCCTCCTTTTTCTTCCCTCCTTTCTCATCTGCCCTCCTTTTTCCCTTGCTCATGTAATACTATTGTAAAGGTGTACCATAGTTTATTCAACCAGTCTCTATGAATGGACATACAGGTTGTTTCTAAGTTTTTAATGTTTTATAGAATTTGTATAGAATGATACAGTGAGTAACCTCATGAGTATATGTGGAGTCATGTAGTTAAGGTACATTTTCTCTTTTGCAATTAGAAGTATATGGAATAGTTATATGTTGGCACCTTGAGAATATTCTGTTGCCAATCTTTTTTATCTAATGGTTTTAATACTTCTGAAGTTCTTTCCTGATAAGTTGTTATGTAGGGGCTATGCAAAACAGTGATATTCCAATGCTATTATTTCTTTTCATAGATATTTGGCATTTGTAAAGAACATTCCTTTTTTATTCTCTTTTTCATTTTATTTTTAAGTGAAAAAGCTGTGTAGCATGTGGATTAGTCACTTCATACAATAGGCATTTGATTAGAAAGTTTGGGTGCAAATGAAATTTAAAAATATGGAGTCAGAGCTTACATGTACCTTGGTTGTTTACTCTTCAAAGGAATCTTAATATAGGTCTTTTTTTTTTTTGAGATGCAGTTTTCTTTTTGTCAGGGCTGGAGTGCAATGGTGAAATCTTGGCTCACTGCAACCTTTGCCTCCCAGGTTCAAGCAGTTCTCCTGTCTCAGCCTCTTGAGTAGCTGGGATTATAGGCATGTGTGACCATGCCGGCTAATTTTTGTATTTTTAGTAGAGATGGGGTTTCACCATGTTGGTTGGGCTGGTCTCGAACTCCTAACCTCGAATGATTCACCCACCTCGGCCTCCCAAAGTGCTGGGATTACAGGTGTGAATCAACTGTGCCCGACCAATTTCTATTATTATTGTAAACCTGAATTTTCATGTAGGGCACATTTATTCAACAAACTATTCTGTGCTTTTTATGTGCCAGATGCTGTGGTAAGCACTTGGAGTAGAGTAGTAAGCAGAAAAAAAAATACCTGTCCTTAATGTAGGGTGCATCCTTACGGTTAAGAAGACAATGAGAGTTGCTTAGAACCCTGTGATTGAAGGCAGTTATGAAGCTGTATCTGAAGAATCTTGATTTGGAAGGTATTATAGGCTTTTCCTAACAATTCTGTTCAAGTGAATGCTTTGAAGTTCAGAACCCTAAACAACCGTTCTCTATGGGTCTGATGAAAAGAATATATGGTATAATTGGCAGTTTCCTCTTGATGTCTTTCTAATGTAATGTCGAATTATGCATTGCAGAGCCCTTCCCTCGACGTGCGATTTTGTCTAATTTTTTGTCTTAGGATATTTCCCGGTGTTTCTAGGGTCCACACTTCCATAAGGCATGTGCTAGAGGCATGATTCAGAGGCTCTGAGACCTTGAGGATTTAAGGACATCACCAGGCAGGCCCTGCTTCGGTTACTAGATTCCATCTGGACTGGGTAGGAAAGAAGAAACACCACTTTCCTGGCATTATCCATGAAGTTAATGGAAGAGCAGAGAGTTTCTTGAAGTTCTGAAAAAGCTTAGAGGCTTGTGGCAATCTACCATAGCTCAAACTTGAAGAGACCAACTTTCATAAGATGGATTCAAATACAATACCTGCGCTGAAAGACTTTTTTGCCTCTGCTTTTGCATTGGCTATCGGACTTGTATCATCTTGCTGAATTGGACTAGCAGTTCAGGGGAGGAAGAGAGATCCCTGCTGCCTCTCAGCCACATGGCATGGCAGAAATCTGCAGCCTTCTGAATCTTCCAAGGAATGGTCAAGTGGCACTTAGCTAGATAAATGTTTACTGGAGGCATTTCTTAAAGCCAAGAGATTTTGCCACCAAAGATAAGTTTTTTCTTTTTCTATTTTCTCTATACTCCAGCAGTATATCCCTACAGATTAGTAAGATGAATGTGTCCACAGTTAGGTGAACACCTGTCTTTAAAGAAAAAAAATGTCTGTCAGTTACACTACTATGACCTCAGGTTCCAGAATGTCAAGGGAACATTCTTTCAAGAGATGTTTCACTTTGGACTAATCCTAAGTTTAGAAATCAGCATATTGAAAAGGAAAAAAGGATAGCCCAAGTGACAAGAAAACACTTCTTACTATGAATTGGTTTGGAAGTGACTTCTTCAAGTGTCCTGAGGATATCACCTTACTCAACATACACTCACCTTTGTTGTCACACACATTATCTGAAGATGAACAGTATTTTATTTCCAACTTGAGGTAGGGAATAGGATAGGATAATTTTTTTCCCTAGCTTTTGCTCTTTAGTTGGACTATCAAATCAACCTCTACTCATAAGGAGCCAGGGAAAGGAAAAGCTGGCTGGGAAGAAAGTGGTTCCTATCTTTTCTCCATGCAAACTTGAAAAGAGGGCAAGTGATATTTGTTCCTTCTGGCTTTTCTTGGCTAGTGACAAGAAAAGGGCTGGCTTGGGTGAAATGGTATCTCTTTATTACTTAAAATGTTGAACCCTGACCAAGTGGAACTTTATTTTTAGAGACTGCCAATCATTTCCACCCTTTTCAAATAAAAACTCAAGGGTTTTGGCTCAGTTGAGTTTGAAATAATCAAGGAAGCCTAGGTGGAAGGCAGAATGATTTCTCAATAGTCCAAGTTTGATTAAGGAAGAGTGACATGGAGCATCCCAGGCTGGAGTCCCAGGCATGTGGGAGACAAGTGGTAGAGCATGTGCTAGAAGAGGAAGAGGAATGGAGGTCAAAAAGGGGGAAAAGTATGTATCTCATCTGTCAGACTTTAACAGGAGTCAGCTGTCTACCTCCTGAGCTAAAGCCTTCCTCAGTTTCTTAGGGTTAGGCTCACCAACCATCTTGGTTTGCCCAGAACTGTCTTGGTATTAGCACTAAAAGTTCCCCATCCTGGGAAAACCCTTGGTCCTGGGCCAACTGGAATGGTTGGTCACCCTAACGGAATCTTTTTTTTTTTTAAGAGATGGGGTCTGAGGCTGGGTGCAGTGGCTTGCACCTGTAATCTCAGCACTTGGGGAGGCTAAGGTGGGCAGATCACCTGAGGTCAGGAGTTTGAGACCAGTCTGGCCAACATGGTGAAACCTCATGTTTACTAAAAATACAAAATTAGCCAGGCATGGTGGCGCATGCCTGTAATCACAGCTACTCGAGAAGCTGAGGCAGGAGATTGCAGTGAGCCAAGATTGCGCCACTGTACTTGAGCCTGGGTGACAAGAGTGAAACTGTCTAAAAAATAATAAATAAATAAATAAATAAATAAAGAGATGGGGTCTTGCTCCTGGGTTTAAGCAATCCTCTCACCTCCGTCTCCCCTGTAGTTGGGATTATAGGTGTGCACCACCATGCCTGGACATCACTCTGACTGAATTTTAAGGCATTTGGGTAGCAAATACGGCAACCAAAAACCTGGTCCAGCTCTCCTTTCTCTTCTCTTTGTTTCTGAGAAAAGTATACAGAATGCTCTGGATCATATACAGGATCCTGAAGTTAGAAGAGTAACAGTGGCCGTCGACTTCATGCCTACTATGTCAGGTACACGATCTTGTCTAATACTCTGGCAACTGAGGAGCTAGGATATTTTAAATCCAGTTTTATGGAGGAGGAGGCCAGAGCTGAGGGATGTGATGAGTTGTATTTTCTTTTTTAAGTTTTTTAGACAGAGTTTCGCTCTTGTTACCCAGGCTGGAGTGCAATGGCACGATCTCGGCTCACTGCAACCTCCGCCTCCTGGGTTCAGGCAATTCTCCTGCCTCAGCCTCCTGAGTAGCTGGGATTACAGGCACGTGTCACCATGCCCAGCTAATTTTTTGTACTTTTAGTAGAGACGGGGTTTCACCATGTTGACCAGGATGGTCTCAATCTCTTGACCTCGTGATCCGCCACCTCGGGAGTTGTATTTTCTAAGAGCAAACAACTAGAATGTAACTATTTGGACTTTTTGTGCCTGAAATGAAAATCTTTGCTCTTTCTACTAAATGAAGAACTTGTGGAATTTGACAGGTAAATGAACATCTTCTGTTTTAGCAGAGCTCTGTGGCCGTCAGCTTCATCCACTGTTTGCCTAGTGATTCCTGTTCTTCACGGTAGCATAAGATTCCCTGGGCATAATATATAGAAAAGTTGTCTAGGAAGCTACAAGAGCTACTTGAGTCTGAAACCTGTAGAAGCCCCTGAATAATCTTTCAGTTCTTAATGAACACTGAGTTCCTGGATGTGGAAGGTACTCAGTGAAATGTAGCTATGGTTGTTATTTTAATTACAACACATAAGCAATCATTTTGAACTGAAATGTCTTGGCCAATGTATGTCAGTTCAAACATTTTAATATAAAAATAACTGAAGGCTCAGGGTAGTAAGGAAATAAATAATATATTTATACTTGAGTTCAAAATTAGACAAACAGCCTAGGCAATAAAGCGAGGCCACGACAGCTACAAAAAAAATTAAAAAATTAGCTGGGCATGGTGGCATGTGCCTGTGGTCCCAGCTACTTGAGAGGCTGAGGCAGGAGGATCTCTTGAGCCCAAGAATTCGAGGTTGCCGAGAGCTATGATCATGCCACTGAACTCCAGCCTGGCTGACAGAGCAAGATCCTGTTTTGAAAAAAGACAAAAGACACACACAAAGATAAACACAGAAAAAAACTGTTTTTTCCCCACTAAGGAAAAGCTATCCTCTCAGTTATTTGATTTGGAATGGATAGAAGACAGTCTTCCTTGCTATGATAAAAGGTGTCACACACATAATATTGAGTTAGAAGCAAAAATTCTATTCTTAGGCTGCAAGCTGTAAATGGTTCATTTCTGATCCATGCCTTGAGCCCTAAGAAATCCCTCTACTAAAAGATGATTGAAGGTCTTAGCCTAATGATGGAAGCCCCAACTTGTGGCCATCACATTGAGAGGTAAATGCCTTGGATTGTATGGAGGAATGCAGAAAGCTTTTAGGCTACCATCTGCTTGTATTTCATCAATTCATGCCTAAGACTTGTGCCTTTACCAGAGAATGAAACATAGTAATGTTCAAGTAAATTTGCAGCTAGCCTTGAGGAGGATTCCAACATAACAGAGGAGACAAGTGAATCTATTTGGTCCAATTCAACAAATACTTATGCACCCAAGAGGTTTCAGGGTAGTGTGCGGGATGCTGGGTATACAGGGAGGAACAGCACAGGCTCCCAACCTCAGGGAGCACACATGGAGGTAGAGGAAACAAGGCATATAAAAGTAGTTTCTTCAGGGCCAATTTCAAATTAGCATAGATGTCTTAGTCTGTTTCGGTTGCCATAGCAAAATACCATAGGCTGTGTGATTTAAGAGAAATTAATTTCCTCACAGTTCTGGAGAATGGAAGTCTGAGATTAGAGTGCCAGCACAATTGGGCTCTGGTGAGGACTTTCTTCCTGGTGTGCAGTGTGTTCAAGTGGCCTTTCCCTCTGTACGCGCATGTGGAGAGAGAGCAATCTCTCTTATAAGGCCACCTCGTTGTCTTCTTCTTCTTTGTTTTTTGAGACAGGATCTTTCTCTGTTGCCTAGGTTGGAATGCAGGGGTGCAATCTCAGCTTATTGTAGCCTCTTCCTCCCAGGCTTAAGCAATCCTCCTACCTCAGCCTCCCAAGTAGCTGGGGCCACAGGTGCATGCCACCATGCCTGGCTAATTTTTTGTATTTTTAGTAGAGATGGGGTTTCACCATGTTGCTTAGGCTGGTCTCAAGCTCCTGAGCACAAACAGTCCACCTGCCTTAGCCTCCCAAAGTGCTGGAATTATAGGCATGAGCCACTGTGCCTGTCCTAAGGCCATCTATTCTTATAAGGCCACCAAACTTACTGAATCAGGATCTCACCCCTATGACTTCACTTAACTTTCACTACTTCCTAAGAGTCCTGTCTCCAGATACATTCACACCGGGAGCTAGAACTTCCACATATATGAATTTTGGGGCATGCAATTTAGTCTACAGAAATAGGCCTTAACTTACATCATAACAAGCGAATTAAAATGTACCCACACTGAACAATGAGAACACATGGACACAGGGAGGGGAGCATCACACACTGTTTGGGGGGGTAGGGGAAGGACAACAGGGGGTGGTGAGGTTGGGGAGAGATAACATGGTGAGAAATGCCAGATATAGGTGACGGGGGGATGGAGGCAGCAAACCACCTTGCCATGTATGTACCTATGCAATAATCCTGCATGATCTGCACATGTACCCCAGAACCTAAACTACAATTAAAAAAATGTACCCACACAATTTGTTATATCCATATATTTTTTTTCTGTACAATACTTGAAAGAATTTTTATAATTTTGTTTTTGAGGTTGTTCAACTATGAATAACTTATTTATTTATGACTAGTTGCTGCTTCTCAGCAACCATTCATATTTGGGAATTTTTGCAAAATAAGAACTTATAAATTGTTTTCAAAACGTTAAATATTTATGAATTCTAAATCTGGCAATTAATAAAATTGACATAATGCTAGATTTTTGTGTTTAATTGAGCCTTAATTTATTTGCACTTTTTTATTTTGGAGCCAGTTTTTCTTTTTCCACGGTAGGTTCTTGAAAAGCTCATTAGACCATGAGAACTGTCTATAATGTCTAACAGATAAAGGGGTGGAGGTATTTCATAGCTCCCCTTCGTACTTGCATACAGGTCATTTCCAACCCTAACCTCTCTTCCAAGCTCTTGTACGTCTTTTCCAGCCTTTTCTTAAGTATTGTCGTGATTCTCATTGATATTTAGACTGGGTATGTTCCAAACATCATGCCTACCTCCTGTTCTTCCATTCTTTTTTATTTTTTTTGCCATCTCTCTCTCTCTCTTTTTTTTTTGAGACAGAGTTTCGCACTGTCACCTAATCTGGAGTGCAGTGGTGTAATCTTGGCTCAGTGCAACCTCTGCCTCAGTGCAATTCTCCTGTCTCAGCCTCCCAAGTAGCTGGGATTACAGGCACCTGCCACCACACCCAGCTAATTTTCTTTGTATTTTTAGTGGAGACGGGGTTTCATTATGTTGGCCAGGCTGGTCTCAAATTCCTGAATTCATGATCCACCCGCCTCGGCCTCCCAAAGTGCTGAAATTACAGCTGTGAGCCACTGTGCCCGGCCGCCATATCTCTCGCATTGACATCACCACCTAGCTAGTGGGAGACTGCTGCAGTCACCATCATTAACCTCCAGATCTACTGGTATCAGGTTTCAGAATGGCATGACTGCTTAAAAATTACCTGAAAGCCTTGTTATGATATTGATTTCTGTATACCTCATTCTTGGAAACCTGTGCAGTTGGTCTGAGGGAAAGCTTGGGAATTTCTTTAACAAGCTAATGTGCTGTCATATTTGGGAAAGTATGGACATGAT
Source organism: Saguinus oedipus (assembly GCA_031835075.1). Lineage (NCBI taxonomy): Eukaryota > Metazoa > Chordata > Mammalia > Primates > Cebidae > Saguinus > Saguinus oedipus. The sequence goes on from CM063170.1 coordinate 24,684,447, forward strand.
CAGTATTGGTGGGATGAAAATATGAAAAAGAGCTGTGGTTCTTAGTAAGATCCATACTGCAGCTTATACTACAACATTATGAAATTCTATTGGTTTTATTGCCAGAAACCGGAGGCATAATGGGCTCCCCAGCTTTTTCCACGATGCCCTCAGGATGTTGTCTCAAGGGTAGTTAGGAATGTTCCCACAGGCCTCCAGGCCCTGTGCCCCAGGTGCTGAACTTTGGTGACTATTACAGGAAGAAATGCTGCTGTCTCTTATTTTGTCTCAATTACAAGGCAAGCGCTTTCTTTAATTCTTCATAGCACATCAGAAACCAGGTGCAAACTCTTAATGAGGCTTGCCGAGAGAGACGCACAGAACAGAATAATTACCACACCGCACAGGCTCAGCCTCATTCTAGGGCCCTTTTACCCCACTCTTGACCCGCCCCTTCTGTGAGTGCAACTTACCCTTCGCTATGGGGATAACTCCAGACATCCTGTGGTTGAAGTTCAGGCAAAACTGACTTTCAGCCTCGGAAAGAGAAGTATTTCCTTACCTGGCTTTTGAAGCCCAGCCACCAGGTTTTCATTTTCTAATTCAGAATGATTGACAATGGGAATATCCCTTCCTTTCCGGGAAAATCAACCCAAAGTATACTTTGCGGCACCATTAGGTCAATCATACAGTAATCTGATATCAAGACATATTCTGAATTCTGGGTTATTCACTTAAATGATACCCACGTCAATGTCCGCAGGCTAGTCCAGGTTTCAGTCTGACCACTCAGTCCAATTCCTTCTCAGTATCCCTTCAGCAAAGGTTCAAAATCCTTGGGATGCAGCCAACTCAGGGTTACTTTGTCACACATCCCCTGGGCACAGTAAAGGAATCAGATGTCCTTCAATAGACACAATAATCTCATGAGGTAGTTTTTTCATCAGAACCAGTGGAAAGCAGAGAGGTAAAGTCACTTAACCGAGGCCAACCCTCTAGGAATGCTGGGATTTGAACTGAGGCCTCGATTCCAGATTTGTGAATTTAGCTATTAGGAAACACTAAGGAAGTAGACTGGACATTGAGCTTGAATTTGGGTGTCAGGATTTAGAACAATAATGCCGTTAATGGAGATGAGGCAAAAAAGCCAGAAGAGAAGGTATGATGGAGGAGTTGGGAGGGAGATGGCAAAGTCTGTTTGGGCTATGAATTATGAGCCCCTTGGATCATTGGGTCCCTATCTCTTCTTTATGGTTCTGACTTGGCCCAATGGTTATTGTTCTGAAACACCTTCATTTCCAAGTTAATCATCCTCCTTGACTCTCCAGGGGCCACATACCAGCCGGTGCTGTGGTGGAGCAGCCTGTTCGGGGATCCAGTGGCAGGACGACAATCACAGCAATTGTCCAGACTGGCGGGGGCTGGAGCACCGGTCTCTTCAGTGTCTGCAGAGACAGGAGAATTTGTACGTTTTTCCTCCTCATTTAAGTTCCTCCTTACTATTTTCTTTTCCAAGACATCAGTGAGTGGAAATGCTACAGCAGGCACAGGGACAGAAATTAAATGGTTTCAGAATAACTGGACTAATCTTTCAGTGACTCAAAAGTACTCCTTGTCTGGAAAAATCTTGCTTTTCAGCGATATGGATGCTTTGATAAAATAAGTGGTACCTTCAAGGATTTCTAAATGACAGACTCCACTGTTGGCAAAGTGCACAAAATCAGCTTTCTTACCCACTGCTGGTGGGAGTGGAAATTGGTACAACTCTTCTGGGGGATGGTTTAGCAATCCGTATAGAAAGGACCTCAACTGCTGCATAGCTTTTGACCCAGTAATTACATTTTTAGGAGTTTGAGGAAATAAATCATGTGCAAAGATTTAGCAGGAACATTAAATTTTGCAGTATTAGTTATTACAGCAGAAATCTGGAACAACTTAAATGTTCAACAAGAGGAATCCACACAATGAATTATTACACAGTCACGAAAAGTCGTAATACAGAATAATATTTAATGAGATGAAAAGATGATTTTGATACATTTTTAAGTTAAAGAAACATTGTAAAACTGTGCACAGTAGATACCAGTTTTTTGGGGAGAGGAAAACATTTTTTAAAGGTCTGAATGAATACAAATACAAATATGTATAGCAGCTGTCTCCAGATGGTAGGTTAATTGATAATGTTTATTTTCTTTTTGCTTTTCTTTTTCTCAGTATTTCTGGGAAGACCATGTAGTACTCATGTCAATAAGAGCAATCATGAAAAGAAACTCCCTCCATCGATTGAAATCTTTTTAGACACTGGTTAGACACTTTTCAGATATAAAGACGGGCAAATAATGTCTTCTGGCTACATGATTCCCTCCGGGGTTTAGAGTTCAAAGCTCATCGATTCTATTTTTACCTTAGGACATTCTGACCCATCTTTGCTACCACATGTCAGGATCCCCTTTCAAGACCAGATGGTCTTGCCCTAGGGAGCAATTGGATCACAGCATCTTTCTTGATGGAGGGAGGATATGTGTGATGGGTGAGGGTAAGTCTCTTAAGTTCAAAATCCAACAGACGCTGGGTCTAATGTTTTTGAAGGTTATAGCAGCCTTTTGGGAAGATCTGAATTTGTCCTAAAGTCTCACAGGATGTATCAACCAGAGAGCTCTGAGCAAGTCCTCATTCAGCTGAGAGTCTTCCCTGTGCCCCACAGCTTGGCAAGTCTCTTCCTGTCACTGCTACCTATGTGGATTTCTGACCAGACAATTATGGAAGCTGTTTTCTGGTTCTCTCAGAATTCTTCCTGATTGTCAGCTCTTTTCACGACTCTGGTAGTCACCCAGTACTAAGGTACAGAGAGAATAGAGTAGCCATGTACAGATGTGCAGATCTGGCCCTGGAGTAATAAGTGGACCATTTTCCTTTCATAGCTTATGGTTGGGGGTTGGGGGTTGGGAGAACTTCATTGCACTTGTAACTAGGGTAAAGCCTGGAATATGGTGTGGTTGTTAGGAGAACGGCTTCGTATCACATATACACCTTGAATCTTAACTCTGCCTCTTATTGGCCATGTAATGTCGAAAGAGTCCTCTGGGTCTCCATTTTTCCACCTCTAAAATGAAGATAATAAAGGTGCCTACCTCAAGGGTTACTGTAAAGATGAAAACAGATCATGTACAGAATGCACTTTTAACACTGGTTTGAGGCATAACTGAATTAGTTAGGGATTTGGGCTGCAAGCTGTGCCGGGAGGAGTAGTGTCACCTTAAAATGCATGTTCACTTGGAACCTTTGAATGTGACTCTATTTGGAAATAGGGTCTTTACAATGCAGTCAAATTAAAGTCAATCCTTATGTATAAGAAGAGAGAGATATGGACACAGACCCACAGAGGAGAAGGCCATGTGAAGACAGAAGCCGAGACTGGAGTGACACGCCTGCAAGCCAAGGAGCACCAAGGATTGCCCGCAACCCCCAGAAGCCGGGAAAGAGGCAGGGAGCAGATTTTCCCTCGAACCCCCGAAAAGGAACCAACTCTGTCAACACTTTGGTTTCACACCTCTAACCTCCAGAGATCTCCCATGAGAGAATAATTCCTGCTTTTTTTTTTAGACGGTGTCTTGCTCTGTTGCCAGGCTGGAGTGCAGTGGCGCCATCTGGCTCACTGCAACCTCTGAGTCCCAGGTTCAAGTGATTCTCCTGCCTCAGTCTCTCATGTAGCTGGGATTACAGGCATGTGCCACTACACCTGGCTAATTTTGTATTTTTAGTAGAGACGGGGTTTCACCGTGGTAGCCAGGATGGTCTGCATCTCTTGACCTTATGATCCGCCCACCTTAGCCTCCCAAAGTGCTGGGACTACAGGCATGAGCCACCATGCCTGGCCTAATTCCTGTTGTTTAAAGCCACCCAGTTTGTGGTATTTTGCTATGGCAGTCCTAGGAAAGGAATATATAAGCCAAAATTGAATTTCATTAGAAGGCCATGGGATAGCTCACAGAATCAATGAGTCAGCTAAAAGCCAAGCCCAGAAAGGGACAAGACACATTATTATCAGGTGCTAGCTGACAGTCCCATCAGCTTTAAATGTTTTTATCCTGGTGTCATCCCATCTGAGAATTGATGTTTCAGCAGAAGCAGCTCAATTTGCCCAGCTCGGATCATGTGCCTACCTCTTGGCCAGGCCAGGGATCTCTGAATGGTAGTCCTACCAATATTGTTCACAATAAGGGAGGGATAATTTCCCAAATTTACTACTGAGGTGCAGTTACCAGGAAGAAAAAAAAAATCATTCCAATGCACTTAGTAAATCTTAGCCATTAATACTACTGTTATTTAATAACAAATATCCTTCAGCATGTTGAGAGCAAAGAGTAGATGAGTCAGAAGGCTTAGATTAGATGCTGCAGAATGATTTCTACATAATCCTAAGAGCACCTAGAAAAGCTGGTCAAGGAAAGGCTTACTCCTCAGCCATATCGTTTGCCTTAAGCATTGCCTCACTGCTTACCTCTGCTCTGAACCCACATCAATGCTTAGGACATCAACCACACTTCCTTTTTTTTTTTTTAATTTTTATGGCATTTTAGGTTTTGGGGTACATGTGCAGAACATGCAAGATAGTTGCATAGGTACACACATGGCAGTGTGTTTTGCTGCCTTCCTCCCCTTAACCCACATTTGGCATTTCTCCCCAGGCTATCCCTCCCCAGCTCCCCCCCGCTGTCCCTCCCCTATTCCCCCCAATAGACCCCAGTGTGTAGTACCCTCCTCCCTGTGTCCATGTGTTCTCATTTTTCTCACCCGCCTATGAGTGAGAATATGTGGCATTTCCTTTTCTGTTCTTGTGTCAGTTTGCTGAGAATGATGTTCTCCAGATTCATCCATGTCCTTACAAAGGACATAAACTCGTCATTTTTGATTGCTGCATAATATTCCATGGTGTATATGTGCCATGTTTTCCCAGTCCAGTCTATCATTGATGGGCATTTGGGTTGGTTCCAGGTCTTTGCTATTGTAAACAGTGCTGCAATGAACATTTGTGTGCATGTGTCCTTATAGTAGAACGATTTATAGTCCTTTGGATATATACCCAGTAATGGGATTTCTGGGTCAAATGGAATTTCTATTTCTAGGTCCTTGAGGAATCGCCACACTGTCTTCCACAGTGGTTGAACTAATTTACACTCCCACCAACAGTGTAAGAGTGTTCCGATTTCTCCACATCCTCTCCAGCATCTGTTGTCTCCACTTCCTGAGGATTCCCTGGTTGTCCACTTGAGAGCCTGTTCTAGTGACAAGAAGAAAGGATATATGGAGAAATACAACCTTCTTTACAATTGACATGAATTATGAAGGAAGGGCCATGGAGAGAGTTCAAGGTGATCTCAGTGTTGTGTCATAATTTTTTGTGCTTCCATTTTGTGACTGCTCATGGTATTTTAAAGTTGTTTTAGAAGAAAACTTAAAGGCAATCTATTACTGTGTACACTCATTATCTGCACTGTAATTCTGAGGATGCTGCTGGAGTGTGAGTGCTATGCATCTTGGATTTCTCCCATCCCTGTTTAGAAAGACTTTTAATTGGGGATTGTTTTATCCAAAAAGTTTTATTCTGAGTAAATAACTGTATACATCGTTTTGACAGACATGAGAACAAAGGGAGAGCTTCTTCTCCTGATTTTTCCATGCCAGATTCCCATCCTGGGACATTTTCCCATCAAATACTGAGAATTATTGCTACAATTTGTCATCTATTAAGCAAAGGGTACATTATGAACAGCAGTGATTTCCATTTCCTTTTGACATTTTGCTTCTTTATTTTCTTGTAATTATATACTTTAAGTGCCTCCCTCTTCCCACCTCTGCGCTTTTATCTGAATTCACACTGCACTGGGATTAGCAAATGGGTGTCTCTGTGTCCTTTGAAGATAGGGTAGCTGAGAGCTCAGATGTGAAGATTAAGCTGAGCCGAAGTAAGTGGCTGCTAAATGGCATGTGAGTAAAAGACAGGGTAGTCTAGCTTTGGTAATGGTTGTGATGTGGCCTCAGAGAAGGTTTATGCAGAAAGTGTAATCAACTCATAATTCAGCTCATGAGTCAACCATGTTTACTGAGTTTCTTCCCATGTATAGGCACAAGGTAGGTGACACAAGACATATTAGTGAATAGGACAAGACAGTGTCTTAGAGGAGATGGATAATAAACAAATCTATAGGCTGGGTGAGGTGGCTCATGCCTGTAATCCCAGCAGTTTGTGAGGCCGAGGCGGGCGGATCACCTGAGGTCAGGAGTTCAAGATCAATCATGGCCAACATGATGAAACCCCTCACCACTAAAAATACAAAATTAGCTGGGTGTGGTGGCACATGCCTGTAATCCCAGCTACAAGAGAGGCTGAGGCAGGAGAATCACTTGAACCCAGGAGGCAGAGGTTGCAGTGAGCCGAGATGGTGCCACTACACTCCAGCCTGGGTGACAGAGTGAAACTATCTCAAAACAAAACAAAACAAAATAAAACAAAATAACAACAACAAAAATCTATGAATGAAATAATTGCAGTTGTGATAAATGCCATGAAGAAAGTAAACAGAATGTTATGAAAGGAAATTATAGGAGAATGAAGTAAAGGACAGCCTCTCTGAGGAGCTGATTTAAACTGTTACCTGAAAGATATGAAAGAGCCAGCCACCCAAACAACTTCCCTGTAGCGGGTGTTATAAGCACCAGGCAGTAAAAAGACTGATGTGTACTAGGAACTATATCAGATATCCAAGGTGGGAAGAAGAAAGCAAGCCAGAATTTTCCCTGATTTTCTGGAAGAGGAAGGAGGCATGAGAAAGCATTGGACTGGGATTTGTGTCCCCACACTGCATGTCAGGCAACCTGTAGACACCCTGAAAGCAGGGACCACAGTTTTCTTGTTCAATGCTCTTATGCCCAGCAGAGCACTTAGATCATAGGAGGCACTTAAACATGTTTTCTGAATGACAGACACATGAATTTTAACTGTATCGTCACTTGCTTCTTTGTTGTATTTAATTGAAAAACTCATAGAGCCTCAGAGTTAGAAGGTATTTTGGGAGTCAGCTTGTCTATTTCCCCATCTATTTGCCTACATCCCCTCTGCAACATGCCTGGCAAAGACCTGACAGCCTTGACTTTCTGAGCAGTTCCAGGGAGGAGGGCTCATTTCCTTCGGACCCAGTTCAGTGCTTTAAAAAATTATTTTGAATAGATTGCCACGCACATAATGCAGAATTCATAAGTACCTACCCCTTTTACATATGAAAAGCAGGTAGTACTCCGTCCTTGCTCTCTATCCACCTGGTTTTTATCTCCATAGTCAAATACCTATACTTCAGTTCAGCTATAGTGTATATACTTGTACTGATATAAAAATCTAAAAAATTAAAATAGATGTTTAATTATAAAATATTATATAATCATTGTAAAAATGAAAAATGCAAAAAACTATAAAAGAAAAAAACAGCATCTTGTAATCCCAGCTCTTGGAGATAAAATTGTTAATATTTTGGTAGCTATCCTTCTAGATATTTTGCTTGTGTGTGGGTATAACTTACACAAATGATGGCACCGTAAACACATACTGTCCAGCACCATTGGCTTATTTTAATTTAACAATATATCTCACATCACATTCTTCTGAAAGAAGTATAAAAGGAAAAAAACATATCTAGATGATCAGATTGTATCAACATATCTGGAGCTAATTTCTTAAATTTCTGCAAAGATTCCATTGTCTTTATTTATCTGAAAATCTCCATTGGTGGACGTTTATATGGTATCCAGTCTTTGCTATTCAAACCAATGCTGTATGAATATCACTGCACAGATGTCATTTTGCACATATGTGAGTATATCTGTTGGATAACCAGTAAAGAGTAAATCTGCTGGTCAAATAGGATGTGCTATTTTAAATATTGATAGATGTTGCCAAATGGCTTTCCATTTGGAAGTTGTACTAATTTACACTTCCACTAGCAATGTATAAATGTGCCCTATTTCTTTCCTGAGCATCTCATTGTTAGAAAGTTCTGTCCCTTGGCGGGGCACAGTGAGTCACGCCTGTAATCCCAGCACTTTGAGAGGCCAAGGTGGGCAGATCATGAGGTCTGGAGTTTGAGACCAGCCTGGCCAATATGATGAAGACTCACCTGTACTAAAAATACAAAAATTAGCCTGGCGTGGTGGCACGCACCTGTAGTCCCAGCTGCTCGGGAGGCTGAGGCAGAAGAATCGCTTGAACCCAGGAGGCAGAGGTTGCAGTGAGCTGAGATCGCGCTACTGCACTGTAGCCTGGGTGACAAAGTGAGCCTTCATCTCAAAAAAAAAAAGAAAGAGAGAAAGTTCTGCCTTTTTTATAATAATAGATCTGAAATGTTTCTCACTGCAATTTCCACCCACCTTTCCTGCTTCTCTCTGGGGCCCCACACTCTAGTTTGTGTAGGTTTCTTTTCTTTCTCTTGACTCTCCTATGAGTTAGAAGGATGACTAATGAGCAACATTCCACACATTCTGGTGGAATTCATCTCAGAGAACAGGCCTGGATCATTTATACTGTGGGTGCTTACGTAACCACCAGGCCTTTAGGTGTAAGAGGAAGAAGCTAAATTTATCTCTTTTGAACCTGAGCTCCTAAAAAAAAAAAAAGGCAAAATTTTTTTTTCACTAGTGACACATGAATGCATTTACCTTGCAAAAAAATGAAATGTTACAGAAAAGGGAATCATGTCCCCTCTTTTAATTTTATTTATTTATTTATTTATAAAGACAGGGTCTTGCTTGTTGCCCGGGCTGGAGTGCAGTGGCGTGACTATAGCTTATTTTAACCTCAGACTCCTCAGTTCAAGTGATCCTCTTCTCAACCTCCAGAGTGTCTAGTACTATACCTGCATGCCACCATACCTGGCTTATTTTAATTTTTTTTTGTAGAGATGGGGTCTCACTATGTTTCCCAGTCTGGTTTCAAACTCCTGGCCTCAAATGATCCTCCTGCCTTGACCTACCAAAGTGTTGAAATTTTGGAGGGGTTCCTTCCTGATCTTTTTCTCTGTATTTACAAATATACTTACTAGTAACATATATTATTGCTTTATAACTCTTTAAACAAGGCATAAATGGTATTATGTATTATGCTGTGCATATCATTATGCAGTTTGATTTTTTTTTAAACTCAAAGTATGTCTTAGAGATTTAAACTTGTTGGTGCTTAATTGATCTTTTGTATTCCATAGCATGTATAGTTATACCATCATAGTTTATTTGTACTTCAGTCTGTTATTATACATTCATGTTGTTTTAAATTCAAAGTTAAAAGTAATGCTCCAGTGACTATTCTTGTACCTGCTTCATTGTGGGCATGTATAAGCATTGCTCCTGAGTAGACACTGATACACGGAATCACTGGGCCCTAGAGGACGTAACATTTTCATAGATTCAGCAAGATTGCCTTCCAATGTGGCTGTGCTAATTTCTACTTCCCTCTGTGAGTGGAGTACCTATTTCTTCATGGCTTCCCACAATATATCATATTGACAAATTTTTTAAAGTTGGCATTCTCATGGATAGCAAGTGGTTTCTGATTGTCTTAGTATCAATTTCTAATGACATTGAGGGACTTTTTGCCTTCATTATTGGCCATTTGTGTTTGCTCTTCAGTGAATTACTTGCCCATGTCCTATACCTATTTTCTTCTTTTGTTTAATCTTCTATATGTTAATTTGTTCTTTATATGTTCTAGATACTTATCCTTGGCCTTTGATATGTGTCGCAAAATTTTCTCCTAGAGAGTCTTTCTCCTAGAGAGCACAAAGAATCCCATCATCCCGATTTTGTGCATTTCTTCTTGGGGTGTGACCTGACAGTGTTTCCATATCCCACTACATTCCTCACAGTACAGAGCAGCAACACTTACTTGATGAAAGGATCTTTCTTAAAGAAGTTAGATGCTGGGTGCCATGGTTCACGCCTGTAATCCCAGCACTTTGGGAGGCTGAAGCAGGCAGATCACCTGAGGTCAGGAGTTTGAGACCAGCCTGGCCAAAGAAGCGAAACCCTGTCTCTACTAAAAATACAAAAATAAGACGGGTGTGGTGGCAGGCACTTATAATCCCAGCTACTCGGGATGCTGAGGCAGGAGAGAATTGCTTGAAACTAGGAGGTGGAGGTTGTGGTGAGCCAAGATTGAGCCACTGCACTCTAGACTCTGCGACAGAGCAAAACTTCATCTTGAAAAAGAAGTTGCATGACTTAAGACTACCCCACAGGAATAAAGGTAAAGTGGTGGTAGGATACTGTCTAGCACACCAATCCACAACCATTGTGGCATAATAGATAAATACATAAGACACGAGAACATATGCATATCTGAGTTCAATCTCACCTCTGCCTTTCACTGATAATTGTCTGAATTTGGGCAAATTACTTAAATCTTCTGGGCCTCAGCATCCTTATCTGTAAAATGGGGATAAGAAGAGTACCTATAGGACTGTTGCAAAGATTAAATGAGTTAATATGTGCAAATTGATTATAACTGGGCTTGTTACATAGTGAACTCTGTAGAAATATTAGCTTTTGTATAATGAAAGTTTGTTTTTCATAGTGTTTGATAAAAATCACATGTGATTTCTGCTTCAAAGTACAGTAATTGAATTTGAAGTATGTTCCTTTCAGCATCTAGTACTACCTCCTAATGAACACTCACATAACATTATTATATGACAAAAAAGATTAAAAATAAAAATAAAAGCTTTTTTTTTTTAAAAAAAAATGCATATGAGTCATGAAAATATGGTGCAAGGTTTCAAGTGCACTTAAACAATATCTTTACAATATACTTATTGAGGATGGTGGGCATTTCTCTTTATGAGTTAAAGTGATGCAGCTGAAGCAATTGTGTAAAAGCAATTTATTAGTCACTTAGTTTGCCAGCTTTACAATTAAGCAAGTTTTGATTAATTTTTTTTATTTATAGGGATTTACACTATTTTTTAATCAACATGTGAGATTTGATTGATTTTTGTGTGCCATTGATTTCAAAATCCCCTAATTCAGGGTTGATACAGTGTGAATACCCTGTACTCAGTAAATTTACTGGACCATTTGCTGTCCTCTAAGCTGTTCATACCAGGTATCCAGGCTGGGTGGCGCCTGCTGATCTCCCTGGGATTGCCTTTTAAATGTAGAGTGAAATATCCCAGTCTTATTTGAGACTGAACTCAGAGTTTGCTTTGGGCCAAGAGATGTCTACAGTGATCATTTACTGACTATCTTGAGACTCCTGAATAGATGAAACAGACATTCTAATCTTTAAGGGCAGGCGACTTCCTCCTCTGCCCCATCCCTCATGCCCTTTGCATGCTTGTGCTACTTCATCCACTACTCAAAGTTGAAGTCCAGAGTCCTGGAGCCTTGGAGAGTCTAAGATAAAACAAAATTCCTAGGTTTTATTATTATTATTTTTTGCCTCTTTGTCACTGAATTTGGGAGTGGAACTTTGCAGTGCTCACTGTGGGAGAACAAGGGCTAGCCAGTGACAGGCTGTTGTCAGGAGGTTCTTCAGTGTGCTGCTGTCATGATATGTGTGTCTGATGCACTCAAAGGCTATGGTGACTACTTCACATTCACTAGAATAGCTAAAATAAAAAGAACTGACAATATCAAATGTTGGTGGGGATGTGGAGCAATTTGAACTCTCTGCCAGGTGTGGTGGTTCATGCTTGTAATCCCAGTACTTTGGGAAGCCAAGCTGGGAGGATTGCTTGAGTCCAGGAGTTCGAGCAACATAGGGAGATCCTATCTCTAAAAAAAAATAAGAAAAAAATGTTAACCAGGTGATATGGTTTGGATCTGTGTCCCCACCAAATCTCACAGGATTGTAACCCCCCATGCTGCAGATGGGACCTGGGAGTACTATATAGTACCACGGGTGAATGGTACTAAACCATTAGAAGCTGCCCCCATGATTTGATCACAGTTGGATCCATCCCCGCTTGGTAACTATATGGTGAGTAAGTTCTTATGAAATCTGGTTATTTAAGGTTGGGTGCGGTGGCGCAAGCCTGTAATCCCAGCACTTTGGGAGGCTGAGGTGAGTGGATCACGAGGTCAACATATCGAGACCATCCTGGTCAACGTGGTGAAACCCCATGTCTACTAAAAATACAAAAAACTAGCTGGGCATGGTGGTGTGTGCCTGTAATCCCAGCTACTCAGGAGGCTGAGGCGGGAGAATTACTTGAACCCAGGAGGCGGAGGTTGCGGTGAGCCGAGTTCACGCCATTGCACTCCAGCCTGGGTAATAAGAGCGAAACTCCGTCTCAAAAAAAAAAAAAAAAAAAAAAAGAAAGAAATCTGGTTGTTTAAAACCATGTAGCATCTCCTCCTTTGCTCTCTTCCTCTTTCCCTGGCCATGTAAAATATGCCTGCTCCCCCTTAGCCTTCCAACATGATTGTAAGTTTCCTGAGGCCTCCCCAGCAGCAGAAGCTGCTATGCTTCCTGTACAGCCTGTGGAATTGTAAGCCAATTAAACTTCCTTTCTTTATAAAGTACCCATTCTCGGGTATTTCTCTATAGCAATGCAAGAACAGTCTGATACACTGGATGCGGCGGCCTATGCCTGTAGTCTCAACTACTCAGGAGGCTGAGGTGAAAAGATGAGAGGATCACTTGAACCTGGGAGGTTGAGGCTGCAGTGAGCCATGATTGTGCCACTGCACCCAAGCCTAGGTGATGGAGAGCAATGCCCTGTCTCAAAATCAATCAATCAATCAATCAATCAATACATTAATAAATAAACAAAATAGGACTCTCAGGCATTGCTGATGGGAGTCTAAAATAGTACAAATACTTCGGAGAAGTGTCATTTCTTGTAAAGTTAAATATATATCTACCCCATAACCTAGCAATTCCCCTTCCAGGAATCCACCCAAATGAAACAAAAACTCACTTACAGATGAGTCTTCATAGCAGTCTTATTCATAATAGCAAAAAATGAAATAATCAAATGTTTATCAATGGAGAAACAATTTGTGGAATATTCATACAATGGAATACGACTCAACTATAAAAAAAGAAACAGATTCACATAACAGCATAAATACATCAAAACATGATGTTGAATGAAAGAAGCCAGATACAAAAGCAAACATGATTTCATTTATATGAAGTCCAACAAGAGGCAAAACTCATCTATAAGAATAGATGTCAGAACAATGTTTGCCTCTAGTGAGCAGTGGGAGGGTTGGGATTGATTGGAAAGGGACACAGGAGCTCTGGGGTGAGAGCAATGTTCCACACGTTTGGTTACTTGGGTGTATGTGATTGTTGACACTCATTCCAACTGAACACTTATGGCGTGTGCATATTCTTACCTATGAATTATGCCTCAATAAAATATTTATTTGAAAAAATTTTCAGAGATTAGGGTCAGCTTGGAATTCTTGCTGTTTCACAGCCCTCATTATTTGCATTCATCAGTTGTCATCTTTCCCAATGCTCGATGACATAACATCTTAACTGTATCTCAGGGATTCTTAACCTGTGGTCTGTTAATAATTTTCAATGGATCCATGAACTCCGTGAAATTGAATGCACAATTTTGCATGTCTATGTGCATCCATTTTTCTTTTCCCTTGTGGACTGAGTTCATAGCTGTCATTATATTCTCAAAACAGTCTGTGAACCAAAACATATTCAGAATAAAACCTCTGTGTTAGAAGGTTCATGCAGAATGTGTAAAAAATAGTATCAGTAAAGATGAGTGAACTAATAATTGACACATTGTTTCCAGTCAATGGTCAAGGAAACCAAGCCCCTAATAGTTTGCAGATTAAAACAGGCAGGTGTCAGTGGCTCCGTGACACTAACAAAATTTTGAGTAATTAGGTCTGAGAAATAGAATAAAGCCCTGTTCAGAATAGGAGGCATAATCAGAGTGCTATGAAAAGACCTTTCCATCACACTTATAGAAATAGATGTCTGTTATTCAAAAGTATCCTGTATGCCATGTTTATTTTAAATATTGAAATTAGATGAACATAATAGAGGCAACAGTTATGATTCAACTGTAAAAAAATTATTTGATACTTTTTCTCTTAACAGGAACAAAACAATTACCATAGTCAATGCTAACAGAATTATATCAGGTTCAGCTTTGCCAGTGTTTAACAAAAGAAGGCAATTTTGATGTGGCTCAGTTATGGCAATTTTCATGCAATGAGTTTTGGGACTTGGTTATTTATTTTCAGTCTCTGATAGCAGGGAGACAGTGCGGCATTAAACTGGTGGCATAGGGTTGTAAATATTCTTTGAGATGTGAAGTTGCTCCAAGAAATCTGAGAACCTTGGCTTTCTTTGATGTGGTTATTGACAGGTTTCTGTGGTCTATTCTGTCCTATGTGTCTTGAGTGTGACATCGCCAGGCATTACGGAGAGTGTCTTTGTTGGCCGTTGTTACCTGGGTCCACCTTTGCACTGAGAATTGGCACCAGGGAGAGACATAAAATACAGGTAAGTGTATTTGAAGGTGTATGTGAACCTGAATCTATATGAGAACTGGATGCCTTCCAAACCTGTAATTTTCCAAATGAAAGAAGGGAGGGTGACAATATTGAAACATACCATGTTTTTTGTTTTTTTTTGAGACGGAGTTTCGCTCTTGTTACCCAGGCTGGAGTGCAATGGCGCGATCTCGGCTCAAGGCAACCTCCGCCTCCTGGGTTCAGGCAATTCTCCTGCCTCAGCCTCCTGAGTAGCTGGGATTACAGGCACGTGCCACCATGCCCAGCTAATTTTTTGTATTTTTAGTAGAGACGGGGTTTCACCGTGTTGACCAGGATGGTCTCGATCTCTTGACCTCATGATCCACCCACCTTGGCCTCCCAAAGTGCTGGGATTACAGGCATGAGCCACCGCGCCCGGCCAAACATACCATGTTTAGTGGGAAACTTTGAGAAAGGAAATACATTTAAAAATTTTATTCTTTACCAGGAAGTATAAGTTAACTAAAATACCATATTATTTTAGTAGAGATGGGATTTTGCCATGTTGGTCAGGCTGATCTCAAAGTCCTGCCCTCAAGTGATCCGCCTGCCTCAGCCTCCCAAAGTGTTGGGATTACAGGTGTGAGCCACTGCACCTAGCGCAGCCCGATATATTTTTAAGTGAAAACAAAAAGTAAAGAACAGTAGTATGGAACTATTTAAAAAGACTATATATGTATATATTTATGTAGACATAGAATTTATCTGGAACTATTTCAAAAGACTATATATGTATATATTTATGTAGACATAGAATTTATTTTGCCAGGTACAAGAAACTGGTAACAATGATTACTTCCAGGCAGGCAACTGGATGGCTGGAACAGCTGGAGAGAGGGATTTACTTTTTACTTCCTATCCTTTCTTACATTGGATTCTTTTTTGGATTTTTTTAGTAGAGATGGGGTTTCTCCATGTTGGTCAGGCTGGTCTCAAACTCCTGACCTCAGGTGAGCCACCTGCCTCAGTTTCCCAAAGTGCTGGGATTACAGGCATGAGCCACCGTGCCTGGCCTAATTTTTGTATTTTCAGTAGAGACAGGGTTTCACCATGTTGGTCAGGCTGGTCTCAAACTTCTGACTTTGTGATCCACCCACCTCGGCCTCCCAAAGTGCTGGTATTATAGGTGTGAGTCACCACACCTGGCCTCTTACACTGGAATTTTAGGCCACGTGCACTTACTACCTACTCCAAAGAAATAATTATAAATATTAGTTCCTAAGAGAAAGAACCAAGAAATAGAGAAATCAGTGGTTTCGATGATAAAGGCCCATATCAGAAGTCCTAAGGGCAGGGCTCCGAATTGCAGGTATTGATTAGCAATTCAGCTGCCTGGCACTTATGCAATTTAGTGTCCCTGGGCATTGGTTTATGGATGTTGGTGAATCTTGGAAGCTGTGGTTGAAGGGCTAGGAGATTATATTGCATAGGTCCCTGGGGAAGAAAAATGAGCCTGTGTGATTGCAGCAGAACAGAGACTTTGGTCTTTCCCTAGGGCACACTGTGTGAAGACTGGCTGGTGGTGCACTGCTGCTGGCCTTTTTCCATCTGCCAGGTGGCCCGGGAACTCAAGATGAGGACCTCCCATGTCTACGAAATCCGTGCAGTGCCAAAGGACACCCTGGTTTGGCAGAGCAAGATAACTCCTCCTCCTTACTCTCCAACACCCTCTTCTCAAGCCTCTCAGTAGAACAATTGCTTTTTTGTAAGTTTCTACTGAAATGATATGAAAATAAATGATTTCCCCGCTACTGTCTCTGCTGTTGTTCTTTCTTTACACATTCCCCTGTTGATGACTTTATTATTTGTCTGAATTTGCTATTCCAGTCCAGCCATATAAAGCAGATCTAGAGGTGAGGTTTTTTCTTTTTTCTTTTTTTGACAGTCTCCCTGTGTCATCCAGGCTGGAGTGCAGTAGTGCGTTCTCACTGCAACTTCCACCGCCCTGGTTTCAGCAATTCTCCTGCCTCAGTCTCCCAAGTAGCTGAGACTACAGGCGAATACCACCATGCCCAGCTAATTTTTGTATTTTTAGTAGAGACGGGGTTTCGCCATGTTGGCCAGGCTGGTCTTGAACTCCTGACCTCAGGTGATTCACCCGCCTTGGTCTCCCAAAGTGCTGTGAGCCACTGTGCCCGCCCTTTCTCTCTCTCTCTTTTTTTTTTTTTTGAGACAGAGTCTTGCTTTTGTTGTCCAGGCTGGAGTGCAGTGGTACCATTTTGGCTAACTGCAACTTCCACCTCCTTGGTTTCAGCAATTCTCCTGTCTCAGCCTCCCAAGTAGCTGAGACTACAGGCGCATACCACCATGCCCAGCTAATTTTTGTATTTTTAGTAGAGACGGGGTTTCACTGTGTTGGCGAGGATAGTTTCAAACTCCTGACCTCAGATGATCGGTCTGCCTCAGTCTCCCAAAGTGCTGAGATTACAGAAGTGAGCTACCACATTTAGCCTGGAGCTGACTTTTGTGCCTCCCCTTCCCTGCTGGAGTTTTGGAAACTTGCATTTTCCCCTCCAGATTTCTACTGCCATCCTTTCATGAGGGATGTCTGAGAAGCTGGAAGAGTTGTTATGTGGCTTTCTTATGCCAAGCCACCTTTCTCAGAGTATCAGGGATGGGGCAGGATGTGATTAACTTTAGTTAGCATGTGGACTGGCTGCAAATGTCACTGAAACACATCAGCCATTGTTTTTCCCTTATCCCAACTCTTTAGGTCTGATTGCTTAAATGAGAGAGTCTCAGGTTGGTGCTTATCTTGAACACCTCTGTGACACTTAGAAATCTTCCAGGCCCCTGGCTCAAAACCTCAGGTAGGCCACAGCTATGGTTGGAATTGTGTTCCCCACTTCCCACCCCTCTACTGAAAGATAGGTTGAAGTCGCCACCTGGCTAAATTATACTAATTTACCAGGGTTAACCCTGGTAACTGTGAATATGATTTTATCTGGAAATAGGGTCTTTGCAGGTGTAACTAGTTAAAATGAGATCATTAGGGTGGTCCTAATCCAGTATGACTGGCGTCCTTGCAAGAAGAGGAGAAAAGACACAAAGATAGACACACAGGGAAGATGGCTATGTGAAGGCAGAGGCAGAGCTGGGAGAGATGCTGCTGCAAGCCCAGGAATGCCTGGGACTGCCAGAAGTTGGAAGAGGCAAGGGAAGATCCTCCCTCAGAGATTTTGGAGGGAGCATGGCCCTGCCAACATCTTGATATTGAACTTCTAGTCTCCAGACCATGACAGAACAAGTTTTTGTTGTTTTAAGCTACTGAATTTTTGATCATTTTAGCAGCCCTACGAAGCGACCATCGACCACACTTGGAAGATGTTTTTGTTAGGGCAGCAGCGCTGAAGAGTGCCGAAGAACCTGGGTTCTGTAGTCTGAAATGCCTCCTCTATTTACTATTTACACAACCATAGGCAAATTTGCTAACCTCTCTCGGTTTCAGTTTCATTTACCTAGGATGGTAATAGTAATGACCTCATAGGGCACGAGGATTGTAAATCAAGACATTTAGCGCATTGCCTGCCAGCTAGGACGGACTCAGTAAATATTTGTGATTACTGTTTTATGGCTACTTTATATTTGTAGCAAATTATACTAATTTTCCTGTTTTTTTTTTTTTTTTTTTTTTTTGAGACCAAGTCTCACTCTGCCGCCCAGGCTGTAGTGCAATGGCGTGATCTCATCTCACGCAACCTCTGCCTCCCAGGTTCAAGTGATTCTTGTGCCTTGGAGTAGCTGGGATTATAGGCATGTGCCACCATGCCCGGCTAAGTTTTGTGTTTTTAGTGGAGATGTGGTTTTGCCACTTTGCCTAGGCTGGTCTTGAACTCTTGGACTTAAGCAATCCACCTGTCTCGGCCTCCCAAAGTGCTGGGATTACAGGTGTGAGCCACTATGCCCGGCCAAATTATACTAATTTACCATTGGAACATACAGTTTTCTTTTAAATTAAATTCTAGATGAAAGTTGATACTAGAGATGAAGTTGCCTCCACCTCAAAAGTCAATTAAAATAAGAATTGTAAGTAAATAATAATACAGGTAGTAGATGGATATGGCAAACATTGTGAAGGTGTAAACTGCTAATTTGATTGAGCACTTACATGTGCCAGGCACTGTTCAAAGCACTTTACATGTTTTAAAACATTTATCCTTAACATTCCTCAGAAAGGTGCTATTATATCTTAATTTTCTAGAAAAAGGATCTGATTCACAAAGAGGTTAAGTAACTTGCCCAAGCCCAAACAGCTGGCAACACAGCAACACAGGAAATCGGGCACTTGAGGCTGTGTACCTAACCTTTGCACTTATCAGGCAGAGAAGGAGTCCAGCCACAAGGCCTTCGTAGGCCCACAGGGTTGTGCAAACCGGAGTTTGCTCCATAGAAGTGAATTCAGCCTGCCCGGCATTAAAAGGACGTGTTATTTGCCGGCTCCTTCACCTGCCTCCACCGAAACTAAGCAATTCCCACCCAACAAAGTGATTTCCTTTCCTCCCAGCCCTCCCTTTTGGATGTCCAGAGCACCTGCCAGGAGCTAAACCCCTTTGGGAGAAATCAAATGTTCACTGTTGACATTTAATCTATGACAAAGTGCTGCCCTCTCCAAAGCAGCTACTGAAAAAAAAAAAAAAAATCCAGGCCTGGGGAACACCCTATTAAGTGAAAATAAACACGTTTTTATTGTTTCATGCTAAAATATGTATTGGGCTTCATACACTTACAGCTGGGAACAATGCACATTTTTGGCAAAGGAGACTTGAGTACTCTCTGCAGGTTCACATGGTTGACCCTCCCTGCATGAAGAGCAGATGGTGTTTCATGCACAGATTTCCCGCATAGTTCTCCTCTCGTCTGATGTAAAAGATGCGAGTGGACCTCTCCAGCAAGGGAGCCCCCTTTCCCCTTTTGCTTCTTCTGATCAGTCTCGGTGGTAAAGAGCAAATTTAGCACTTCATTAGGGCCACGAACCCAAGTCAAGCTCTGGACTCTGAAAGCACTGAGTCTACCACAGAATCACAGAACATAAAACAGAATTAACATGTGGAACATGTGGATAGTTTTTTGAAAACCGATGGTAGAAAGTGGTCCTAAAGGGAGGTGGCGTAGGGTCATGACTTCTGGTATCTTCTGGAAGAACATATTAAGTCCAGGAAAAAAGCACTTGAAAAAAAAATCTGTGCTCCTAGGAGAAACATTATCCAGTACTGGGTATTGAAG
This sequence comes from Saguinus oedipus, assembly GCA_031835075.1. Lineage (NCBI taxonomy): Eukaryota > Metazoa > Chordata > Mammalia > Primates > Cebidae > Saguinus > Saguinus oedipus. The sequence continues at coordinate 24,704,205 of CM063170.1, forward strand.
TGAGAGACAATAACCGTGACATTAAACACCCATTAGCACAGTTTTACAAGAACTCTGGAGTGCTACAAATTCAAGAGTTACCCAACGGTGAAGACATATTCTGTATGTTTTTCTTCTTACTAGAAAATTCCTTTTGGTTTTCCAGGATACAAAATGTGGAACGAATCTCTGATGACTCCATGTGGGTAAACAACACCAACACGCATGCAACAGACATTTCAGAGTAATCCATACAGATCATTATAAATTGCAAAACCAGCAAACAAGTCCCCAAACCTCTTGGCTTTACAGCAGAATATACAAAGGAAATAAGCCACCAGCCCTGGAACTCTCTATTTTTTGGGATGAAGATATGAAAGGTTTGGAAGTCCTTAAGTGTCCACTGCCCTAAGCAATCATTTCTTATATATTTATATATTGTATATATGCAAGGTTTATTTATACAATATTCCATAATGACTAACATTATACCCCTTTTATAAACACTATTCACATATATATTAACTCATAAAGATTCTCTTTGGTCTATTAAAACACTGTACTTAGAAAAATAAGCAGAGGCTGGGCACGGTGGCTCAAGCCTGTAATCCCAGCACTTTGGGAGGCCGAGGTGGGTGGATCACGAGGTCAAGAGATCGAGACCATCTTGGTCAACATGGTGAAACCCCGTCTCTACTAAAAATACAGAAAATTAGCTGGGCATGGTGGCGCATGCCTGTAATCCCAGCTACTCAGGAGGCTGAGGCAGGAGAATTGCCTGAACCCAGGAGGTGGAGGTTGCGGTGAGCCGAGATGGTGCCATTGCACTCCAGCCTGGGTAACAAGAGCGAAACTCAGTCTCAAAAAAAAGAAAAAGAAAAGAAAAATAAGCAGAGACACAAGAGTCTACAGTTTTTCTGCTTATATTTTCATGGAGGTGTGTATTTTTCTCTTTATCCATTTTCTCCTTACTCTTTTTACTCTTAACACCCCTTCCCTCTGACCTAAAGTGTAGTAATAAGAAACAATAATTCCGGGAGATGGAACTCAGACATCATTAACAAACTCTTCTACTGCACATTTCTGATTGACTCATTGTGATCATTCAAGCCCATTCTTGCTTCCTCCCTGCCACCCCCAGCGCTTTTTGATCCTTGATCATTTGGAATCTGTATGCTGACACCAAGAGTCCAGAGATGAAAACTTTAGAAAGTGGGGAGCTTGGTTGGGTGTGGTTTCTCACCCCTGTAATCCTAGCACTTTGGGAGGCTGAGGCGGGTGGATCACAAGGTCAGGAGTTCGAGACCACCCTGCCCAATATGGTGAAACCCTGTCTCTATTTAAACTACAAAAAAATTAACCGGGTGAGGTGGCAGACACCTGTAGTCCCAGCTACTCAGGAGGCTGAGGCAGGAGAATTGCTTGCGCTTGGGAGATGGAGGTGGCAGTGAGCCGAGATCACTCCACTGCACTCCAGAGCAAGACTCTGTCTCAAGAAAAAAAAAAAAAAAAAAGGAAAAATGGGGAGCTTTCTCTAAGCTTCTGGAAACAAATAACATTCTTTATTTTGTGTTTTAGAAAATATTTAGTTTACTGGCTAAGCAGGTTCAAAGGAAGAGCTAAATCCTTATGAAACCCTCTACTATGCGACATGGAAAGTTCCCAGAGACTTAAAAAACAGCAAGTGCAAAAATTAGGAGCGATGGTTTCCTATTGCTCGATTGTAAGGCAGAAGCCAATGCATGAAGATGGAAATGTGACTAAGAGGGCTTTGAAGACAAGGTGTAAATAGCCAGTGTGCTCAATCACATCTCTTCCCTTCTCACCTACCACTTGGCAGATAAAGCCAGAACCCTGGGGCTTCTTACCGTGTACTATCACCTCTTCCTGTGGTTAACAGAGAGAAGGGTGTGGCTAAGAAGTCCAAATTATTCATCACATTCAAAGATGGCTGCCAGTTTAATCCCTGCCTGTGACACCTTTACAGAGAAGAAAACATTTCTGTAACCTTCAGATGCAATCCTTACTGTGCTCGTGGTTCGGCCAACGCTGGCTCCTGTTTACAAGCAGTGCTGGATGAAAAACTGAGGATGTGTCCGTGTAAAATTAGGATCTGAACTTTAAAACAAGTGACATATCTCAGTGATGCTGCATTTGTGTTATTGTCTTCGATAATCAGAGCAGCATATGCTTTTAAAAAATCAAATTCTTATTGATGTCTTAAGAGATGAGGAGAAGATGAAAATATATGGTTCAAATAACTCAGGGTATTTATGAATTTCACTTATGTGAGCAATGTCTCTTGTAGGTTAGCACAGGTAATTTTAAAGTTGTGTTTTAGATTATAGTATTTTTTAAAAAAATGAGTAGAATGTCCTTTAATGGTTTGTTCTTGATGATGATTTATTTATGAACATAAAAGGATGCATAGTTATAAGTGATATTTATATCTTTCTACTTGAAATAGTCTCTTCGTAAGCATTGCAGTTTGGTATCTTTCTTATAACATCATGGATTTTTTTCTTGTCTGAGACTCTTTAGGTACCAAGTCTTTATTTCCTTGATCACTATGTTTTATTAGAAATCCTTGGGTCAAAAGGTATCATAGGAAAGGACAGACTGGAAAAGAAAAAAGATGTGGCAGAAGGATGCAGGATGCTTGATGGGGAATCAGGCTGGGGGCGATGGCTAGTGGGCATCGTGCTGAAGCATTGGCCTCTTCGGATTGAACATCAAAGAGAATATTAAGTCATCTGCTGCATCACTCTAAATCTGATCCGGAGAGACAGGCCAGACCACAAAACCGGAAGGCATTGGATATCCTGTCTTGTCATTTGCTAGGTGCCAAGCTATGAGAAATTAGCAAGATAAAGTTTGGCTTTGACAATAGCAGTGAGTAACAGAGGATGAGAGTCTGGTGTAACCTGTAATAGCGTATGACTCACTTGCTTTTCTCAATTCTGGCCCACCACCCATTAATACTGCAGGTGAAGATGGATTTGCTTCCCCCTATTACTCTCCTGTCTTGGAGGCCAGACTATTGCTATCCCTGTACCATCCCTCATGGTCAAGGAATATCATGCAGTCCACAAACTTTCCATTGAGCAGTTTCCATCCCAGCAGATTGTTTGCTCTCTTCTGCATCCCAGTTGTCACAAACTCCTCCCGGGAAGATGACCAAGGCAGGCTCTGTAAAGTAAAAAGGATTTCAGAATCTGTTGTGTGCAAATACAGCTGGGAAGAACTATAGTTCTTCAGGATTTTTATACCTTTGGGTAGAAATTTGTCTTCTCACAGAAGAGATGCTGTGTTCTTCTCAGTGCGTCATATCAGGAGATACATAGTATCTGTTTCCCCATTGCTGGTGATGCTAACTTTGGTGTTTGGTTAAGGTGATTGTCTACTGTAAAGCTGTGATTTTTTTTCCTTCTGTGACTAATAAGCATCTTGTGAGGAGACATTCTGAGACTTTTCAAGCTTTCATTCGCTAGTTTTAATATTCATTCATCGTTATTGCCTGAACCAATTATTACTGAGTGGTTGCCAAATGGGTTGTTTTTAAATTCCATAATTTCTTTTACACTTAGAGGTTGGCACTTGACTATAAGGGGGAGATTTTCCTTCTCCTGCTTTATTTATTTATATCAGCATAGCCTCAGGGATTTCTATTTCATTTTACAGGTTATCGTCCATTACTGCCAAGCCCCCAACTCCTGCTTGAAACCCTGAATCTAATGATGAAGAAAGAAATAGCAGACAAATACAGATTGAGAGACATTCCATAAAATAAATGGCTTGTGCTAGTCACAATTCCAAGGCCATAAAAGAAAACGAATCTCAAGGAACTGTTCCACGTTAACTGTTCCACATTAAACTAAAGAGATATGACAACTACATGCAAGATGTGGTCCTGAAAGGGATCCTAGAAAAGACTTCTGAAATAATTTTTCTGTAAGGGAAAATAAGACAATTAAAAAATAGTAGGCCAATTGAATATACCTGTAGACCAGTTAATAGTACTATATCAACACTGATTTTCTGATTTTCCTGATTTTATTATGGTTATGTAAAAGCATATCCTTATTTTTGAAAAACACACACTGAAATGTTTAGGGATAAGTGGCATTTAGTCTCCAACTTACTCTCAAATGGTCCAGAAAAAAAAAATTAAAATGAACCTGGTAAAATCTTAACTTCTGGGGAACCTAGTGGAAGACCAACCTCACAGGAACTCTTTGCACAATTTTAGCAAACATTTATGGAAACCTGAAGTTATTTCATAAATAAAAAGCTAAAACCCGTGAGGCCCCAGAATTTCTCTGAGGCCTTAAATATTGTATTTTGATGACCAAACTCAACCTGCATTCTTATCATCCTCACACATGTAATCAATATCCTCCCCTCCTTGGCCAATCTCCTGCCTCCTTTCTCTTCCTAGGTTGAGGATGCTCCAAAGGAAAGTGCAACCAAACCTCTCTGGCAGCCCCTTGTGAGGTGAGGGCAGGTGGTTTGATTGCACATAACAGGAGGTTGCTTTTTATGACTTTGTTGCCTGGCTCTTGGCCCTTCTGAGTACTAATAAAGTCCAAACTGATCATCCTGCAGGAGGAAAGGAGAAAGCTAAAAGGATGATGGGAAATTCATTCAATAATTTTCTATCTCCTGTCCAATTTTCTTTCATCTATACCCTGATTTCTTCTCTGTCCTGGGATTCATGCTGATGTAATGGGCCTGTTTTCGCTTTGGGGAAACTTTAATAATGATCACAGCCTCATTCCTTGTTGGGGGTAGAGTCAGATCTCACAAGCCTTTTGTGGAAGTCTCATCACATCAATCTGGGGAGTCTTACCTAAACCCCCAACTTACAAAGGCAGAACTAAGACCTGTGGCTCCAGAGACTGAAGGTACCAGAGGCGGCTCAGCTTTCAAGCAGGCAACCACAGCTGGGCTCAAAATGGAGCTGCCCTGAGCTCCCAGGGCCTGCAAATGCAATGCAGCATTTCCTTATTAGCTAATGTGCTCCACTCAGCACAACAGCAAGTAAGAGCTGTCAGAGGCTCCAGGTGGCTGCTTTACATTCAGCAGGAGAAGCAGGCATTTCGTGATTACGAGGATACATTCTGTGTCTCACCATGTCAATACATTACACAGGATTTGGCGTTATGCTGTCTTCATTACACACCACTAAATGTGGGTAAGGGTTTCATTTTGCTATTCACCAATTTTAAAAGGAAGGTGGCCTGCCTTAGACATATCCTGCCTCTCCTCCTTGTGCGTTGGTTGGTGCCAGGGCTGATGCTGGGCATCTGCCTATGGAGAAGGTTCGGCCTGTTAATATCACAATGGGCCCAGAGATGACCGCTTTGATCTGTATTATTAGTCGTGTTGTGAGAATGTCTCTCCCAGATTACAGCATCTGCATCCCAAGCGAGTAGCAGTGGTTTCTTTGCTCTTTTTTAACTACATTTATTGTGATGTAACATTTCTGAGAACAAGTGCAGGGGCAGGGAAGTAATAAGGAAGTAACTGCCAAGGGAAACCTGGCTGCCACATTAATCTGACCTTCCAGGTTGTGCTAAATGATGTAGAAAGAACTTCAACTCTAAGATCAACTGACATTTTAATAGGCACCCAGAAAAATCCCATCAATGGTAGGAGGTGTGACTTTTCCTATGGCTGGCACTGTGCAGTGAGAAGTAGCAGCCCTTATCAGCGCTGTGTCTGCAGGCCAGGGGTTTTGAGATTAGGCAGGTAATAATTCTTTGTTTACTGAGAAATCCAGAAGACAAGTCTATTTGAAGTAAAAACAAAAAGACATCACCAAAACCCCCTGATGTCTGGAGATAGATTTTCCATCCAATCTTTTTTTGTTGTTGTTGTTGTTTTTGAGATGGAGTTTTGCTCTTGTCCTCAAGGCTGGAGTATAGTGGCGCGATCTCGGTTCATTGCAACCTCCAACTCCTGGGTTGAAGCGATTCTCCGGCCTCAGCTTCCCAGGTAGCTGGGATTATAGGTGCATGCCACCATACCCAGTATGTATTTTGTATTTTCAGTAGAGATGGGGTTTTGCCATGTTGGCCAGGCTGGTCTTGAACTCCTGACTTCAGGTAGATCTTCAGGCCAAGATCTACCCACCTTGGCCTCCCAAAGTGCTAGGATTATAGGTGTAAGCCATCGTGCCCTGCCTTTCATTCAATCTTATATGAGGTGGAAAGCAGTTAGCAGCCACAGACTGGAGCCAGATTGCCTGGGTTTATTTCCAAACTCCACAATTCCTAGCTTTGTGACCTCATGGAAATTTTTTAATCTCTCTAGGCTTTTAACATGGGGGTAGTAATAGTATTTATTGTGGCTGTGGGAGTTTCAAATAAGTCAATGTTTGATATAAGTAAAGCACATAGTACAGTGACACATAGCAGGGGCTCTATAATTGTTGGTTCAAAATTATTACTATTGATTCAAAGACCTCCTGAAGGCCACTTCTTGTGATTCTGCTTCTTAATTATCTCAAAGAATAGAAAATCCTGCAGGTAGAAACAGGTTATTAAACAGAGGCTGTCACATTTGTTACTAGAGTTTTTTCTGCCCTAAAAACCTGTCTCAGTTTCCTAAGTTGAGTTCTTTAAACTTTACATTCTTATCTATAAAAGGATAATAATGGATACTAATGAAGATAACAATACCTTAGTATTTATTTTGTGTGGTGTTGTGAGATGTCTTCTATTATTATTCCCTCTATGTAGATGAGAAAACTGAGACTCAGAGAGATGAAGTGACTTGCCCAAAGTCACATAGCAAGACACACTTTAGCACAACTTAGGTGTTCCAATTCTATAGCCTGGGCTCTGAAATCCTGTGCCAGAGAAAGCTTGGGGGATTGAGAGGGAGAGAGAAACAGAGAGAGAGAGAAAGGGAAAAGGGCTGAAGGGAGGAAGAGAAGAGATACAACTAGTAATAAGTACTTTCTGAATAAATGGGTGCAGAAATTCAGTAAGTATACCCTCATGATAACAAAGAAAGTGATATTTCATGTCTTGTGTATACAATTCCAAACAACCATTTTGGCTTTTTTTTTTTTTTTTTTTTTTTTTTAAAGATGACCATTTGCTTTTTGTTTGCTGCGTAGTCACTGCTTTAAATAACTGCGAGGGCCAGTTCCTCTGAAAGGTGAGTTCTTAAGATCTCACAGAGCTGGAAAGCAAGTGCCTAAGCTAAGTCCCTTGTTTTAGAGACGGGGAATAGGGCGGAGAAAAGGGAGGTAATTTGCCTCTCTGCCTGCAGTAACTCCAGTGACATCTTCTCTACGTTCATCCTTCCTATGATGGGCCTTCTTGTCAGGAAAAAAGGTGATTCATTTATTCTCCAATTGCTCATTCAACAAATACTTACTGTGTAATCAAAAACACTTGATAAATAAAAGAGTGTTAATGGAACCTATCCCATGGAGAGTTTCCTGAATGGGTTGAGCTTGTTCCTGCTCTTCCCACTATGTTGAGTGTCTGGTTTCTTCTCGGTCTTCAGAGATCTCAACTCCAGTGTCATCCCTTTGGAGAACCTCCCTGGCCACCCTACATAATATAGCTCCTGCCCCTCAGCCATTCTCTGTCCCATCACTTTGTTCCTTTCATAACATCTGAAATGTCTACCATCTACTCCACCCCTTCCTGCAGGTAGGAACCTTATCTGTGTTTTCCGCTGCTGTTTCCCAACTGTATGGAACAACACTGGGCATGTAGCATGTAGTAGATGCTCAGTTGATATCCATTGAATGAAAAATGAATAAATGAATGAAGTGATATTGATTTTTGCCCAGGAAGAAAACATTCTGTGACTTTAAATGGAGATGGAGTGAGAGTAGCACTTGGCTGGAGCCCATGGGTCATAATGGATGCCCAGTGTGGAGTTTAATCAGTACATGCATTTTCTGAATTACAAAGCGTGCCAGGGACATTTAATTTCTGTTAATTGGCACCAAGGAGGAGGGGTTGTTATCGAAATCACCAGCCAGCTGGAAGCATGTCCGTGTCAGACCTGTTTGCAAATCAGAATGGACATTTCATAAACCGTGTCACCCGTGGGAAGCTGCAAGCACCCAGAGGGGCAACACCGATGTGCTTGCTGGCTACATTCTGCGTTACACACAGCCCTGAATCTGAAACCTTCAGCAGACGAGGTGGTGAGGTGGTGGGGACAAGCAGAAGAGAAATGGCATAAAATGCATTTAAAAATGATTGTCATATTTCCCCAACCCTGGCACCACTGACCAGCTTATCTGAAAGGTCAGACAACAAAGCTGAGATTTCTTATCCTTCGGAGCTGGCCCCAATGTCTGCTAATGGTTGCCTTGGACAAGTGATTTATCCTCTGAGCTTCAGTTGTTTGATCTATACATAGGGAACAACAACGCAACTCATGGGGGTTGTGGGTTGTGAAGATTAAATGAGAAAATGAATGTAAAGAATGGTGTTGGTAGCTAACATTACAGTATTTTCTTGTGCTGGGCACTGTGCTAACTGTCTCACTTAATCCCCACCAAACCACTCGAGGAAAGCACAATGAATACCCACATTATACAACGGAGGGAACTACAGGTTGGGAAAGTTAAATGATTTGCCCATGGTGACACAGCAAGGAAACACGGGGCCTGTATTTGATCCAGGTCATCTGACTCCACTGGACTCTTAGCAACCCTGTAACAAACTCTCTAAGGGATTCACTAGGTACCTGGCACTTAGTCCACATCCAATGAATGGCAGCTAGTAAGAGACTCCGTTCTCATATTTTGCATTCTTCCTGCTCATCCTGCTTTCAAGCCTACATCATGCCTGCTCATGTCTTCAACAGCTACCACTTCTGGGGCCCCTTCTGTACACCAACATCTGCCTCTTGTCTCACTTGATTTTCCCAGTCATGCTATGAAGTGCTGATGATTGTTTCCACTTTCCTGATAAGTAAAGAAAGGCTCAGAGAGGTTTGTTAACTTGGTCCAAGGTCAGGTAGCTGAGAAGTGGGGTCAGGATTTGACTCTAGGGATGTATGACTCCAGAGTCCAGGCACTTCCCTCTTCACATCACACTTCTCTGTGCTGCTCATTTTTCTAAATCTTTCTTCTCCACAAAGCTCTCTTGACAACTAAAACATTCTCATTGTTCTCCCGTCTCACTTCTGTCTGGTAGAGCCTAGATTGTACTCTGTTTTGAATTGTGCCTCTACATCAAATAAATGGTAATAGCTACCATTTATTGAACATTTCTAAGTACCCAATACCATACTCAGAGCTGGACATGCTGAACTTGTTTAATCCTGCGAGAACTCTACTAGGAAGTATATGGTCTGATCCTAACTTTACAAATGAGAAAACTGAGGTCTAGGGAGGTGTAACTTTTCCAAGTTTCTTTAGTTATTTGCCAAAGGAAACATAGCTCGTAAGTAATAGAGCTGTGACAAGGCCCCAGGTGATCCGGTTCCAAATCTCATCATTCCAGCTATTACATTAATTACTTCTCCAGATCCTGTAATGTTCTCGTGGAGAGGGAACATAGCTGGTCCTTGACTGATGCTTTTGGTTCTCTGTTGGAGGCCCCCATAACAAAGAAGTCCTAAGCTCCAAAACTTGCCAACATCTAAAACAACTTAAGCTTAAAAAAAGAATTCAGCTTATAAATAGAATGTGCAGACAGAATATTTAAAATGTGGTTCTGATATCTAAAATTAGCCTTCCCTTCAAAACAGTATCACCCCTTCTGACTGACTGTTCTGTTCCTTGTCATGGAAGGTAGTGCTATCTCTCTCTAGCTGTAACTGACATGTCCTATTCGTGCAATGCAGTCCTCTCTCTCCTTGACAGAGACATAAAATGTCGCCTACAGAATTGGGGAGAAGGTGGTGGTGGGGCCAGGAAGAATCCGGATACGACCTTTTGAAGGCACTATTTGTTTGAATTCCTCTTTGGTCGTCCAGGCTTGTTTTAGCTGCCTCTCTACATTTTGATTCAAGCTTGCTTTCTGTTTATTTGTGAGGGTCTCCTGAATATCAATAGCCTTCTCAATCCTCTTGGATGGTCAGGGAAGGTCATTAGGACAGTGCTGGCTTCCAGGACATGTGTGACCTACAGCACTGAAACTCTGACATCGAAAATGGCTCTCATCAAGTTGGTCGGTCATGCTAGCACTGATTCCAAAAGCATTAACACAGAACGCACACAATGCGCAAAACAGCCTCTCAGATATCCTTTGCCTTTCTCCCTAGGTCTTGGCTGGCATCCTTCTAGTCCTTATCAGGCTGCAGCTCTTGTTCATCCAGCAGTGACCCCATTTACCTAATTAGCTTATATCTGTGGGTGTGTATCTACCCCCAAAAGTAATTGCATTTGAACCTTGGATAAACACTAGCAAGGAACACTGGAAGAAGATGTCAGCTCTCTGAGCCCTTTTGTTCCTACAGAGGAGATGGAAGTGGAGGTCATTTTGGAGATCATATCCCTCTTCTCGTAGGACTCTGCTCTGTATCATTTAGAGTGAGGACAGGCAAAACCAGAAATAATCTCACAAAGAGAGAGCAACCTGGGGAATGCAAAATGATCGTTTTGTTTTGATGTCAATGATCCAGAACCACACTGTTCTTTTTTAAGTGGCTTGGCTGTGTCTGGCAACTCTTGCAGCAGGGGTAGATATGCTTTCTGGATTTTTCTGTGCATAAAACTCTCAGGTGTCTTACTTCCCACCCCTACCTGTTGGACAGCAAGACCTTACCTCATAGTTTTTCTCTGGGAGGGCTTGACCCTCTGAGATAAAGCCTCCTCCATCTCCTTCCCCATCCTATCGAACTCAGCTGCACATCTCATTTGTCCGTGCTCTCCAACCTCACCCATCTTGATAGTTGCCATTGAATAAAAGGAATTAAGGTTTTGGATTAGAGTCCTGGGTTCTAGTCCTTGTTGCCTTGGACAGATCATTTGACCCCTGAGCCTCAATTTTAATCTTTAAAATGGGATAATAGCAGTACTTCTGTCATAGGGTTGGGTAGAATTAAATGACAAAATGCGTGTAGCATGTAAAGTGCTTGGCATATAGTAGGTACCTGATAAATGATGCCAATTATTGCTGGATGAGGAGTCAGAGATGCTTTTTAGTTTTACTTTTTTTTTTTCAGTTTCCATTACACCTTAAACTAGCTTTGTGATATAAAGCAAGGAATTGAAACATTCTGAGTCTCAAAGTTTTCTGATCTGTAGTCTGAAGACAAAAATAGCATTTCCCCAGGCCAGGTGCAGTGGCTCACACCTGTAATCCCAGCACTTTGGGAGGCTGAGGCAGGTGGATCACTTGAGCCCAGGAATTTGAGACCAGCCTGGGTAACACAGCAAAACCCCATCTCTACAAAAAATACAAAAATTAGCTGGGTGTGGTGGCACACGCCTGTAGTCCCAGCTACTGGAGGCAGGGGGTATGAAATGGGTGAATTACTTGAGCCAGGGTGTTGAGGGTACAGTGAGCTGAGATTGTGCCACTGCATTCCAGACTGGGTGACAGGAGTGAGACCCTGTCTCAAAAAACCAACCAGCCAACCAACCAAAAATAAACAAGCATTTCCCTGCATACCTCACAAGGTTCTTATGATAATTTATTAAAAGAGTAACAGCAGCAACAGCAGCAAGATCTCATTTCAGTTTCAGATTCCGAGGAGCTGCTTTTGGTTTCTATAATTGGCTACCTTGAGATGCCAGGCAAGGCCCAGAGGGGAGCTCCTGTAAAGGCCCCCAAATCGCTTAAAAGCCCTCAAGTGATCTGGGCTTGGCCACAACCCGTATTTCCTCATTCAGAAGCAACAAGGTCTCCCAAAAGAGGTGTAGTTGGAAAAATTGTCAAAATTCCTCCAAACTAGAAATTCTTAAAACCAGACATTTTGGTGTATCAAAATCAGTTCCCAGCAATGAATCAAAGCCTTAGAATCTCAGGTACAGAAGCCAGATGGGAGCTTGACTCTTGAGGCAGAATATCTATGGCCTTAGGTTGCAATATTTGCTTTGAGTAGTGTTTACCAAGTATCGTTGTGAGTTGCACTAAAAGTTCCATATGGTCTATGTGTGGGAGAATTACATGGGAAAGTAAGTCCAGAATGCAGGGTGGTGGTTGTGAGGGAAGTTGTGGGGAGGGGAAGAAAGGAATGGAATTGGGAGAGGCATGCAGTGGACCTCAGTGGTAATTTTTAATTTAACTTTATATATTTATTTATTGTTTTTAAAGATGGGGTTACACCATATTGGTCAGGCTGGTCTCGAACTCCTGACCTCAGGTGATCCACGCACCTCAGCCTCCCAAAGTGCTGGGATTACAGGCATGAGCCACTGTGCCTGGCAGTGACAATTACTGTTTTTAAAAAAGCTGGGTGGCAGGTATATGGTTATTTTTTAAGATCCTGTATAATTACATGTATAGACAGGTATTTCATATGTGTGAAACATGTAATATAAAAGGGGAGAAAAGAAGAAAGTAGGCCCCACATCCAGGAAAAATTAATAAGAAACAACACTCTCAGGGCTGTATCTATTTTCACCTCTCCTGTTAACCACTGCATCTCCATTGCTTCTTACAGAGCCCAGTCCAGAGTGGGTGATGGATCACTGCTGTTGAGTGAATAAACGGATAGATGGATGGGTGCATCTATAACCTCCTCCATGATCCTCATCATCCCCACCATCTTTGACTTGATGGCACACTTCAGATCCCACCTCGCTGCCTTCGCCTTGTCAAAGTGTAGATCAGTGGGCAGAAGGCCTTCTGGGAACACTGTGTTTCTGCTTTGGTCTCGGACATAATCTAGGCCTGGAAAACAATCTGCTTGATCATTTAACATTGTTCTATTTCAAACAAATCATCCTTGTATGAGTTATTCTCCAGGACACCAATTTGCTGCAAGGATCTTTGGAGTTAATGTCTCTGGTTTGGTCCAGATTGCCAAACATATTCCCTAAGTGACTGTCTTTCATGGTCACCTGAGAGGTTGCTGGAAGTGCTAGCACTATCTTCTCTCAGCCAAAGGGAGAACTGGGAGGTCTTTTCTCTTAAGATATGAACAAGAGAAGCATCAGTGGCAGCAGCTGCTGGCCCGGCACTGCCTCGTGCCAGCTTGCTAAGCACTTGGTCCCAGCTGGAGAGACTTGATAGGACTTTGCCGTTCTGCCTGCCACAGCTGTTCACTTCCCAGGAAGGGAGTCCAGAAGATATGTGGCTGCCTGTGTGGTCAGAGGTGGATGAGAGGATGAGGATGGATACTTGTTCCTCTCATGGAAACAGATAACTTCCATACCTGCCAAACCAATGCCAGAGGAGCTGGGAAGTTCATAGGCATTGCTAAAACCTTTGAAGGTGTTAGCTGAGAAAGACCAGCAAGCATGGAGCTGCCCTACCTCCCAGTCAGCTTTCTTAGGCCCAGGGCCAGGTGAAGGTGATTGTCAAGGGCTGGTCAGTGGTCAGGAGTGGGCTGAGAGGAGTGCTAGGCTTGTTAGAAGTGCTCTTGGCTTCTGCATGACCTCCCTGGGTCCTATGCTGTACTCTAGGGTCACAGTTAAGATATTTAGCAAGCAGGATGGCATAGGCACTGGCCAGCTGGAATGGAGAAAGTCTTTATGGCCGGAGGTCTTAGCTGCACCTGGCCTGAGCCTTTAGGTCCTGGATGGGAGAGTGATGGGGAGGACCTGGGGGAAGGACCAGGGTGTGGGTGCGAGGAAGCCTTGGGGAGCTCAGAGCACCCAGTATTCATCTATCAGTACAAACATCTTTCAATATTCCACCAACCAGTGTGGCCACACTCCTGCTGGATGTCAGGGCTGAATGTTGGCTCTGAGAAAGGTGGATTGGAGCCTCACATTTTATGAGAATCAGATTCACTTGGGGGGATTGTTAAAAGCAACAGACACCCAGAGCTCACTTCCAAACTACTGAGTGAGACTCTCTACGGCCCAGGCCAGGCTTACTACACTTCTGAGATCTGAGTTTCCTGGATCAGCTGATTTCTAAGGAATCTGCAACTTTCCAGGGGTTTATGAGGACTTGAGAGATAAGAGTTCTGCACAGTTTCTGGGGGGAATATGCCCAATTCAGGGGCAGGTCACATGGGTGAGTGAAGCAGGCTGCTGGGGTGCAGCACATTGAAGAATGAACGTTCATTTATTTGAAGCCACCTGGACCCTGACCTAGCCCCCTGGATTGCTGCTGCCAGGGAAGGCAGGCCTGGTGTGGACAGACCCCCGACTTCTCAAGACACACTGAAGGTCACTGAACCACGTTTTGAGTCAGTCCTGCATCTCTTCAAGACACAGGTGGGTGCGCTCCTTTAAACTCTTCCTGCTCTGAAATCCCTGTCTGTGGGACAGAAGGGTGGAGGAGGTGGGGTGGGTTCCACACACAAAGGGAAGGAGATAAGTCCTAAGTGAGGTTGTTGATGCTGCTTAATGAAACCATTTCTTCAGGTATGGTCCTCAGAGTATGTCCCCAGCTGGGCGTGAACCGCCATCCCTGCTCAGATGCCTCCCATTTTCCCCCAATCAAATCCTACTCTTCGAACCTTTCATAGCACTGAGATGCCAGAGTCTGACCACAGGGCAAAGGGGCACTCTTCCTAGGGACTGTCCGAACCTTAGCTGAGTGGTGGTGCTCTCACAAGATGGAATTTTCACCTTCAGACTTGAGGGGCTAGGGTTCTACCTGGGATCTCTGGAATGTTCCACAGGGAAATGAATTCCTCTAAGTATAAGAGAATTTGGCTCCACTGCTACAGTGAAACCTAAATGCTGAGGCTCTTTTCTTGCTTGGAATACCCTTTCCCCACCATTTTGTGTATCTGACTCACTCTTGTGCTAAGGACTCAGACGCTGTTCTGTCTTCCAGGACTAGTCTGTGTGTCTCCTTTTAGCACCTGCTTGCTTAAAAATATCCCATCTAAAATTTGTCAGGTGTTCATGATGCCAGCACTGTTTAAGTCGCTTTGTATCATTATCTCAGATAATCCTCATAATAGCCTAATGAGGTTGGCACTACACTGTATTATTCCTACGTAAGAAAACGAGGCTCTGAGAGATGAAGTAACTTGACTGACATCCCATGGCCAGAAAGTGGTAAATGAAGACCTGAACTGTGTGCACAGCAGAGCCTTCTGGGCTCTTTTGCGTTTGCAACAAAAATGCCCTGTGGGGCCTCCTGGCAGTCCAGAATCAGCATCCTGGAGTCAAGGATGGGTTTTTGGTTCATGCAGCAAATCCCAAGTTGGTCCCTGAAGTCAGAAAGTTTGAAATTGCATCCTTGTCTGTGGCTAACCTTCAAGCTTCAGTCTCTTTGGCTCTGAAATGGGGACAATCTACCTGCCTTATAGGGATATGGTGGAAATTACATGAGAGGATGTGTTATAATCTTCATTGCTGTGCTTAGCACACAGTATAGGTTAAGAACATGTTGTGGTTGGGTATGATGGCACACGTCTGTAATCTCAGCACTTTGGGAGGCCAAGGCATGAGAAGACCAAGCCCAGGAGTTTGAGTCCAGCCTGGACAACATACCAAGACTCCATCTCTACAAAAAGTATAACAATAAATTTACAAAGCATGTTAAATAAGGTAAAGCTGCTAGTGAAGCCAACTTTTACTTGGAAATAACATCCTCTGCCTCTTTCATGCCCTCTTAAAACTCCACAAAGATGGGATTTGCTTTGGGAGAGGGTGAGTTTGATGCTGTGCATGGGTGAAGAGGCTGGATGGAGTGCAGGTGGCACGGCTTGGAGTTGTTTGCATCTCTCAGAGGGGTTATCCCATAGAGATAATAACAGACGGTGGGAAGAACATTCCATTTCATTTGTAAGGCAAGGACATCTCCACTACATCTAAACACCCTGCTCATCAGCCACAAAACTTAAAAATTAACTGGATGCATCGCTACTGAGGAACAGACTAACTACTTGGTCGGCCAGTCATGTCATATCTCCGCCAGTCTGGGTGTAGAGTAGATGCTAAACATTGCTAAACCCATTGAGAGTGCTTTTTGGGTAAAGATGAGGTATAGGTATTTACATTTTGACAAATCACACAATGCCTCCCTGTCCTTGTGACTTTATCTCATTTCTCCAATTGGATTATTATATTTAGTTCAATGAGGCATGGATTTGGGCATGTTGATTTTGTGGAACTAATGGGTCAATATCTCATATTTGTTTAGGTCCGCAAAGGTGAGATATTGACCCAAGGTTTGTGAGATACGGACCTGAACATGATTGAGATTGCTAGAACAACGTGCTATCATGTTGGCTCTACTGCCCCCTAAGGTCTGACACAATGGCAGTATGTTATGAGAGGAGCATGGTTTTGCTTTGTTTTATTAAGGTCTGGAAAATGTGGACAATTCAGTTTGTTAAGTTTCTGAGTGGATATGTATAAAGATATGTGTTTTGAATCCCAGGACCTTCAAGAACTATCTAGGGGAAAGGTCTAAGTAGACCTGCCTTTTCTTTTTCTTTCTTTTTTTAATGGCACCCAGCCTCAGCAGCAAATGTTATTTATGCGTTAAAGTGCTCACATTGATGGGCATGCAATAAATGTTAAATAACAACAATTAAGTTTAATGAGAATTAATGGTTGTCTCACAGCATTGCCTTGGCTTCCTGGGATGCCTCCTCTACCCTGATTACAAGGCTCTGCCTGGCTGGTCCTGCTCACGTCAGTTCCATGTTAGTGGGGTCACCTAGCTGTGCCCATTCTTCATCGCAGGCTCCGTCCTTCTTCCCACAGCCTGTCGGGAATGTAAGGTTGCCCACCCCTTGTCTCCTTTAGCCTCTTCTGCGTGGCTTCTCTCAATCCTTTTTCACTCTTACTCTCACACCCACCTTCTTTCCTCCATATTTTCTTTGCCCTCCTACTTTCTCCTTCTCGTTTACCCTCTTTCCTCCTCCAATTTTCTTTGTTCTCCCCATTTTATAGCAGCTTTCCCCTAGGAAGCTCCCCCACCACAGCCTTGGGCTGCCATATTCCCATGATATTGTTGCCTTCTGGGTGAAACAGCTCATTTGCCCTAAGTGAGAAGAAACCAGGGGAAGTCAGGACAATATATATCCAAATATATAGCTAAACCCACCCCACATAAGGTTGTTTTTAAGCATGTTGTGCTTTTTTTCTTTTTTTAGAGTCTCGCTCTGTCGCCCTGGCTGGTGCGCAGTGGTGCGATCTCAGCTCACTGCAACCTCCGCCTTCCAGGTTCAAGCTATTCTTGTGCCTCAGCCTCCCGAGTAGGTGGTATTACAGGCACGTGCCATCATGCTTGGCTAATTTTTGTGTTTTAGTAGAGATGGGGTTTCATCATGTTGGCCAGGCTGCTATCAGACTCCTGACCTCAAGTGATCTGCCGGCCTCGGCTTCCCAAAGTGTTAGGATGACAGGTGTGAGCCACTATGCCTGGCCCACGTTGCTCTTTCTTGAAGTCACACTATATGTCTAAACCCTAACCCCATATAGGATTGTTTGTAAGCATGCTGTGTTTTCTAGAAGTCTGACTATAGAGCCAGGATGAATTAATTGTCCATGATACCATACATGGCCCTATCCACAGCCATATGCTTTCTTCTTATCTATCACCTAAGATTACATGTGGAAAAAACGGACCGAGAAGCTTAAAGAGTGGTAATCTTTTCATATTTGGTACTCAGAGATCTTTCTGACCTTCTTAAGTGGAGCATACTCAGGAAGCTGACTCCTAGTTTTATTGGGTTCTGAAAATGTTCAAAGTATCCACCTCACATTCCTCACAGAAATTCTCCCTTTGCAGCCAGGATCATGATTTTACAGAGGGAAAAAGATATGACAGCTACTAGTGGCCAGTGTAGAGGCCCTATATGATGGGAGAAGCTGTTCTGATGCTTGTTGAGGATACTGCAAGGTCAAAGAAGCAATGCCAACAATCCCACCATTGTCACACTCCTGCTGCAGTCCCCTTTAGGACACCATAGAAATTCTATACAGTAACACAGGAATGACAAGAGGCATACTCCATGCTGGGGCATAAAATGGGCACAATAATTTTTCACTCCTTGGTCTGAGTAAGCGAGCTCTGAGGCATCAAATCATTATGTTTGTATGTTTGGAAAGTTGCCCAGTCTATCCTCCCACCCAGGGCAGGAATTCCTGCTCCCATCTTTCCTTTCCTGGAGGTAAAATAGAACAGGGACCCATGCTCAAGTCCCCAGAGAATGGCAGGATGCCCTCAGTGGAGGCAGATTGTATTTAAATGCAATTCACCTCTTTGGGGTCTAGGAAAAGCCACCCGTAGGTTCATTTGCTGGGAAACATGGTCTGCATGGCTGAGGAAGTGGACACCAGGGTTGAGGCCTTGCCAGGAGCTGACTTTCTCCGGAGGTCTGTCTGTTGTCCGGAGTGGCAGCCACTTCGGTGGGCAAATAGGATGGTCATCTCTGGGCCCCCAGAGGCTGCTTCAGGCTGGGATGCTTTGAGGGTGGCTGGCTGTTCAGGCTTTCCAGAGGTGGGATGGGAGGTATAATGTTTGGTGGGAGGAGGGCTGTAATTCTGAAATCTCACGGTTTTGACTTGCTGCAAGAGAAAGGAGAGGAAATGGACATGGGTGAGTGGAAGATGTCAGTTTTCCAATGCTTGTCCCCACTTGAAATGCCTCATTTATGTGTTTACTCTGCAAATATCAGTGCATACCGTGAGTGTCAAGTGCTATGATGGGGGAAGTACAAGATGCTGAAAGTGCAGAGGACCCTCTAACTCCATCTGGAAGTGGAGAAGCCAGGAAAGTCTTCCAGAGGCATTAAACTCAGAACCACAAAAGGATTAGGACTTATCTGGGAGAAATAGGGTAGGCCACTGCCTATAAAAACAGCCTGAGGCAAGAGGGTACGATCCCTTCCGGAAGACAAAAGAAATTTACCTTGACTCTCTCCTCTCTACCTACTATTAAGGCTAATCTCAAGGCTTTCCTTTTGTTTGAGGCCTCTCTCCTGATAGAGATTTCCATATGGCCTTATAAGTCCTTAGAGCACAGTTTGCAAACTGGACACCTGCTGGCTGAATTTAGCCTGCAGAATGTTTGAGGGTTTGATCGACTTGCCAACACATAAAAATTGGAAGATTGCATATAAAAATCAGAATTTCATATGTCTCCCCCCGACAAAAAAATTAAAGTTCTAGCACACTGGGCCTATCCCTTATTCTGACAACAGCTGGTCGGACCTGAGAAGCATGGCCCCCTTTACATAAGATACAAGGTCCCCAGTTTATGCCAATTCCCCCTGTCCCCCCTTCCTTTCACCTCTCCTTGCCTGTTATATACCTGTCAGGTACCTATAGGTACAGTATTTGCTTTGGCCAGTCTCTATCTTAGCCACTGCTCAGGAATGATGTCTTTTTTTTTCCATGCAATTCAATCCTAGTGCCCCAATAAGATCTGAGTTTCTTCATACTTTCTGACCCTCATCACATCTAGCCAAGATCTGGGCATTTATGAAATGCTTATGGTTGTATCTAAAAGCTTGGAGTAATGGGCAACTGGGGCCTAGAAAACTTTGATTTTTTTTCTGTAATTCAGAATAAGACCTTCCAACATTTATATCTGTCAGTGCTTTTTCCAGTGCCTTTCCCTTTGAGCTTACAGCTTAGTATTAAGAGCATGAGTTTGTAGCAGATCTGGATTCTACTCCACATATATGTGTCAACTGTGTGGTCTTGGGTAATCTTCTTGAACTCCCTGAGCTGCCATTTTCTAATTTTAAAATGAGGATGAAACTAATGCCTGTTTGAGAGGGTTGTTTTCAGGATTAAATAGCTGGGGCGCATGAAGAACTGAGCACAGTGCCTGTCAGCTTGTTAGTACTTAGTAACTACTTAACCAACAGGAGGAACTGCATCCTCTTTCCATTCTGAGGGGAATGGATGATGATGGTGGAATGACGCTGATGGCGGTGGTGATGGAGGTAGTGATGGTGATGATGTGATGATGGTGATGTTCCATAAGTTAAAAGACAGCAATAAGCATCACCTAACTTTCTTACTGTCTTCTCTTCCCGCCATCCCTTCTGCTTCAAAGATGTTATCAAGAACGTAAGCCTTTTACAAAAACTCTTATGTCTTTTAGTGGGAAAAGTCCTGGACTAGAAGTTAACAGATCTGACCTCTGCCACGGAGGTCACAATAAGTTAGTTGGAGTCATTATCATTTAGTGTGACCTCGATGTAACTTTCATTATCCTATGTCTCAGTTGCCTCTTTTTTTGGGACAGAGTTTCACTCTTGTTGCCTAGACTGGAGTGTAATGGTGCAACCTTAGCTCACTGCAATCTCCACCTCCTGAGTTCAAGTGATTCTCCTTCCTCAGCCTCCTGAGTAGCTGGGATTACAGGTGCCCACCACCACGCATGACTAATTTTGTATTTTTAGTAGAGATGGGCTTCTCCATGTTGGTCAGGTTGGTCTTGAACTCCTGACCTCAGGTGATTGGCCCTTCTCAGCCTCCCAAAGTGCTGGGGTTACAGGCGTGAGCCACTGTGCCCAGCCAGTTGCCTCTTTTATACAATGCATAATTATGTGTCAAACCCTATGTAAGCACTTCACATATCTCATTTTTCTCCACTCCAATACTGTGTGGCCATTACTCATTCTACCTCCATTTTACAGATTATGCAAAATAAGTGTTTCAGAAGGGTGAAGTATTTTGACCAAAGTCACCCAGCTAGCAAGCAGCAGAGCTGGAATTCAAGACAAGATTTGTCTAATGCCAAAGTCATCTTTGTTACAAGCCGCTTTTGGGCCTCAAAAGATGTATAAAATATTCAGGAAACATAAAGGAGACTCAGTAACACATGTAGGGAGGGTGTGAATGATGTAGGGATGTTGGCCATGGCACGGTGGAGAGCTGGGGAGGAGGAGTGTTTGTGTGAGGATTCTTTTGAGGCTGCAATTTTGGTTCCTTGTCCACCAACACTAAAACCTCAGAGCTGAGACACTGTGCAAAGCAGAGGATCGAAAGAGTCAGGCCCCCAATGTCACTCTGATCCTACCTTTTCGATGCCATTTCTTGAGTTTTCTGGTTTCACCAGGATGGATGGTGGGGCAGACGCAGGTGGTTTTGGCAGAGACTCACTCTTGATGGGGATTTCCTTGCCTTCCATGATGAGGGAGCTGGCTGCTGAATGGATCCGGGCTTCGCTGCCCCTGCTGATGCACGTGAGGGCGGGCTCCCCCGTTGGGGCAGGCTTGGGCCCCATCTCCACCACCATGGCCGAGGGGGAGGAGGGAACCCCCTGTGGCTGGTAGAATTGGAACTGCTGAGGCCGAACAACCATGGTGGGGCTGCGTCTGAGGGAGCCTACCACGAGAGTGGGGATCCCGGACTGGACAGGTCTCTGCAGGGATCCATCTGGGGAATTATAGGACAGAGAGGTCAGGAGCAGGGGCAGCTGGCAGTAGGTTGGGTGGGGCTGGGTAAGCAGTGCATCCTGGTATCCCAGAATAGACAAGTGCTTTCCTAATCTGACTGCATTCACATTCTCTTGGGGTCTTTCAAAGGTGACTTTATTCTTTTTTTAGTGCTGTTTACTGATGCTGGCAGCAAATAGCTCTCTGGCTGAATGGTGTGTGTGTGTGTGTGTGTGTGTGTGTGTGTGTGTGTGTGTGTGTGTGTGTGTGTGTGTGTGTAGATGGGCTGTCAGCAGAAGTTATATTGCATCCATTTGCCTTTGGTCTCTTTCTCTCTCTCTCTCTCTCACACACACACATGCGAAGCAGACACAGAGGCAGGCAGACCAAATAGGAAACAAATGACAGAATCAGAGACAGGAGATTGAGAAACACAAACGAGAGGGCAACTGAGAAGACTGGGAGAGAGGAAAATTAGAAAAGAGAGGAGGAGAGAGGGAAAGTCTGACCAGCGACTTGCTGTGAAAATCCTAACAGAAGCTTTAGGCATGTGGTGGGGGATTGCTTTTTGTCGGGGCCTGCAGGGAGAAAGGGTGAGTGGAAATCACTGTGACTGCTAGGCAAGCACAACAGCAGACAGAGGTGAATTTGGAATGGGTATTCCACAGTGAGGGCTGTGAGGATGGGCTTTGCAATGTCTCATGACAGAAGATCTGGAATCAGACCTCCTGGGGAGCCTGGGATAAGTAAGACATGTCACCTCTCTGCACCTCAGTTTTCTCATTTGTAAGCTGGAGATAATAACAGTATGTCATCGGGCTGCTGTGAGAATTGCATTCTATTAGGTGTGCAAAGAGTTAGGATAGTGCCTGGAACATGAACAATGCTGCATGTTTGTAAGCTATCCTTATTTTTGGGTAAAGGATAGCATATCCTAAAAAACGCAAGGTCCAAGAGTTTGGTTTTGTCACTTCCTGAGCTTATTCTTCTTCTCCTTTTTTTTTTTAAATTGAGATGGAACTGTCTCAGTAAAAGGCCATTTCTTCCCCTGAAATTCTCTGGCAGGCAGGAGATCCCCTGCCTTCAGCTACATATGTCCTGTAGCTGACCTGGGGAATCGGGAGTTCATTGCATTCTGTAGGGAGGTGGAAGAGATACCCCTTTCTCCATAAGGGTTTAGAGCATTTAGAGAGCTGCAGGTTTTATCCCAGCCAGAGCTGCTAGTCCTCTGTGACATTCCACAGACTCAAGTCTGAATCAGAGTCATTTGTGTCCAGCATAGAGGGCCTGAGCCAAGGCCATGTCTGCATCGTGACTCTATCAAACCAG
Source organism: Saguinus oedipus (assembly GCA_031835075.1). Classification (NCBI taxonomy): domain Eukaryota; kingdom Metazoa; phylum Chordata; class Mammalia; order Primates; family Cebidae; genus Saguinus; species Saguinus oedipus. The sequence continues at coordinate 24,726,921 of CM063170.1, forward strand.
ATGTTTACATGAAAAGCAGGACACTCACTTAACAGATTCGGTGTCCTCAGCTGCTGCAAGCAAGCCAGTCACTATTTACACAAGTGTGACCTTTCAATGCAGACATTTATTTTTCTACAGACAGCCCTGTGAGGTTCACCCGGTCAATTCTCCTGTCATTTCTCTTTGCTCTGGAGAGATTGATAGCTTGCCAGCCTCACCTTGGGAAAAGACAGAAAGAGAAAGCCTCTGGGACCTGGGAAGTCAAAGAAGCACCAGGCAGACATGTCCTTAGGCTCCTGTAAATGTGTGAAAAATTGGTCTGATGCCTTATCTATTTATCTTGTCAATTCCTAATTTCCCAGAGAGTTAATGCTTTCTTATTACATGTGCATACAGTGCAAGCTGTCGAAGCTTCATGCCGATCAAGATTTTGCTAAGGTGGAGAGGGAGTATATTAAGGAAAGTGTGAGCAATTGCTTTTGGGATGCAACTCTGCACACCTAAATATGAATGTTTTCTCTTTTTCCAAATCAAATATATATATATGTATATATATTTCCTTGAGACAGGCTTGACTGGAGTTCAGTTGGAGACTGTAGCTCACTGTAGTCTCAACTTCCCCGGCTCAAGCCATCCTCCCACCTCGGCCCCAAAAGTGGCTGAGACCACAGGCATGTGTCACCATGCTCAGCTTGTTCCTCTAATTTTTTTAGAGATGAGGTCTCACTATATTGCCCAGGCTGGTCTTGAACTCCTGAGCTCAAGTGATCCTCCCACCTCAGCCTCCCAAAGTGCTAGGATTACAGGTGTGAGCCACACACATTCAGCTGTGTATGAACATTTCAACCCTAAGTGAGTTTGTGCTCTGGATGAACCAAAGATGATTTAATTGTAGTAGCAATGAAGTAATAAAAAAACTATATAGAAAATGAATGTTTCTGGACAGATTATTATGTGCCAGGCACTGTGCTATCAGCCATATATGGGTTGTTTTATTAAGTTAACCCTGACGAGGCAGGAATTTTTATTTTCCTTTTACAGAAGAGTGAACTGAAGGCTGAAGAAATTAGTCATTTGCTCAAGGTTATTGTGGTGGGTTTGCCTACAGTGTGTGTGTTGAGGGGAGTGGTGGAGGGAGGTACAGGAAGGTGATGTAGGGAGGAAGCATGGTTGAGTGGAATGAAGTGCCCAGAGTCGTGGGACTGGTGGTCAAGCAGGCTGTCAGATGAAAAAGGCATGGGACGGGGAAGCTAAGATATGTGCTTTCTTTTTAACGGAGTTTTCCTTTAAAAGGTGTATATTGTCCCACACATTATTCTTCTGCTTTGACCAATCATATTGCATTTTCATTATTTGTTAAGATCGTAAGAGAGATCGCAGAGTTTAGTTTAATTCAGAGAACATAGAATAAATCATATTTATGGGGCTTGGCTAGTTGTCTTCTTCTACAGAGGTATAAGAAAATAAAATCTTGATGTTTTGTAGAATTGGGTTTCAAACACTTTTTACAGTGTTTGAAAAGGAAGTCTTGTGTGGAAGTTCACTATGTGTAGAGATAGGAGTGTGGCTCTTAAGATGAAGAATCTGTATGCATTGCCACGTGTGAAATTGGGATGTTGTGATGGCAAAAATAAAGCAAGGTACAGAACAATGCAGTGAGTATGGTTAACAGGTGTGTGTGTTTCCATCTATCTATCTATGGAAGAGAACTTGGGACTCAGTTAAGGATATGAGGGAGATTTGCTTTTGTACAATTCGTATACAATAAACCTTTATAAGAAAGTTCTATGCATTCATTACTTAAATAACAGTTGGAACTAGGGGCTCTGGTCACTGCCTCCTTAATCCTCATTTCCTACTCCCACACCCTGCCCGCCCACCCATTCCTTCTGTTTCTGTTGTGGCACCCTGTGAAGGAGTCCCTGGAGTACAGTTTGAGAAGCGCTGATCCAGCAAATGCTCTCATTACTCTGTCTTAATAAGAACCAGTGTCCACGCTGGGCATGTTCTAATTATGTGTTGGTACTCAGGGCTGCCATCACCGCCGTCATGCAACAAGCATGTATGAAGTAACCTAAGGCCATGACCTTGAGTTGGTATGACGCTTCATTCAATAAAACTCATTATTTGGGAATTGTACAATACCCTTTGCAGGGGCTTAGTTTAAAGCCAAGATCCTGATTTTGCAAAAAGCATCCTGTGTATCCAGGGGTCGGATCCCCCCATCACTTAGCTCTAGGCACGTACCTCTCTGCCACCACTTACTCTTTCTCATGCTGCTTCGCCCTTTCCGAAGAGACCCGTGTCCTAAAGTCCCAGGGCTGGCTGTGCTCCTCACGGGGTTGACTATGGCAGTGGGCACAAAGACGGATTTGAAAGGACGGCTTTGCCGGGGGTCACCTTCTGAAATGCTGCCTTGGGAGGACACAGAGGAGGTGGATAACGTCCATGTGGTGTAGAGACCAGGGCTCCGGGAGTCTGGAAAACTAGAGGTCTTTCTGGTTTTGGACATTTTTTTAAAGAGAAGAAATAGAGAAAGAAAATGTTCAGTCAAGAGTCCTATTTAAAAACCTATCAGCTTCCAGCCACATACCAAATGTGGCCACTTCTCACCTTCTTCCCACCCATACACACCCGTTTAGTCAACTCTAGGCTTAACTAAAGTTGGCCCCACCTCCTTACACCCGGGTAACTGTGACAGTGTGCTGAGGGAAGGAATGCGGGGGTGGGGGGGTGGATCATATCAAGGTCTTGGTGGAACTAGAAGACTTGAATTTCATCCTTTTTCACTCCAGTTCTGATCATTCCTCACCCCACATCTTTTTAGCCCTTAAGCTCAGAGCACAAGATCCAGTATGTGTTTATTTCATTTTGTGATGGCAAGTTCTCGTTCAATTAGTGACTTTTTCACAAATTCAAACTCTTTGAAGGCAGAGATTTTTTTTTTTTTTTTTTTTTTTTTTTTTTTTTTAATTTTTATTGCATTATAGGTTTGGGGGTACATGTGCAGAACAAGCAAGATAGTTGCATAGGTACACACATGGCAGTGTGCTTTGCTGCTTTCCTCCCCTTCACCCACACTTGGTATTCATCCCCAGGCTATCCCCCCCAGCCCCCCCCTGCTGTCCCTCCCCCATTCCCCCCAACAGTCCCCAGTGTATAGTAGACCGCCTCTCTGTGTCCACGTGTTCTCATTTTTCTCACCCACCTATGAGTGAGTATATGCGGTATTTCTTTTTCTGTTCTTGTGTCAGTTTGCTGAGAATGATGTTCTCCAGATTCATCCATGTCCCTACAAAGGACACAAACTCATCATTTTTGATTGCTGCATAATATTCCATGGTGTATATGTGCCACATTTTCCCAGTCCAGTCTATCATCGTTGGGCATTTGGGTTGGTTCCAGGTCTTTGCTATTGTAAACAGTGCTGCAATGAACATTCGTGTGCATGTGTCCTTATAGTAGAACGATTTATAATCCTTTGGATAGATACCCAGTAATGGGATTGCTGGGTCAAATGGAATTTCTATTTCTAGGTCCCTGAGAAATCGCCACACTGTCTTCCACAATGGTTGAACTAATTTACACTCCCACCAACAGTGTAAGAGTGTTCCTATTTCTCCACATCCTCTCCAGCATCTGCTGTCTCCAGATTTTTTAATGATCGCCATTCTAACTGGTGTGAGATGGTATCTCAATGTGGTTTTGATTTGCATCTCTCTAATGACCAATGACGATGAGCACTTTTTCATATGTTTGCTGGCCTCATGTATGTCTGCTTTCGTAAAGTTTCTGTTCATATCCTTTGCCCATTTTTGAATGGGCTTGTTTGTTTTTTTCCTGTAAATCTGTTTGAGTTCTTTGTAAATTCTGGATATCAGCCCTTTGTCAGATGCGTAAACTGCAAAGATTTTTTCCCATTCTGATGGTTGCCGATTCACTCTAGTGACTGTTTGTTTTGCTGTGCAGAAGCTGTGGAGTTTGATTAGGTCCCATTTGTCTATTTTGGCTTTTGTTGCCAATGCTTTGGGAGTTTTGTTCATGAAGTCCTTGCCTACTCCTATGTCCTGAATGGTTTTGCCTAGATTTTCCTCTAGGGTTTTTATGGTGTCGGGTCTTACGTTTAAGTCTTTAATCCATCTGGAGTTAATTTTAGTGTAAGGTGTCAGGAAGGGGTCCAATTTCTGCTTTCTGCACATGGCTAGCCAGTTTTCCCAACACCATTTATTAAATAGGGAATCCTTTCCCCATTGCCTGTTTTTGTCTGGTTTATCAAAGATAATATGGTTGTAGATGTGTTGTGTTGCCTCCGATGCCTCTGTTCTGTTCCATTGGTCTATATCTCTGTTTTGGTACCAGTACCATGCTGTTTTGATTACTGTAGCCTTGTAGTATAGTTTGAAGTCTGGTAGTGTGATGCCTCCCGCTGTGTTCTTTTTGCTTAGAATTGACTTGGCTATGCGGGCTCTTTTTTGGTTCCATATGAAATTCATGGTGGTTTTTTCCAGTTCTGTGAAGAAATTCAATGGTAGTTTGATGGGGATAGCATTGATTGTGTAAATTACTTTGGGCAGTATAGCCATTTTCACGATATTGATTCTTCCTAACCACGAACATGGAATGTTTCTCCATCTGTTTGTGTCCTCTCTTATTTCATTGAGCAGTTGTTTGTAGTTTTCCTTAAAGAGGTCCCTTACATTCCTAGTGAGTTGTATTCCTAGGTATTTTATTTTCTTTGTAGCAATTGTGAATGGCAGTTCGTTCTTGATTTGGTTCTCTTTAAGTCTGTTATTGGTGTATAGGAATGCTTGTGATTTCTGCACATTGATTTTATATCCTGAGACTTTGCTGAAGTTGCTTATCAGTTGCAGGAGCTTTTGGGCTGAGGTGATGGGGTCTTCTAGGTATACTATCATGTCGTCTGCAAATAGAGACAATTTGGCTTCCACCTTTCCTATTTGAATACCCTTTATTTCTTTTTCTTGCCTGATTGCTCTGGCTAGAACTTCCAGTACTATGTTGAATAGAAGTGGTGAGAGAGGGCATCCTTGTCTAGTGCCAGATTTCAAAGGGAATGCTTCCAGTTTTTGCCCATTAAGTATGATATTGGCTGTTGGTTTGTCATAAATAGCTTTTATTACTTTGAGATATGTTCCATCAATACCAAGTTTATTGAGGGTTTTTAGCATAAAGGGCTGTTGAATTTTGTCAAATGCCTTCTCTGCATCAATTGAGATAATCATGTGGTTTTTGTTTTTGCTTCTGTTTATGTGGTGAATTACATTTATAGACTTGCGTATGTTGAACCAGCCTTGCATCCCCGGGATAAATCCTACTTGATCATGATGGATAAGTTTTTTAATGTGCTGTTGCAATCGGTTTGCCAGTATTTTATTGAAGATTTTTGCATCTATGTTCATCATGGATATTGGCCTGAAGTTTTCTTTTCTTGTTGAGTCTCTGCCAGGTTTTGGTATCAGGATGATGTTGGTCTCATAAAATGATTTGGGAAGGGTTCCCTCTTTTTGGATTATTTGGAATAGTTTCAGAAGGAATGGTACCAGATCCTCTTTGTGTGTCTGGTAGAATTCGGCTGTGAACCCATCTGGACCTGGGCTTTTTTTGTGTGGTAGGCTCTTAATTGCTGCCTCAACTTCAGACCTTGTTATTGGTCTATTCATAGTTTCGGCTTCCTCCTGGTTTAGGCTTGGGAGGACACAGGCATCCAGGAATTTATCCATTTCTTCCTGATTTACTGGTTTATGTGCATAGAGTTGTTTGTAGTATTCTCTGATGATGGTTTGAATTTCTGTGGAATCTGTGGTGATTTCCCCTTTATCGTTTTTTATTGCATCTATTTGGTTGTTCTCTCTCTTCTTTTTTATCAGTCTGGCTAGTGGTCTGTCTATTTTGTTGATCTTTTCGAAAAACCAGCTCTTAGATTTATTGATTTTTTGAAGGGTTTTTCTTGTCTCTATCTCCTTCAGTTCTGCTCTGATCTTAGTTATTTCTTGTCTTCGGCTAGGTTTTGAGCTTTTTTGATCTTGCTCCTCTAGTTCTTTCAATTTTGACGATAGGGTGTCAATTTTGGATCTCTCCATTCTTCTCATGTGGGCACTTATTGCTATATATTTTCCTCTACAGACTGCTTTAAATGTGTCCCAGAGATTCTGGTACGTTGTGTCTTCATTCTCATTGGTTTCAAAGAACTTCTTTATTTCTGCCTTCATTTCATTGTTTATCCAATCAACGTTCAAGAGCCAATTGTTCAGTTTCCATGAAGCTGTGCGGTTCTGAGTTATTTTCTGAATTCTGAGTTCCAACTTGATTGCACTATGGTCTGAGAGACTGTTTGTTATGATTTCAGTTGTTTTGCATTTGCTGAGGAGTGCTTTACTTCCAATTATGTGGTCAATTTTGGAGTAGGTGTGATGTGGTGCTGAGAAGAATGTATATTCTGTGGATTTGGGGTGGAGAGTTCTGTAAATGTCTATCAGGTTTGCTTGTTCCAGGTCTGAGTTCAAGTCCTGGATATCCTTGTTAATTTTCTGTCTGGTTGATCTGTCTGCTATTGACAGTGGAGTGTTAAAGTCTCCCACTATTATTGTGTGGGAGTCTAAGTCCCTTTGTAAGTCATTAAGAACTTGCCTTATATATTTGGGTGCTCCTACATTGGGTCCATATATATTTAGAATCGTTATCTCTTCTTGTTGTATCGATCCTTTTACCATTATGTAATGACCTTCTTTGTCCCTTTTGATCTTTGTTACTTTAAGGTCTATTTTATCAGAGATGAGAATTGCAACTCCTGCTTTTTTTTGCTCTCCATTTGCTTGGTAAATCTTCCTCCATCCCTTTATTTTGAGCCTTTGTGTATCTTTGCATGTGAGGTGGGTTTCCTGGATACAGCACACCGATGGGTTTTGGTTTTTTATCCAATTTGCCTGCCTGTGTCTTTTGATTGGTGCATTTAGCCCATTTACATTCAGGGTTAATATTGTTATGTGTGAATTTGATACTGCCATTTTGATGCTAGCTGGCTGTTTTGCTCGTTGGTTCATGTACATTCTTCATTTTGTTGATGGTCTTTAGCATTTGGTATGCTTTTAGGATGGCTGGAACTGGTTGTTTCTTTCTATGTGTAGTGCCTCTTTCAGGAGCTCTTGTAAAGCAGGCCTAGTGGTGACAAAATCTCTGAGTACTTGCTTGTTTGTGAAGGATTTTATTTTTCCTTCACTTATGAAGCTCAGTTTGGCTGGATATGAAATTCTGGGTTGAAAGCTCTTTTCTTTAAGGATGTTGAATATTGGCCCCCACTCTCTTCTGGCTTGTAGAGTCTCTGCTGAGAGATCTGCTGTGAGTCTGATGGGCTTCCCTTTGTGGGTGACCCGACCTTTCTCTCTGGCTGCCCTTAGTATTTTCTCCTTCGTTTCAACCCTGGTGAATCTGACGATTATGTGCCTTGGGGTTGCTCTTCTTGCAGAGTATCTTTGTGGTGTTCTCTGTATTTCCTGGAGTTGAGTATTGACCTGTCTTGCTAGGTTGGGGAAATTTTCCTGGATAATATCCTGAAGAGTGTTTTCCAGCTTGGATTCATTCTCTTCGTCACATTCTGGTACACCTATCAAACGTAGGTTGGGTCTCTTCACATAGTCCCACATTTCTTGGAGATTTTGTTCATTCCTTTTTGTGCTTTTTTCTTTAATCTTGGTTTCTCGTTTTATTTCATTGAGTTGATCTTCAACTTCTGATATTCTTTCTTCTGCTTGGTCAATTCGGCTGTTGAAACTTGTGCATGCTTCGCGAAGTTCTCGTGTTGAGTTTTTCAGCTCCTTCAATTCATTCATATTCCTCTCTAAGTTGTCCATTCTCGTTATCAATTCCTCGAATCTTTTTTCAAATCTTTTTTCAAGGTTCTTAGTTTCTTTGCACTGGTTTAGAACATGTTCCTTTAGCTCACTGAAGTTTCTCATTATCCACTTTCTGAAGTCTGATTCCGTCATTTCGTCACATTCATTCTCCGTCCAGCTTTGTTCCCTTGCTGGTGAGGAGTTTTGGTCCTTTTTTGGAGGTGAGGTGTTTTGGTTTCGGGTGCTTTCCTCCTTTTTGCGCTGGTTTCTTCCCATCTTTATGGATTTATCCGCCTGTTGTCTTAGTAGTGGCTGATTTTTCAATTGGGTCTCTGTGTGGACACTGAGATTGTTGATGATGAAGTATTTCTGTTACTTAGTTTTCCCTCTAATGATCTATCCTCTTTGCTGTATGAGTGCTGAGGTCCACTCCAGGCCCTGCTTGTCTGGGGTATACCTGCAGCAGCTGCAGAACAGTGAGGGATGATATCAGTTTCTTTTTCTGCTGCCCTTGTTCCAGAATGATGCCAGCCAAATGTCAGTCTGATTAGTCCTTTTCTGGGGTGACTCCTTGGATATACAGAGGTCAGGGAGCTGCTTGAGAAGACAGTCTGTGCTTTATAGGAGCTCCAGTGCTGAGCTGTGAGCTCCGTTGTTCATTCAGGGTTGTTGGGAGGTTATGTCTGCTGCAATAGAACTCATAAAACACCACTCTTTTTTTTTTTTTCACCCTTAGATGCTCTGTCTCAGGGAGTTGGGGCTTTCTTTATGAGTATCTGTTGCACTGTCCTGCCCCACTAGGTGGCAGTCTATTCACTATTTGCTTGCCGGGGCTCTGACCTCCTAAGGCGGGTCCGCCCTGTTGCGGCCCGGCGGACTCTCTCTGTTATGGCAGGTTGCCTCGGCAACGGCAGGCTGCGTCAGTCCTGGGCGGTACTTAAGTGGGGGTGCACTTTGTCAGGAATGGTGGACGCCCCTCCCTGACCGGGCTGCACCGTCCTAAATGCCGGCAACAAAACTCTCAGCCCCAAGCGCCTCCAGTCGCCGCCCTGCTTGTCCCCGTGAGCGTGGGACCCGCCGAGCCCGATCACCCTGCTCCCTGCCTCAGAGTCCGTCCTCTCTCTCTCTCTCTTCCTCTCCCCAAGCTGAAAGGTCGACTCTCTCACTGGCGCCCCAGGAGCCTGCCGATAGGGCACTGGGATCCGTGCGATCTCCCGTGCCGCTGCCCACTACCCCGGCTCAGATCACGTTTCCCAGGAAACTCCTGGTCTGGCTCATTGTCCAAGTCCCGTTCAATCAGATGGACATGCCAATCTGCCCTTCCAAATCTCAGATTGCCGGTTTAACAGGGCACCCAGACCAGTGAGTTCCGCGCCGGGTCCCGCTGCGGCGCCGGCCGAAGAGGCGGCGGGAGCCGGTTGCGTTAGCCGGCTGCTAGCGTCCCGTGTCTCTCCCACACCTGGGACTTTCAACGCTCTGTGGGCATAAAAGGAACATCCGAGAATGCGGCTAGGACTCACCCTCTGCGCCTTCACCGAGAGCTGCAATCCTGAGTCACCTCTACGACGCCATCTTGCCTCCCTCCCGAAGGCAGAGATTTTATATGACTTATATCTCTGTTTTCTGCATATACTGTGGATCAATAATCATTTGTTCAATGGCTGTCATGCTGCTTTCAGCACTGACACCAGCCATTTTGGCTAATAATGTAGAGTGCTTACTGCAAGCCAAGAATCGGTCAGGTGCTTTGCCCATATTATCTCATGGGTTCTTTACAATAGCCTTCTGAGGTAGGTACTCTTAGTGCCACTATTTTGTAAATTAAAAAACACAAACACTTAACAGCTGTTTGCTCAAGCAACTAGTTGAACCCAGGTCTAAGAGGGCTCTCTGTTCTTACCAGTGAGCTGTACCTCCTGACTAGTTGGAGTATTTATCATTTGGTAGCAGAAAAAGTCCTTTATTCTGCCTGAAATAAATGAACTAAAGCAGCTGGTAGGCCCTACATATGCCTCTATAAGACTCCAATTCTTCAGCCTTGGGCTATGATTTTCAAGCATTGCATTAAAGTTTTATGAAACAACAATCCCTTATCCACTGTTTCCAGCTGGCAGCTCCCTGAACTCCATGGGGACTGACTGTCATTTTATATGCTTTTCTTGCCCTTTTACCAATCCATTCCCAACATTCACATCTCCTATTGAGCAGTCCATTAATCACCTTGTCACCCTGTTGATTAACTAACCTCTGCTAATTTCCTGGGAATAACCAACTCAACTAAGACCCCGGCACAGAGATGCCATGTGGTTTCCTTCTTACCAGTGCCTCCAAGTTTTCCTTTAGGTCATTTACCCTCATTTCTCCTCTTTCTCTTTGTCTCTCCTTCTTTGATTGACAAAGTAATATACAGTTTAACAACAAGCCATTGTTGTATGAAGATAAGTAAGGCGTTGTTTAATTGTGGTCAACGCTGCCTGAGAAGTATATTCAACCAAATGCTCTAGGAACTGACGCTCGCAGCAAGGGGACTTACACACATAGCTGTCAACCTGTCCCTGGTCCCCATGGTGGTGTAGTCAGTGAAAACGAATAAGGCCATTCATTAGAGAGGAGTCAGACCATATTCAGGGGACAAGACCTGGGCAGTGGGGAGAAATCCCCGAACTGGCTTCCATGGCAGGGTGCAGCTGATCTGCCTATCTTTTGAACAGAGGCCTCAAGGTATTGGATGTTGCAAAGTGGATCGGCAACAGGAAAGACAAGTTCCAAAATTTTTCCCAGCAGTAGTAGCAGCAAAGGCAGAATACAGCTAATTAGGCCCACACCAGCCTTATTCCATCAGTCCCTTCTTTGAATGACTGTTTATAGACCAAAGTCTGACCTCATTTTTCTGAGCTCAGCACTGAGCTGGGTTCCAAGAAGTCCTTGATCCCAAGTCCCCCATCCAACACACTGAGTCCCTCCATGTCTTTTGGCAAAAAGCTCAGCGCTTACCTAGCACCGTCTTCCAATGTCAAAGCAGTTTGCCATCAAATATTAATTAATCCCCATGATACCCCCAGACCTACCCTACAGACATTATGATCCTTGTTTTCCAGATGGGGAGACTGAAGGACATTCTGGGCTTAGGTGGGAAGAGTGGATGTTGCCTCTGATTTGCTCCACTGTGCAGGTTCCTGTGTTCTTTTCTTTATCTGGGATGTTAGCCCTTAAGAGCTGGCCCAATATTCAAAAAAGGCATCACAAACGGTAGCTCTACTGTATTTGCCACTGGCGGCAGCCTCCCAGTAAGGAGAGCAGTTGGATCTTGACAGTTTTTGTATACTCTGTGTCGAGTTAGAGGCAAATGAGTGGTGGCCAATTGATCACCTTTCTCCACCCATAAGGCACTAAGTGTGCATATATGTCTGTGAAAGTTGCAAGAAGGAGGGATATCCTGGCTAATTGAGCAGAAGGGAAGTTAGTGGGAGGACAGGAAGTAGAGGACTTGGAAACAAGACCCAAGGAGGCTACAGGGAGCTCAGCAGCAAGAGGCCAATCATACGCTATGGCTGGTCTCATCATGAGTGGTCTCAACTTTGCCCACATCTTTTCCTCCCTTGTTCAAATTTCTAGCTTTTGAGCAGAGGTCTCAAGGTGTTGGATGTTGCAAAGTGGATTGGCAACAGGAAAGACAAGTTCTAAAATTTTTCTCAGCAGTAGCAGCAGCAGCAGCAGCAAGGGCAGAATACAGCTAATCAGGCCCACACCAGCCTTATTCCATCAAAGCTTTATTCTATCCACCTCTGTCCAAAAGTCCCAAGAGGGAGTGTCATATTGGCTGAGCCTTAGCTCTTAGCTGTGGTGATGAGTTGAGGAGGAGGAGGATTGCATTTCTTTAACCTCTGAAAAGAAAGGAAATTTCTGCCTTCCACCAAGACTGCATACAAAAGAGGAGACCCAAAGGGATGTTGCTGCTATTAAAGAGGGATTGAGATGCTGGACAGATGAAACCTTGACAAATGTTCTGTATGACCTGGGCCGATGAAGGTCTCCAGGATCTGGAAAAAGGCATCATGGCAGCAGATATTTAGTTGTGGTCAATGACAGCTGGACAGGTTGGTGCCACCATCTAGCACAGAGGGCTGGACCACAGAATAGCACAGCAGTCTTTTCCTCTTCTGGTAGTTGAAAGCTCACTTGCTGAATCTTAAATTGAAATCCTAGCAATCTGGTCAATTACAATCTCTAGTTTATCCCCAAATTCTGGCTAGCTCAGTTCACTGGGGGATGATGTTAACAATAGCAAAGGTTTGAATGTGCACACCTTTGGGACCTGGCTATTTCATAAAAGGCTGCAGTGTACACCAAAGGGGCTGGATGGCAGTGAACAGCCATCACTACAAACAGAAGGCAAAGGCTAGGGGGAAAAGGACCCAAACACAGAGAATCAAAGAGCAGAAAGGGGTCTTGCACATGTAGCCCAATCCACTCAGTTCTTACACAAAACTTGCTAATAGTAGAAACTCAGCCGACAAAGGATAGTAGTATTAATCCCTGAGACGTGGGAAGAAATAAACTTCCCACCAAGGAAAGAGTGGTTAAGAACAAGAATTACCTGCTCGCAGATAGACAAACTGGGTATATATAATTCGTGTCCGAGATTAGTGGGGATGGGAGCTTTTTTTTTTTTTTTTTTTTTTTTTTTTTGCATCAGAGAGATCATTAAAGAAAAAGTATAAACATGGTGAAAGCATTGATCTTCTGTCACCTAATAACCCTCAGGAGCATATCCTCTAATAGGGACTTGTGGTGTTTTTTTTTTTTTTGAGAATGCTGGTTCCCCACAAACAAAACCATGCCTCAATGTTAGTAGCACCTCAGTATTTGCATCTGTCCAGATTTCCTCAACCTGGGAGTCAGGGGAGAACTCAATGGTGACTTATGTGCTGAAACTCTATTCATTGTCTGACATGTAGGCATCTCAGAAGGAGTGAGCAGAGATGCTCATGACTTTCCCAAGAACACAATAGACCTACCTTGAGAAAAGCCAAGGAGAGAAATGAAAACTGGATTCTTAAAATACACTGGGATGAAATTCTAAGCACACTCTACTTAGGATGACCACACAGCCTGATTTTCCCAGGAGAGTTTCAGTTGATACCTGGTCAAAAGTGTCCGAATGTGGATGATTAAGTATATGTTACTCTGATTCTACTGGGTCTTTGACGGTATAACCAGGATTTGTGGCTAAGGCCTGATGCATAAGCAAATGCCTTAGTCACAGGGATGGGTCCTGGGGAATTCTTGTTAAAGCCATGGAAGAAACTGTTCATAAAATAGGATAGGCATCCTCCTTGTTCCTTACTGTCAGTTCTAGGCCATTTCCCCCCTCCTCAATACTTCCCAGCTTTGACTCATATTAGCAGGCTTGACTGCCCACCACTCCACCTTCCTGCAGTCAGCATTTACTCTCCAAGTCTCTCCCCTTACTCTTTGAAGATGTTAGCTTCTGGCTCGTTGTCACTCTCTGGATACAACTCATCCCACCAAGATGATCTCATCTTGTCTCAGGGCTTTAAATAGCAACTCAAGCCTGGAGCTCTCCCTTAAATGCTAAACTTGCATATTCAACTGCTTACCAACATCTTCACTTGGATTATTAAGAGGCATCCCAGGCTTAGCCTGCTGTGAACTAAGCTTTAATTCCCTCCATACCCCAAAACATGCTCCTTTTATGGAGCAGTTGCTATCTCATTTAAAGGCGACTCTATCAGTTACTCAGGGAGAAAAACTCGGTCTCACCTTGAATCCTCTATTCTTTCACATCTGACGTTTTATCTGTTAGAAAACCTTGTTGTCTAAGGTGTATTCAGAATATAACCACTTCTCCCTACTTCCACAGCTAATACCTTGGTTCAATGCACCATCAACTCTCCCCAGGATTAAGATTATCTTCTTAGCTAGTTTATCTGCTTCTACCTTTTCCTTTGTATAATTTATTCTCAACCCAGCAACTAGAGGGATTCTGGTTAAACACAAGTAAGATTACATCTCTGCTCAAAACCCAACCACAGGCTTAAAGCCAATCCCTTCATTACGACCTAGGAATTTCTTTATGATCTGGCTTCCCATTACCATTCTGACCTCCTTCCTAATCTCCCCCTCACTTGCTCAAATCCAATCCTGTTGGCTTCATGTCAGGCACACTCCTACTATAGCAGGGCCTTTTTTTTTTTTTTTTGGAGATGGAGTCTCGCTCTTTCTCCCAGGCTGGAGTGAAGTGGTGCGATCTCAGCTCACTGTAACCTCCACCCTCACCCGATTCTCCTGCTTCAGCCTCCTGAGTAGCTGGGATTACAGGTGCATACCTCCAGGCCTGGCTAACTTTTGTATTTTTATTAGAGATGAGATTTTGCCATGTTGGCCGGGCTGGTCTTGAACTTCTGACCTTAGGTGATCCACCTGCCTTGGCCTCCCAAAGTGCTAGGAGTACAGGTATGAGTCACTGCGCCTAGCCTACTACAGTACCTTTTTTGTATTTGCTGTTTCTTTAGCCTGGATACTTCCCTCAGAGGTCCACAAGGCTTGCCTCCTGCCTGCTTTCTTACTGCTCAGCAAAGCCATCCCTGACCAACCTATCTAAAAGTGTAACCACTTCCCAAAATTCTATCCTCCTTTCCTGATTTTCCTTGTTAGCCAGTATCATTAACACATCATAGGGATGACTTAAATATCTTGGTGTTTAAAAGAACGTGTCTCTCCCACTAGAATGTAAGCTCCTGCAAGCAGGAATTTTGTTTATTTTGTTAACTGGTATTTCTCTAGTGCCTGGAAAAGTTCCTAACATATAGTTTGCACTCAATATTTGCCAAAGAAATGAATTAAAGCATCAGTTTTAGACCTCAGTTTGCCCTTGGATATTTTACAGCTTTGTAACAAATTTCAAGAACTTTCCTTTGAAAGGAATATCTATGATCTTTTACCCTGACTTTCTGCCATGTGAAGAAATCTTTTTATACAACCCTAGATCTATGGGGACTCTGACTAACTTCACGTATACTCTTTCTGGAAAGAGAGTTCACCACCCGCCAGCTAGCCTGGTTGGAAAAATCTATGGGCTAGAAAATGTTGCCTTTTGCAATAAAAATTAAAAAAAAAAAAAAAAAAAAAAAGAAAATCTTGCCTTTTATTGAACCAAGATGTTCTTGAATGTCTTGGTTTACTGAACCAAGACCAGTTGCTTACACTGGTTCAGTCCACTGGCCTCTCTCGGAACAAATTTACTGCTCTATTTACATAGTATATGATGATCCCTCTGCCTCTTGTCTTCTTTAGGTGAATTAAGCCCAGTTCCTTTATCGGTTTTGCCCATGATGTAGTTTGCTGTCTCCTCACCATTCTTGCTGCACTCCTCCAGCCGCAGTGCCTCGCTTAAATGAAGGTCCCTAAAAGTGGGTGTATGACTAGGTGTGACTCCCTACAGAGCACAAGGAGGCTCTTTCCCAGTGATTGTGACCCTCTGGTATGTCATAAAGACTGTGCTTGAGGTGTGGTGGTAGCCTCACTGCCTTGAGATAGGCTTTGCTTGGGCTGATGGGGGTGGAGGCAGGAGGAGTCCTGGATAGTTTTGGGGTCTGGGTGCATTTGTGGCAGTGGTATGAGGTGACAAGACAAAGAGGGGGTCAACAACATGAATAGTATGCCACGCAACGTAAAAGATTGGGAAAGCCTGTAAGGGAGGAGGCCCTGCAGGGTGTCTAGCATTTCATCTTGGGTGTGGAGGAAAAGGTAGGGGTCTGAGTTCATGGAAACTCTGATTAGGGGTCGGTCGAGCAGCCTGTTTCCCAATGTGCTCTGGAGAGGTCATCTGACCGCATTTTCCCCTCACGCCACTAGATGGAGCACTGGGATAGAGGATGCGAAGTGGGGTTCCTGGGATTTCTGCAGAAGAAAACCCAACATTCAGTTCTTGAGCAAGTTGCTTAAATCTGCACACCATTTTCATCTGTAAAATAATATCTATCTTACAGGATTCTTGGCCATAGCCAGTGAGCTAAGAGATACAAAAGTGCTTGTAAGCTGTGAAGAGCTACAAAAGATAACTAGTGTTGCTATTTTGTTTTAAAAGAGATAGGCAGATAATACAGCAAAAAGCTCTTTCTTGGCCTGTTTTCTGCAAAAGCATTGGGTTCTCCATCAGTTCAACCCACAGACAGCCCCGGGGCTAGGGCGGCCTGACCTCCCAAAGTCTGGGATTAGACGTGACACACCTGAAAATGGGGATGACATAGTTGTTTGGGAAGATGCCAACTCGCCCGGTGACCAAGGAGACGCCCCTGAGCCAGCCGTCCTGGCACTTCCCCAGGACCCTGATGCCTTCTCCCCTTTGCAGGTCCAGCTCATCGGGTCCATGGGCTGAGTAGGAGTGCAGGGCTACAAACCTGGGAAGACACAGAGAACTGGTGAGAGAGGAAGGAAGGTGTGCCTGATGGGGGGCATGCAGCTGGCCAGTGGTGGAAAGAGACCACCCGGTGGTTAGCAGTGAGAAACTTCTTGGCTGAGTGGGCATGGCGGCTCACACCTGTAATCCCAGCACTTTGGGAGGCCGACGTGGGAGAATCACCTGAGGTCAGGAGTTCGAGACCAGCCTGGCCAACATGGTGAAACCCCATCTCTACTAAAAATACAAAAAATTAGCCAGGTGTGATGGCGGGTGCCTGTAATCCCAGCTACTCAGGAGGCTGAGGCAGGAGAATTGCTTGAACCTAGGAGGTGGCAGCCACAGTGAGCCAGGATCGTACCACTGCACTCCAGCATGGGTGACAGAGTAAGACTCTGTTTCAAAAAACAAAGCAAATAAAGACCTCCCCACCCCAAAGAACAAAAACAAAAACAATAAAGAACCTTCTTAACACAGAAACCTGGACATGTAAGGCAGATAAACATGCAACCCTTGGTTGAAATAGTGGTGGAGGAGGCTGGGTCCCCTCCTTCTTCATCTCCCCATCATCCTCCATGCAGTGCACAGCAGCAAATCACTAATTTAGGCCAACCTTGGCACTTTAACCCTGGGGAAACAGGCCTTGAACAAGGAAAGGAGTTGGCGACAGGAATTAGTGTCAGGGATGAGCCTCAAACCCAGAAGGTGCTACTCTACCTACCATGCTTTTTCACTAGTGCGTGTTGTGTCCCCAAGAAAATGGTGGCAGCCAGCAAAGTTCAGCGGAATAAGAGGTCAGCATAGAAGCCTCTCTGATCCAGAAAGCAGGGATGTGTTTGACTCCTGGGAGTGTCCTAAAGAGTCAGCTTAACGTACGCAGAGAAGTAGATGTTGGGACGTGGGACGCAGGGGGGAAATTTTGCTTTTGGCACCGAGTAGAATCCTGGCTGCATGGCGGGACTGGGAAATGGGCCTGTGACATGGCAGAAAGTCCTCAACTTAGAGCGGAGTTGCTCCCTGAAGTCCGCACAGGAATCAGGCAGGTAATATACAGGTCTGAGTCAGAGGGGTGAAGACCATCAGGACTGATGAGGCTGTGGAGGTGAGAATAGCTGCCTGACCAAAGGCATTCAGGAAACAACCCATTGGTTTGCCAGATTCAGGGGTCGCCAGCATGTGGCCCCCAGGCACCTCAGACCTCAGGAAGCTCTTCCAGACTCCAAGGACTGGGAGACACTGGAGTGCTTTATCAAAGGGAATAGGGCAGTGTTCTCTACATGGCTTTTTTTCTATTTCTTTCTAAAATGCTATATTTATTTTTTGCTGATTACTAAAACAACATCTATTTATGACCCAACATTTTGAATCTAAAGCAAGACAATAGAAATTGCTTAATACCCCATCTCCCAGTGATGTTGTGGTCTGTAATCTTCCAGTCTCTTTCTACTTTTGTAAGATAATGAGCGAAGAGTGCTGTGGTTTGCTAATTTGTGTGGTCTGTTTTTTTTTTTTTTTTTGAGATAGGGTCTTACTCTGTGGTTTAGGCTGGAGTACGGTAGGATGATCATAGGTCACCAAAGCCTCAAACTCCTGGGCGCAAGCCATCCTCCTGCCTCAGCCTCTTCAGTAGGTAGGAAAACATGTGTGTACAGCCATTCCTGGCTCATTTAAAAATTTTCTTTGGTAGAGATGGGGTTCTCACTATGTTGCTCAGGCAGGTCTGAAACTTCTGGGTTCAAGCAATCCTCCTGCCTCAGCTTACTGTAGTGCTGGGATTACAGGTGTGAGCCACTGCACCTGGCCCTAATTTGTGTTTTTCACCATTATTTCACTTGGAAGTGGTAAAGAAAGGCGATCTGTTGTCTCTCTGGATGGGATGGTTTGGGAATGGTGACGCTCAATCACCACTGTACCTCGTAGAGATGACCCCTCTGTGCCTGGACTGGGGTGAAGGGATGAGCCTTTTACTCACATGTTCGCCGAGAGGTGTTGCTGGGAGCCAGGCAGACTGACCACGGCTGTGGAATGTCCTGGAGAGGCAGGTGCGGGGTGGTAAGTGCTGACCTGCACAGACAGAAAAGATGGCCACACAGACCAGTGAATGCCACAGCCCAGGCCCACAGCAAACAGAGAAGCTATGCAGGGGCCCCACACAGCTGAAAACCAAGAGCCATGCCCAGTGCCACCCATTGTGCATCCTCTCTGTGGTTTCTGGCTGTGGGAACAGGGAAGTGGGGAGGAGCTGGTTTATGGCCTGCTGGGGTGGCATGCCAGGACTGCATTCCAGAAGACTGCTCAGATAGGGCGGAAGATGAAGAGCCGTCCAATTTACAGTCCACAGGGCACTGCCAGGCTCCTCTTCCTGTCCCTCTCCCCACCCCACCCGTCTCCCTCTATAAAAACCTGCTCTTGGAAAATGAAATGGTGGCTAATATTGATTCAGAAGTGAACACTTGCCAGGCAGTTTTAAGTGCTTTATAAGCATCAGCTAAGTTAATCCTTATTAAAGGAACTGTTATAATCCCCATATTTAGATGAGAAACTGAGACAAAGAGGGAAAGAAAGGTCACACAATTAGTATGAAAGAAAATCTAAAATCAGGTAGTCCAAGTTCTGAGCCCATACTCTTATTATTGACTATTGCTAGAATTCATACACACACACACACACACACACACACACACACACACACACGTATATACCAGCCTATCTGATGACTTATAGAAGATGAATTTGAATCATTTTCACTTTTCCAGGATAAAAGAGGAAACAATAATTATAAAAGCTACTGGAAGGCTGGGCTCGGTGGCTCATGGCTTTAAACCTAGCACTTTGGGGGCCTGAGACGGGAGGATTGCTTGAGCCCAGGAGTTCTGGACCAGCCTGGGAGACATAGTGAGACCCCGTCTCTTTAAAAAATATTAGCTGGGTGTGATTGCAGGTACCTGTCATCCCAGCTACTCAGGAGGCTGAGATGGGAGGTTTGCTTCAGCCTGGGCAGTCGAGGCTACAGTGAGCCATGGTCGTGCCACTGTACCCCAACCTGCATGAAAGAGTGCGATAAAGTTCCTGGAAACTGCCTACTATCCTAGGGCTTTGGCAAACATATTGCCTTGCTTATTTCCTTCTGAGCACATATTACAGATTATGAGAGTTTCCTTGCTAGACTGTAAATTCCATAAGGGCAGGGACTGTGCCAGTCTGGTTCATTATTGTATTTCTGTGTGCTCAATATGTACTTGTAGTTTAAAGAACAAATGAATGAGTGAATGAATGAATGCAAAGGTCTTCCTACCTAGTACATCAAGGATAATGAAATCTTCTCATGCCATTCAGAGTAAATATATTCAGTCTGTTTTCAGTCATCTCCTGATAAGTGATGGTAACTCTAGACCATCTACTGATAAGTGATGCCTTTTTAGGACCATGCTTTTGTGGGTACAACTATTGTTTATGTATTTGTGTTTATGTAGGTGTGAGTGCATTATTAAATACTTATGTCCCTCTGTTTTGAGCAAACGTGTATGTTTGTTCAAAGTCCATGACAATTTAATATACATGTGTGATGGCTTTGGTCCATTGTAAATCTGGTTTTGTTCACACATATGGGTTAAGGATTGATATTTGTATGCTGCATGTGCTGCCATAAGATTGCAGACACAATTGTATGATGAACTGTAAATATCTATATGAGATTCTGCACGTGTGTGTGTGAACTCTAGAGGAGTGTACAGGTATGCACACCATGTAATGTTATACGTGTGTCTGTGTCAATGATTGTGTACATGGATGTGTGGTCATGTACGTATTTGTGACAGTCCAAAGATTGAGTTGTAGAATCAAAAAACCACTTTAGTCAAATAATAAGTGTTGGTGAAAAGGTATAAAAATGGAAACCCTCATACATTGCTGGTTGGAATTTGAAATGGTACAGCTTCTTTGCAGAACAGTCTGGCAATTCCTAAAATGTTTAAACATAGGATTACCATATGATCCAGTAAATCAATTTCTAGTATATACTCAAAATAAATGAAAACATATGTCCACACAAAAACTTATAGGCAAACATTTCAGCAGCATTATTCATAATAGCCAGAAGAAGGAAACCCAAATGTCTATTCACTGATGAGTGGATAAACAAAATTTGGTATAACCAGACCATGAAATATTGTTCAGCCATAACAGGAATGAAGTATTTATACATAAGAGAACATGGGTAAACCTTGAAAACATTATATTAAGTGAAAGAAGCCAGACACAAAAGACCACATATTATTTGATTCCATTTATATGAAATGTCCAGAACAAGTCAATCTACAGAGACAGAAAATAGATGATCATTTCCAAGGGTTGGGATGATGGGGAATATGAGGTGATAGCTAAAAGGTACAAGGTTTCTTTTTGAAGTGATAGAATGTTCTAAAATTGTAGTGATTATGGCTATACATCTGTCAAAATACTAAAAACCACTGAGTTGTATACCTTAAATCGATGAATTGTATGGTAAGTGAATTATCTCTCAATAATAAAGCATTAAGAAAAAAGAAACCATTCCACAATCACCCACCTGAGGTACTTTTAGCACTGCATAAGGTGTTCTGAGTTTGTAATCAAATATTGTCCCACCTGTTCCTTCAAACAGACATGACAAAGAGCTGGCTTTGGGCTAGGCTGCTCCTTGTCTGTGACTGGGGAAGGTAAACCCCTACAGGGCTTATGTTTCTGGAGACTGTTGGAGAACTTATTAAGCAGGATGGACTTCACTTAACACTCCTAGATTTCCAATATTATGTCTGAGTAAAGGAACTGCTATCCACAAACACCGTTCATCCTTTAGGGAGGGGGAAGATGCCAGAATGCAAAGCCATCTTTTCATTACACCAGGGTGTGCCTTTTTACTTCTCTGGGCCTTTACTGGGGGAGAGCGTCTTTCCCCTATTTGGAACAGTGAGCCTGGCCAGGACAGTAATCTGTGGGCTTGTGCTAGAGTTATTTCTAATATGGAATGGGAAAGGATGTGAGAGTCTCAGGTTTTAAAGCACCCTGGAAGAGAAGAGAAGGGACAACATGAGAAGGAAGAGGAAGGAAGCAATAAAGAAGGGGGGAGAGGGGGAGACAGTGGAAGACCCTGCAAATGGCATAGGGTAAACTGGGACGGAGATACCATGGGAGAACGACAGATCCAGAGGAACAGAGGGAGGAAGGAAGAAGAAAAGAGGGAAGTAAAAACAGTTTGGAGAAACTCTCACAATACATTCATAAGAAGACAAACAACCCAATAAAAGTGGGCAACAGATACCATGGAAGATGTATATTGAGTGGCTAATAAACACATGAAAATATGCTAAATATCAGTAATTTCCAGGGAAATGCAAATTAAAAGCACTAGGAGATACTGCTACACACCTATGAAAATGGCTAAAATTAAAAAGACCAACCATACCAAGTGTTGGTGAGGATTTGGAGCACCTAGAACTCTCACATCCTTCTAATGGGAATGCAAAATGGTACAGGCTATGTTGGAAAACAGATTGGCCATTTCCTATAGAGTTAATCCTACACTTTCCATACATTTCCATGCAAGGACTTGTACATCAATGTTCAGAGCAACTTCATTCATTTTAACCAAAAACTAGAAACACCCCAAATGCCCATCAACTGGTGAATCAATAGGCACGTTGTGATATAACCACAGTGGTGTACTCCTCAGTGGTACATGCAACAGCAGGATGAATCTCAACCATGCCCTAAAAGATGCAGGATGCTTAAGATTATATACTATATAATGCCAATTATATAAGATTTTAAGAAGCCATAACTATAGTGACAGAAAACAGATTAAGGGTTGCCAAGAGCCTGGGCGGGGAGAGAGGATTGATGGCAAAGGGGCACAAGAGAGGTTTTTGAGATGATACAAATATTTGATATCTTGATGTTGGTAGTGATCACATGCTGTACATGTTTACCAAAAGTTATTGAACTGTATACTTTAAATGTTTAAACCTTATTGTATATAATTAAACCTCAATAACTGTTAAAAACATGACTACATTATCTGGTTAAGGCCACAGCAAACATCCAAGGGGCCTTAGCTTGACTCAGCTTGAGCTCTGGAATTAGTCAGGGAAGGGGATGGGAATTGCTCAGCTTCATAGAGAGCAGCTAGTAAGTAACCGTCATGGTAGGGGCCACCTGAATAGGAGAGAAACCAAGAATGGGAACCCATGGATCAGAGGCTCAATCAGTAAGGCAAAGGAAAAACAAACGAATGAATGATTGGAGAGATAGGAAAAAAGAATGAAAAGAGAAAGGGGGAGATAAATACGGTTTGGAGAAACTCTCACAATGCATTCATAAAAAGACAACCCAATAAAAATGGGCAACAGAGACCACAGAAGATGACATATTGAGTGGTCAATAAACACATGAAAATATGCTCAACATTAGTAATTACCAGAGAAATGCAAATGAAAAGCACTGTGAGATACCACTACACACCCGAGATAGACATAGGCAGAGAAGAGAGAGAAATTGGGTGGGAAAGAAGACAGGCAGAACAAGACAGAAAGGCAGGCCCCACCCGGTTAAGTGAAGACAACTAGATAGATGGATGGCCAGCTTCTGAGGAGACAAGTCTGCTCCTGTCACTGTGATTGAAGAAGGAGGCCCAGCCTTTCCGAGTAAATGGGCCTGGCCCTGGTTCCTTTCCCTGCGGTCAGTTGTGACCTTGGGTGCTGTGCCACAGAGGCTGGCTGGGAGGTTCTCCAGCAACCAATGCTCCATGGCCCAGGGTTCAGAGTCTTAAGCAAGATCAGGGTTAAGTATGGGTGTGTGGGTATGGTGGGGAAGGGCATTTCTGCTGAAATTTAAACACACTTTTTCCCTCCCTTTCGAAGGAAATGACTCATTTAAAAGAAGTCTTTATCAGCCACAGCAGAATCCACAGCTGTGTGGCTTCTGGGAATTTCCAGGTCTTCAGGTGCTAAGTGAGGGTGTAAGAGGGTATGAAGCCTCCTGGCACAGAGTTTTTGGCAGTGCTCTTCCCTGCTGCCTTCACCATCAGCCACACAGGTATAGAAAATGCAGCTACCTCTCAGGAGTCCAGAGAGGAGGTCTAACTTAGGACTCAGGCCAGTGGCTCTACCATCTACCGGGACCTGCGATCTTGGGCAAGTGATTAAATTCTGTGGATCCTCCATTTCTTCAAAATCTGTAAAATGGGGCAATGATGGTATTTCTCCCTTAGAGTTGTTATGAGGGTTAAATAAAATAATCCACATAAATTATTTAGCACAGGTTGACATGCTAAAAGTGCTCAATAGATATGACTTATTCTGATCTGCATAGGGTGGGGACAGAGTGCGTGGAGTACTTCTTATGGGACAGCCTGGCAAGGTCTTGGACTGGGAGCAGGACCCAAGAATGTGGTGGGCATAGGGACGAGTGTCTGTAGCAACCTTGCTCTTCTCTTCTAGAGGAAAACCTCTCCATCTTTCCAAATGTAAGTTTGTTTTTCCCCACCCAACCCATGCAGTGTATCTCAGCTATTTCCTCCAGGACTCTTGCCTTTTGGTAACTTGGCAGCATGGGGTGACTGTCTTCCCCAGCAGAGTGTGAACTAATCTACAGCTGGTTATGGCACTACACTTGGTATTCCCCAAAACGAACAAGGGCCTTGAACCTACAGTGTTCACTCAGGGTTGAGAGAAGGGCTACATTTTATTTTATTCATTTTTAATTTTTTCGAGACAGGGTCTTGCTTTGTCACCCAGGCTAGTGTACAGTGACGCAATCATGGCTCACTGCAGCCTCAGCCTCCCAGGCTCAATCGATCCTCCTGTATCAGCCTCCTGAGTGGCTGGGACTACAGGTGTGCACCACCATGCCCAGATAGCTTTTTGTATTTTTTGTAGAAATGGGGTTTTGCCACGTTGCCCAGGCTGGTCTCCAACTCCTGGGCTCAAGTGATTTGGCCACCTCGCCTCCCAAAGTGCTGGGATTACAAGCATGAACCACTGCACCTGGCCTAGGACTGCATTTTAGAGAGAAAATTAGGTATTGGTTGTTTCTGTACCCACCGCTAGGCTAGAGTTGACCGTCTGACTTTATAAAGTTGAAAGCTCATTCCTCTCTATAGATTCAAAATGAGTTAAGAGCTACATTTGGTAATTGCTGTGTGTGGACCTTATTAGGTCCTAGGCACAATGCCAGGCAATGGGATTACTGCAATAAGCAGGACACACAGGGCTCCGTTCTCATGTGGCACTTGCAGTGTATGCTGGAAAGGGATACACCTGTAACTATATTGTGTAAGCCTGGTGTGTGCTGGGGTCGGGGAAGATCAGGATGCTCTGGGAGCTAGCAGGAGAGGCTTGTCTGGACCTCCGAGGGCTGCTTCACCCTCACGTGCTATGACTCCAGTGCTAATTTATACGTGGGCCCCATGATCATTATCCCCATTTTTATAGACGGGGAAACGGAGGTAAAAAGATTTCACAATTTTCAGAAAGTGGCCATATTGGTGGAGAGCTTGATACCAGAAGCAAGCACCCTAGGCTCAGAGTCCTTTCTGCAGAGCCCAGGATGAACATTTCCAGGTCTCAGTGTGGCTCAAGGGGTCATGTATATGAGGCATATGTGTTTATGCTTGTGGATAGGATGACCACTGTTCCTGTCTGGTGTCCTTAGTAGTACAGAATAGGTCTGCAGGCAGGTGGAATAGGAAGCTGCTTGTGCTTGTTTTTCCCTTCCCTTCCCTGGTGGGGCAGATCTGAGGGAGTCAGCTAGATCTGGCTAGTCAGATCTGAGGGAGTCAGAAGGGCTGCCAGACGGCTATCAGCCCTTCTCCATCTACGCCTGCCTCAGAGCCCCGCCTGCAACCCTCCCTGTTCTTGATGAGCAAGGAGCAGCCACCCAGAGCTATTTACTTATCCTGAAAGTAAAAACACTGTCTGAGAGCGAGAACTCATTTATGAGCTGTCAGCAGGTCCCTTTAGGTTCATCTCGAAAATACTTTTTTCCGAACTACACAGCTAGGTCTGCAGGGGTTATATAACATAACGCTGTGAAGACTACTGAATTTACAGTTCCCAAGGAGCCATCAAAGTTTGGAGGATCCTCTGTGATCTGCTCCCATTTTGCTCTCCAGCCTCATCTTCCTTCGCTCCCTCCCCCTCCCCCTGCCCCACTTCAGTGGGGTCTTTTCTTAGCACTTTGAGCAGGTCACGCTGTTTATCACCCTTGACCTTGTACCTCTCCCAGCCAATCCCCCTACCCTGTTACTTCCCACTTCCCATTTCTGGTTTGACTGTAACTTCCCTTTGTTATTAAAATATAAAATTATAGATATATTATACATACAAATAAGTGTATACATTTTGTGTCATTTAAAGAACAATAATAAAACAGATATCTGCATACATACCACCCTACTTAAGAAATCCAATAAAAATAGAAATCGAGTCTCTCTCCAAGTTACCCCAGAGGTAACTATAATGCTAAAGTGTGTGTTAATCATTCCAAGGCTTTTCTGTGTTGTTGCCACTGTGGCATATATCCCTGAACAGAATGTTCTTTAGTTTTGCCTATTTGTGAACATTGTATGAACAGACTCACAATATGTATATTCTGTGACTTGCATCTTTTGCTTAACAGTAAGTTTTTGCATATGTTCGTGGCCAATTTTCACTGTCGATTCTTATATTTCATTCTGTGACTCTATGACCATTTAACCATTCTGTCATTTATGTGTCATTTGGGTAATTTTCAGTTTGGGGCTGCTATAAGTGATGTTACTATGAACATTTTCGTACATGTCCCCTGTGCACATGTGCAAGAGTTTCTCCAGGATGTACATCTAGGGTGTAATTGATGGGCCACAGGGTATGAGCCTGTTCAGTTTTATTGGGCAATAACAAACTGTTTCCCAATGTGGCTGTAACAATTTACACTTCCACCAGCAGTGAATGACAATTACTGTTACCCCACAATCTCACCAGCATGTGGGAAGGCCTGGTTTTTTAATACCTGCAGATTGGGTGGGTGTGAAATGCTATCTCATTGTGGTTTTAAATTAATTTCTTTGAGTGCCAGTGAGCTTTAGGTTTTTTTTTTCCCAAATATTTATGGGCCATTCTTGTATGAAATGCCTGTTTATGTCCTTTGTCTCCCCCTCCTCCATGGGGTTATTTATTGTTTTTGTATTAAATTATGGAGTTCCATTATATTGGATATGAATTCTCTGTAGCTTGTATTTTGACTCTGTGGTATCTTTTGATGAACTGAAGTTCTTATTTTTCATAGAGTCAAATTCACAATATATTCCCCATGGTTCACGATTTTAAAGTCTTCAATAAGTTTTTTTTATCCTCCCAAGGTCATAAGGATATACTTCTATACAGTCTTCTAAAAGTTTTATAGTTTTGACTTTCACATTTAAGTCTTTAATCCATGTGGAATTGATTTTTGACAAGGGAGGAATCCAATTTCATCTTTTTCCACATGGATACCCAATTAGCCCAGCACCATAGTTCATCCTTCCCTTCTGATCTGCAAAGTCTGCTCTGTCATAAATCAAGTCTCCATGCTGTGTCTGTTTCTAGGTTCTCCAGTATGTTCCATTGGTTTCATAGAATCTCTATGCTAAATCCATGCCATCTTCATTAGCTGTGAAATAAAAATGGAAATATGATTGGGTAAGTCAAATTCTTTACCCTAACCAAATTCCATCTTCTTCTTCATTAGGAGTGTCTTGGCTTTTGGCTTTTTGTTCTTCTATTTGAGTCTTAAAATCACCTTTCGAGTTTCATAAAAAGAAATAACAAATAGACCCACTGGGATTTGAATTCATGGGTAAATCTGGGGGAAAATCAACATCTTTAAAATATTAAGTCTTTCCATTCAAGAACATTTCATAATTCTCCATTTATGTTAGAGCATTTTTAATGTCTTTCAATAATGTTTTATAAATTTTCTCAATAAAGGGCTTGCATGTCTTGTTATATTTATTCCTAGGGATTTAAATAATTTTGTTGCTCCTGTAAATGGTACCTTTGACAATTGACTTTCTTATATTGATTTGTATTCAGTAACCTTGATAAGCTCATGTTTATTCCCATTATATTTTTTTCTAGATTCTTTTGAGTTTTCTATATAGGCAATGATATCATCTGCAAATAATGACATTTATGTTTCTTCCTTTCAAAGACTTAACCCTTTACTCATTTTTCCTACCTTACTGTGCTGGCCAGGTTGTCTGGGACAATGTTGAGCAGAAATATGAAAATGGGCATTCTGTTCTTTTTTTTTAATCTTAAAGAAAATGCCCTCAACATTTCACCGTTAAGTGTGATGTTTGCAGTAGATTTTAGATAGATTCCGTTAATCACCTTAAGTAAGTTTCTTTTTATTTATAGTTTGCTAAGACTTTTTAATATATAATGAGTGAATATACAATTTTATCAAACATTTTCTGTACCTATTGAATGTATCACTTTTTATCTCCTTTAAGCTGTTAATGTGATAAATTATATCAGTTAATTTTCTAATGCTAGACCAACCTTCAATCTTGGAGAAAAACCCAAGCTTGCTCATGATAGATTCAATTTCCCTGCATTCCTGTGTTTGGTGTCCTAATATATACTTGAGGATTTTTGCATCTGTGTTCCCGAGTGAGGTAGAACTGTACTTTTCCTTTTTTATGTCATCTTTTCCTGGTTTTGATAGTAAGACTATCCTAATTTTATGAAGTGAGTTGGGAATGTTTTCTTCTACTCTTTGGAATAATATATATATAGTTTATATAATAGATAAATTATCCCCTCCTTGAAAGTATGAAAGAACTCACTGGTAAATCTGTCTGGGTCTGGAGTTTTCTGTATAGGAAGATTTTAAATTACTGATTCTATTTCTTAAATGGTTATAACGTTGTTCTGAAGGGTTTTTAAGAGTTGTTTACCAGATGTAAAATGTTTTTCCTTAGCCCTGTTCGTTCAAGAAAAGTTCCTGTGGGAACATTTGCTTGGTGGCCTCCCTGTTGGGGAAAAAAGGTGGTACTTGGAGTATCTACACAGAGGCTTGGAAAATCCCAGCCAGAGCAGACCCCCATACTGTCATCAATTCAAGTCCTTAGAGAACCCGAAAGTCCCAGTGCCTTACTTAAGAGGAATCCCATGGGGGCAGTCACTGTTAGGTGGACTTTGGTAGCTCCTTGAGGGACTATGCAGCCACAGCTAACGGAATGAACTTTTGGGGCCATCCGATGTGGGTTTGTGTTTTGGCATTGTAACTTACTGGCTGTGGGAGGCTCAGACTTTAACCCTCTGAGCCTATTTCCTTATTATGAAAGAGGGCAAGAATGGTGGCTACCTCATGAGGTTCTTATGAGGGTTTAATCAGAACACACAAGCAAAGTGTTTTGCATAATGCCTGGCTCATATGAGGTACCCAGTAAATGGTTACCATTGTTACTATTATGACACAGGAGACAAACAAGCAGATACCTGGGGAGAAGAAGCAGGCAATAGGACTTCCTCAATTGAACTGGATTTCAGAAGGAAAGATTTATTCTCTGGGATACAAAGGCCAGCCACCATAATCCAGATTGCCTTTGAAGAAGACCCAGTGATGGGTGGCTTAGCCCAAGTGTGGCGGATGTGTACTTAGGAGTCCTTCTTCCCTTTCCCCGATACTACGTTGAACATTTTCATGCACCCTGAGGCTTCCATCCCTGGCACTTCCCTATAGCTGTGCTCTGCATTGGCTTCTTGGGGAAAAAGCAGAAAACACATCCACACATCAAACCACAAAGACAAATATGCTTTCTCTTTTAGTTGGGCACAGAATATCTCCTGCCCTGCCATACCCCTGCTGTTTTCTTCTTTTTAGGCAGAGTCTCACTCTGTCACCCAGGCTGGAATGCAGTGGCACGATCTCGGCTTACTGCAACCTCTGCCTGCCAGGTTCCAGCAATTCTTGTGCCTTAGCCTGCAGAATAGCTGGGATTACAGGCATGTGCCACCAGACCCAGCTAGTTTTTGTATTTTTAGTGGAGATGGGGATTTGCCATGTTGGCCAGGCTGGTCTCGAACTCCTGACCCCAAGTGATCTACCTGCCTCGGCCTCCCAAAGTGCTGAGATTACAGGCGTGAACTACCATGCCTGGCCATTTAATTTTTTTTTAATTTTAAGTAGAGATAATGTCTAACTGTGTTGCTCAGGCTGGTCTCGAACTCGTGAGCTCAAGTTATCCTCCTGCCTCAGCCTCCCAAGTAGCTTGTACTATAGGTGCGAGCCACCATGTCTGGTCTCCCCTGCTGTTTTCTATCTCATGCTTTCCTGGGCCCAAGGGTCCTGCTGCTTTCAAAGCAGGGTTTGGGCATCAAGGAAGAGTCTGATGGGGTGGGTAATGTTAGGGCTTTTTGAAATGCCAGGGTACACAGAATTCTTAATTATAACCCTTGTTCTCCTCATCCTAATAGTCCACTTGAAGAAATAACTGTTTGGCAGTAATTATGGTTAAATCCTCTTACCGGGCCTCATTAAAGGCCATAAAAACTTAAGTAGCAAAGTTTCTCTGAAGTCTGCTGCAGGTCACCTCATGGCATTTACTCACAGAAGATGCTTGTTAAGCATCTGCCAGGTACCAAGCCCCATGCTAGGCCCTGGGGATCCATGACGATGCTACTGCACTCACAGACAGTGGAGACTGTGCGTCCAACCTTCTATCCATCCTACCCCAGCCTCCTGCCTTGACATTCCCCAGACAAGAGTATCCCAAAGATGGGGTCTCTGGACATCTAGAAATTTCCATGCTCCACCCACCTCTCATGTGGACTAAATAACCTACATCTTTATAAAGTAGCTTTCTATGGTGGAGATACTGGTGATGGAAGTTATTTTCTGAACTAAGGAATTATGGGCCCACAGGGAGAGGTGGATGAGGGAAAGCAGCAGACTGAAAACAGTCAGGAGACGTTGGAGCATAACTGTTAGGAACTCGGTTGCAGGTCCCCACTTTGCTATGCTTTCACATATTGTGTAACCATAGGCAAGTTATTTAGGGGAGATGGCTGGTGAAGCAAACTGAAGTCAGAAAGAAAAAAAGTTAATTTTAAAAAGTCCCTTCTAAGGAATCTAGTGAGCCCAGAAATAATTTGGCAATGTCAAGTTCATCTCAGCATCTTCAGAAAGTTTACTTTCTGCCATGTGTTTGTTGTCTATTAATTTAAAATTTTCTCGAAGAATATTATAGTAACCACAATTACTGTTCTTAATTTAAAAAAGAGAAAAAATAATCGCTTACCACCACCACCCATTATCAAAGCGTTGTTTCTGTTCTTTTTTCTTTTTTTTTTTTTGGAGACAGAGTTTCACTTCATTGCCCAGGCTGGAATGCAGCGGCGTAATCTCAGCTCACTGCTCTGCTTCTCTGGTTTGAGCAATTCTGCCTCATCCTTCTGAGTAGCCGAGATTACAAGTGTACACTACCACGCTTGGCTAACTTTTGTATTTTTAGTAGAGATGGGGTTTCA
This sequence comes from Saguinus oedipus, assembly GCA_031835075.1. Classification (NCBI taxonomy): domain Eukaryota; kingdom Metazoa; phylum Chordata; class Mammalia; order Primates; family Cebidae; genus Saguinus; species Saguinus oedipus. The sequence continues at coordinate 24,757,706 of CM063170.1, forward strand.
GCATGTTGGCCAGACTGATCTCCAACTCCTGACCTCAAGTGATCTGCCTGACTCGGCCTCCCAAAGTGCTTGGATTATAGGTGTGAGCAAACATGCCCGGCTTCTGTTCTTTTTTGAGTAGTTGAGTGCCTTCAATAAATGAAGGATTTACATTCTTGGAAACTTAGGCTCCAATGCTCTCATGGTGCCTTGAAACGCTCCCTGATACCTTCTTGTTGGCTTGTCTGCCTTCATCTTCTGAATTATTATCACTGGATAATAACTGGGAAAACCCCCCATACTGAGGCTGAGAACTTGGTTGGTCATAGGACAATTTTTCCTTCTCATGGGATTATTAGAATGTGGCTGCAAAGTCCACCAAGATCTAAGAATCCTTTCTGAGACAGGCTCGGTGATCTCAGCAAGTGAAAAGGGCGTGTGTTTCCAAAGCCATCACCTAAAGCTTCTGGATCGCCTGCTTGCTGGCTTTGTGTGGTTCTGTAGAAATCAGTTGTCTTTCATGGTTTCAAATGAGATTTAAACAGTTTTAGTTGGCTGTCCCCAGAGACTCACCATCCCTGCCCCGAGGGCCTGGCCTGTCATACCCAGAGAGGGTTGGCTGCCCTGCACACAAGCTCTCTGCTGTCCTCTCCCATCACTGAGTGAGCCACACAAGCTCGGGACCCTGGCTGTTTGGACAATTAATGAGCTCACTCCTCAGAGCATTGCATTTGATGGGAAATAAAGGGAGAATAAAACTCTTCAGATAATCTTTGTTTCCAGGTATCCTGATATTTTTATCTCGCTGTGCTAAAAAGGAATGAAAATATGCATTTGCATCAAGAAGGAGAGAATCCCTATTTTTGGCCCATCCTTACAACAACCATAAGTTTAAGTTTATTTGTATCCCTGCCTTTTAGAACAATACCTAAGCACTCAATAAATGTTAACGTTGAGTCTGCTTTTAGGAAGATCGGTTTCTGCACCATCTCGGACAGATGTGAGGAAACGGTCCTTTCAATTCTCTCTTCTGTTGGTAATAAGACTTTTGTAACAACAAACAATGGTGACATATTTGTGGGGGAGGGGTGTTACTTTTGTTCTTTACCTTTCCTTGATGTTCTCTACATCTAACTTTTCCCACAAAACGTGGGTGTCATTTTTCCCACAAAAAGGCTGAGAGCTAGTGCTCATAGATTTTCACTAGGGAACCTCCTGTAACATCTGGAGAGACATAATTTGGGAATATCTGGTCTCCTCCAGTTGACAAATGCTCCTAGGTAAGACGATGTGAAAGACAAGGTTGAAAAGAAAGCATAGTCCCTGTGCTTAAATGAGTGTGTAATCTCACTGAGATAATATGGCAAAAAAACAAAGCAGAGTTCCAGCATCAAGAGCTAACGTTTACAGAATACTTGCCAGAGGCCACACGTTCCTAAACACTGTTATCTCATGTAATCCTCACAACAAACCAAGGGGCTGTCATCTTTTTTTCCCATTTGGTCTTGAGAATGTCAAGGCAAAAACATGTTTAGTAACATGCTCAACGCCACAGAGCCAGCAAGTAAGGTGAGCTGGGATTTGAACCTACTTGACTGACTTCAGAGCCTTTCCTCTCAGCCCTAACTACATCACACAAGGCAGTGTGTACATTTTGGAGGGAGGATCAGGTGGTGCTGGCTCTAAGGGCTGGAAGGTTCTAGAGGGCTGGACTCTGTGAGGGCTCAGACTCTTGGAGAAGGGCTTCTCTAGCTCTCTGTCCCTCATTTGCTGGGCTAAGCCAGGAAGAGTTTACCCCATTTCTGGGAACTCTGCAAAGACACCTGAGAAGAGATTTCCCAGTCATTTCTCTGTTATGAGATAGAAATGTGATTTATGGGCACACTTGTATAACTTTCCTGAGGCATAGGCAGTAGGATGTCAGGCTGGGCTTTGGCCCTGAGCTGAGGCTTAGAAAAGCCTGAAGGAGAGCTGTGATAGCATCTGGATCATCTCCAGTTGCCACACCTAGTGTCACCTCACCCTTCTGTCACTGGTCAGATGAAGTTGCTGCCTCCTATGTAATAGCCAATTTTTTTATTCAACAGTTGTTGAGAGGGAATCAGGTTCATATTAACTATATGAATCTTACAAAAATCTGAAGCCCCTTCCCCTGGCTTTAGGAACCTAGTATGTAAGAGCTGAAGATCTTGAAGCTGTAAGAGCTTCAAGACCACCCAATTTAATCCCCTGAGGGGAAGTGGCATGTGGAAGGTCACCACCCATGGGGCTTGGCCACAGAGTCAGACCTAAGTCCACCACTGAGAGAGAGTACCATAACTTGGTAGCTGGTTCAAGAGGTTCATTTGCTTGACTTGCTTTCCAGACTATGTTTCACTAATTTTCAACAAATATTTATTGGACTTTCCTTGTGCTTCATTCTGTCCTCATGGAGCTTATATTCTAGGGAGATGGCAGGTAAAACAAGATACGCATATAAGAAACAGAAACCAAGAAAACAGACTAATAAAATATACACCATAAAGGAAACAGAGATAGATGATGGGAGAACTGCTTTGGATAAGGTGTTTTTGATTCCATGTCTTCCTACCTGGCTGGGTGACCTTGGCTATGAAGTTCATCAAACCCAATATGCTGCTTGTCTCTTGCCCCTGGAGCATGCATCATTGTGGGGTGGTTAGCTTTGGGTTGGGTCTTATATACCTGGTGCACGTGGAAGGGATGGGGCTGGGGCTGTACCAGCCAAAGGCGTATTATTCCATATATGGAGGCTGCAGTCTTGGATGGTGGCTGCTTGGTCTCAAGCTCAGGAGTGCAGTTGATTTTGTCCTTCTGACAGAACCCAGATATAAAAGTGCTAAAGCACTAAAGCATGGACACACTCTCAGTGGGGAAGGGTATTGGTTAAGCTCAAAATCCCCAGGGCTGTCAGGACATGAGCAAACAAGGCAAAATGATGAGACAGCAGAGCTTGGCATCACTGCCCCTTATATCCTTATGGGCCTGTAGAGACCCCACAGCCTGCATTCACTTGTCACTCACCCACACTGTTGATCTCTCCCTCCTTCATTCACTTACATACTTATTTCTTTATTAAATTCCTCATTATTATAACCATTCCCTCACATACTCATTCACATCTTTCTTTCATCAGATTTCTTCATCACTCATTCATTCATTCATTTATTCAGTCTCTTCTGTTTATTGGCTCATGTACATAGCTATGTATATGTTCACTGGGTTTCACTTGCTTCATCACTTATTCATTCAACAAACTTTCACTAACCATCTCTCCATGCCAGGCTCAACTGGGCTTAACCCTGGAGGGAGCAGGGGGACATCAGTTACCCTGTCTTAAGGAGTTGAGGGCATTAAGGTGCACTTAGGTAAATTCCAAAACAAAGTAGGAAGTGACAGAATTCCACCTAAGGCATATGTCAGTTGTTTGGAAGTGAAAATGGGATGGTGTCCTCCATTTTCAGTGTTCTTTCTTCCCTACGGGGCCCAAAGTGATGAGGAACACACATTTTCACAAAGGCATTAGGGACCTCAGAAGTGGATAGAGTAGAGGAGGGTGTTTGCATTTTAAAGGAAGAGGGCATTCCTTTAGCCCAGGGATCTGCACACTCTCTAAAGGGCTAGAAAGTAAATCTTTCAGGCTTTGTGGAAGGTCTCTGTCACTACCACCTAACTGTTTCATTGTAGTGTGAAAGCAGCCATAGATAATATGTAAAGAGTAAGCCTGGTTGAGTGCCAATAAAACTTTATTTTTGGGAGGATCCAAGATGGCCGAATAGGAACAGCTCTGGACTGCACTTCCTAGTGAAAACACAGAGGGTGAGTGATCACCACATTTTCAAATGAATTTTTACTGCTCACAGACCAGGAGATTCCCAGGCAGAAAAGTGCCACAAGTCTCCAGCATGGCTGTTTCAGCCAGCGTGGCGGGTATCTGCACGAAAACTCACACAAATCCCAGTGCCGTTTCAACTGGCAACTGGAACACCTGGGAGATAGAGTCGTCCATTCAACTGAAAAAAAGGGGGCTGAAACAGGGAGCCAGGTGATCTGGCTTGGCTGGTCCCACCCCCACAAAGACCAGCAATCTGCAACACTCTGGATTGAGAGTTTCACAGCAAGCACAGCTGGACCTGGGACGGTCCAGCTCTTTTGGGGGAAGGGCGTCTGCCATTACTGAGGCAGTCCGCCATTACTGAGGCAATCTGCTATTACCAAAGCAGTTCTAACTATACCTCTATAAACCAAACTACAAGGAAGTTCACACAGCAGCTGGGCAGAGCCTATGGCAGCTCAGCAATGCCTCTGCTGGCAGACAGTGACTAGGCTACGTCCTCGCTGGGCAGGGCATCTCTGAAAAAAGGCAGTAGAATGACAGGAACTTATAAATAAAGTCCCACCTTCCTGGGACACAGCACCTGGGAAACAAAGGTGGTTATGAGTTCTGCTGCAGCAGACTTAAACATACCTGTCCAGCTCCAGAACAATGGAGCTCACAGCTCAGCACTTGAGCTCCTAGAAGGGACAGACTGTCTCCTCAAGGAGCTCCCTAACCCCTATATAGCCTGAGACACTTAATAAAGGAGAGCTCAGGCTGACATCTGGCGGGTATCCTTCTGGGACAAAGACAACAGAAGAAGAAACTGGCAGCAATCCTTACTGTTCTGCAGCCACCGCAGATGATCCCCAGGGAAGCAGGGTCTGGAGTGGACCTCCAGCAGTCCTACAGCAGGGGGGCCTGACTCTTAGAAGGAAAACTAAGAAACAGAAATAAATAACTTCATCAGCAACAAAAAGGACATCCATTCAGAAACCCCATGTGAAAGTCACCAACCACAAAGACTGCAGGTAGAGATGGGAAGAAACCAGTGCAAAAAGGATGAAAATACCCAAAATCAGAATGCCTCCCCTTCTCCAAGGAATCACAACTCCTCACCAGCAAGCGAAAACAAGGCTGGATGGAGGATGAGTCTGATGAATTGACAGAAACAGGCTTCAGAAGGTGGGTAATAACAAACTTCTCTGAGCTAAAAGATCATGTTCTAACCCAATGCAAAGAAACTAAGAACTAAGAGTTGGGAGACCAGCCTGGGCAATATGGTGAAACTGTGTCTCTATGAAAAATACAAAAATTAGCATGGTGGTGCATGCCTGTAGTTCCAGCTACTCAGAAGGCTGAGGTGAGAGAATCACCTGAGCCCAGGAGGTCAAGGTTGCAGTGAATCAGGATCACCACTGCACTCCAGCCTGGGCAAAAGAGCAAAACTCAGGTCTCAAAAAAAACCCATTACATTAGCATAAAATCTGTAACAGGAGTGAAATGAAAATATGAGTTCTTGGAGAGAATGAAATAATGTAAATTTCTAAGCTGTTTAATTAGAGTTTGTTCCCCTATTTTTTAAAATGAATAATGTGGGACACAGAATTGCTCTGGGATTTAGATTCCATTGGACAATTAAAAGAAAAATAAAATTTTTATTGGCAAATGTCAAAAAAAGAAAGAAACTAAGAACCTTGAAAAAAGATTTGATGAAATGCTAATGAGAATAAACAGCTTAGAGAAGAATATAAATGAATTGATTGAGCTGAAAAACACAACACGAGAACTTCGCAAAGCATACACAAGTTTCAGCAGCTGAATTGACCAAGCAGAAGAAAGAATAGCAGAGCTTGAAGATCAACTCAATGAAATAAAATGAGAATGCAAGTTTAGAGAAAAAAGAGTGAAAATAAATGAACAAAGTCTCCAAGAAATATGGGATTATGTGAAAAGACCTAATCTACATTTGATAGGTGTACCTGAAGTGTGATGAAGAGAATGAATCCAAGCTGGAAAACACTCTTCAGTATATTACCCAGGAGAACTTCCCCAACCTGGCAAGGCAGGCTATATTCCCCAACATTCAAGTCCAGGAAATACAGAGAACACCAAAAAGATAGTCCTCAAGAAAAGCAACCCCAAGGCACATAATTGTCAGATGTACCAGGGTTGAAATGAAGGAAAAAATGCTAAGGGCAGCCAGAGAGAAAGGTCAGGTTACCCAGAAAGGGAAGCCCATCAGACTCACAGTGGATGTCTCAGCAGAAACCCTACAAGCCAGAAGAGAGTGGGGGCCAATATTCAACATCCTTAAAGAAAAGAACTTTCAACCCAGAATTTCATATCCAGCCAAACTAAGCTTCATAAACAAAGGAGAAATAAAATCCTTTATGAACAAGCAATTGCTCAGAGATTTCATCACCACCAGGCCTGCTTTGCAAGTGCTCCTGAAAGAAGCACTAAACACAGAAAGGAACAACCAGTACCAGCCACTACAAAAACATACCAAATGGCAAATAGCATCAACACAGTGAAGAAACTGCATCAACCAATGGGCAAAACAACCAGCTAGCATCAAAATGGCAGGATCAAATTCACACATAACAATATTAACCTTAAATGTAAATGGGCTAAATGCCCCAATCAAAAGACACAGACTGGCAGATTGGATAAAAAGTAAAAACCCATTGAAGTGCTGTATACAGGAAACCCATCTCATGTGCAAGAATACATGTAGGCTCAAAATACAGGGGTGAAGGAAGATTTACCAAGAAAATGGAGAGCAAAAGAAAAGCAGGAGTTGCAATCCTAGTCTCTGATAAAATAGACTTTAAACCAACAAAGATCAAAAGAGACAAAGAAGGGCAATACATAATGGTAAAAGGATCCATGCAACAAGAAGAGCTAACGATCCTAAATGTATATGTGCCCAACACAGGAGCACCCAGATACATAAAGCAAGTTCTTAATGACCTGCAAGGAGACTTAGATGCCCACACAATAATAGTGGGAGACTTTAACTTTAACACTCCACTGTCAATATTAGATAGATCAAGGAGACAGAAAATTAACAAGCATATCCAGGACTTGAACTCAGACCTGGACCAAGCAAACCTAATAGACATTTACAGAACTCTCCACCCGAAAGCCATAGTATATACATTCTTCTCAGCACCACATGACACCTACTCTAAAATTGACCACATAATTGGAAGTAAATCACTCCAATTTACTCAGCAAATTCAAAAAAAAGGATATCGTAACAAACACTCTCTCAGACCATAGTGCAATCAAATTAGAACTAAGAATTCACAAACTAACACAGAATCGCACAACTTCATGGAAACTGAACAACTGGCTCTTGAATGTTGAATGGATAAACAATGAAATGAAAGCAGAACTAAAGATGTTCTTCGAAACTAACAAGAATGAAGACACAACATACCAGAATCTCTGGGACACATTTAAAGCAGTGTCTAGAGGAAAATTTATAGCAATAAATGCCCACACGAGAAGCAAGGAAAGATCTAAAATCGACACCCTATCATCAACATTGAAAGAGCTAGAGGAGCAAGATCAAAAAAACTCAAAACCTAGCAGAAGACAAGAAATAACTAAGATCAGAGCAGAACTGAGGGAGATAGAGACACAAAAAACCCTTCAAAAAATCAGTAAATCCAGGAGCTGGTTTTTTGAAAAGATCAACAAAATAGACCACTAGCCAGATTAATAAAAAAGAAAAGAGAGAATAATCAAATAGATGCAATAAAAAAACGATGAAGGGGACATTACCACTGATTCCACAGAAATACAAACCACCACCAGAGATTACTATAAACAACTCTATGCACATAAACCTGGAAGAAATGGATAAATTCCTGGACACTTACACCCTCCCAAGCCTCAACCAGGAAGAAGTCGAATCCCTGAAGAGACCAATAACAAGGGCTGAAGTTGAGGCAGCAATTAAGAGCCTACCAACCAGAAAAAGCCCAGGTCCAGATGGGTTCACAGCCAAATTCTACCAGACATACAAAGAGGAGCTGGTTCCACTCCTTCTGAAAATATTCCAAACAATCCAAAAAGAAGGAATCCTCCCCATCTCATTTTATGAGATCAACGTCATCCTGATACCAAAACCTGACAGTGACTCAACAAGAAAAGAAAACTTCAGGCCACTATCCATGATGAACATAGATGCAAAAATCTTCAATAAAATACCGGCAAACCGATTGCAACAGTAGATCAAGAAGCTTATCCATCACAATCAAGTAGGCTTCATCCTGGGTATGCAAGGCTGGTTCAACATACACAAGTCTATAAACGTAATTCACCACATAAACAGAACCAAAGACAAAAACCACATGATTATCTCAATAGATGCAGAGAAGGCCTATACACCATGGAATACTATGCAGCCATAAAAATGAGTTCGTGTCCTTTGTAGGGACATGGATGAACTTGGAAACCGTCATTCTCAGCAAACTGACACAAGGACAGAAAATCAAACACCACATGTTCTCACTCATAGGTGGGTGTTGATCAATGAGAACACATGGACACAGGGACGGGAGCATCACACATTGAGGTCTGTTGTGGGGGGGACTAAGGGAGGGACAGTGGGGGTAGGGAATTGGGGAGGGATAATATGGGGAGAAATGCCAGATATAAGTGATAAGGATGGAGGCAGCAAACCACATTGCCATGTGTGTACCTATGCAACAATCCTGCATGTTCTTCACATGTACCCCAGAATCTAAAATGCAATAAAATATATATCTAAAACAAAAACAAAACCAAACAAAAAATAAAAATTAAAGAACAACTTTATTTTTGGACACTGGAAATAGAATTTTATATAATTTTCACATCATGGAGTTTTATTTTTTTGATTTTTACCCCCTGCCCCTACCCCCCGATAAATTCAAAATTATATCTGTAAAAAACATTCTTAACATTCTGGCCATATGAAAAAAGGCAGTGGGTGCATTTGGCCCATAGACTGTAATTTGCTAATTTTGTTTTAGTTCAAAGAAATGAATGAACAGTGGATAATTTCCAGATGTCAATAGCAGAAATAGTTTAGGGTTTAGCCCTTCTCCTGGTGACTGCTTTCTCTACGGATGTAGACAGATGAGGGCTCACTCAGCAAAGGCTTAATCCCAGGCATAGGGAATCAGACTTTGAAAATACTGCATAGGTATTCTCTGACCTCATCAGTGTCCTGCATCCTTGAACCTAATGCAGACAAACAATTAGAGTAGTAAACCCTCTCTGTGCTCCAGTGTGTCTGGTTCAAATCTGTTTAGGGCTTGTCTCCTGAGTGTGTTCCCCAGGCCTAGCAAAGAATAGGGCCTCAGTAAATCTTCAGTGAATGAAGGGACATGGGAGGTGTACCATATTTGTGAACAGAAGCAAGGAAGCAGCAAGACTTCTCTCTTCAGTATTGGCTCAGGTCAAGTCCAAGGCAGCAGGGAAGGCGTGAGGGCTCAGGCAGCGGAGCAGCTGAGCAAGTAGAAACGATTTGTTCTCATTTCTGACTCTGCCCTTTTTGTCCTCAGAGTTGCCCTATACTCAGTGTGAGAAAGCAGGGCTTCCCTAGCTGAAGTGTCTTGGATTGGAAACAGACAAACTGGTGCTTGCAATATTCTTTGCATACGTAAGCAGTTTTTATTATGCATCTAGTTGTGCAACTTTCCACCAGGGCATGATTGTTTTGGGATGGGAAGAGAGGGAGAAGAATGGATATTACACATCCCAAAGCTCATGCTTTGAGATACTATAAATGTTGTTGTTATTTTTTTTGATGGAAAAAAAAAAACGGTCCGTTTTCTTGGAATTTTCTCTTTTTTTCTTTTCTTCTTTTTTTTTTTAACACACTGTCATTTATCAAAAATGAAATTCCTGAGGCATTCAGAGAGGGTTGTGATAGGAGCCCATATCTTGTTTTTCCATGAAAACAATTGAAGAACATGCCCCTTTTGTGTCCTCTGTAGAAACTCTGCCTTAGGAAGAAGGCCTGATATTCAGCTTATCCGCAGAGAAAGCAAATAGCACAGGAAGGTTGTTTGCTGAACAAATCCAGATGTACCCCGAGCCCAGCATAGCCCTCAGGGAGTACCCAATAGAATTATATGGAATCACCGAATCTTAGATGATGGGCCTGCGTGGGGATGGCAAACACATGGCACATGTGCCCATTTCCTACTCCTGGGCCCATGACAGACATGGCTAGTCAGTCCCTTTATTCCTTTTCACTGAGTCTGGTTGCTGTCCCAGAATCTCTCCTCCATCACCTCTGGGGACAACTGAGTTACCATGTGAGATGCCCACTACTCCCACTGCTCAGGCAGGGAAAGAGCCTGAGCTTGGAAGACGGCCAGACCTGGGTTCTGATAAAAACTCTGAGACATACTCGCTGAGTAACTGAACTTGTTACTTAGCCTCTCTGTGTCTCAGTTCCTCCAACTAAAATGGAAATAAGTAACAACTATTAACAATACTCACAGAGGATGTAAGACTGTGGCACTGGGTCTGTCACAAAATGAGTTCCTTTTTTCTTGGAGCTGAGCAGGAATGAAAAGTGGGCCTGAATTACGTATTTATTGTGCCTTTGTTTATTGTTGTGGGGGTATGTTTCTCTGCACAATTTGTTTTTCCAAAAATCCGCTCAACGCACTGATCCTTTCAGCTTCTCCAGCCAGGAGCGCATTAGTTTGTTTTGGCACATTTCCAGGGACAGGGCACTGGCAAGTCTCCCTGTCCTACCTGTGGAAAGTGTCAGGGTTCCCCAAAGCCCTTCTATTCTCCCAAGTGTTTGGGAAGAGTGGTCTGCTGGGGCTACTCAGAAAAGGCATCTTGTTCACACAGCCCTTGACTTAGCTGCCCTTTATTCTGCATTTAACTGTGAGCCAGACCCTGGGCTACGTCCTGCACATCAGCTGTTGTCAGTGGGAGGCAACTTTGACCCAGATTAGAGCAACCACTTGATCGTCTTTTTCCCCTCCGAGCAATTAGAACAAATGAAGCACTGGCTAGTGTAATGATAATTCTGATGGTTCTTGTACTTGCTAATTTTAGAGGTGAAGTGGTAGGAAAGTGTATCCAAATGAATCATCATTAAATGGAGAAGTTTTGGGAAAATGGGTATCAGAAATGGGTAACAAGATGAGTGGCGCCTCCCCCTCCCCACCACAGTTATGAGCATCTCAAGGTAATGCAGGAGACCAGGGACATTTGGTAGTGTCTGTTGTTGCCACACGTGGGTGGGTGGTGGGGCAAACAGGCATCAGTGGGTAGGGGCCAGGGATGCTGCTGAAAACCCTACAATGCACAGGGCAGCCCCCACAACAATTTTCTCGCTCAAAATGCCAGTAGTTCTGAGGCTGAGAAAGCCTTCTGCATGAGAATGTCTCATTCATCCTCTAACAGGTCTGCGTGGAAGATGCTATTAGTTTTCCCATTTGAGATGGTGAAACTGAGGTCTTATAAGGTTGAGTCACTCAGCCGAGGTCATTGCACCATCGTCTGTCTGTGCCCACGTGTCTATGTTACCTTCCTTGTCCCCAGAATGCTGCCCTGTTACACTGCTTTTCTTTTGCCCTTCTCTTTTATTTTGCTTCTCTTGTCTTCCTTTCTTGCCGAATTCTGTGTGTGTGTGTGTGTGTTGCAGACTCCAGTGGCCTTGGACGTCAGTGTCCCCTGCTCCCAGCTCCCAGAGCTATAGCGTCTATGTTAAAATGTCTGAGGTGCAGGCTGGGTCGCTCCCTTTTTCACCCGGGCAGGGTTGGGTCTTCTCAGTGGCTCACCTGCCAGGATTAATTGGGCAAAACTATGATGTAAGATTTGACCTCTTGCTGGAGAAATGCTGAATCAAGGAAGCAAGCAAGGTTAATTATCAAACCTGCTTTAGTCATCAGAAACCAGAAAGGTTTTTCCCCAGAAGACCTCGGGGAGCTTGGGCAGGGCTGAGGATCCGAGTCCTGCAGGAGTCACTGTGCCCCAGGAGTACTGGCACTTTCTGGAGTGACCTCAGTAGAAAGGCAACTGGGCTGCAGTGCTAAGGAGAGGTGCACGCAGAACCTCAGCTCGCTTCCTTTTTTCACCTGGCTGACTGCTGTCAGCCTCCAGGTTTTTGCCTGCAGATCATGTCTTCAGGGCAGGCTTCTCTGACTTCCTAGACCAGGTAGCCCTCCATTACATACTCCCCTTCATCCCCATCATTGAACCTCACAGCCCTTTGCACATTTTATGCCTTGTAATCAAGTATTTTAATAATTTGTTTAGTTTTTGTCTTCCCTGGTAGCTTGGAGGTTCCATGACTGTAGCGACCATGTCAGTCTTGTTCACTGTATCATCTATGCCCAGCTCAGCGCCTGGTGGGCAGCCAGCAACTCTGTTGACTGGTTGACTGACAGGCTGTGAGGGGCTCTGGCAACTAAGATTCACAGTGGGCTCTGGACACTTGTCAGGTGAGGACGGGGTTCACAGAAAAAGCTGCAAGGTGCATGTAGGAAATGGTGGACAGATGGCTGCCTCTGCCTCAGTCTCTATCTTGGTCTTTTTTTTTTGAATCCAAAGTCCTTTTATCTTGCATTCATTTTTGGGTTCTCTCACATGGGTTCACATGGAATTTCAGCTGAGGGTCTGAACAAAGCAAGTGCAATTGCCCCAGGGGGCCGCCTAGGTATAAACCAAAAGTCACACTCCTTCCCTGCTTCTGGAATTGTCATTGCTTATCAAGGAAGCAAAGGGGCTTTTGGAAGCCTCTGCACTTCAAAGCAGGCTCCAACAGATCATCACTCGGAAGTGTGTGGCTGATCAATCTCACTCTTAGTAGGGTCTGTTTGTACAGGCTGGCTCTGGGGCAGTGGGGATGGCAGGTGGTTTTAGCTTCCCGGCTTGACCCCATGATAATAATAACAGAATGAACATTTATGGAGCCATTTACCACTGCTAAACTCTGGCCGTTAGCTCATGTATATGCATTGCTTCGTTTTATCCTCACAGCCATCTTATGAAAACTACCACCATCAGTTTTATTTTACAGATATAAAAACTGAGGCTCAGAAAGAGTGAGTATCTTGTTCAAGCCTATACTGTTTGGTAAGAAGCAGTGTGAGCTCCATAGATCTGGCTGACCCCAAAGCCCATATTTTTATTTCCTTACTGTGCTGCCTGTGCTGAGATGCTCTTTGCCTCGGAGAATAGCTCTACCCAATATCTGCGGGGGCTGACAAAACTTTGCACCTGCCAGAAAGAAAACAGGTCTCTTGCGTCAATGTGTGCTTGAGCAGAAGACAGGAGGAATCACAACAATAACCATGATTCATTGAATAATAGAAACAGCTCTTTCCCAGCGTTATCTCTCTTCAGAGTGTGCTGTTAGCCAATTAAGGCACATAATAGTCTGCCAAGTGAATTTTGTCATTCCAGTGAGAAAACTGGGACTTGGACAGGCCAAATCCCTTGTCCAGGGCTACACAGTTAACTGTGGGAGTGCTAGGATCACATTCTTTGAGTCCTCACTGCTGATGTATCTATCACCTTTCTTGTGCAAATAATGGTTACTGCCACCTGGGACTATGTGGTTCAAACATGTGGAATTCAGTTATATATTATAGAGACTCTTAGTTATATTTTAAATTGCAATTCATGTGTTTCTTTAATTTTTGGGGGAAGACCTTCACTCTGTTAAGGAAGTACCTTTTCCTGCCAGTGTTTTACATATGAGAGGCAAGATCACCCCTTCCTCCTTATCTGTTATTCTTGTGAAAACTATATCTTAAAACATTCAGATTGGAATGATCATTTAGATTTAAAAACATTTGGTTTATTCCCTGCCTTAGGTCAGGGGTTCTCCCCAGCCATACAAATGACAGATTCTAAAAGCTCTCCTTGGAGGAAAGAAGGGGAAGGTAATAGCAGTGGCTGCATCTTGAGTTATTGCTACATTACCAAGACCCTGCATGGAAGGACTTATCCCAGTTTGCCAACGAGGACACTGAGGCTTAATGGGGTTAGATTCTTAATTTCAATGTCATTTAGTTATTAGATGGCAAAGCCACGACAAGAAGCTTTGCCTGACTCAAAACCTTTTTGTTGGTAATAAGCTACCCTCCTCTATAGAAAAAAAAGCAAACCAAACACAGTAACAACAACAGAATCCATAGATTCCATTTCAGCATTGGCAGTATTTAGTTTCCGGCAGTCTATGCGATAGGAGAGATTTCTCATTGTACTTCCCCAAATCCTTCATGTTTTGATTTACGTTCCTTTCCTCTTCAGAGCACAGGAAAATAAAACTAGTATATAAACACAAGTTTGGAAAAATAAAGTCATCATTTAACCCCACATCAATTTTTTCTTCTCCAGACTGAACAAACTCGGGCTTCTTTCTCCTGATCTTGGCTCAAGTGTGGGAACCAGACCTCAGGAAGTCAAGGGAGGAAACACGTAGGCCAAGGAGGCTCAGGCTGGGGGCAAGTCTAGGGCAGTGGTAAGAATGTAAACAAGGAGACTGCACAGGCAGGCAGTCAGATTAGCCCAGCTGGCAGTGGCCAGTGGAAGAAGGGATAGCTGTTCAGTGATGGCAAACATGCCATGTGGGAAGGTGGTATGAAATGAATCTTGTCTTTGAGCAAGGGGAATGCCCAAGAACAAATGAGAGAGAAAGAAAGAGAGTTAGGGTAAGAACATGAACTTTGGACTCCCCAGTATATGCTGAGGGATTATGATGTGCAGGTGTGGAGATCAACAGTGAGATAAAGCTCACAGTGCTGTGTCTTACACATAGTCAGCTCAATATTATAGAAGAATTGTGGTATAAAAAAATTCATGAGTGACACATTTGGAACACCACTATTTTGCAACCCCTAATGAAATAATGTTCAAACCACCAGGTAAAAGGCTACTGGGGAACCATATAATGAATGGAGCATGCTGACACTTGAATGGAATCAACTTTAATACAAAAAGAGAGGCAACTAGGCATTATGTGCTTCCTGATGTGTTGCTATAAGAAGTACTTAATTTTTAACATGAGTGTAAATATAACAAAATGGGAAAACAGTCTTTTTCAGTAAATGATACTAGAACAACTTCATATCTACATGTAAAAGAATGAATCTGGATCCCTACCTCACGACATATACAGAAATTAACTCCAGCTGGATCATAAAATCTAAACATAAGAGCAAAAATTGTAAGCACTTAGAAAAAAACACAGTGGTAAGTCTTTATGAATTTGGATTAGGCAATGATTTCTAGATATGACAATAAAAACACAAGCAACAAAGGAAAAAGTAGATGTGATGACTGGACATCATTATCATGAGAAACTTTTGTGCTTCAAAGGATATCACCTAGAAAGTGAAAAGGCAACATGCAGAATGAAAGTAAAATTTGCAAGTTACATATCTGATAAGGAATTTGAATCTAGAATATGTAAATAACTCTTATAACTGAATAATAAGAAGACAAATAACCCGATGATAAAATGGGGAAAGGATATAAAAAGACAGTTCTCCAAAGAACACATGTACAACAAACAGATGCTATTATTTGCTATGAGGAAAATGCCTATCAAAACCACAATAGGATGGATGGGTGTAATAAAAAAGCCTGATAATAAAAACAAGGGTTGGTGAAGATATGGGGAAACTGGAACCTTCATATGCCAAGGCTGGGAAGGTAACATGGTGCAATCACTTCTGAAAATCATTGGCAGTTACTTAAACACAGAGTTACTATATTATCTAACAGTTCCACCTCTAGGTGTATAATCAGATGAAAGCATATGTCGCAAATGTTCATAGCAGCATTATTCATAATAGTCAAAAAGTAAAAACAACCCAAACATTCACTGATGAGTGGATAAACAAAATATATTATATTCACACAATAGAATGTTATTTGCCCTAAAAAGGAATGAGTACTAATACATACCATGATGTGGATAAACCTAAAAACATGTTCAGTGAAAGAAACCAGCCACAAAGATCCAAATATTCGAATACTGTGTGCTTCCACTTAAAGAAAATGTCCAGAATAGGCAAAGCTATCAACAAAGAAATTAACTTAGTGGTTTCCTAGGGCTGGGGTTAGAGGAAATGGTAGCTTGAGAGGTGATGGCTAAGAAGTATAGGATTTCTTTTTTGAGTAAAGGAAATGTTTAAAATTGACTATGGTGATGAATGCTCAACTGTGTGAATATATTAAAAGCCATTGAATTATACACTTAAAAAAATCCAAACCAAACCAAAAATCAAGTACTTAGTACTGCCTATGGAGTATTCTTGCCAAAAAAATTGAGCCTGAAGCTGTCAAGACTTTGGTTCTAACTATCAGTTTACAGAAAGTACAGGGGAGGCTGGGCATGGTGGCTCATGCTTGTAATACCAGTACTTTGAGAGGCAAAGGTGAGTGGATCACTTGAGTCCAGGAGTTTGAGACCAGCCTGGCCAACATGGTGAAACCCTGTTTCTACTAACAATACAAAAATTAGCCAGGTACGGTGGTACTGCCTGTAATCCCACCTACTTGGATGGGTGGGGTGGGAGGACCACTTGAACCTGGAAGGTGGAGGTTTCAGTGAGCCAAGATCATGCCACTGTACTCCAGCCTGGGTGGCAGAGTGAGACTCTGTCTAAAAAAAGAAAAAAGAAAAAAAATATGAGCTAGAGAGAAATGTGTTATCATTGCAAAAATGCAACCAGTAATATCCTGAATTTGGAAAGTTCAAAAGGACAAATGACTTTGTTTTTTTAATGTATATGTGGTTAGGGGAGAAGGAGGGATGTGTAGAATTAAACAAGCTGATAAGCAACTTTAGCAAAGTCTCAGGATACAAAATCAATGTGCAAAAATCACAAGCATTCTTAAACACCAATAAATAGAAAGCCAAATTATGAGTGAACTCCCATTCACAATTATTACAAAGAGACTAAAATACCTAGGAATACAGCTTACAAGGGATGTGAAGGACCTCTTCAAGGAGAACTACAAACCACTGCTCAAGGAAATAAGAGAGGACAAAAACAAATGGAAAAACATTCCATGCTCATGGATAGAAAGAATCAATATCATGAAAATGGTCATACCCCGCCCAATTGCTATTCCCATCAAGCTACCATCGAATTTTTTTCACAGAATTAGAAAAAACTACTTTAAATTTCACATGAAACCAAAAAAGAGCCCATATAGCCAAGACGATCCTAAGCAAAAAGAGCAAAGCTGGAGGCATCACACTGTCTGACTTCAAACTATACTACAAGGCTACAGTAACCAAAACAGCATGGTACTGGTACATATATATGTGTGTATATATATATATATATATATATATATACACACACACACACACACACACACACACACACACACACCCCAATGGAACAGAACAGAGGCCTCAGAAATAACACCACCTATCTACAATTATCTGATCTTTGACAAACCTGACAAAAACAAGCAATGGGGAAAGGATTCTCTATTTAATAAATGGTGCTGGGAAAACTGGCTAGCTGTATGCAGAAAACTGAAACTGGACCCCTTCCTTACACCTTATACAAAAATTAAACCAAGATGGATTAAAGTCTTAAACATAAGAACTAAGCATATGAGAAAACTTAGGCAATACCATTTGAAAAACCTAGGCAATACCAAATTCCATTTGACCCAGCAAACCCATTACTGGGCATATACCCAAAGGATTGTAAATCATTCTACTATAAAGACACATGCACATGTATGTTTTTTGCAGAACTGTTCTTGATAGCAAAGACTTGGAACCAACCCAAATGCCCATCAATGATAGACTGAATAAAGAAAATGTGGCACATAAACACCATGGAATAGTATGCAGCCATAAAAAAGGATGAGTTCATGTCCTTTGCAGGGACAGAGTTGAAGCTGGAAGCCATCATTCTCAGCAAACTAACACAGGAACAGCAAACCAAACACTGCATATTCTCACTCTTAAGTGGGAGTTGAACAATGAGAACACATGAACACAGGGAGGGGAATATCACACACCTGGGCCTGTTGTGGGGTGAAGGGCTAGGGAATGGATAGCATTAGGAAAAATACCTAATGTAGATGATGGGTTGATAGGTGCAGCAAACCAACATAGCACATGTACACCTATGTAACAAACCTGCACATTCTGCACATGTATCACAGAACTTAAAGCGTAATAATAGTAATAAAAAAAAGAAATTTAAGAACCATATTAACCCAATGCAACGTGTTTATTTTGTTCACATGTGAACAAAGACTAAAAACATAAGCCAAATATAAAAATTTGAACACTGAATAATGTTTTTAAGAAATTGTTCTTTTTTTTTGAGATGGAGTCTTGCTCTGTGTCTTTCAGGTTGGAGTGCAATGGTACAAATCTCTGCTCACTGCAACCTCTGTCTCCTGGCTCTGGTTCAAGCCATTCTCCTGCCTCAGCATCTGAAGTAGCTTGGACTACAGGCATGCGCTACTATGCCCGGCTAATTTTTGTATATTTAGTGGAGATGGGGTTTCACCATGTTAGCCAGGCTAGTCTTGAATTCCTGACCTCAAGCATTCCATCCACCTCAGCCTCCTAAAGTGCTAGGATTACAGGTCCGTGCCCAGCCTGTTGTTCATTTTTTAGTGTGTAATAATGGTATCATGATTATGTTTAAAATATTTTTAAAGAGACAATTGCTGAAATTTTTCTCATGAAATGATATGATGTCTGGGCTGTGCTTTAAAATAACCCAAGAAGCAAAGTGGGCAGATCACTTGAGGTCAGGAGTTCAAGACAAACCTGGCCAACATGGTGAAACCCCATCTCTAATCATAATATAAAAATTAGCCAGGCTTGGTGGTGCATGCCTGTAGTCCCAGCTACTTGGGAGGCTGAGGCAGGAGATTGCTTGAACCTGGGAGGCCGAGGTTGCAGTGAGCTGAGATTGTGCCACTATACTTCAACTGGGGCAACAGAGTGAGACTTCATCTCAAAAAATATATAAATAAATAAATAAAATAATATCAAATAAATAACCCAGAGGGGAGCAGGTGAATGAAAGGAGATAGATCTGGCCCATGAGTGGATAATTGCTGAGACTAGATGATGTGTACTTGAGGGTTCATTATACCATTCTTTCAACTTTATATATGTTTGAAATTTTCTGTTATACAAAGTTCAAAAAATAACAACATAGAGATTGAAAAGCAATCCAGCAACTGATTGCTAAAAAGTTTGACTGCTAAAAAAATTTTAAAATAACAATAAAAAAAATGGTAGCCAAGCACTTTATATTCACTTTCTACTTTTTGATCTTCCCAACAAGCTTTGAGTCAGAGGTTAAGTCTCATCTTTTGATGGGAAACAAGCTCAGAGTGGTTACTGATTGGTCCTACATCCCATCATTGGGCTGGAGAAGAGGTACCTGGGGAGGCTGGCGTGGTTTCTTCTGTAAAACACTGTTTCTCTGGGTGACTCATGGCAGTTCTTTACTCAGAGGGCTCTGGCAGAATAGAGAGAGAGGCAGGGGGCCTTCTGGTCCTTCCTTGCTTTCAGCCGTCTGCCTGTGAACTCCTGCTAAGGCATTAACTGGTAATTTATGAGAAAGTTTAAGGGGCTATCTTCACCCAGGGTGTACATATTCAAAAAGTTAACAAACATGTTTCAGACACTCAGTAGCCCCATAAAAGGCACTATGGGGGCAGATAATGATAACATGGAACAGAGCAATTGGAGGGATAGGTGTTGATCTAATGGTGCCTCCTCCCTTTTCTACCCACAACTCTTTGTGAGTACTCAGTGAGTTCTGGAGTACTCTGATAACACCACATGTGAGTATGGATTTGTTGAATGAAAATTGTAAAATAAAAGAAATATTTATCTTGAGAGATATCATAAGACTATAAACGTAGGGTTAATTTATCTCTGTAAATTATCTCAAGAAGGAGGATTAGCTAAGAATCTTAAATATAAATTTGCACTAGAAGGGTGTCCAAAGGAAGAAAATATGTATATTGGTACTAAGGAAAATCGCTTCTCATGGCAGCCCTGAGGACCATCAAGTTGGGTTGGGATTCCTATGAAAGACAGCGACAAAGGAGTACCCTGGGCAAGAATCTGGATTTATAATAGTTCAAGGTCCCAAAAACTACTTGATGCAGACTATTTCATATATGGGGTGAAAAGGAGAGTCAGCTTTATAGACCTCAGAATTCACCAAGGCACATGACAGTTCATCTTCCCCAATGAGGAGCCCAGGAAAGATGCTTGGATTTGTCATTATCATCCTGGCATAGGATGGAGGACGGTGGGGGAAGGAATCACATTCCTTACACTGACTTAAGTGACCTCCCACCCTCTTTTTTCTCTTTCTCTTATCTTTTTTCCCCCCCGGGTAACAGAAGAGGAGTTTGGAAACTCCATCAAACTTGCTCTTAAGAAAAAAATGTTCAATCTTAAGCATATTGATAAGATATACATGTGGTATTCATAGTGCCAAGAGAGTGTTGTATGTTCTAACATATATGTTACAGCACAGGTATAAACAATGTGTTGTTAATACAAGAGAGATACATATGAGAGAAATAATTCTGCAGAAAAGGGGTGGCAAGAGCTCCCTTGAAAAAACAATATGCTTATAGGTCCTTGGGGTATGGATATGAGTGCAACAGATGAATGAAACACAAATAAATTCCAGAAGGGGCAGCAATTATTTATTCAAAAAACATTTGTTCATTGCCCAGAATAATCCAGGCATTCTGCTGGGTACAAGGACAAAAAGCCATGAGGTGACCTAGTACATGCTGTGTATATAGGAATATACACACACACTGTCTTTTTTTTTTTTTTTTTTTTTTGAGAGAGTCTTGCTCTGTCACTACACTAGAGTGCAATGGCACTATCTTGGCTCACTGCAACCTCTGCCTCCCAGGTGCAAGTGATTCTCCTGCCTTAGCCTCCTGAGTAGCTGGGACTATAGGCGCATGCCACTATGCCCAGCTAATTTTTGTATATTTAGTAGAGATGGGGTTTCCCATGTTGGCCAAGATGGTCTCAATTTCCTGACCTTGTGATCTGCCCGTCTTGGCCTCCCAAAGTGTTGGGATTACAGGCGTGAGCCACTGTCCCAGGCTAAAACACTGTACTTTTGTGTGTATGCACATGTGTATGTCAGCAGACCTGGGAGTCTAGGAAGGTGAACTGCAGCGAGATAACGGAGGGTCTAGAATACCATACTAAAAGCTTATTTAGGGAAGGGAGCACAGGTCTTCCCTCAAGTCTGGGCCCTGTTTCTACCCTTGAGATGTACAAATTACTTAATCTTTTTGGGAATTCCTAGCCAGCACAGTCAGGCAAGAGAAAGAAATAAAGGGCATCCAAGCTAGAAAACAGGAAATCAAACTATCTCTGTTTGCTGATGATTATACCTAGAAAACCCTAAAGACTCCTCCAAAAGACTTCTAGATGTGATCAATGAATTCAGTAGTCTCAGGTTACAAAATCAATGTACACAAATCAGTAGCATTGCTATACACCAACAACAAACAAGCTGAGAATTAAATAAAGAACTAAATCCCTTTCACAATAGCTATTAAAAAATACCCAGGTATATACTTCACCAAGGAGGTGAAAGATCTCTACAAGGAGAACTGCAAAACGCTGCTGAAAGACACATAAATGACACAAACAAATGGAAATACATCTCACATTCATAGATTGGAAGAAACAATTTGTGAAAATGACTATACTGCTCAAAGCAATCTACAGATTCAATGCAGTTCCTATCACAATACTAACATCATTTTTCACAGAATTAGAAGAAGCAATCTTAAAATTCATACAGAACCAAAAAAGAGCCCAAATAGTCAAAGCAATTCTAAGTAAAAAGAAAAAATCTGAAGGCATCACATTAACTGACTTCAAACTATACTACAAGGCTATAGTAACCACAACAGTATGGTACTGCTATAAAAGTAGGCACGTAGACCAATGGAAGAGAATCAAGAACCCAGAAATAAAGCCAAACACTTACAAACAACAGATTTTTGACAAGGCACACGATACTGTAAACTGGGGAAAGGACATCCTATTTAATAAATGGTGTTGGGAAAACTGGATAGCTACATACAGAAGAATGAAACTGAATCCTTATCTCTCACCATATACAAAAGTTAACTCAAGATGGATTAAAGACTTAAATCGAAGACCTGAAACCATAAAAAATCTAGAGGAAACCTAGAAAATTTTTTCTGGACATGGGCCTAGGCAAAGCTTTTATGACTAAGATCACAAAAACAAATGCAACAAAGACAAAAATAAATAAAGGAAACCTAAGTAAATTAAAAACTTCTGCACAGCAGAAGAAATAATCATCAGAGTAAACAGAAACCTACAGAATGGAAGAAAATATTTGCAAACTATCCATTTGACAAAGGACTAATATCCAGAATCTACAAGGAACTCAAATCAGTAAGAAAAAAGTAAACAATCCCACTAAAAAGTGGGGTAAAGAAAATATATAAGATATAAGCAGCCAACAAACGTACAAAAATGCTCACTATCACCAGTTATCAGAGAAATGCAAATTAAGACCACAATAAGTTACTAACTTACCCAAGTCAGAATGACCATTGTTAAAGAGTAAAAAAACAATAGATGTTGGCATAGATGTGGTGAAAAGGGAACACTTATACACTGCTGGTGGAAATTCAAATTAGTATAACCTAACAGCATGGAGATTTCTCAAAGAACTATGAGTAGATCTACCATTTGATCCTACTACTGGGCAATCCCACTACTGGGTATTTGCCCAGCGGACAAGAAGTCATTATAACAAAAAGATTCATAATTGCAAAGATAAGGAATCAACTGATAAGTGGATAAAGAAAATGTGGTATGCATATATATACGCCATGGAATACTCAGCTGTAAAAAAGAATGAAATAATGTTTTTTGCAACAACTTGGATGAAACTGAAGGCTATGATCCTAAGTGAAATAACTCAGGAATGGAAAACCAATATTGCATGTTCTAAGTGAGAGTTAGTTAAGCTATGGGTATGCAGAGGCATACAGAGTGGTGTAATGGAAATGGGAGACTCAAGGAAGAGAAGGAGGGTAAGGGTGGTTAAGGGAAGAAAAATTATCTGTTGGGTACAATGTAGGCTGCTCTGGTGATGGGTACATTAAAATCTCAGACTTCACCACAGTACAATTCATCCATGAAGCCAAAAACCACTTGTATCCCTAAAGCTACTGAAGTAAAAAAAATAAAAAAAGACTAAGAAAAATACCTAATCTTTCACTCCCAGAGTTTTCCTCTTTGGTAAAATGAGGATACCAATACCTATTCTGAATAGTTTTGAGGAGCATCATATGCTTGTAAATCCCATATTGTAGTTTCTGGGTTTTAGTGATCACTCAGTAATGGGATCTATTAATGGTTTGGGGAAGAGAAGTAGCCGAAGGGATTTGGGTTTGCAAGAGGTCATTATGGAAGCCATGATTGGAAGCATGGATGGGAGTGGGAGGGATTGGGCAGGGTGAGGTGAGGTGATTGAGTGTGGGCTCTGGGAGGCCAGTGAGGAGGCTGGAGCAATAGTCTAGGCAAGAGATGAGGACCCACACTAAGGCTGTGAAATGCAATGGGCAAAAGCAATAACTATTTAGGTGACACAATCAGCTGACTGACTAGCTGAATGTAGGAGGTGAGGGAAAGTGAGCTTTCTAGTTGCATGGCAGTTCAGCTGTTCTGGATCTGTAATATAGAAGGAGGAAGGCTAAGGGAGTGGGGCTGAAGGATTGGCAGGGAGGGGAAAGGGAAGGAGAGAAAGAGGGCATATTGAGGAGCAGAACATCTTAGAAAAACAATAATGCTTCATTGCTCTGTGAGTGTGGGAGGCAGGAGGTGAGCAGGCTTCACATCCTGAACCAAGTCAACTTTAGAATCTCCAGGGAGTGCCCTGCACATGTGACTTAAAGAGGCATTACTGAAGGACTTCTTTCTAACTTGTGTCATGTGTAGTTGACTTTCTTTGTCTGCAGGACTCTCCCCGAGGCCAACTGCCTTGGTTTCAATCCACCCACTTAACTTCCTTCACGGCACAGAGTTTTCCACAGATCTTACTCAGCAACTTCAGGTCCAATCCTGAATTCTTTTGAGTACCCTTGTTTTTAGTCTGTAGTTGCAGTTCATCTGTGAGGTCATTTCCTCATGTTCTACCCAGAAGTTCCAAGTGGTTTCCCACAGGTGGAAAGACAGAATGACAAAGGGGAAAAAATTCCTGACTCTGGCTTCTCATTATGAAAGGGGAGCAATTGCTCCTCTTTGGGGTTTGAGGGACAATCCAAGACTTGTCTCTACCACAGGAGGAGAACAAGGCAGCAGCTTATTCTTGGTGCCATCAGCACCGTACACAATGTTTGGACGCAACTGGTAGTTCATGAGGAAACAGTAAATGGAAGCCTTTTTCAGCTGCAAAACACTTAGGACAAATTCTTTACTGAGGGGTGGGGGTGGAGAATAGAATGCTGGAAGGCCTTAGCATTGTAAAGGAGTCCAGTGAAGATGACCAAGAAAAGGGAGGCTGCAGACATCCCGGATACACTGCATGGGCATAACAATGTTGCTTAACGCGGTCTTGGTTGACAGCATAGTGTAGTGACAAGAGCTTATGTTCTAGAATGAGACAATTCTAAATTCAGTCCAGACTCTTTACTAAATTACATGAGCTTGGCTTACTCATTTTTCTTTTGGGGACTTAGTTACCTTGCTATAAAGTGTTGATAATACCTCCCCTACAACGGCTCTTACTACAGTTTTAGAAGGGAGGGCAGAACTTAGGAGACTGGCAGTCAAAGGAGACTTTCCCATTACAGGATATCATTCTATTTATGTATCTATCTATATATCTACCTACCTACCTACAGATTCATCCATCTCATATTAGTTTCAGTAAAGTTTGAGGTTATTTTACTGTTCTTGCTTTGGTAGTAGAATCCCCAGTACTCACTATGGTCACTAGCACATCGTAAGCGTTCAACTGATGTTTATTGGCTGGAAGAGTTACCTTAATCTGTAATCTTTCTTTAAGAAATTAATTCTTTCTCCAGTCTTCCCTAAGTATATGTAACTGCCATCAGCCCAGATATTTATGTCAAAAGTCTTGATTCCTTGATTTATTGAGCACCTGCTAGGGTCTAGGCACCATGTGCGTGGCTAGAGTGGGGGAGGTAGGAAGAGTGTGATGAGCTAGACCCAACCACAGCTCTCAAGAATGTTAGAGAAAAGGGAAAAACTTGTCATCAGTTCAACTTTCCGCTCATCTTTAGGTATAACTCATAAGTGGGCCATTTCGAGTGTGTTTTTACAACCCTTGGACAAACATGTGGAAATAATTATAATCCACAGCCATCTGAATGGAGAAAAGGCTGCTGTGAAGTGGTTCCCTGGTCATCGGATGTGTGAATGCCATACTCTGGAATTCTCACTAATGTGAAACTACGAAGGAATAATGCTTGTTTTAACTCCTACTAGACTTCTCCCACTCCAGTCCAGCCTCTGTAGATGACATAAATGCCCAGAATAAGAATTTTAAAAGCACACGGAAAATGACTCTTGGCTAAATCTTTTGTGAAGCTAACTTAGAGCTGAGTGAGTTAGCTTATTTCTATTGAGTGTGGGCTGCACTTTATATATCTATGACTATATATAAAGAATCGTTTCAAAAAATTCTGTGACTCTTTGGCTTAACTGTGAGTCACAAGGCTCCCATTTTAGAGTGTGTGTGTGTGTGTGTGTGTGTGTGTGTGTCTGCGTGAGAGTGAGAACTTTAGGCATAAAGCATATATATAAAGAAGTGCAATGTACATGCAGAAAGTTTTATAGTTTTGTTAAAGCAAGGGGAGTATAATGGAGAGAAAGAGAAAGTGTGTATGTGTGTGCATGTGGTGCAGGTGGTGGGCAGAATTACATGAGCAGCCAACTTCTTAGCGACCCCGACAGTGATATAAGATATGAAGTGTTGTAAGAGGTGATTGTTTTCCTTTCAGAATAGCACACAGGTCTTTGAGGAGCCCTTGACTTTCTCTTTCCTCCTTGTCTTGTTAAAAGGGGATTAGAGTCCAATTAAGCCTTTTAATCCCAGGGTAGAAATTCATGTTTAAAAACAAGATTTACAGCTTCTTAAAAAAAAAAAACCACATCAGTGCAAGTTGAGTTTTGTCCTTTCAAGTTGTGACCTGCATGGTCCCAAAGAGTGTTTTCAGCTGAGTATCCAACATGCGGCTCTTCTTAATTACTTCGCCTCAAACCTCCACTCCTTTATCTTTTGAAGTACCCTTCGACCTAAATAGTCATATGCTGCTAGAAATACTTCAGCTTCTGGATTGCCATGACCAACTCTAGGCTTATCTCTCTTCAGCTGGCAATACAGTAACCAGGGTTAACAACAATAGTATTAAGAGCTAACGCTTATTGGATGCTTAGTATATGGCAGGTATCATGGCGCTAGGCACTTTACATGTATTATCTTATCAGGTGCTCCATCTGGAAACACCCAGGGCTGGCTTCACCAGTGTGTGACTTGCGTAGCCACACAGGTTGAATGCTCTGCTGTTCTCACCTTGAAATTCTTGATCACTTTGAGCAAAGGACTTGTATTTTCATTTTGCACTGAGTCCTACACATATAGGTAACCAGTCCTGAGAACATTCGATAACCCACAGTTTCTTTTGCTTTCTTTCCATCTGATGCCTAATACATTGCCAGAAGATGGCATAGTGAATCTTAAATTGTGATGCCAAAACACTCAAGAAAATAGGTGCCATCATCTTCTCAGAGGGAAGTTCTCTAAGGGACAGGAACCATGTCATGGCACTCAGCAAGGGAAAGAAAAGTATCTGTTAGAATTTGGAAAATGCTGTTTAACCCCTCTAAACCTCAGTTCCTCCCTCTGTAAAACGGGGATAATAGTAATAACACCTAACTCGCAGGCTGTTCAAGGATGAAAGGAAATGTTTATACAATTCTGACATGCAGTACGTACGGCATTAGTTACTATCAGGGCATTCTGGGTGCTTAGCAAGTACTAAACATCAAATACTGCTTGTGACATGTATGAATCACTTGCCGAACTCCAAAGTGTCCTCATCCCAGGAGTTTCTTCCCTACCTGCCCCGCAGAGCTGGAAGGAACGTCTGCTTTCTCCATGGGCTGGTTGGTCACAGAAGGGTTGCTGGAGCTGATGAGCACTGGGGTGCTGATCTCTACCATATGGCGCCCCGAAGGAGAATGGACCATCCGGTTGAGAGTGTTCAAGGCTGTTGTGATGGAAAA
Source organism: Saguinus oedipus (assembly GCA_031835075.1). Classification (NCBI taxonomy): domain Eukaryota; kingdom Metazoa; phylum Chordata; class Mammalia; order Primates; family Cebidae; genus Saguinus; species Saguinus oedipus. The sequence goes on from CM063170.1 coordinate 24,784,855, forward strand.
CTGCCCAGGCCCCTTCCTCCTGGACCCTGGGCCCCTACGGAGGGTGGGTGTGTTGCCTCTGGAGGACGAGGACACCAGGGACAGGTTTTTTGTGCTGGATGACTGGCGACCTTTGTTCTTTTCTAGAAGGTGTCTTGCGGTGAGGTTTGGCTGAAAAGACAAAAGGTCCAATGAGAAGTTTGTCTTCTTGATTTAATGTGAGTAGCCAGTTCCTACCCACGCCCATGTGAAGCCAGGTCAGATGCCACCTCCTCAGTCCCTGGCTCAGATGCTCATTCCTTGGTGACCACAGTAACAGCTTCCATCTTTTATCAGTGCATCCTCATGACCTTGCTCTATTAATGCATTCTCACAACTTTCCTGCAAAGTATTCCTCTTTTACTAAGGTCCAAAGGGGATAAAAATAAGCCGTGATGCTCTTTCCTGGCTGAGAGTATTCTGTTTTTACCCACTTTCCCAGTCATATCCAGCTCTTTTCAACTAGTGGGCTTCCTTTAGCCATCCTGGAATCCCCTTGCCCTTCCTGGTGCTCCCAGCAGCCCCTCTACTTCCCAGTCACTGCATTTTTCACTCCAAACCACAATCCTTTACTTGCCTTTCCCCCACTAGTCTGTAGGCTGCCTCGGTTGCAGGGACCTTCTTTTTCTACACATGATTCTCTCCTGTACCCCAGAGTAGATACTTAGTGTTTGTGGAATAATGAGTGAATGAAGTTGCTCAAATTTATACATTTGATGTGTTTGAGTCAGAATATAAGTACATTCAGTACCCCGAATCCTTATGCTAAGACTGTCTTTTACTATTTCCTCTAAATATGTTCATGTAATCACCATTCTTCCTTGTTCTATATCTCTTGGCCAGTGATGTGTTGGTAAATCAGCTGTCAAAAACAAAAAGGAGCAAGCAAGCAAGAAAACAAGTCCTAATTTGTGGAGTTTCCAGGCCACCAATGGTTTAACAACTGGCTGGCAAAATTCCTGAAAATGTAACAATCAGCTCTTGTGATGTAGGTCCAGCCAGCTCCAGTACACCACTGTGTTATGTCTGTCTTCCCTACTATATTGGTCAGTTCTCATGAGAAATATATAATAATATTTTGAGTACCCTACTCACTGAGGGCCCCTGTGGGTTCATTTTCTTTGGAAATCTGAAACATGTTGACAAACAAGGGTTAGTGCAATAACTCTAAAATTTTAGAATGATTACCTAAATTTCCATTTTTATTATTGTTACCAGTTGTCCTCTAAAACCACATCTCATTCTAATGTGGAAATCCAACTATAGAGGTGAAGGAAATTTGCCCATTAAAGGACTTTTTAGTGACAATGTGCAGAGGATTAAAATAGCTGAAATAGAAAATTTTATTGAATATGGCTTCCGTTGAGGAATACATAAATAAATTTATTAAAAAGAAAAATTTAAAGAAGATGTAGTTCTTGCCTCAAGAAGCTTATAATATTGTGAAAAACCTCAAGTAGGGGAATGAGTATTATTATGTCTACTTTAAAGATAAGAATACCGAGGCCTGGAAGGGATGACTTATAAATGACAAAGCCAGCATGTAAACAAGAAAACATCGTATAATAATAAGTGGTCTGATGTGATAGAGAGTTACTGGGGGAGGCAGCTACTGTAAATTAGGGGGTCGAGGAAGATCTGAGAAGGTGGCATTTAAACTGAAGCAACAAATGTCAACAAGGAGCTAGCTATGTAAAAATGGAGGTTAGAACAGGCCCAAAGAGGCACTGTAAGCTAGCGTGAAAGTCCTAAAGAGGGAAAGGGCGCAACGCGCCTGAGAGAAAGACAGAAGAAAGAAATAGAGAGAAGGCTGGAACAGAGCATGTGAGGAGACGATAAAAGAGGTCACAGAGATAGGCAGGGGCCAGATCACAAGAGTCAGGAAGGGTTCCATTTTATTCTATGTATAATAGGAAGTCTTTGGCAGGACTTAGGTAGAGGAGTGATATGATCTGATTTGTGCCTTTAAAAGCTCATGCTACTGTTTGTCAGTTTCTTAGAAAGTTAAACACACATTTAGCATCTGACCCAGAAATTCCACTCCGAAGTAATTACCCAAGAAGAAGGAAAACTTGTGCCCACTCAAAAACTAGTATGAAAATGTTTATAGCAGCTTTATGCATAGTTGCCAACAGTTGGAAAACAACTCCAGTGTCTTTCAAGAGGTGAATGAACAAACTCTGGCACATCTATACAATAGAATACTACTAAGCATCAAAAAGGAATGAAGTACTGATACATGAAACAGCACGGATAATCCCAAATGCATCATACAAAATGAAGGAAGCCCGACTCAAAAAGCTACATTCTGTATGATTCCACTTACATGACATTCTGGAAAAAGAATCCTACAGGAGCCGAAAACAGACTGGTGGTTGCCAGTGGTTATGAGTTGGGGAAGAAATTGACTATAAAAGGGCAGCATGCAAAATTTCGGGGCAGCTGTTGGAACTTTTCTATGTCTTGATTGTGGTGTGGTAACACAATTGTATGCATTTATTAAAATTTATAGAACTGGATGTTAAAAAGAGTAAATTTTTCTGTATGTAAATTAAAAGAGAAATAAAAAGCTCATTTTGGCTGTTATTTAGAAATGCCAGAACAGAAGTAGGGAGGCCAATTAGGCAGTTATTGAAATTGTTTAGGCAAGCTCTGATGGCAGCCTGAACTAGGAAAAATGACTTATAGGACCCAGTGCACCTGCCCCTCCATTGTTCACCCAGTAAAAGGGCAATATACGCTCTGAAGTGAATGAGTAAAGTTCTTTATACAGTCATTCATGGCTATAATTAAATAAGTTAATTTTTTCTGCTTCTGCCTAATTGTTCTGTCAGCAGGTGAGCACCACCTTCAGCTTTTCTAACATCAACACTGACAAAGGACCCCTGGAGACTCTGCATCTGCCCTGTCCTCTGCCAACATGATTAATAGCTCTGTTGGGGAAGAATTGCAGGTCTCTTAGATTTGCACCCACTCATTTGAAACAATATTGTCGAGACTCGTTCGGCTGAGCAAAGTTCATATAACCCAGGCAGGCTCCATTGGAGGAGCCCTGATAAGAATGAGCCTAGGCTGAGCCTTTGTTTTATCACCTTTGAATGTAGGTGCAATTAAATAAGTAAAATGATACATTAACAAGAAAAACCCTGCTTATGCCAAAACTCACACACACACACACACACACACACACACACACACACACACACACCCCATGCTCATAAGAAAGCCTCCCTTTCTTCTAATTGCTATGCATGGCACTGGTAATTCAAAACTTATTTAAAGAGATCTCAGCAAGTGCTAGTTTTAATGAAATGACTGAAGTCAAAATTTAAGTGCTGCTTTAAAAAGCACAATTTAGATTTCAGGTAATTTTTGAAAACCAAGTTTCCAGATTAGAGCAACCACTTGATTATCTTTTTCCCCTCCAAGCAATTAGGAGAACAAATGAAGCACTGGCTAGTTTAATGATAATCCTGATGATTCTTGTATTTGCTAATTTTAGAGTGAAGTGGTAGGAAAGTGTATCTAAATGAATAATCATTAAATGGAGAAGTTTTGGGAAAATGGGTTTCAGAAATGGGTAATAAGATGAGCGGTGCCCCCCTGCTCTCCCAGGGTTTATGAAGAAGCATCTCAAGATAATGCAGTAGACCAGGCAACAATTTCCATAAATACTTAAGTACCTCTTATGGGTCTAACTAGGTACTAATTGCAGCTGATCTCTGTCCTTAGAGAGTTAACCATTGTTTCCGAATCATAGTAACTTCCTTCTCCGAAAAGGCTCCTACCCAGAAGATGGCTCTGCCACTGACCTACGTCCATAAATCAAGAAGTGGGGCTGTTCTTGACCACTAATCTTCTGTATCCCTGCCTCTGTCAATCCCAAAGTCCTCTGGATTCTACCTTCTGAAATGTCCCTGAACCTCCTGGTCTAATCCATAGTCATCTAACTGGGCAATGCAGGAGACTCCTAACTGGACTTTCTGCTTTTTTCTCTCTCCTCCTCAAATCATTCCACCCACTGCAGCCAGGACAGTCTTTAAGAAATCCAAATCTGATCACTTCAAAAACCTTCAATGGCTTCTATTGGCTTTGGGGTCGAATCCACACTTCTTATGATATGACAAATGCAATGATACCCAATGTTTTATGTGTTCCCTTATACTTCTCAGCTGACTTGAAATCAGATCAAGCTATGTAACTGATTCAGGCTAATGGGCTGTGAGTGGGAGTGACAAGTGTCACTTCTGAGATGAGGTGTTTAGTAGCTGATACAACTCACTCTTTTTCATGCATCCCTACTGTGGAGACTAGGAAGTCCACCTGTTCCAGATGATGCAGCTACAAGATGCATCATCAGGAACAGGTGGACTTCCTAGTCTGGGTTCCTGAGTGTCTATGTGAGCAGAACCCCTCATCATTCCGCACTGAACATGGAATGTAGGTGAGGAATAATATTTTTCTTTGTTAAGCCACTTAGACTTTAATGCTGTTTATTGCCACAGCATAACCAAGCCTATCCTGACTATACAGGATGGTTTACGAAGTCCTCTGTGATCTGCCTTACATTTACTTCCCTGGCTTCACTTTTTGTTCTTTTACTCTCTAAGCTCCAGCTCTGGTACTTCCTTTTTCCCTTGGCTACACTTTACCTCCTCATTCTGCAGGACTGTTGCACATGCTACCTCCATTACCTAAAATGCTCTTCCTTCCATACTTACTTTTCTATCTGTCAGATCTTGGCATAAGTGATATTTGCTGACCTACTGCCCAGGTAAGTTGCATATTATAACTTCCTAATAGCTTCCTCTACTTCAGACTTTTATTTTTTTCTTTTTTGGGATAGGATCTTGCTCTGTTGTCCAGGATAGAGTATAGTGGCACAATCACGGCTCACTGCAGCCTCGACCTCCTGGGCTCAAACAGTTCTCCTGCCTCAGCCTCTGGAGTAGCTGGGACCAAGTGTGGGCCATCATACCTGGTTAGTTTATAAGTTTTTTGTAGAGATGGGAGTTTTACTATGTTGCTCAAGCTGGTCTCAATCTCTCAGGCTCAAGCAATCCTCCCACCTCTGGCCTCCAACGTGTTGGGGTTACAGCCATGAGCCACTATACCTGGCTTCTTCAGTCTTTACATGATTCATCACACTTGTAACTACTGGAATACTTTCTGACTTTACAGTCTCTCAGGGCAGGGACCCATGTTTGTCTTGTGTCTTTCGAACTAGGCACAGGTCCTGGCATCGCAGGCACTCAATGAAAAATTAGTTGAATAAGTAAATATATGTTTAGGACAGGGTTACGCTGAATGGTTTGCTCTTTAATTTTTTTTCCCCTTGGGCACTTTGACTACTTTCTGAATCGTTTTCCATTGATTCACTTGTTAAGCTAATTTTTTTTTTGTGTGTGTGTGTAATTTTTTTAAAAAATTTTTATTGCATTATAGGTTTTGGGGTACATGTGCAGAACATGCAAGATAGTTGCATAGGTACACACATGGCAGTGTTTTTTGCTGCCTTCCTCCCCTTCACCCACACTTGGCATTCATCCCCAGGCTATCCCTCCCCAGCACCCCCCGCTGTCCCTCCCCCATTCCCCCAATAGACCCCAGTGTGTAGTAGACCCCCTCCCTGTGTCCATGTGTTCTCATTTTTCTCACCCGCCTATGAGTGAGAATATGCGGTATTTCTTTTTCTGTTCTGTGTCAGTTTGCTGAGTGTGATATTCTCCAGATTCATCCATGTCCTTTAAAAACAGAGTGCCTGTTCTGTATTAGGTTAGCCTGTGACATACAACTAACAACATTCATCAGATATTCAGTGAGGAAAGAGACCATTGAGGGTTTAACTACTTGTTGAAATCTTATAGAGAAAGTGGGTTTCTATTTGAGCCTTATAAAATAAGTGAAATTTGAACAGGTAAAGAGAATTGGGTGGTGTATCTGAAAGGGGCCCCAGCAAGAGAAAAGTATTAGGAATGAGAAGTAGGAATAAGTTTAATAGAGGCAATAAGAAGACCAGCCTCTCTGGACCCTTCCTCCAACCCTTCCTTTGACACTGATGGAGTAGAGGAGTTATAGAGAACCCTGAAAGCTGTGCAATGCTCTGGGTACACCATTCATTTCAGAACCTGCTTTAGCTCTTATGATTAGAAGAATTGGTCGCGAGTGCAACAGATACTCATAAAGAAAGCCCCAACTCCCTGAGACAGAGCATCTAAAAGGGGAAAAAAAGGGGGGGCGGTTTATGAGTTCTGTTGCAGCAGACATAAACACATCCTCCCAACAACACTGAATGAACAACGGAGCTCACAGCTCAGTAATGGAGCTCCTATAAAGTACAGACCGTCTCCTCAAGCAGCTCCCTGACCCCTGTATATCCAAAGAGTCACCCCAAAAAAGGACTAATCAGACTGACATTTGGCGGGCATCATTCTGAAACAAAGATAGCAGAAGAAGAAACTGGTAACATCCCTCACTGTTCTGCTGCTGCTACAGGTGTACCCCAGACAAGCAGGGCCTGGAGTGGACCTCAGCACTCGTACAGCAGAGGGGCTAGACCATTAGAAGGAAAACTAAGTAACAGAAATACCTCATCATCAACAATCTGGGCATCCACACAGAGACCCAATTGAAAAATCAGCAACTACTAAGACGACAGGTGGATAAATCCATAAAGATGGGAAGAAACCAGTGCAAAAAGGAGGAAAACACCCAAAACCAAAACACTTCACCTTCTACAAAGGACCAAAACTCCTCACAAGCAAGGGAACAAAGCTGGATGGAGAATGAGTGTGGTGAAATGACGGAATCAGACTTCAGAAAGTGGATAATGAGAAATTTCAGTGAGCTAAAAGAACATGTTCTAAATCAGTGCAAAGAAACTAAGAAAAAAGATTTGAAAAAAGATTCGAGAAAATGATAACAAGAATGGACAACTTAGAGAGGAATATGAATGAATTGAAAGAGCTGAAAAACAACACGAGAACTTCGCGAAGCATGCACAAGTTTCAACAGCCGAATTGACCAAGCAGAAGAAAGAATATCAGAAGTCGAAGATCAACTCAATGAAATAAAATGAGAAACCAAGATCAAAGAAAAAAGCACAAAAAGGAATGAACAAAATCTCCAAGAAATGTGGGACTATGTGAAGAGACCCAACCTACGTTTGATAGGTGTACCAGAATGTGACGAAGAGAATGAATCCATGCTGGAAAACACTCTTCAGGATATTATCCAGGAAAATTTCCCCAACCTAGCAAGACAGGTCAATACTCAACTCCAGGAAATACAGAGAACACCACAAAGATACTCCGCAAGAAGAGCAACCCCAAGGCACATAATCGTCAGATTCACCAGGGTTGAAATGAAGGAGAAAATACTAAGGGCAGCCAGAGAGAAAGGTTGGGTCACCCACAAAGGGAAGCCCATCAGACTCACAGCAGATCTCTCGGCAGACACTCTACAAGCCAGAAGAGAGTGGGGGCCAATATTCAACATCCTTAAAGAAAAGAACTTTCAACCCAGAATTTCATATCCAGCCAAACTGAGCTTCGTAAGTGAAGGAAAAATAAAATCCTTCATGAACAAGCAAGTACTCAGAGATTCTGTCACCACCAGGCCTGCTTTACAAGAGCTCCTGAAAGAGGCACTACACATAGAAAGAAACAACCAGTACCAGCCATCCTAAAAGGATACCAAATGCTAAAGAGCATCAACAAAATGAAGAATCTACATGAACCAATGGGCAAAACAGCCTGCTGGCATCAAAATGGCAGTATAAAATTCACACATAACAATATTAACCATAAATGTAAATGGGCTAAATGCACCAATAAAAAGACACAGACTGGCAAATTCAATAAAAAGCCAAAACCCATCTGTGTGCTGTATCCAGGAAACCTACCTCACACGCAAGGATACACAAAGGCTCAAAATAAAGGGATGGAGGAAGATTTACCAAGCAAATGGAGAGCAAAAAAAAGCAGGAGTTGCAATTCTCATCTCTGATAAAATAGACTTTAAAGCAACAAAGATCAAAAGGGACAAAGAAGGTCATTACATAATGGTAAAAGGATCGATACAACAAGAAGAGCTAACGATTCTAAATATATATGGACCCAATGCAGGAGCACCCAGATATATAAAGCAAGTTCTTAATGACTTACAAAGAGACTTAGACTCCCACACAATAATAGTGGGAGACTTTAACACTCCACTATCAATATTCAACAGATCACCCAGACAGAAAATTAACAAGGATATCCAGGACTTGAACTCAGACGTGGAACAAGCAAACCTGATAGACATTTACAGAACTCTCCGCCCCAAATCCACACAATATACATTCTTCTCAACACCACATCACACCTACTCCAAAACTGACCACATAATTGGAAGTAAAGCACTCCTCAGCAAATGCAAAACAACTGAAATCATAACAAACAGTCTCTCAGACCATAGTGCAATCAAGTTGGAACTCAGAATTCAGAAACTTACTCAGAACTGCACAGCTTCATGGAAACTGAACAACTGGCTCTTGAATGTTGATTGGATAAACAATGAAATGAAGGCAGAAATAAAGAAGTTCTTTGAAACCAACGAGAATGAAGACACAATGTACCAGAATCTCTGGGACACATTTAAAGCAGTCTGTAGAGGAAAATATATAGCAATAAGTGCCCACATGAGAAGAGTAGAGAGATCCAAAATTGACACCCTATCGTCAAAATTGAACGAGCTAGAGGAGCAAGATCAAAAAAGCTCAAAACCTAGCTGAAGACAAAAAATAACTAAGATCAGAGCAGAACTGAAGGAGATAGAGACAAGAAAAACCCTTCAAAAAAATCAATAAATTCAAGAGCTGGTTTATCAAAAAGATCAACAAAATAGACAGACCACTAGCCAGACTGATAAAAAAGAAAAGAGAGAACAACCAAATAGATGCAATAAAAAACGATAAAGGGGAAATCACCACAGATTACACAGAAATTCAAACCATCATCAGAGAATACTACAAACAACTCTATGCACATAAACTAGTAAACGAGGAAGAAATGGATAAATTCCTGGACGCCTGTGTCCTCCCAAGCCTAAACCAGGAGGAAGCCGAAACTATGAATAGACCAATAACAAGGTCTGAAGTTGAGGCAGCAATTAAGAGCCTACCACACACAAAAAAGCCCAGGTCCAGATGAGTTCACAGCCGAATTCTACCAGACACACAAAGAGGATCTGGTACCATTCCTTCTGAAACTATTCTAAATAATTCAAAAAGAGGGAACCCTTCCCAAATTATTTTATGAGACCAACATCATCCTGATACCAAAACCCGGCAGAGACTCAACAAGAAAAGAAAACTTCAGGCCAATATCCATGATGAACATAGATGCAAAAATCTTCAATAAAATACTGGCAAACTGATTGCAACAGCACATTAAAAAACTTATCCATCATGATCAAGTAGGATTCATCCCGGGGATGCAAGGCTGGTTCAACATACGCAAGTCTATAAATGTAATTCACCACATAAACAGAAGCAAAAACAAAAACCACGTGATTATCTCAACTGACGCAGAGAAGGCCTTTGACAAAATTCAACAGCCCTTTATGCTAAAAACCCTCAATAAACTTGGTATTGATGGAACATATCTCAAAGTTATAAAATCTATTTACGACAAACCAACAGCCAATATCATACTGAATGGGCAAAAACTGGAAGCATTCCCTTTGAAATCTGGCACTAGACAAGGATGCCCTCTCTTACCACTCTTATTCAACATAGTACTGGAAGTTCTAGCCAGAGCAATCAGGCAAGAAAAAGAAATAAAGGGTATTCAAATAGGAAAGGTGGAAGTCAAATTGTCTCTATTTGCAGACGACATGATAGTATACCTAGAAGACCCCATCACCTCAGCCCAAAAGCTCCTGCAACTGATAAGCAACTTCAGCAAAGTCTCAGGATATAAAATCAATGTGCAAAAATCACAAGCATTCCTGTACACCAGTAACAGACTAAAAGAGAACCAAATCAAGAATGAACTGCCATTCACAATTGCTACAAAGAAAATAAAATACCTAGGAATACAACTCACAAGGAACGTAAGGGACCTCTTCAAGGAAAACTACAAACCACTGCTCAATGAAATAAGAGAGGACACAAACAGATGGAGAAACATTCCATGTTCGTGGTTAGGAAGAATCAATATTGTGAAAATGGCTATACTGCCCAAAGTAATTTACACAATCAATGCTATCCCCATCAAACTACCATTGAATTTCCTCACAGAACTGGAAAAAACCACCATGAACTTCATATGGAACCAAAAGAGAGCCCACATAGCCAAGTCAATTCTAAGCAAAAAGAACACAGCGGGAGGCATCACAGTACCAGACTTCAAACTATACTACAAGGCTACAGTAATCAAAACAGCATGGTCCTGGTACCAAAACAGAGATATAGACCAATAGAACAGAACAGAGGCATCAGAGGCAACACAACATATCTACAACCATATAATCTTTGATAAACCAGACAAAAACAAGCAATGGGGAAAGGATTCCCTGTTTAATAAATGGTGTTGGGAAAACTGGCTAGCCATGTGCAGAAAGCAGAAACTGGACCCCTTCCTGACACCTTACACTAAAATTAACTCCAGATGGATTAAAGACTTAAACATAAGACCTGACACCATAGAAACCCTAGAAAAAAATCTAGGCAAAACCATTCAGGACATAGGAGTAGGCAAGGACTTCATGAACAAAACACCAAAAGCATTGGCAACAAAAGCCAAAATAGACAAATGGGACCTAATCAAACTCAGCTTCTGCACGGCAAAAGAAACAGTCACTAGAGTGAATCGGCAACCATCAGAATGGGAAAAAATCTTTGCAGTTTACGCATCAGACAACGGGCTGATATCCAGAATTTACAAAGAACTCAAACAGATTTACAGGAAAAAAACAAACAAGCCCATTCAAAAATGGGCAAAGGATCTGAACAGACACTTTACAAAAGATGACATACATGAGGCCAACAAACACATGAAAAAATGCTCATCATCACTGGTCATTAGAGAGATGCAAATCAAAACCACATTGAGATACCATCTCACGCCAGTTAGAATGGTGATCATTAAAAAATCTGGAGACAGCAGATGCTGGAGAGGATGTGGAGAAAAAGGAACACTCTTACACTGTTGGTGGGAGAGTAAATTAGTTCAACCATTGTGGAAGACAGTGTGGCGATTCCTCAAGGACCTAGAAATAGAAATTCCATTTGACCTGGCAATCCCATTACTGGGTATATATCCAAAGGACTATAAATCGTTCTACTATAAGGACACATGCACACGAATGTTCATTGCAGCACTGTTTACAATAACAAAGACCTGGAACCAACCCAAATGCCCATCGATGATACACTGGACTGGGAAAATGTGGCATATATACACCATGGAATATTATGCAGCAATCAAAAATGATGAGTTTTTGTCCTTTGTAAGGACATGGATGAATCTGGAGAACATCATTCTCAGCAAACTGACACAAGAACAGAAAAAGAAATACCGCATATTCTCACTCATAGGCAGGTGAGAAAAATTAGAACACATGGACACAGGGAGGGGGTCTACTACACACTGGGGTCTATTGGGGGGAAGGGGGGAGGGACAGTGGGGGGGGCTGGGGAGGGATAGCCTGGGGATAAATGCCAAGTGTGGGTGAAGGGGAGGAAAGCACACTGCCATGTGTGTACCTATGCAACTATCTTGCACGTTCTGCACATGTACCCCAAAACCTATAATGCAATAAAAAATTAAAAAAAAAAAAAAAAGAAGAATTGGTCACCTCTCCATTGTGGTCTGCTCTGTTTCAAACCCTCCAACGCCCAGGGTGGACAGCACACCTTTTACTTCTTTCATAGCTTCCCACTACTCATTTTTAATGCTTTATGCATGTTAAACACCTATTAATGCAGTTAAACAATGAAACTTTTTTTTTTTTTTTTGAGACAGAGTCTCACTCTGTCGCCAGGCACCAGGCTGGATTGTAGTGGCGCCATCTTGGCTCACTGCAACCCCTGCCTCCTAGGTTCAAGCAATTCTCCTGCCTCAGCCTCCCGAGTAGCTGGGACTACAGGTGCACACCACCAGGCCCAGCTAATTTTTCTATTTTTTAGTAGAGACGGAGTTTCACCATGTTGGCCAGGTTTGTCTCCATCTCTTGACCTTGTGATCCCTCTGCCTCAGCCTCCCAAAATGCTGGGATTACAGGTGTGAGCCACCGCACCCAGCCGAAACCTCTCCTTAAATATGTAATGGCTTGCTTCAATCTAAAGTGAGGCTCATGGCTAATGATGTTAGGCACTGACCCGTTATATTATTATACTGGAGATACAGATAACTTAGTATGTTTTCTTTCTTTTTTTAAAAAAATGTTTCTTTAAAAAACAGGAATAATAAATATATGCTAATTTCAGAAGATGTAGAAAATACAAGTTGGCAGAAGAAAATGAAAAGCATCTAGAATCTCACCATATAGTGATCGCAAACTGTTAACATTTTGATACATATACTTCTCTAGTCCTTTATCCATTTATATAAACATACATATATTTATAAAGCTGGTTCCATATGGTCCAACTTATTTTTTTATTGTGATAAAAGACACGTAACATAAAATTTACCTTCTGAGCCATTTTTAAGTGTACAGTTCAGCAGTGTTATGTATATTCATGCTGTTATGAAAAACATCTTTAGAACTCTTTTATCCTGCAAATCTGAAACTGTATACCTATTAAACTTTTAAAAAGCTTAACAATGAATCATAAATCTTTCCAAAATATCAAACACTTTATGATAGTAAATATTATTCTCCATATATTATAGTATTCTCCATTGAGAGACACTTTTTCATCACCACATTTTTCTTTTTTTTAAGATGGAGTTTCGCTCGTTACCCAGGCTGGAGTGCAATGGCGCAATCTCGGCTCACCGCAACCTCCATCTCCTGGGTTCAGGCAATTCTCCTGCCTCAGCCTCCTGAGTAGCTGGGATTACAGGCACGCGCCACCATGCCCAGCTAATTTTTTGTATTTTTAGTAGAGATGGGGTTTCACCATGTTGACCAGGATGGGCTTTATCTGTTAACCTTGTGATCCACCCGCCTCGGCCTCCCAAAGTGCTGGGATTACAGGCTTGAGCCACCGCACCTGGCCCATCACCACAATTTTTAAAAATGAAGTCCTTATTGTCGAATATTTTGAGTACTTCTGGTTTGTCATAATTATACATCATCACCTAATGTTATGGTGAACATTTTTGATCATTTTATATATCTATCTTTGCATACTTATTTAAATATTTTCTTACAATAAACTCTCAGATGTAGACTTGTGGACTGATAGGAGGCACACAGTTTTAATACTTTTGGTGTAAGTTTATTTTAGTTTGCATATGAGAGATTTCACTCATTTCCCCACTCTTGCTAGAATTAGGTATTATTGTCTGGCATCTATTCTTTAGAGATTTTAGTTCTGAAATAAGCCTCCTATCAAATAGGAATTGTTCTCAGGCATCACTCTAGCACATGCATATTTCTGTATAAGCGTGAATCAGATGTAGACTTGATACTCACGTACCTCTACAAACAAGATAGGGAAGATGCCTACTTTATCTCCTAACTTGCCTTCTGCCCAGTTCTCATCCACTCGGCTGATCACAGTGATGATATCATCCTGAAAGAGAAAGTCTCATGGTCAGCATTTACTTCCATTTCCAGGCAGTGGAAGCTTTCAGCAGAGATCAGTTTGGAGTCTCAGATGGTGTAAGGTGTGAGGAATATAGCTTGTGCTTGATTTATTTGGGAAGTCTTTTTGCTAAAATGAACTTTCTTCATAAAGGGCAGTATTTGTGTCACCGAGACCATAGAGGAGTAGAAATAATTTGGAGAATCAATAGAATCCAATAGAAAAACTTAGAAATGTTCCATTTTTTAATCACCAGGAGGGTCCAAGCTTTTCATTTAAATTTGTCTGATAGAGAAATCAAGATGGAAGCCATAGGGAGAAGCACTTTTAGCTTCGCAAAAAGAAAAATGAATTTTATGCTCATTTAGAAGACTTTTCAGAACATATTCAATTTATAATGCATCAAACATAAAGCAACATTTTGTTCAGATTTTTCTTACTACAAAAGGTTATATGTAAATTTGTAGAAACATTTGAAAATACAGATAAGCAAAACAAGAAAAATATTATACCACAATAAAGATACAATCACTGTCAATAGCTTGAATAACACATTTTTTCCAGATTCTTTTCTATCAAGACAAAACATACACACATATAAATGTACATATTTTAGAAAAACTTTCCAAAAACATAACACGTGAATATAATGAAGTGCATAAATCTTGAGAAATTCTACATTTGAATATATCCATGAAATCCCTGTTCAGATGAAGATATAGAATCTTCATCTCCGGCACCCAGGAGGTTCCTTTGTGCCCTTCCCACCACCTATTAAGAGGCAACCACTACTCTGACTTCTAGTACTATCCATTTATTTTGCCTGTTCCTGTACCTCACACAAAGGAAGCCATATGAGAAACTAATTTTTCTTTTTACTTAATACTATTTTAGGAACACCTTACCATGTCCATACAACATTCATCAAGTTCAACCTGTATATTCTTCCACTAAAGACCTTCTGATCTCTCTGACATTATGTTCCATGCTCCTCAGGAATTAGGATTAATTCAAATCTAAATCTGTTATTGCATTATACCCTTTCTTAGCTTCCTCTTACACAATGGTACCTAACCTTGTTGGCACCAGGGACCAGTTTCATGAAAAACAATTTTTCCATGGACGCAGTGGGTACGGAGTAGGGAGAGAGGGTAGGGGGATAGCTGATGGTTTCAGGATAAAACTGCTCCACCTCAGATCATCAGGCATTCGATTCTCATAAGGAGCACATAACTTAGATCTCTTGCATATGCAGTTCACAATAGGGTTCATGCTCCTATGAGAATCTAATTGCTGCCACTGATCTGACAGGAGGTGGAGCTCAGGCAATAATGCAACCCATGGGGAGCAACTATAAATACAGATGAAGGTTCGCTTGCTTGCCCCGCTCACCTCCTGCTGTGCGGCCTGTTTCCTAATAGGCCACAGTCTGGTACTGGTTGGTGGTCCGGGGGTTGGGGTTCCTGCTCTTACACATCTGCAATTATGCATTTATAGGTTATTTCTTTTTTGTTGTTGTTGTTAGATGGAGTCTTGCTCTGTTGCCCAGGCTGAGTGCAATGGCGCAATCTTGGCTCACAGCAACCTCCACCTCCCAGGTTCAAGCGATTTTCCTGCCTCAGTCTCCCGAGTAGCTGGGACTACAGGCATGTGCCACCACACCCAGCTAATTTTTATATTTTTAGTAGAGATGGGGTTTCGCCATGTTGGTCAGGCTGGTCTTGAACTCCTGACCTCAAGTGACCTGCCCACCATGGCCTCCCAAAGTGTTGGGATTACAGGTGTGAACCACTGCACCCAGAGGTTATTATTTCTTTAATGTCTGTCTACCCTATCAGACCATAAACTCCATGTATGCAGGGCCTGTGTCTGCTTTGTTAATCTCTGCTGTCCCTAGCACCTAATGTAGTGGCTCCCCTTTAGTAGTCAGGCAATAAATATTTCCTGAACACATCCATGCATAAATAAATACATGAAGTTGAATAAATTATACAATTTACTGAGCTAGAAAGCACTAGGAAAAGAGCAACTTTGGGAAGGAATATCTCGAGTTTAATTTGGATGTGCTGAGTTTAGACCATGAGATTTCCTAGAAATCTCTGTATTCCACAGCCTTCCAGAATGGGTCAAATCTTTTTTCCATTTTTTTAATCATAATTTCCCATTTATATGTGTGTTTCTTCCACTAGATTGCCAACTCTGTGAAGGTAAGAACAATGACTCATCACTCTATATCCAATGGCCAGCTTGGCACATGAATGGACTCAAAAAATGAATAATGTGGAGTAAGTGTCCCAGTTTGCAAATTCCCAGAAAGGGTCAGAGTGGCAGACGATGATACTCCCTGCTTATGTCTTCCTCCAGCTGTGTGTCTAATGCCTGGCACAAAATAAATACTAAATATTTGTGGAATTGAACTGACCTTCCTCTAACTGTAGTCTATGTCTAAACTTTGCTGTTTGGGATATAGAATGACCTTCCTTTGGAGTCTCACTCTGAGGTTCCAAGGTAATAATAAACATCATTATCTCAAAATGTGAGATAATTTTCATTCCACCACCAGCAATGCAAACTAGGTTGTCTAGTTTGAGGAAACCTGAAGTAAATCTCCTTTCTGGTAGTGGTGGAATAAAAATATTTTGCAAAACAAAAGACCTCGGCTAAACTATTCTAACAGTGCCACTTTCTCTACTTATATTTGATCTACTTATCACCAGTAGTGAAGAATGAAAATAATTCCAACTGTGGTTTCTATGAGAGATGTGAATGTTTATGGAATAACAAATACTGAATACAGACAGTTAAAGTAGTGTAGACTTTAGTAGAACTGTCATTACTTGCAAATGGTGGGGAATCATCTAATGAAAAACAGAGGCACAAGAAATCTTAGGGTAATTAATGTTTGAAAAGTATGTCTTGTAAGAGATTATTTATGTAGAAAGGCATGATTATGTTGTTATGTGTATCTTCAGTGTTTTGAATGTGATGTTTACAACAAGACAGAATGTTGTAAATGGGTAGAATTAGGTAACCATAACTTGGTCAGCAAGAATACCCTTCCACATACATGATAAAGAGGTAGGGGTGTAGTTTTACACAGCATGTTATCAAATTGTTTGTGATTTTCTGTCCACGTATCTGTTCTTCCCATTACTCTGCCAGGAGAGCAAAGACTGTGACTTATTCATGTCCTATTCCCAGGACCTGCAAAGAGTAAGTGCTCTAAAGTGATAGAATGAATGAATGAATGAGTGAACGAGTGTATACTTTTGTAATTACAATAAAAAAGGCTCACAGATTTCTATCGCTTATTTGTAGATTTCTGTAGAGATTTTACTTGCATGTAGTTTGAATCGTACACACATATTACATATATAATTTATGCATAAAATATAATTTATGCATAAAATAACTTATGCATAAAAGAATAAATATAAACAATAATATAATATGTTTAATATATAATTTTTTAAAATCAGCAAATGTTAAACAAGCAACTCTGGTTCTGCTATGGTTTCTATGTGGTCCCAGATGACTGTGGTGGCCACCCAGAATCCTACCTTGAGGAAGGTGAGGCAATCCTGGTTCTCTCTCTTGTCCTTGCCTCGTAGGTCAAAGTTGTAGAGGGCCCTGCAGAGCGGGGGTGGCTGGGGCAGCTGCTTGATGACTTCCACAGAGCTGGCTGGGAAGATCCCGCTGATGCCATTGATTTCCCCCTGGTACCAATTCTCATCAAGCTGTCTCCGGAGAAGAATGACATCTCCCTTATTAAACCTCAGGTCACCAGGACTCTGCCCTCTGTAGTTGCATAAGGCCTTTGCTCGAGGCACCTGTAATGGCACAGACCAATAAAATCCATACTTAGCTCAAATATCTACTTAGCTTAAGTGTGGAGGAACAGAAGATACAAGCATTCCCCGTTTTATTATACTTTGCTTTAACATGCTTTGCAAATATTGAGCTTTTTACAAATCAAAATTTATGGCAACCTGCGCTGAATAAGTCTATTGGTGCAATTTTTCCAACACCACGTGCTGACTTTGTGTCTCTGTGTCATATTTTGGTAACTGTTATTAACTTTAAATATGTTAACCTTTTTCATTATTATTATACCTGCTATGGTGATCTGTAATCAGTGATCTTTGATGTTACTATTGTAATGCCTGGGTTGGGGGGTGGGTGCCACAAACTGCCCATACAAGACAGCAAACTTCGTCAATAAATGTTGTGCTCCACCAACTGGCCATTCTCCCATCCCACTCCCTCTCTTTGGGCCTCCCTATTCTCTGAGACACAAAAATACTAAAATGAGGCCAATTAATAACCCTACAATGGCCTACACATTTTCAAGTGAAAGGAAGAGATGCACATCTCTCACTTTAAATCAAAAGCTAGGAATGATTAATCTTAGTGAGGAAGGCATGACTGAAGCTGAGATAGGCCAAAAGCTAGGCCTCTTGTGACAAACAGCCAAGTTGTGAATGCAAAGGAAAAGTTCTTGAAGGAAATTAGAAGTGGTACTGCAGTGAACACATAAATGATAAGAAAGTGAAACAGCCTTATTGCTAATATGGAGAAAGTTTGACTCGTTTGGGTAGAAGATCAAACCAGCCACAACATACCCTTAAGCCAAAGCCTAATTCAGGTCAAGATCCTAACTTTCTTTAATTCTATGAAGGCTGAGAGAGGTGTGGAAGCTGCAGAAGAAAAGTTTGAAGCTAGCTGAGATTGTTTGAGGTTAAAGAAAAGAAGCTGTCTCTGTAACTTAAAAATGCAAGGTGAAGCCGTAAACCATCAATACTGAGGCAAGACCCACCACCAGCAAGAAGATGGCAAGATGCTGAAGGCTCAAATCATCATTAACTGTTTTGTTAGTAATAAAGTATTTTAAGTTAGATAATTTTTTAAGGCATAATGCTATTGCACACTTAATAGACTACAGTGTAATGTAAACAACTTTTATATGCACCGGGAAGTAAAAAAATTTGTTTGACTTGCTTTATTATGGCATTAGCATTATTATAGTGGTCTGGAACTGAACCTACACTGTCTCTGGGGTATACCTGCATAATATTTTTTTCCCGTAAAACATGGATATTTTATTCCAGCTGTAGGACATGAAAAGCAAAACAAAACAGCAACAACAACAACAAAAACTAGAGGGAAACACATCTTTCCCCACACCATTCTAATTTAAGTGACATTAATTTGGGAAAGGTAGAGCAGAAATACATTGATACATATAAATATGTATGTCTTTATACATACATATATGCATTTTCAGATTTTAGTCTCACTGGAATTTATATCCTCACTTAAAAAAAAATAAATGCCCTTAAAGGTCATCAAATGCAAGCTAATATTTCTACCTATGTCTCCTCATCAATCATTTAATATTGTTTGGATTGCATTCAGAGTTTGTGTGTTAACCACTTATGTAATTTATCGAACTGCACATTTGGAGAGCTAAGGGAAAAACTTGGTTTAAGTAATACTCTATGTATCAGTTACCCATAATGTGATTTTTTTCATCATTATTTGCAACTTCATACATCTTGTAGTCTCTCTATGCAGTCTACTTCAGCTTCTAGTGCTGTACGTATCTATGTCTTCTGGGTGGGACTGCCCGTGATCCATGAGCTTGGGGTCACGCATAAACTATGTAGCACCTGAGGTGGATTCTGATTTGGTCTTTGCTTCAGAGCTCAGTTCTGTTGGCAAGGGCACTGAGTGTTTCAAGACGCGAGTTGTTTTGGCAGGCACTTCTATTTTGGCAGAGGATCCTAGCTTAGTTTTTTCTTTAGGTTTAGGGAGTGACTCTTATGCTGCTTTTTATCCACAATGATTTAACTACTCCCAAAATCTGCTGGCTTGTAGCATATACCTTTTCCCTGTTACCTTAGCAATTATTACTGTCTGAACTGGGTAGCAAACAGTTGCTCCTAAAGTGGCCAGTCCTAGAGGATAAGTAATTTTCATAAACTTAGAACTTTTTCTTGCTAAAACCAAGCCCATTTGAAACCGTAATAACTCCCATTTTTGGAAGAAAATCCCGAGGAGGATTTTTCAAATAGACATAAGCATCTTTTCCAAATTGTACTGTATCCATTATCCCATTTTTCACAAAGACATAAACACCCTTGCACCAGCCAATATAATGACCAGTTGCAGTGCGGATGGAAGCAAAGCCCATTTGTAAATGACCAGGCTGCTCTTCAACATATTTAGAATGGAGTGATAGTGCAGCATATACGGGGAGCTGCTCTGGTTTCACTAGCTGCTTTTTGGATTCCTCTTCTTTGGCTGCATGTACACTTACAGATGCATATATCAGACCTGCAGGCATTGTTGTCAGTTTTCCCACCTACTAGCAGGGTGAAAATCTGAAACACTGACAATGGTAAATGCTGGGGAGAATGAAGAGCAACAGGAAGTCTCATTCATTGCTGGGTGATGACATAATCTGCACAACAAATGCCCATGATACGAGTTTACCTGTGTAATATACCTTTACAGGTATACCTGAACCCTGATGGCCGTCATGTCTTTGACCCTTTTGGCCAAGGTTTTCAGACAGCACCTGCATAATATTAATAACTAATTACTGAGCACTTCCTATGTGCTAAGTGTGTATGTGGATCATCTCATTTATGTAGCCCTTGGAGTTAGACACTCATTATCTCCATTTATAAGACAGGATGACAGAGACATAGAGTGATTTGTTAACTTGCATAAGGTGACACAGCTGAGAAATGGCAGATATGGGACATGAACTCAGACTACCTGATGCTAGAGCCCTTTTTCTTAATCACTATGCCAGCAACAGGGTCGGGAACTCGACTCCACATCTATGGGAGTGGAGTCAGGGACTCTGGGTCTGAATACTGATTTTGAATTCTGGCTTCACTTCTTTCCATTTGTGTAATCATGGCCAAGTTACTCAGTCTTTCCTAAACTGTATTCATTTATCAAATGAGCATTTGGATCATTAGGAAGCTCAACTGACACAAAGAAACAATTAGTCAGAAATCGATCATCAGTTTAAAAAAAAATCAGCTCAAGCATAGTCATTCGTCAAATCAGTTGTCTAAATAATTATTTCAGTCAAATACAGTTTTACTAATTAAAATTACTTTTTTTTCCACATAGAAATGGCTTTACTCCAGTCTTGCTTGAAGTCAGCTTGACAAACTGCAAGTTCTAACAGATTACATTTAAGAGGAAGCGCTTCAGCCATCTAGGGTCATATTTTATTTTGTGCTTTTCCACACAGTGGGATTATGTAATCCCCTCTCATTGTAGCAGTCTTGCTATTCATAGTCTTGCTAGTCATATAATGGGGTATAGAGAGGCATTAATTTAGGTCTTCATGGATCTCCTGAATCTGCAATGTTCATTTGAAAAAAAAATTCCAAGCAGCTCAGAAGTAGAGACAAGACCTAACAGTACTTTGCTGATGGAATGGTTGAGCTGTCCTTTCCTGCTGGTCTGCACATACAGTAAGGAGACCTCAGGGGTGAGAAAACCACAGGAATACAGCTCATCCCCAGGAAACTGGTGGACAAATGAGCAAAGATGTATGTAATGGGGGTTTAAAAAATGCTGTGGAATAAACAAGGAATTGGTTGGATAAATTATTACATACCCATACAATGAAAAACTTTGCAGTCATTAAAATTGATGATGTATCAATCTATCTATAATTAATAACATAGAGTGTTACTGATAATATACCATTAAGTGTAACAGAAGACGCTAAGAACGATTATGCAGACTGGATTTTCATTATAAATACACATGTATATTTTCACCTGGGGAAAATGCTAGATGACTACAGACCAATATTTTAGAAGTGGTTATTGCTAAGTGGTATGATTTTTGAATATTGTAAAAACGCTTTATTCCTAAGTGCCTAGCTGTGTTTTCTAACTTTTCTACAATAAAGTAATTGTATTGCTTATTAAAATTGGACAGTCAAAAGAAAATGAATGACGTTGGTGGACGAGGGGTAAAAAGTGTAAGAGGAATTTAGAAAGAAAGAAGGCCAAGCTGAGTAGGATAAGCAAACTATGCAACTGCCTTTTTTGGAGAAGGTGTTCCCTATCTGAGAAATAAGCAGGTAAAAGCTGGATGAGAATGGATTTCTGGGGAATGACTCAAATCTGTTAGACTTCTAGGGCTGGGTACATCAGGGAACAATAGTTGTCCCTCCATATTTCTTTCTCTCAATTTTCCATTGTAATACTAATCACATTTTTATGGGTGCATGACTACCTGGAATATTGGTCGTATTTTCAGCCTCTCTGGTGATTAAGTCCAGGCCAGTGTGGATGTAAGCAAACTTCAGGAATAAAACTTCCTGAGTAAGAAACCTTTAGGAAAACAAAACTTTGGAGTTTTCTTTTCCTCTCCTCCCTCTTGCTATGTGGAATGCAGACATGATCCCTAGAGCTCTAGCTGCCATCTTGAATATTGAGGACGGCGGCCACACCTAATAGGGAGGGAAGAAGCCTGGGTTTCAGAGCTGCCGCAACCATCTTGGATTTTTGTCTGAGGGCAAAATAAACTTCTACCTTGCTGAATGCATTGTGGGTTTTCTTTTTTTCTTTTTTGATTTATATTTAAAAAATCAGAAAAGAGAAAAAGAAAGGAAGAATAAAAAGATAAAGAAGAAAAGATCCAAGTCCCTTTGGCTTTGCATGATAATGAGAATATCAATAGCTAACCTTCACTGAATGGTTCATCTTGTGCCAGATTCCTTGCTCAGTGCTCTAATTCTCTTTGCTAACCACTCTCTAATTCTAACAACAACATTTGAGGTGTGTATTATTTCAAGTGTCAATTTTCAGATAAAAATATGAGATCAGAGAACGAAATGGTTTGGATGTGTTCCCATCCAAATCTCATCTTGAATTACCACATGTTGTGGAAGGGACCTGCTGAGAGGTAATTGAATCATGGGGGCAAGTTTTTCCTATGCTGTTCTCATGACTGTATATAAGTTTCATGAGATCTGATGGATTTATCAAGGGTTTTGGCCTTTGTTTCTTCCTCATTTTGTCTTGCTGCCGCCATGTAAGAAGTGTCTTTTGCCTCCTGCCATGATT
The DNA here is from genome assembly GCA_031835075.1 of Saguinus oedipus. Classification (NCBI taxonomy): domain Eukaryota; kingdom Metazoa; phylum Chordata; class Mammalia; order Primates; family Cebidae; genus Saguinus; species Saguinus oedipus. The sequence continues at coordinate 24,807,724 of CM063170.1, forward strand.
CTTAGGCCTTCCCATCCATGTGGAACTGTAAGTCTAATTTAACCTCTTTTTCTTCCCAGTCTCAGGTATGTCTTTCTCAGTAACATGAAAACAGACTAATACAGTAAATCAGTACCAGTAGAGTGAGGTGTTGCTGAAAAGTACCTGAAAATGTGGAAGCAGCTTTGGAACTGGGTAACAGGCAGAGGCTGGAAAAGTTTGGAAGGCTCAGAAGAAGACAGGAAAATGTGGGAAAGTTTGGAACTTCCTAGAGACTTGTTGCATGACTTTTTGACAAAAATGCTGATAGTGATGCTGAGGTGGTCTCAGATGGAGACGAGGAACTTCTTGGGAACTGGAGCAAAGGTAACTCTTATCTTTTAGCAAAGAGACTGGCAGCATTTTGCCCTTGCAAGAGAGATTTGTAGAACTTTGAACTTGAGAGAGATGATTTAGGGTATTTGGTGAAAGAAATTTCTAAGCAGCAAAGCATTCCAGATGTGACCTGGGTGCTGTTAAAGGTATTCAGTTTTATAAGGGAAGCAGAGCATAAAATTTTTGAAAATTTGCAGTTTGACAATGTGATAAAAAAGAAAATCCCGTTTTCTGAGAAGAAATTCAAGCTGGCTGCAGGCTGCAGACATTTGCATAAGTAATGAGTTGAATGTTATCCCCAAGACAATGGGGAAATTGTCTCCAGGGCAGATCAGAGGTCTTCATGGAAGCCCCTCCCATCACAGGCCTGTAGACCTAAGAGGAAAAAGTGGTTTCATGGGCCAGGCTGAGGGTCCCCATGCTGTGTTCAGCCTAGGGACTTGGTGCCCTGTGTCGCAGCTGCTCCAGCTATGGCTGAAAGGGGCCAATACAGAGCTTGGGTTGTGACTTCAGAGGGTGTAAGCCTCAAGCCTTGCCAGCTTCCATGTCATATTGAGCCTGTGAATACATAGAAGTCAAGCATTGAGGTTTGGAAACCTCTGCCTAGATTTCAAAAGATGTTTGGAAATGTCTGGATGTCCAGGCAGAATTTTGCTGCAGCGGTGGGGCTCCCATGGAGAACCTCTGCTAAGGCAGTGGAGGAGGGAAATGTGGGGTTGGATCCCCCACACAGAGTCCCTACTGGGGCACTGCCTAGTGGAGCTGTGAGAAGAGGGCAGTAGTCCTCCAGACCCCAGAATGGTAGATCCACTGACAGCTTGTACCTTGTACAGCTGGGAGGGAGGCTGCTTTCACAGGCTGGTGTTGAGGCACAACACCAAAGCCACAGGGGCAGAGCTTCCCAAGGCCATGGGAACCCACCTCTTGCATCAGCATGACCTGGGTGTGAGACAAGGAGTCAAGGAGATCATTTTGGAGCTTTTAAGATTTGACTGCTCCACTGGAATCTAAACTGGCATGAGGCCTGTAGCTCCTTTGTTATGGCCAAATTCTCCCATTTGAAATGGCTGTATTTACCCAATTCCTGTACTCCCACTGTGGAAAGTAACTAACCTGCTTTTGATTTTACAGACTCATAGGTGGAAGGGACTTGCCTTCTCTCAGATGAGACTTTGAATTGTGGACTTTTGAGTTAATGCCGAAATGAGTTAAGACTTTGGGGAACTGTTGTGAAGGCATGATAGGTGTTGAAATGTGAGGATGTGAGATTTGGGAGGGGCCAGGTGGAATGATATGATTTGGCTATGTCCCCACCCAAATCTCATCTTGAATTTCCATGTGTTGTGGGAGGGACCCAGTGGGAGGTAACTGAATCGTGGGGGCAAGTCTTTCCTGTGCTGTTCTTATGATAGTGAGTAAGTCTCATGAGAGCTGATGGTTTAAAAAAAAGGAGTTCCCTTGCACAAGCTCTCTCGTTTTGTCTGCTGCCATCCATGTAAGATGTGACTTGTTCTTCCTTGCCTTCTGACATGATTGTGAGGCTTCCCCAGCCACGTGGAACTGTAAGTACAATTAAACCTCTTTCTTTTGTAAATTACCCAGTCTCAGGTATATCTTTATCAGCAATGTGAAAACAAACTAATACAAAAAATTTAAAAGTTTCCCAAGTTCACAAAGCTAGAAAATGGTGAATTTAGGATGTGAACTCAGTTCTATCCCCAAGCCCAAGCCTGCATTTCTTTTCTTCTCCTTTTTTTGAGACAGGGTCTCACTTTGTCACATAGGCTGGAGTGCAATGTCATGGTTTCAGCCACTGTAGCTTCAACCTCCCAGGTAAAGTGATCTTCCTGCCTCAGTTCAAGTATCTGGGACTACAGGTGTTCACCACCATGCCTGGCTAATTTTTTGTATTTTTTTTGCAGAGACAGGGTTTTACCATGTTGTTCTGGCTGGTATCAAACTCTAAGCTTAAGTGATCCATCCGCCTTGGCCTCCCAAAGTGTTAGGATTATAGGTGTGAGGCATTGCACCAGGTCTGTTTCTTAAAATATAATCTGTGGTTTCCCTGTATGAGATTCTGGGAGGTGTTAAAAGTGCAAATGCCTTGATCCAACTCCTGAATGATTTGATCAGAATCTCCTGGAGTGGGATTCAAGTAGCTGCATTTTTACCAGGCTTCCTCACCAAGTTTGATGCTACTGTAGGTCTAAGCTATATCTTATTCTAACTCAAAAGGGTGGCAATAAATGGAGTTTTGACGTAGGCTTTGTAAATTGCTAGGCTGCTTTCTTTCTTTTCTTCTTCTGAAAGATATTTGCCGTGCAAGTGGCTTACATATTTTAATGACTTATTGAGAGAGTATATTAAACTAAAATTGCACAAAATTCTCAAATTCCTTTGAAGATGCCAAAACCTTGAAACCTAAAATAGTACTAAATACCTATTTTCATCTTTTCTCCATATCCCCCAACATAAATCAATATTGTAGAAATGAACTATATATAAATTCTATTTTTAACGAGAAGACCCTCTTTCTTCTTTCTCATCATTTTGGACAATACCTCCTCTGGTATTCTCATCTCTATGGTCATACTCACAGAAAGCATTGGCTTCCATAGTGCAAAGCAGGGCAGAGGGAAGCAGGAAGGGGTGGAGCAAGGGGAAGAGAGAGGGAGAGTGAATGACTCTGAAGAGCAAAGGAAATTAACATTTATTGGGGTTCTGCCAGGCCACAGACATTTTTCTTACATTATTGCACTACTGCACTTTCCATATATTATCTCATTCATATGCTCTCAAAATCCTCTGAAATAAGTGATATTATCCTGTTTTGTTGAGGAAAAAGAAGTTCTGAGATGGTAAATGTCACCAAACAAGGTCACACAGCCAGTATATGGCAGATCCAAGATTGGCTGAGGCTCATTTGACCTGAAAGCCCGGGTGTTTTACCATTCTCATTGTCTGCCATCAAGCTGAAGTCACCTAGCATGTTTTTCCATCATAAAACTCATTTGGGGCTCTGTTTTGTAATCAAAATCTGAATCGGGTGTGAGTGCAATTTGCTTGCTGCTGGCTGCATTAGCATGAATTATTGAACTCCAGAGCTCTCACATAAAAGTTAAGCACCTGAAGAGACTCAGCTGGTTGATTCTATCCAGTCCCCCACTGCTCTCTCAAGGGAAAAAGATTCCAAGTTCCGCAACAGCTCTCACCTGTTGTGTTGTTGGTGATAGCTTTTCTCACCCATCATTGTTTTCTGTCTCTACGGATGCAGGGGTGAGAAGGCACAGGGATAAAGTTTGCATAGAGGTCTCACAGTGAGGTCATCACCAAACTCGTTTTCCTTGTGTGTACCTAAAAAGCTTTCCTTTTCTGATATTAAAAAAGCTCAAGACTCTATACTCTTGCAATTTACCTATTCATTTGTCTCCTCAGTAGGGTCTGGAAGCCCCAAGAAGCATGATTTTGTTAGAAAGATGATGCATAGGCTTCAGATACACAGAATGCATGCAAGATTAATAAATATGGCCAATAATAATTACTCAGATGCAGATCTATTGGTATGAGCTAGGGTAAAGAAGGATTGTTTTCATTATATTTTCCAGACATTTCCCAATGTTAATGATTTGGTGTTATATACACACGAACGTTCCATACTAAAAGTTAGGCATCACTGAATCAGCAAAATCACACAGGTTTCTTTGCTGACTTGCTTTTCAGAAGCTTTTTTTTGTGGATGTGATTTGCATAATTGCATCTGGGCCACTTTGCAGGAAGAGCCCACATGTCTTGGGAATGTTGGGCAGGGAAAATATAACTTCACTCTACTGATGAGGTAAGGGGTCAAGAATTGTCCTGCACCCTAACTTTGTAGTTGCTGCTTAATCAGCGAAGACACCTTGCCTCCCTCACATAGAGTGATAATCTTTTTGGGGAAGATTTGTTGGGGTAAATGGAGTAAATATTATAAAGGTCTGGTTAGCCCTTGTGCAAGTTTTCTCTTCTTTGATGAGGCGGGAGACACTATGCAACCCCCAGTGCTCATTCAACAGGGGGATCAGATCCACTTGGCCTTGGCAAATCCCAGATGATTCACAGCTGGGGTGCTTGAGATCAGCAGAAAGCTCACGATGATCTTACTAAGTGGAAACATTCAGTTTCAGATCGGTTTTATAAGACACTCTGTGCGAGGTTTTTTGTTGTTTGTTTTTCATAGAAAATTTTGCTTGTTCAGGAGAGGTACCAGGATGCAATAGTTAAGAACACATATGTTAGAATCAAGTGGGATGTTGGTTTGCATTCTGGCTTTTGTAACTTTGGCCAAATCATTCAGCATCCCTGATCCTTGATTTGGATCATCCGCAAATTGGGGTGAATGCTAGTATTTCCCTGTGCAGCAAACTCAGCAAGTCTGGGTCATCCAAACCCTGCATATTCTGACAGAGGTTTTGGCTCTCGTCCTGGGAGATAACCTTTAAGGCCTTAGAATATTTTGCCTGATCAGAGAGACTTTGTCTACCTGGAGGCCTTGGGTCACATGAGATAGTCTAAGCTAACAATGTGATTTATGGTGGGGGCTTTGGGCCAAACAGTAGAAGCTTGACCTCTGGAGGGACTGGAGACTGAGGGCAGCCACCTGGGTGGTATGAGATGGAAAATGTCAGCAAACAATGAAATCTCCCGTAAAATCCTGGACAGTGAGTCTCTGGTAAAAAGAAATGCTGTCTGCATGACTCCACTGGGAGAGGACAGCTGGAAGCATTATGGAAGCTCCTGGACTCTGCCCTAATGTGCCTTTTTCCATTGCTGACTTTAACTTACCCTCTTTTGCTGGACTAAACTATAGCCATGAGTACAACAGCTTTGCTGAGTTCTGTGGGCCCTTCTAGTGAATAGCTGAAAGTGAAGGTGATCTTGGGACCCCTGAGCACACTTCCTCATGGTTTTGGAGAGGATTAATGTGATAAACAATGTAGAGTACTTGGTGGAATGCCTGGCAAATATTAAGTGCTCCGTAAATAAGGATGCTTACGAGAGAGGGATAATAGGCCTGCTGTTATAGCTTCTGGCCTGACTTCCCAGCTCTATGTGTCATCATTCATTTTTGCTTTCACCGATTATTTTTTGAGTGCCAATCATGCCAGGTCTGTTCAAGACCCTTCATGGAGAGCTTAAAATCTAGTTGGGGAAACAAAGATCAGACTTATAAACACACAAATCAATATATAATTGCAAGCTAGAATAAATGTTATGAAAGGAAAGAATTATGTTATGACCTCAAGGGAGGTCAGAGACTTGAGGGATGGGAAGGAACCCAACATAGGGATGATTCTCTTTATTAGCTGCATATTTATATCTGAAATTCTATTCTGTTCTGTGACTTTTGTTATGTGTTTCTCTCTTTATTTTAGTGTTTTCTCCATCGTATGTTCTCACTGATAGATAGGAGCTAAGCTATGAGAACACAAAGGCATAAGAATGATACAATAGACTTTGGGGACTTGGGGGGAAGAGTTGGAGGCGGATGAGGGATAGAAGACTACAAGTAGGGTGCAGTGTATACTGCTCGGGTAATGGGTGCACCAAATCACCACTACAGAACTTATGTAACCAAATACACCTGCACCCCAATAACCTATGGAATAGAATTAAAAAAATATTTCACTGTTTTCCCATTCCTGGACTATATTAGCAAGTCTCTCTCTTTGTCTCCCCTCAGTCTTCTGCTTTGGCCTTTCTTCTTCCAGTCCTTGGTAGAATGCTAAGACATCACCGGCTCCATTTTCCTTCTTTACCTAACTCCGGCCACTTTGAGTCCTTGGGCATGACATACCTTCCTTCCTCCTTCAAGCAAATATTTTTCAAACACTCAGAATACGCCAGCCTTTCTGAGTGTTTGGTCCCTCCTTCATCAGTTCCAGGGCTTCTGTAGCAGGGAAAAGGGAAGGAAGCAGGAGTTTACACTACTTGGGCAGAGAAAGAGCTGCTCATAGTCAGCAGTGCCTCTTCAGGGCTGCCACTGGCATATTTTCATTTTTTCCTCCAAACATTTCTCTGAGATTTCTTTGGGTTGATCTTATTTCCCTACCCTATGAGGTAATTGAAGATATGTCCAGAGCCACATCCTTGGCTCCAAACATAAGCTGGTTCTCAATAAACAGCTTGGGTTTGTTTTTGAAATGGGCTAGATGTCAACTCCCAGAGATGTTCATTGGGATAGCACTCCCCAGGGAAACAAAGCATTTCTGTCACCATCTCTTCTCCATGAAGGCACAGGGCACCTGTGGAGAAGGACAAGGGGTACGTGGGAGACTGAAGGATGAGGGAAAGCACCATCTCACTTGGCCTGGGAGGCAATTCTGCCCTCTTTCATTATCCCCCTTTCCAGGGCGAGTTTTCCAGTAGGTGTGGCACTTGGTGGGTGAGTCTTTTTCCATATGGTTTGAGAAACTGAGCCAAATACACCAGGCAGAGTGAGAAAAAATGAGTCAAATGACCCTCCCACCACTACTTCTCCCCTGGCTTAGAAGAAAAGCAAAACTCTGGTTGCTCTACTCTGACTTTCTCCTCCGAGAGGTTTTTGGAATTGAAGGAGGAATGACTAATGATGTCGAGGTTTCTTGTAATGTGACCAGCTGGCCTGGGGGCTGGAAGTGGCCCCGGATATGATTCACAACTTTTACACTGTGTCCTTGAGTGAGGCACTGAACCTCTCTGGGCCTGTTTCCTCAACTGCAAAGTGAAGAAGGTGATTTTTACCATTCTTCTCAACTGTAAAGATAACAGACTTTTTTTTTTTTTTTTTTTTTTTTTGAGACAAGGTCTTGCTCTGTTGCCCAGGCTAGAGTGTAGCACTGTGATCATGGCTTACTGTAGCCTGAAACTCCTGGGCTCAAGGGAACCTCCTGCCTCAGCCTCCCAAGTAGCCAGGACTACAGGCACATGCCACCATACCCCAGTAATTTTTATTTTTGTTTTATTTTTGTTAGAGATGGGGTTTTGCTATATTGCTCAGGCTGGTCTCAATGTCCTGGGCTCCCTCTTCAGCCTCCCAAAGTACTGGGATTATAGGCATGAGTCATACTGTACCAGACCCAGAGCTTTTTAAAGGTGAATAATTAAAGCTCACCTTTAAAATACATCAGAAATAATGGTGACAGGTGAGCTGAAACAAAATTGGCAAAATGATGATAACTGTTGAAACTTTAGTCATGGGTAGAAGGCAGATCATTACATTCTCTGCTTTTCATTATTTTATAGAGTTGATTATTCTCTCCACTCTCGTGTATGTGTTCCTCCTTCGAACTGTCGGTGAGTTAAAGGTGCCACAACCTGACAGGCTGTTGTAGAAGGAATGAAATGACTGTAAATACTCCCAGGCCCTTGGGGAAAATGACTTTGAAGAGAAGAGCTGAAATGGCTTGGCTTGTCCTCAGTTGTCAAAAAGTTATATCTTGATTTCAAATGATTTACTTTTTAATTAATCTCCATCTTTTAAGACTTACGTGTTTTCGTGTGTGCATATTTTTACTTATTTGCAGTTTAATTTGGTGATACCAAAGAAAAACGCCTGGCATGACCCTTGTTGGAGACTGCAAGCCCTGGGGAAGTTGGACTTCTTCCCTCTCAGTTCAGTTGCCCCTGAAGCCAAGATTTTTTTTTCTTTTTCTTTTTTTTTTTTTTTGAGACAGGGGCTTACTCTGTTGTCCAGGCTAGAGTGAAGGGGCATGAACATGGCTCACTGCAGCCTGATCCTCCTGGGCTCAAAAGATCCTCCCACCTCAGTGTCCCACGTAGCTGGGACTGTAGGCATATGCCACCACGCTTAGATCATTTTTTACTTTTTTGGAGAGATGGAGTCTTGCTATGTTGCCCAGGCTGGTCTTGAATTCTTGGGCTCAAGCCATCTTCCTGCCTGTGCCTCCTAAAGTGCTAGGATTATAGGCATGAGCCACATGCCCAGCTGAAGCCATGATTTTTAATCAGCAGGACTTTCTGCAAATCTGCAGTTTGCCTCTTTCAAATAGAAATTCACAGCATTTTTCTCATTTATACCTAGTGAAATAGATGTGACCTTGGAGAAGAAGTGTCCTGCCTGCCTACAGAGTTAGACTCCATGGAAGGAGCGAGTGGCTGTGCGTCACACCATTTGTCTTACTGGACATAAAGGCTGAAACCTCCTGAAAGTCTCTAAGAAATGGAAAACATCACCGATGGGTAAGCTATAGAAGTATTCTAGCAGTTACTTGCAATCATTTTTCACTCTGAGATAGAGCCAAAACTCTTCCTTAGGAATGTGAGATATGGCCAAAATGTAACAGCTCTCCTTTTCCATAAGGTTGTATCCACATAGGTGCCAATATCTTTGGCATTGTTCTCTGGGTCTTTCATATCTTAGTCTTTAGAAAACCTTTCCTGTCTCTTTCCTTAAAGGCTGTGTCGGGTCTCCCTTTTTTGTGAGCCATTGCATCCTATGCTTCCCCTATCACAACCCTCATCACTCACCCTGCATTGCAACTGCTGTTTTACTTGTCTGCCTGCACACCAGATTGTGCGCTCTGTAGCAGGAGGCCCTGACTTATTCATCTGTATCCTCTCTACATCTACTCATTCATTCAATGAAAAAGTACTGAGTGCCTACCATAAATGAGACAGACACAATATCTGCCTTTCTGGGACTTACATTCCAGTAGCATCTAGTAAGCACTCATTTATTTGTTAAACAAACTAATGGATAAGTAGATAAATAAATGAATGTTAAATCACACTATGCCAGTTAAACCCAACGCAAACTTTGGTATTCAGTCAACGCTACTCTTAACAAAGAAACTCCAACATACCTAAGTAGTTATTTCCCCAAGACTGGGGAGCATCCAAGCATGCTAGGCAAAGATAAATATAGCATTTTTCTAGGTTATCCTTTAAAAAGGCTCCATTATTTAAAACATGCCTTGAGCTGTATCTACATCCCAGTTTTTCCAATGGGTACTTGCCTTGGAGACTCTCGCTTGTCGAAAACTTTTTCTTTCCCACATGCCCTCTGCACTGAGTGTATAATCGCCACTGCAGGCAACCATGATGAGTGACAAAAAGTACCAGCTGGCAGCTCCAGCAAAGGGAGCAGGAGAGATCAAGGAGGTATCTTTTTCTGCCTATTCAGAACATTGAAACCCAATTTATCGCTGGCCTCATGAGCCAAAGAAAGCAGCTCTCAGCAGCTGTTGATCTGAGAAGCTCCAATCTCATTTCCATGAGCTGGGTGTCATCGACACTCATCTGGCCTGTCTGGGAATGAATTGGCATGAAGGAGTAGTCTTCCTCTTTTCATCCCTGAGGCTTTGGGTGGGCCTGTTTCAAATGGCAGAAAGGGTTATATGGCCACTCTCTTGAAAACCATGCCAAAGAGTTTCTTGTTTTTGTTGTGGGTGAACATTCCTTAATAACTACTGCCCAGGGTTCTACTCTTCTCGTTGCTTTCACCCTCAATCAGTAAGTGCTGGTAAGTCAGCTCTCAAAAAAAAAAAAAAAAAAAAAAGAGAAAAGAAAAAAGGCTCTGGTTTGTAGCATTTGACAATTTCCTTGGTTTAAATATTCCTATTTTGGCTACTAACAGACATCACTGAATGTGAAGTTGGGAAGAGATGTATCCCATTGCCTCCTAAGAGCTGGTAGAAGCTGGTTCCAAGACACCACTACACAGCTCCCTGTCTAATTCACATTCACTCCAGAGTGAGAGCTTGCTCTGGGCTAGCACCATTGCCTTTCTGCAACTGGGATTTTAGGATACAGTGTATTTTTTGCATCTGCTATCTCACTGGGCTCTAATCATGACATTGAGGGGTATTATGCCTATTTTGTGGATGAAGAGACTGAGGCATGGGGGGATATGACTTAGCTTGCACAGTTTACACCATTATTATTTATCTCTCCACTCTCGTCTCTGGCCATTCTCTTCTCACACTGCCTTATTGCAGCCAAACTGAACATTCTTTTTGTACTACCGATGCCTCATGCTCTCTCACCTCTTAAGATCTGGAATAAATCTTAAGAATATTCTTTCTATACTCCACCTTCTCCCTCAACTCCCCAATCACCACTTGTCTTTTAGGTTTCAGCTTATATATCGCATTCCTGAATGTCTGTGTCAGGGTTAGGGACCTTTTCCATGTGCTTTTATGATGCTCTCTCGTGCTCTCATGGTGGAATTTGACCAGTGGTGTTGAAGTGGCTTGTTTATTTATCTACCTCCTTCACCAACTCTAAACTTTGCGACGGCAGAAACTTCTACGCAGCCCATCACTGATTTCAGTGCCTCATACAGGTCTGGCCCAGTAAGTATTGTGAGAAGAAAGGAGTCAATGAATGATAGTCTCTTAATTTCAAATTTTCCAAATATGTCCTACCAGAACTCACAAATACCAATTTCTTCATAGTTTGGTTAAGGTTTTCAAGAACCAGGGGAGGCTCCTGTTAGAATGCATAGTCAGCCAGACTTCTCTGTGGGCTGGGTACAGGTGTTCAACTCCTATGTCTCGACATGGATCCTTTGGGCTTTGCAAAATGTCACAGAAACAAGCTGAGAAACCTGTTTGGTGTGCTATGAAATGTGCTCATTACATGCATGCCAAGACAAAGACATAGTCAGGAAGAAGCCTCCAGAAGCAGCTGCACCTTGATGAGACGATGAATGTTTATGGATATCCTGGAACCAGCATGTCCTAGTATCATTGCAGAACTGAGCCTTATGGATTAGCATGGATTCCGTCAATTTTCCTCCTAGGAGGCTAGGAAAGAGTTAGGCTGCTTTGCATGCTGGGGAGCTGCTGACCTTTTGTCACCACAGAATGTCATACATACCTGAGGCACTCGTGAAAATACTTAATCATTTTCTGTAAACACAGCCACTGCCACTTAAAACAGGCAGTAGAGTCTGCCACACATTAGTTACTTCTCTTGTATTATGTGAGCCTGCAATACAAACTAGTGACGCAGGCTTCAGGGTGTTCAGCTTTGTTCTTGAGTTCATACAAGAAAAAAATATTTTAACAATTATCAGAGGACCCCATGATGCCTCTAAAAGCACTAGTGTTCAATAAAACTATCTGCCATGGTGGAAATGTGCTATTCGAAGCTGTCCAATACAGCAGCCACTGCCTGTCTGTGGTTATTGAACACATGCCACGTACTAGTGTGACTGAGGAACTGAGTTTCATATTCTATTTACTTTTAATTATTTAAATTTGAAGAGCCGCATATGGCTAGTGGCTACTGTGTTAGACAGCATAGTTCAAGATCTAACTATCACAAGAAATACAGAGACTGATGAACATCTTAAATGACAACGCAGGGATGCAATAGGAAGAATTCAGAAAGTGGGAAACTATAAGTCAAATGACCCAATCTTGCTAATCAATAAATTGCATGGGAAAAAGGAAGCAGAGGCATGTGGGTGTGGGAACCTAGAGCTTAAGAGATTTAGGAGGCTTATCAGCTAACTGCAATGTGTGGACCTTGGTGAATCCCGATTCAAACAAGCCATCAAAAAATTATGAGACTGCCTAGGTGCAGTGGCTTTTGCCTGCAATTCCAACACTTTGGGAGGCTGAGGTGGGAGGATCACTTAAGCCTAGGAATTCAAGATCAGCTTGGGCAACATGGTGAGACCCTGTTTCTGCAAAAAAAATTTAGTTGGATGTGGTGGCACAAGCTTGTAGTTCAAGCTACTTGGGAGGCTGAGGTGGAAGGATCACTTGAGCTCAGGAAGTTGAGGCTGCAGTGAGCCATGGTCATGCCACTGTACTCCAGCCTGAGTGACAAAGCAAGACCCTGTCTCAAAAAAAAAAAAAAAAAAAAGGAAAAAAGAAAAAAATCAATTGAGGAAATTTGAACATTTTTTAGAGGAAGCTCTTGACGTATTTACCAATCAAAAATTATGATGTGTGAGCTTTGCCTCAGTTTCGTCCAGGAGGAGGAGGAAGTAGGTGGGATATAGATGCATTAAGACTGACCTTATGTTGATAATTGTGGAGGCTGGGTGATAGGTACATAAGTGTTCATGACTATTTTCTCTATTTTTATATATAGAAATATTTATAATAAGTTTGAAAAACCAAATCATCAGAGGAATCCTAATGTTGGTGTGAGAGTATGGGCAAAAAGTCACCTTCCTTGAATGTTGGGAGCTTAAAATTTCACAGTGAGAAGTGACTGGGTATATTGGTCAAGATTACCATTACGTGTTTTCTTTGCCTTACAAATCCTAAAAATCCTAGTTTTAGGAATTTCTCCCATAGACATGTGCTGGAATTTATGTAAAAGATGATGGAGTACAGGACCATTTATAATAGTGAAGAATTAGAAATAGCCTAAGTGTCCTTCTGCCATGGATTACTTAAATAAATGATAGCAAGTAACTACTGTGGAATGCTAAGCAGCTTTAGAGAGAATGAGATAGATTGGTATGGACTGCCATGGGAAAGATTCATGATTTAGCCTTAGGTTAAAAAGAAAAGCAAGTTCCAAAAAAATAGGTACACTCTGATGCAATACAAAATATATGTGTATGTGTACACACAGATAAAGCCTGGAAAAACATACACCTAATTGAGCTAGGGAGGCAAGGAGCTTACAACCACCCCGTTACCTGTGGGTGTCAATTGGCTTCAACTCCTGTCATTCGTTACTATGGATAATCAACAGCTGGTACTCCCATTAGACACCCTGGCCCTTTCTCCCAGAAGAAAATGAACATGACTCTGGGGCTGAGAAGTTTCCAGCACAAATTGTTCATCCCTACTTCCAAAGCGGAGCGTGTTTCAGAAGTTTATTTATCTTATGATAATAGCTCACAATTATTGAGTGTTACCCCAGGCGGAGCATTGGGCTAATGTCTCTGTCACCTCACAGGCTTTAAATTCAGATTCTCCTGCTTGCCACTGTGTCACTTTAGTTACTTCATCTCAACTTTCTAATGTATAAAACAGAAGGAATATCAGTCCCTACTGTATGGTTATGAGAAGTCAGTGAATAATGCATACTAAGTGCCTAGTGGATAGAAATAGATACTCAATAAAAGTCCACTATCATTTCCTCACTTCAAACTTCCAACAATCCGTATGAGGTAAACACTATTATTCATCCATTTGACAGATGAGGAAATTGAGTCTTAGAAACAGTGGTGTGCTAGAGCCAGCTTCCATGGGCTTGTGAAAGCTAACTGTTAAATTTTCACAAATTTTTCGAGTTGGCTGACATCATGTCGACAGTTTGAAAGTAGCTATGGTAGGGTATTTCTGCCATGAAAATGAGCACACCCATTTCCCTCACAGAGCCGCTTGTTAAACATTTACTAGCACACTACTGCTTAAGCAGTTAGATAACTTTCCGGAGGCCCTATGGCTGGCAGAGCCTAGTTCTAGCTAATTCCAAAGGTCTTGTTTGGATATTTGTAGATATGCTTTGTTTGAAGAAATCCCTCTTTAAAAGTGATTCTTAATGTCCTGGACAGGCTCTTTAACATCACATCACTTGAGCAGTGATTCTCAAATTTTAGGGTGCACTGGAATCATTGCAGGGCTTGCTGCAATAAATTGCTGGACCCCATCCTGAGAGTTGCTTCTGCAGTACGTCTGGGGTGGGTCCCAAGAATTTGCGTTTCCAGCCAGTTCCCCGAGGTGATGGTAACCCTGCTGGTCTGGGGACCACACTTTGGAACCATTGTTCTAGAGCAATATCCGAAGCTTTCTGCTGCAAACCTTGCCATAATTTTACTTAAGGTCAGGGCTTTATCAGTTCTTTTCCAAAAGAATTTAGATTCTAGGCCCTGAGTTTTTCACAGGAGACCATTCTGTCTTCCCGGAAGTTTGAGCACAGGAAAACAGGAACCCAATCTTGGTGCCTGCTCTCCAGTTGGCCCCCATCTAGCTCTGGCGGGTATCCCAGGAGCCAGGGCCTCTCCCCACACACAGCAGGAGGCAAATGAAAAAAGGAACATTTCAAAGTCTATCTTTAAAACCTGGCAGAAAGCTGCCCTATAATTACCCTAAGTGAACTAGTTACAACTTCTCTCGTGTTGATGTAGGATTATGATGAGATTGCTCACACAGTCTGGTGGAATTCAACTAATGAATTTAGAGGGTTTTTGTTTTGTTTTTGTTTTTCTTAAAACCACCCTCCTAACTACCTCCTGCCTCCTAAATATTATAGAAAACAAAACCAGGAAGGAAAATGAGGTAAACCCTGAATTAATGTTCCCAATCAGAACATGTTTATTTACTGAAACAATTGCTGCTTTTGGAAGTACAACTTGCCAAGTCTAGTTTTCTAACTTATTTCATTTTTCACAAACTCTTAGATGGGGCATGAGGGGTAGATGAAGCAGGAGGGCATGAAGACATATGTAAAAAACACTCTGCGGGCCTTGCTGCAAAGGAATCTAGAGAAACTAGGATGGGGTGTTGGCCATTTCAAGTTTGCAGAGACTTGACTTAGCTCTGCAACCTTGTTCTATAAATGTGCTGGCCAATATCGTAGAAGGTAATAGACCAGGGCGAGGGCTCTTGTGGCCACTCTTATAATCTTAGGTTTGGGAGATCAGAAAGGTACTCTTGGCTTAAAATGTACAAAGGGCTTCTACCATATGGACTTGCTTTCATTTAGGGAATCTGATTTTAGGAATATGATTTTTTGTAGATAATTGGAATCCCCGTTTCTTGAGAGTAGGAACAAAATCTTACAAATCTTTCTGGCCCTATGTTCCTGAGCACAGAATTAGTGTTTAAGAATCTCAACAAATGCTTATGAATGACAGGATATTAATTTGGAAAGGACAAGAGTTTTACAGTTAGTGATTTGCTTTCAAATCTCATCTATATCTTCTATCTGTGTGACCTTAAGCAAGTCATCTAACTTCTTTGACACCTAGTTTCCTCATCTGTGAAACAGGGGTCCATCAATTCACAAAATTTACGAGTGCCTGTGTGTGCCAAACTGTTCTAGATATGGGAGTTACATTAGGGAACAAGGCAGTCAGAATTCCTGTCCTCAAGGTATATGTGTAGGGAGCGTTAGAGCCGATCTCAAGCTGTTTCTCCGGAAGGCTAAATGTGAGCTAAGAGCCAAATCCTGGGTTCAAGTCCTGCCTCTAACACAGACTAGCTGTGACATCTCAGCAAGCTAATGGTAATAGGACTAGCCATATGGGGATACTGTAAAAGCCCCACCACATATCCATACTTGCCTTTGTTTATATTTGGAAAAGGCATCTTTGTGGACACAGGAGTTACATGAAGGGGCAGTCTTATCATGGGGCCGATGTGGTCCCATTTCAGAACTTGGTACAGAGTACCTCCTTGGCTGGGTACGTTGTACAGGTACATGTAAAGCCCCTGGCATATAGTAAGTATTCAATAAGTACTAGCTTTTATTACTGTGAGTGATAAGAATTAATGTAAGCAAGTCATCAACAGAGTATGGTTGGTGTTCAGTAACTGTTAGCCCCCTTCCTCATGGTCTGTAGAAAAATAGTAACCATCTATGTCATGGTTACAGTAACATGTAGTAACATTACACTAACAGTGTAGGTGATAAGCGACCACTAGCAAACTGTCTTGTCTTTTGTTTTACCAAGCACGGGAAGTAGTTGGGCCTAAGAAAAAGAGCCCTGGACTAGGAAGAAGATATTGCTCTTGCTCCAGCTCACCCTTGCTTGGCCTCTGCTGAGGTGACCTTCACCAAGCCTCAGTTTTCCCATTTGTAAATGAAATGAAGGTATGGGCTGGCTGAAGTCATGTGCTGGTATGATCATCTGAGTGCATTTCATTGTAACAGTTTCTTACTTTGCCTAGAGTGTGTATAGACAAATAAGGGCATGAGCCAGATTCGGGGAAGGGAAGACTTCTATGACTGAGTCTTAGGACTTCCTCTTCCAACCTGCCTTACTGTACAGGCTCTAACTGAGACGACAGACTTGCCACACGGTGGGTGACCTCTGTATGGTATCAAACGACCTTTAACTGAGAACCCTGGGGAGAACTGGCTAGCAAGCCCAGCTGTTAACAGATGGCTTAAGCATGCAAGACTTTGTATCGTATTCTAGTCTTGCCTGGGCTAGGTTTAACAGTGGCTAGGTCACTTCTGGTCAATGTGATCTAAGATTCTATCCAGCTCAGATATTCCATCAGTCAGTGACTAACACCTTCCATTTTTCTTGACTTTTCTAGTTAGAACTAGATTATTCAAATTCCTTATCAGGCACTTGAATGAGGCAATCTTTCTTTCAATTTAGGGAGTGAAACTGCAAGGTGGTTTCCAAGCAGTCAGTGTTTTAGCCTTTAGGCAAGTGCTTTTCCAAAACCCCCCTTTTTGTTTTTTCCTTCTTAATTCCATTAGTAATTCCATTCCATATGCAAAATATCTAATAAAAGTCACCATTTATTGAGTTTGTTGTAAGTCAGGAACTGGGCTAAAATGCATTTAGATAAAGTATCTCCTTCAGTCCTTACAACCAGCTGATGAGGCAGGTATTACTACCACTTTAGATGTGAAGAATTGGAAGCTCAGGGAGGTGAAGTAACCTGCCTAAGGTCACACAGCTGATATGTCAGTGATGGGGTCTGAGGGCAAAGCCTGGTCTCTTTCCCCTGCAATATCTTGCATTTATTAATTATTTATCTTTATGTAGCATTACGTGAAGTGGCTTCTCTATTGTAGTTGCTCAATATTCTAAGTCGATTAATGTTCCATAAATATTTACTAAAAACCCACCTTGTTGCAAAAGAAGGTTCTTCATTGGTGTGTATGTGACCTGTCTCATTATCTTATGCAAGCTGTATAATGATGTATTTGAGGCAACACCATTGATCTCTTACTGAATGCCCATTGTAAGTAACATTTATTGGTCAAGTGATACCATGTCTTAATGTACTCTCTCACCTAAGCCTTACAATAATCCAGGAAGCAGGGCCTCTAATTATCTCCAGTTTACAGATAAGGGACGTGAGGCACAGAGCAGGGATTTTTCTACAGCCCCGCAGCTCCACAGCCAGGCACTTTCCCAGGTATGAGAATGATTCAACGTATTCTGTTTCCTTTGACTCTCTGCAAAGGGTCCAGTGGCCCTGTTAAGTTTGAACTCAATAAAGTTCATTGCTTGGTTAAACTGTAGCAGGGTCGACTATGAACCACCAAGGTCACAGATGTTCTTGCTCTGGAAAGGTGGGTTTGGAAGTGCATAGAGGGAACCAGCTGGGGCCCTGATCAAGTCAGAGTGCAGGCAGCTGGGTGGGAGCTGGGCCTCGCACACCTGCCTTCCCTTACTTGGTGGAAGAGGGTGGAAGATTTGGATATCTTCCTTTGGTTACCTTCCTTTCTTCTCACTGCTGTGAGTCACCTGTGTCTGCATGAGGAGGCTTCCTGTGATGTCTGCAGCTGCCCCTCTAAGACAAGAGACTCGGCCAATTAGGATAGGAGTCAGGGATGTGCCATGTTCAGCCAGCCTTCTTAGAGTAAGTATTTGAAAATTCTGGCTTCCATGGACGAAGGCTGAGTGGCACTTTTGGAGCCATCTTGTTAAAGTGGCTATTGGGAAACTGAGCTTCGGTGTCAGTTGGGAAGGATGGAGTGTCCAAAAATAGAACAGGACATTGCAAATGATCTGTGAGAAACAAACCCAGGCCCTGGCCTGGCTGCCTGGGCCCAGATGTGCTCCCACAGAAGCTTGGCAGAGCATGTGTGTAGGGCACTGCCTGGATGAGCCAGGTGTCTCCAAGGTTCTGGACACAGTTTGGCTGTAGTGTTCGGCTCCAGGTTCTGAAACTCAAGTGGGCCAGAAAAGAGTTTAGATGCATGGACTCAGCTGTGGTCCCACAGGCTTCAGTTCTAGATTCTATTTTTTAATTGGGTGGTTCTTGGAAAAACCAATTCAATACATTGTAGACCTACAGATTTCCTTATTGATTGCCATCTCTTTTAGGAACAACTTGGCATATGTTTGGAAGCTCTGTTATCTCTCGTTTCTCTATCTCTTTCCTTTTCTCCTTTTTTCTTCCTTCCCCAACCTCTCTTAAACTGCAGTGTGGTAGGTAAAGCTTGGGCTACAGAGTGTAGTAGAAACAAGTGTGACTCCTAGTTTTACTTTTTGCACTGTATGACCTCAGGAAACTTGCTTCACATCTCTGAATTCTAGTTTTCTTTTTTTGTAAATGGTTATAATATTAACACCAATCACATGGGGTTTAGAGAAAGATTACATGATAAAATGCACGTGAAGATAACTGGCACAGTACTTTGCACATAATATATGGTTAATAAATGCTATATACCATAATACATTCTTCTCCTTCCTCTATTTTTCTTTTCTTCTTGCTCTCTCTTCTTTTCCTTCCCTTCCTATCCATCTTTGGCAGACAGACTCTAAGGTGGCCTCCATGACCCCCACCATGACCGAAGGTGCTCATGCCCCCATAAAGTTCCTTCTCCTTGAATGTAGGTGGTATCTGTGACTTGTGCCTAATCAATGGAACATAGCAAAGGTGATGAGATATCTCTACCCTGTGATTAATTCATGTTATATAAGACTCTATCTTGCTAGACACTCTCTTCCTTGTTGACTTTGAAGAAGTGGCTATGTTAGAAGGTCACATAGCAAAGAGCTGAGGACAATCTCTAGAAGCTAAAGGCAGCTTCCAGTCAACAGCAGGCAAGAAGCCTGGGTTCTCAGTGTTACAGCTACAAGGAGATGTTGTGACTACAGCCTGAGCGAGCTTGGAATTGAACCCTTCCTCAGTCAAGCCTCCTGATGAGAATCCTACCCTGACCAACCTCTTGATGGTAGAGGTTTCAGCTAGGGTGTGTCAGACTTCTGAGCCACAGAACCTATGAGATAAAAAGTGTGTGTTGTTTTATGTCTCTAAATTTGTGATAATTTGTTACACAGCATAGAAAATGAACATCCCTTCTTTTCTAACTCTTCCTCACCCCTTTTCACTCAGTCACAAATTCCATAATAAAATTATATGTCTAAGTAGAAAATGCAGTAGAACCACTTCCATATATCCCTTACTGAAATATTTAGAAGAAAACGATTTTGCCTTAAGGTCAAAACCAAAAATAAACAAAAAACCCACAAAGAACAGAACTTAGTTTGGTTGAATGGGCTCAAGAATCCTTAGAGAAAGATAAACGAAAGCTGGAGTCATTTTTATGGCATAACAGAAGCACTGCAGTATCTCTGTCTTCTTATAGGGACCAACAGAAAATTAATGACTTCTCATCCTTCTTAAAAGGATAAACCTGTTTTGGGACATTTCAATACCCACTGCATAAATGACCCAGAACTTGAAAGAGTAAAAGAGCCTCAAGAGATTTAATTCTGAGAGAAATTCTATTGGTTTCTGACCCACTGTGTTTTTTTTTTTTTTTTGGTGATGTGCAAGATAATGTTGAGAATGCCCAGTTCTGAAATGATCGTATTGTTTTCCCACTCAGAACTCTTCAGCAGTCTCCCCATTGTCCTCAAGATAAAGTCCAGACCCCTTAATTTGGCTTAAGGGTCATTGCCAACTTCTTCAACTTCATTGTCTCCCTTTCTGCCTCTGATTTCTGAGTCTTGCCTTAGAGCATTTGCACATGCTGCTCCTCTGCTCTGAAACCACTTTCATTTCTTTGACTGGTAAATTCGTTACTATCTTTCAAGTCTCAGTTGAGGTGTCACTTACTGTAGAGAGCCTTTCCTGAGTCCCAAGCACAGGTCAGATGTCTTTCCCTTTCCTTCCCCAGTCATAGGCTTTATTACACTGCATTTTAATTGCATGTTTACATGTCTGTCTCACTCCAGTAGACCATGACTTCCTTAAGGGCAAGGTTCATACCCTGAATCTTCTTGTAGCTCTCTTATCTACTTGTGGGCCTGGTACTATGACTATAGCAGTGAGCAGAACAAAGTACTTCCCTCACGGAGCTCAAACTAGGATCAGGGTAGTATTACACACTGCTAGCCCCAGCTCTGCAAGGCCCTATTTACCCTCAAGGTCCTTTTGCCAAATAAGCCATGTGACTTGCCATGATGCCAAATCATTAAGGTTAAAGCTAATTTATGTAGCCTCCGTATCTTCTGGAAAGGCACAAAGGATATAGGAGCAATCACCTCTGGGGTGATCAACAAAATAGACAGACCACTAGTCAGACTGATAAAAAAAAAAAGAGAGAGAGAGAGAGAAGAATCAAATAGATGCAATAAAAAATGATAAAGGGATATCACCACCAACTCCACAGAAATACAAACTGCTATCAGAGATTACTACAAATAACTCTATGCACATGAATCAGTTAACCTGGAAGAAATGGAAAACCAGGAAGAAGTCAAAACCCTGAATAGACCAATAACAAGGGCTGAGGTTGAGGCAGCAATTAATAGACTACCAACCAGAAAAAGTCCAGGTCCAGATGGGTTCACAGCCGAATTCTACCCGATGTACAAAGAGGAGCTGGTACCACTCCTTCTGAAACTATTCCAAACAATCCAAAAAGAGGGAATCCTTCCCAAATCATTTTATGAGACCAACATCATCCCGATACCAAAACCTGGCAGAGACTCAACAAGAAAAGAAAACTTCAGGCCAATATCCATGATGAACATAGATGCAAAAATCTTCATTAATATACTGGCAAACCAATTGTTACAGGACGTCAAAAAGCTCTTATCCATCACAATCAAGTAGGCTTCATCCCAGGGATGCAAGGCTGGTTCAACATACACAAGTCTACAAACATAATCTACCACATAAAGAGAACCAAAGACAAAAACCACATGATTATCTCAATAGATGCAGAGAAGGCCTTTGACAAAATTCAACAGCCTTTATGCTAAAAACTCTTAAGAAGCTAGGAATCAATGGAACGTATCTCAAAATAATAAAAGCTATTTATGACAAACCCACAGCCAATATCATACTAAATGGGCAAAAACTGGAAGCATTCCCTTTGAAATCTGGCACTAGACAAGGATGCCCTCTCTCACCACTCCTATTCAATATGTTATTGGAAGTTCTAGCCGAGCAGTCAGGCAAGAAAAAGCAATAAAGGGTACCCAATTAGGAAAGGAGGAAGTCAAATTTTCTCTATTTGTAGATGACATGATTGCATATTTAGAAGACCCCATTATCTCAGCCCAAAATCTCCTGAAACTGAGAAGCAACTTCAGCAAAGTTTCAGCATGCAAAATCAATGTACAGAAATCACAAGCATTCCTATAGACCAACAACAGACTAACAGAGAGCCAAATGAAGAGCGAACTCTGATTCACAACTGCTACAAAGAGAATAAGATACCTAGGAATACAACTAACAAAGGATGTAAAGGACCTTTTCAAGGAGAACTACAAACCAGTGCTCAAGGAAATGAGAGAGGACACAAACAGATAGAAAAACATTCTATGCTCATGGTTAGGAAGAATCAATATCATGAAACTGACCATACGGCCCAAAGTAATTTACAGATTCAATGCTATCCCCATCAAGCTACCTATAACCCTCTTCACAGAACTGGAAAAAACTTCATATGAAACCAAAGTATAGCCCACAGAGCCAAGTCAATTCTAAGCAAAAAGAACAAAGTGGGAGGCATCACACTACTGGACTTCAAACTATACTACAAGGCTACAGTAATCAAAACATCATGGTACTGGTACCAAAACAGAGATATAGACCAATGGAACAGAACAGAGGCCTCGGAGGCAACACAACATAGATGCTGTAGAGGATGTGGAGAAACAGGAACATTTTTATACTGTTGGTGGAAGTGTAAAATAGTGGAAGACAGTGTGGTAATTCCTCAAGGATGTAGAAATAGAAATTCCATTTGACCCAGCAATCCATTACTGGGTATATACCCAAAGGATTATAAATCATTCTGTTATAAAGACATATGCACACGTATGTTCACTGTGGCACTGTTTACAATAGCAAAGACCTGGAACCAACCCAAATGCCCATCAATGATAGACTGGACAAGGAAAATGTGACACATATTCTCAGCAAACTGACACAAGAACAGAAAATCAAACACCACATGTTCTCACTCATGGGGGGTGTAGAACAGTGAGAACAGATGGACACAGGGAGTGCAGCATCATACACTGGGGTCTGTTGTGGGGAACTAGGGGAGGGACAGTGTGGGGTAGGGAGGTTGGGGAGGGATAACATGGGGAGAAATGCCAGATATAGGTGACGGGGGGATGAGGCAGCAAACCACCTTGCCATGTATGTATGCAACAGTCCTGCATGATTGCACATGTACCCCAGAACCTAAAGTACAATTAAATATGTATACACACACACACACACACACACACACACACACACACACACCCCTAACTAAGGAGGTGAAAGATCTCTACAAGGAAAACTACAAAACATTGCTGAAGGAAATCATTGACACCACAAACAAATGGAAACACATCCCAAGCTATTGGATGGGTAGAATCAATACTGTGAAAATGACCACATGGCCAAAAACAATCTATAGCCTCAATGCAATTCCCATCAAAATACCATCATCATTCTTCACAGAACTAGAAAAAACAATGCTAAAATTCATATGGAACCAAAAAAAGACCCCACATAGCCAAAGCAAGACTAAGCAAAAAGAACAAATCTGGAGGCATCACATTACCCAATTTCAAACTATATTATAAAGCTATAGTTACCACAGCACATGGTATTGATATAAATATAGGCACACAGATCAATGGAACAGAATAGAGAATCCAGAAATAAAGCCAAATACTAACAGCCAACTGATCTTCAACAAAACAAATGAAAACATGAAGTAGAGAAAGAATACACTATTCAACAAATGATACTGGAATAATTGTCAAGCCACATGTAGAAGAATGAAACTGGATCCTCATCTCTCACCTTCTACAAAAATTAACTCAAGATAGATTAAAGACTTAAATCTAAGACCTGAAACCATAAAAATTCTGGAAGATATCATTGGAAAATCTCTTCCAACATTGGCTTAGGCAAAGAGTTATGACCAAGAACCTAAAAGCATATGCAAAAAAACCCTCCAAAATAAATAGATAGGACCTAATTAGACTAAAAATCTCTGCACAGCAAAAGAAATAACCAGCAGAGTAAACAGATAACCCACAGAGCGGGTAAAAAATATTTGCAAACTGTGCGTCTGATAAGAGACTAATATCAAGAATCTACAAGGAACTCAAATAAATCAGCAAGAAAAAACATAACTATCCCTTCCAAAAGTAGGCAGAGTTTATGAACAGACAGTTCTCAAAAGAAGATATACAAATGGCCAATAAACATGTGAAAGAATGCTCAGTATCACTAATTATTAGGAAAATGCAAAATGAAAGCACAATGAGATAATACCTTACTCCTACAAAAATGGCCATAATTAAAAAAATTAAAAAGTAATGGATGTTGGCCTGGATGTGGTGAAAAGGAACACTTCTACACTGCTGGTGGGAATATAAACTAGTACAAGCACTATGGAAAACTGTGTGGAGATTCCTTAAACAACTAAAAGTATAACTACTGTTTGATCCAGCAATCTCACTACTGGGTATCTACGCAAAGGAAAAGAGGTCATTACATGAAAAAGGCACCTGCACACACATGTTTATAGCAGCACAATTTGCAATTGCAAAAATGTAGAACCAGCCTAAATGCCCATCAACCAACGAGTGCATAAAGAAAATAGGGTATATATGTACCATGGAATACTACTCAGTCATAAAAAGGAATGCAAAAATGGCATTTGCAGAAACCTGGATGGAGTTGGAGACCCTTATTCTAAGTGAAGTAACTCAGGAATGGAAAATCAAATAGTATATGTTCTCTCTTATAAGTGGGAGCTAAACTATAAGGATGCAAAGGCATAAGAATGATATAATGGTCTTTGAGTCTCTTGGGGAAGGGTGGCAGTGAGGGTGAAAAATAAAGGCAATTGGGCACAGTATACACTGCTTGGGTGATGGGTGTACCAAAATCTCAGGAATCACCGCTAAAGAACCTATCCAAGTAACCAAAATCACCTGCTCTCCAAAACCTATTGAAATAAAAAAATTTAAAAAATGGAGCAATAGTGATATATCTGTGAAGGATTAAATGAGTTAACACATGTAAAGCTAATGTGAGTAAGGACTTGGTCACAGTTAGCCATTGTCACTATTAGGCAATATGAGTTAATTTTACATCCCAATCTCTTCTTTCTTGAGAATGTGGAAAATTTTCAGATTAAGGGAGTGGGGAGGGAATAATGTAGAGTCCAGGGAAAACGTACTCACGTTCAAGGCTGCCTCATGAGCAAGGCCACCAGCAGGCCAAGGAACCACACGCTGGCACTAGAGTGTATGTTGATCACCCTCATCCCAATTTCTCTGGTATTCTTTGCCAACTCAAGGCTTGGATCCCTCTTTTAAAGAATAATCATTTATTTATTTTTACATTTTATTTTATTTTTTTAGAAATAATGTCTTGCTCTGCTGCCTAGGCTGGAGTACAGTAATACAATTACAGTTTACTGCAGCCTTGAACTCCTAGGCTCAAGCAATCCTCCAGCCTCAGCCTCCCAAGTAGCTGGGCTCATAGGCATGCACCACCACACATGGCTGAATCTCTTTTTCCTGTAACCTGTTTTGCCGTCTAAAGTCTGTAGTTATTCCATAAACCAGGCAGAGAATCAGGGGTGTTGGAATCTGCCCTCTGCCTCTTTTCCATCACCACTCAGTGATGCAGGAGTGTCTGGGGTCTGCCTGCTCCAATATGCTGATAGTGAGCATCTTTTGCTGTCTCCTTTCCGCCTCCCCTTTCTTTCTTACCTCTTACTTCCTACCAACTCCTCTTCTTTTTAATTCTGATTGCACTATTAACCCTACACTATGGTGTTAATAGTGCATGGTGAAGACATGCAGACTTGAGAGATTTTTCCTCTAAATGTTTCATAAGTAAGTCTTTTCCTCCAGAGGGCAGGAATTGTGGCTCATGCCTTTTCATACCCTCTGTAGGGTGCAGCTCACACTGTAAAGTTTTAATAAACACTTGTTGGCTTGGCTTGTCTGGTTGGTAGCAGCACGTAAATATTTGCACAGCCTTGGCCATGAATCCCTGATATCAAGTAAGTTCTAGCCTGGGTGAATTACCTGGCAGGACCTGAGAAGCAAATTCAGATACTTACAAGTTGCTCCTGAGAGTTCCTTAATATATATATATGTAAAAAAGAGTTATATGTTCTCTATATAGAGATCCAGACACTATAGAATGTATAAAGAAAATATGCATATCTTGTTTTCTTTCTCTTCCAATACCACTCCCAAGTGAAGACAACCTGTGACCATAGTTTGACACATATACTTCCAGGCCACACTGTCCAGTATGGTAGTCGCTAGTTCTGTGTGGCTATTGAGCATTTAAAATGTGACTAGTCGGAATGGTAATCTGCTGTAACTGAAAAACACACTGGAGTTTGAAAATTTACTATAAAAGTGTAAAATATCTCATTAATAGTTTTTTTATATCGATTACATGTTGAAATAAAATTTTGATAGATTAAGTAAGTTACTAAAATTAATTTCACCTTTCTTTTTGAGTGTGGCTACTCAAAATTTAAAATCACATATGTGACTTACATTGTATTTCTACTATAGAATAATGTTCTGGATTTTTTTCTATGCATATATAATCAATCCCACATACCTGAACAAACACACAGATATAATTGTTAACAAAAATACGTAGATAGGTTCTGCCACTTGCTTTCCTCTAGCTGTACTTTTGGGACATATTTTATTAGAATGTTAAGAGCTAATTCATTTTTAAAAATGACTATAACATTCTGCTGTAGAGATATATCATTGTTTATTTAATTAAGTCCCTATTGATGGGATTTGAGGTTGTTTCCAATATTTTTTTCTATAAACAGTGTTGCAATGTTTGAGCATCTGGGCATAAATATTGTAAACCAGTGTACTAGTATTTCACAAGTGACATTATTAAATCAATAAGGCATACATTGTACAATAATTTTGACAGATTAGGCAAACTTTTTAACATTTCGGTGTCATGGACCCTCTGGAGAATCTGATGAAGGCTACGGATTCTCCCAGGAAGCTGTACATAGGCAAATATCTATACAGATTTTTTACAGTGTC
Source organism: Saguinus oedipus (assembly GCA_031835075.1). Lineage (NCBI taxonomy): Eukaryota > Metazoa > Chordata > Mammalia > Primates > Cebidae > Saguinus > Saguinus oedipus. The sequence goes on from CM063170.1 coordinate 24,834,248, forward strand.
AGGAATTCACAGATATCTGGAAAGCAAAGTTAAAGATCTTAACTTTGCTTTCTATTAACTCACAATAGGGCCAACTCTTTTCTCTTAGCTCACCAAAGTGCTGGGATTACAGGCATGAGCCACCACGCCCAGCCCTATGGTGAGTTATTTCTCTTAACTCAAGAGTGGGCCTACTCTCTTAGGCCAAAGTGGGTGGATCACTCGAGGTCAGGAGTTCGAGACCAGCATGGCCCAGGTGGTGAAATCTGTCTCTACTAAAAATACAAAAATTAGCCAGGCGTGATGGTGCACACCTGTGGTCCCAGCTGCTCAGGAGGCTGAGGCGGGAGGATTACTTGAACCTGGGAGGTAGAGGTTGCAGTAAGCCGAGATTATACCACTGCAACTCCAGCCTGGGCAACAGAGTGAGACTGTCTCAAAAATAAATGAATAAATAAATAACTCACCATACATTCAGCTTCTGAGTGTTCTAACTGTTGGCTAGAAAAGACAGAGACAGTCCCACATTGTGGTCAAGAACCTGCATCAAGCATTAGGCAACCTTAATTAATTAATCTCTAATTAAGTCCCTGTAATTAGAGATGACACTTCTAATCTCTGTAATCATAGGGACTTACCTGAAACTCAACACGCCTCAGTTTCCACCTCCATGAAATGGAGGCATAATACCTACTCATGGGATCTGGCACATGGCATGTACTGAATATGCCTTTCTTTTTGTCGCTTCTGTGAGATTTTTTTTTCCTTGAGGTATCTTAGAGTTATCAGGATGCTTTCAGTGCTCAGCTAATGGTCAAAGACTGACTGGGTCAGGATTCATAAATAGGCCAATTAGAGGAGTCCTTTGATATCTATGTAGAAAGTTTACTTAAACATTTGCAGCCATTTCTTCACACAAAGCTATTATTTTGAAGCAGTTGCCCAAACAGGAACTTTAAACAGTCTTTTGCTCATACTAGGATTTCTGTTCCAATATCATTGTTCCAATAGGATGATTTTCACCTAAATTATAAAAGCTAGAGAGTTCTTATTCCTTTGAAGGATCTTTAGGTCCCTGCTTATACAGTAATTCTTTCTTTTTCTTTTTAAAATTTGAGACAGGGTCTCATCCTGTCACACAGGTTGGAGTGCGGTGGTGAGATCTTAGCTCACTGCAGCCTCTACCTCCTGGGCTCAAGTGATGCTCCCACCTCAGTCTCCCTAGTAGCTGGGACTACAGGCATGTGCTACCATGCCCAGCTAATTTTTGTGTTTTGTGTAGAGACAGGTTTTCAACATGTTGCCCAAGCTGGTCCTAAACTCCTGGACTCAAATGATTCACCTGCCTTGACCTCCCAAAGTTCTGGGATTACAGGCATGAACCACCATGCCCAGCCTTATAAAGTAATTATTTCTATTTGTTCCCTGAGTATTCCTCTTATCATCTCTTTCTTTCCATCCACAAAATGTGGATTGTTCTGAGTGACAAAGAGATCTTTCTCTTGTTTTCCCCCACAGCGTTTGGTACAGTGCTGGATATAGAATGTGTATTTTAATTCTTGTAAACTAGAACCCCTGTCTTGAGAGTTTCCAATAACAGAAGTGAGTTTTTACTCAAATGATTCCCATTGACCTGAAAATAATAAAAACGACAATAATAGCGAACATTTATTGAGTATTTACAGCATGCCAAGCATTGTAACAAACTCATTACATTCATTGTCTCCTTTATTCTCACAACCCTAGGATATAGGTGTTATTGATTTCACCTACATCAGTGAGGAAATTGAGTCTCCAAAATCTATCTCAAATCAGTCATTTCACTCTGTCTCTGCTGCCACCATCATTCCTGTTTGCAATGTTCTGATAGGTTTTCCCATTTCCACTTTGTCCTCACCCAATCCTTCTCACTAAGACAGCCAGAATGATCTTTAGAAAATATAAATTGATGAGACTGCTCCCGGTTCCATCTTCCTAGTAGTTTCCTATTGTCCAAAGAATCTAAAGGGTCCCTGCCTCCCTCATGCCTCCCTCGTGACTTCTTACCCCTCTGCACAGGCATGAGGCATGAGGCTTCCAACAGCTCCACCTCCCTCCTCCCACTTCTGTACAAGCTGCTGTTCCCTTTGCCTCACATACTCTCGCCCAACTCTTTGGTTGGCTTATTTAGACTCATCCTTCGCTTCCTTAGGAAATAGCGTTTTCTGATAAAATGCTTCTCATTTTAACCAAGTCTCTTTCCTGAAATAGGCCAGAGCTTTCAGGCTTTTTTCTTCTTATTACCAATCACATTTAAAATATTTTTTAATAATATTTTTATTTCTCCTTATTACTAACCATGCTTTATATATTTATGTGTGCGTTTTACTTGTTAACATCTCTCTGATGAGACTACATATTCGGTGAGAGTATTTTTCTCATTTTTCTGTACTGTATACCCAATGGCCTAGTCATCTGTCTGGCTGGCATATGGTGGCTGGTATTAACAAATAAATATTTGTTGAAAGGATGAATGACACTTCAAGTAGTGGGTGTAAACACTAATTACCTCAGTTCATTTCCACTTTCAAAACCTCATAATGACTAGTCTAATGCTCTCTGTGCAAAAGGCAATGTTCATTGAAATGAATACAACTGAACTACAACTTTTTTTTTCCTCTTAGTTTAAGAGGAAACTGCCCCACCCTAGTCCAAAACCATGATGGCTCTAGATGGCAAAAAATGATGATGGCTCAGAACAGATTTAAGAGGATCTGTAACAAAGCTTATCAGTTGGCCATTTACTCTGGCCTAATAAAGCCCAAGATAACCAAGTGAACTCACAGGACTCTTCGTGGCTACCTATAGAATCAGACATTGCCTGAGGGTAAATACCATTGACAAAACGGGCAGTGCCATTTCTGGGAGAAAAACCTAAAAATTGCAGTGGGTGGCTGAAATCCAGTTCTAGGTTTTTAAAAAATTTTTATTTTTTTGAGATGGAGTCTTGCTCTGTCACCCAGGCTACCATGCTGTGGTGTGATCTCAGCTCATTGCAACATTTACCTCCTGGGTTCAAGTAATTCTCCTACCTCAGCCTCCTAAGTAGCTAGGATTACAGGTGCACACTGCCATGCCTGGCTAATTTTTGTATTTTAGTAGAGACAGGGTTTCATCATGTTTCCCAGGCTGGTCTTGAACTCCTGAGCTCAGGCAATCCTCCTGCCTCGGTCTCCCAAAGTGCTGGTGTTAGCCACCTCGTGCGGCGTACAGTTGTAGTTTTTGCTTTGTGAACAGCCTTGTCAGAAATAACAAAAGCCTACAAAATGAGTTTGCCACTTCATTTAATTAATCTCAAAACATGAGAAAATGACTTTTTGCTGGAGCGTGCTTTGTGAGCACCAAAGGGAGCCCTTTGGTGGATCGCTTAAGGACCCACAGTCAAAATGATCCCAGGGCAAATCTCTATAGCCTGCTCACCTCTCAGTTTTGCTGCAAATGTAACTTAATTATAACTGCAGTTTATGGACTTTCTTGTGGTATGGAAATGCAGCAATAAAAAAACCAAAACTGGCCGAGCGCGGTGAGCCTGTAATCTGGCATTTTGAGAGGCCAAGACGGGTGGATCACCTGAGGTCAGGAGTTTGAGACCAGCCTGGTTAATATGGCAAAACCCTATCTCTATTAAACATGCAAAAAATTAGCTGAGTGTGGTGGTGCCTGCCTGTAGTCCCAGCTACTCAGGAGGTTGAGGTAGGAGAATCACTTGAACCTGGGAGGTGGAGGTTGCAGTGAGCTGAGATGGCACCACTGCATTCCAGCTTGGACAATAGAGCAAGAGTCTGTCCAAAAAAAAAAAGAAGAAAGAAAGGAAGAAGGGAGGGAGGGGGGAGAGAGAGAGAGACAGGGTTGCAGAAAGTTACCTGATGCCATTTAATTCTGCTCTCTGTCTCCAAGGGACTTGGAAACCAGTTATAAATAATGGTGGGAGGAATTTGGGTGTCTAATTAGCCTGACAGGACAGTAATTTTTAAATATTAAAACAAACTCTCTTGTGCAATAGTTTAAACATATTGTGTTCCATCTGTTTTCAATATGGTTATGATACCTTCCAATATAAAATTTTTCATACCTCACTCAGCTGATCCTAATCCCTTCATTGTATGGAACTCTTACTGTGACGAGAGAAAGGTTTTGTTGTTATTGTTTAAATAAAATGAGATAGAGTCTCACTATATTGCCCAGGCTGATCTTGAACCCTGGGCCCAAGTGATCCTTCTGCCTTGGCCTCCCAAATTTCTGGCTGGCCAAGGGGAAGATTTATGTCAGAAACTACAGCTAACTCTATACATATATAGTTATTCATCCATCCATTCATCTATCCATCCATTTATCCATCCATCCAGTATTTATTTTGTGCAAGCTATTAAAAAAAAGTGGAATAATAGAGTGATTGCCCTTAAGGAACTCTGAGTTCAGAAGGACAAACAGATAAGAAATAAATGCCAATAAAGGGAGGTAGGTGTTACAATGGAGGAGGTATGAAGTCTTAAGGGGCTCTTGACTCAGACAGCTCCTTCACTTCTTCCTTCTCTTGCTCCCTTACTCTCTTTAAGTATTTTCTGAGCTTTTAATCTGGTGGAGGGGTGGGAGAGGAAGGACGGCATAAAGGACAACCATGTTGGACAGAATTTTGAGAGATTGATTTGTCAAATAGTGAAGAGTTTAGATCAAAAGTCAAAGGGTTAAGAGAATTAATAGGGACACATGCACACGTATGTTCATGTGTCCTTATTAACACTGTTATCTGCAGCACTGTTTACAACAGCAAAGACTTGGAACCAACCCAAATGCCCATCAATGATAGACTAGACAGGGAAAATGTGGCACATTTGCACTGTGGAATACTATGCAGCCATCAAAAATGAGTTTGTGTCCTTTGTGGGGACATGGATGAACCTGGAGACCATCATTCTCAGCAAACTGACACAAGAACCGAAAATGAAACACCACATGTTCTCACTCATAGGCGGGTGTTGAACAATGAGAACACATGGACACAGGGAGGGGAGCATCACATGCACTGGGGTCTGTGGCAGGGGAACTAGGGGAGGGACAGCGGGGGGGTGGGGAGCTGGGGAGGAAACATGGGGATAAGTGCCAGATATAGGTGATGGGGATGGAGGCAGCAAACCACATTGCCATGTATGTACCCAGGCAACAATCCTGCATGTTCTTCACATGTACCCCAAAACCTAAAACACAATAAAATATATATTTTTTTAAAAAAGAGAATATGGCACTGGAAAGTACTTTGAATTTTGGTTTCTTTTTGCTTTTAACACTTATGTATAAAATGTTAGTAATCCTAAAAATGCATTTAGGACTTAAATGTGTTCTCACTGAGATATTTGTCTGCATAGGATCTCTCCCTTTTGTGAGCCATCTTTCCTTTATTCCCTAGTAATTCTGCTCAGGCCATGTGGTGCAGGAGGGCTGATTCTGCCCAGACTTCTGGCTTCAGGGGTGGCCACGTGACCAAGGTCTGACCAATCAGAGTATTCCTTATACGCTTTGTACCAAAACATTTGCTCTAAGATGCATGCAGAACCCCAGGTAAGTTAATTGGAGTCTTCTTGGCAAAGCTGTCACAAAAAACACCCATAATTTATCTAAGATAAAGAGCTTAAAGAATGATATAGGCCTTGGCTGTCAGTATATTGCTCCTGGAAAGAACTTGCCTGAGAATGAAGAAACCAAGAGGTAGAGCTGAGAGATGATGAAAGATGCCGAATCAAGATGATGGCGAGCCCATGGATCCTGCTGGGTCTGATGTCTACTCTCCGAATCCCCATGAAATGAACTCTCTTTCCTTTTTTTTTTTTTAAACCAGTTTGAAGAGGAATTTTGCAAATTACATCTGAAAATGTCTTCCTACACAGAGCAGATAAACTGTATTGACACAAGGGAAATAATTTTCCTGGAAAAGTTAATATGATCAGTATTAATAAAAATCCACAACTCAGGCTCACATCTGCCCTGATCAACTTACCTTTCTGGCTGAATTGATGGCTTCTATTCATGACTTCAGTTAAAATGGTAAAACACCACTGTGGTTATAGAACATGGCCAGGTGGTTGCCCAGACTTCTGTTTTTCAGATCAATCCTTTTAACAACTATTTGCCATGATTGCATCCTGTAGCTTAGGTATTTGAGTCCTTTCATCCCAACAACTCCTGAAATAGTTTCCTATCTGTACCAAGAATCCTATGAATGTCACTTTATCCATATCTGAAACATTATCTCTCTCCTCAGCTCCCTCCCTCCCCTTAGGCCAGAATGAAGCGGTGGTTCTTAGAGAAGAGAAATGTTAAAGAATGTACAGTCCTGAGAAGGAAGAAAATTCTAATGAGTCACCACATTCTCATTTCTATTACCAAATAAGATTGTCATAAGTGACAACTAAAGATGACCCCTCAGAGCTTTCCCCCGCTACAAACTCTTTGGAATTGACATGAGGCAAAAATAAATAAATAAAAAAAATTAAAATTAAAGAAGAGGAAGATGCAAGAATGCAGCAGCTCCTGAAAAAATCCCACTGTCTTCAAGAACATTATCGATTTGCCCTCTTCATTTTATCTCCATGGGAAACTTTGCAGGAGTCAAGGCTGGGTGGTGTTCACTGTAGGAGTATGTGTTAGCAAAACTAATTTCAGCACATGTATAAAAAATTTCCATCAGTTGCTTGCTGCTACCAAATATCACACTACCTGTGAAAGCTCTTTGAGGAATTGCATTTTAACTTCCTGCTCTGTTTTTCAATGAAAGTGAGATTTCTGTTTGCCAGCTGCCTTGCCTATTGAGTTCGTTTTGATCCCAGTTTTGACCCTGCTAATGTATCTTTAAGTGCCAATAGCAGTTTTACATCTTGTTAATATTCTTCCTAGGTAAGAATCTCATTTTCTGTCTCTGTAGACTTCCAGGAGTAAAAATGCAGGGTTTCCATTTTTCAGAAATATTGTATCTTTTTCCACCCACCACAAAAAAAAATCAGACAGCCATAGGAGTTAAACACAAGTGAGGTAGATTAGCCTGCCCATTTTAAACAAAAGTTGGGGGAAAAAATATTTCAGACACTCGGAAACCAGGGGGCAGAGCACTTTAATTACATCTTAGTTTTGTCAGTATTAGATATAAAGGAGTCTTAGGACTTAGAATCAGGGCTTTTTGGGGAAGCTTCTAGATTAATGAACTCAGATTGATGTTTATTAAAGGGCCATGCATTGAACTAGATGATACTGAAAGAGACAGTTCTTCTTTTCTGGGCTGGTGGAGCTGAAACTATGTAAGTCTAAGCTATCTGTTGCAATGTTTTTATAGTAAATAGTTTTGATTCTTTTGAATGTCCTGCATCTGAATCCCTTTTCCATGTTTGGGAATTCATCCAGCTTATAAGTGTAGGTAGGTGGCAGAACTTGCTTCAAAATTTAGAATTTGAACAGCTGGGCATGGTGGCACATGCCTGCAGTCTCGGTTACTCAGGAGGCTGAGGCTGGAGGTTTGATTCAGCCCAGGAGTTGGATGCTGCGGCAAGCAATGATCACTACTGCACTCCAGGCTGGGTGACAGAATGAGACCCTGTCGCTAAAACAAAATTAAATAGATAAATTTAAAAGAAAAACAAACCCAGAGAAGTTGAAAATGCCAGCTTAATAGTGTTGCTTTCATCCAGAGATCTAGGTTTTGCCAATTAGATGTACCTGACTTGAATTTTTAATTGGGAGTTAGTGACCCAAAGGGAGGACCAGGGAAGACTCCTCTCCACCGCCATGTACTGCTGGTAGAAGCCAAAGCAGATCAACCTCCAACTACAGCAATAGGAGGGGGCCAAGGGGCCTTGTTCCTGCAAGGTGGCCTCAAGCCAGTCTTCCAGCCC